>CM068369.1:146037573-146700906 GCA_034769895.1 Magicicada septendecula
AAAAACATTATCATGTTAAAATCCAAAATAATTCTATTTCACATGAAACACTATGTAAAAGACTTTAAAAAACTATGTATAAAGGAACATATTCACAATATTTTAATGATTTTTGAGAACATAAAAAACATTAAGTATGGTTTAAAATACTTTCCAAACTAAAGGAACAATTATTCAGTCCTTTTAAAGAAAAGCTAATGGAAAATCCACTCACTTAATTCCTGGATCCGTAATACAACTTGTAATGTGCATTTGAAGTGTGATTTTTGATACTTCGCAAATTCCAGTTTTAATGATCAGCAAATTAAATTTTGAGTAAAACTAGGGAACACATTGACAGAGACTAATGGAATGATAAAAAATTGTTTGTGATCAGTGCATTTGCTGTATACATTGTTCTGAATGGTTTAAGAGATTTAAGGAAGGTTCACAATCAGCAGATGATGACTTGTACAAGTCATGATGGTGTATGTTTAAATCAACATTTGATAGTTTGAGAAGTGGCATAAGAATGCAATAGATTGATGGGTTTAATGCCATGACATTCTCATAAGAAAATTAAAAATGCATCAGGTAGTTGCAAAGTTTGTCACACAACTTCTAACACGGGTTCATAGACAAATCTTGTGCCATCTATCAAACATTAGTACAGGCATTGTACTAATGAGGACATTTGTTTTATGTAAAAATGTATAACAGATGGTGAAACATGGGTATATGTCCTTGTTGTAGATAAAAATACAATCTTCATGGTGGGTTGGAAAAAATTCTCTCAGGCCAAAAAAGGCATGGTTGGTTAAGTTGAATATGAAAGTCATGTTAATTGGTTTTCTAACATTGCTTGTTATGACTCATGTTTTTGTCTCAGGAACAGACTGTAATTGATTCTATTACAATAGAGCATCGATTATCCGAACGTCTTGGGACAGGGGCCTGTTCGGATAATCGATATTTCGGATAATAGATCGTAAATTGAAAACATTATTTCCCTTTACAAAAACAGGTGTTTATTACAAAATCATTTCTAACATGCTGTTATATAATTACAGCAACCTGTATACTGTACTGTAATGTACTACTAGGGCTAAAAATTATTGAATTAAAACTGAGTGTAGTTAATAAAAACAAAAAGTTAGTTTAAACAAAATTAGAGTTTAATGACAAACACTGTACTATAAAATTAATTAAAAATTAAAAAACAAAACAAAACATACAGCACCATGGATTTACACTTTTTTGAAGGATTATCACTGTCTGCTTCAAAGCGATACCCCGTTTTCTTGCTGCTAAATACTAAGTCGTTTATGTTTAATAATCTGAATACACTCTATCTCGTCTTCCGTTTCGGCCCACTTTTAAACAGGCTGAAGTGCATCAAAACCTTTTGCTGTCGTCATAGTTTTGTATTAGTAACATTCTCGCCGTCTGCATAGGCTGTAAGGCTGTATAGCTACAGCATTTATTTATTACTGTACAGTACTGTAATAATTTATAGTATACAATTTTTTATGTTCAAAAAATATCCAATATGCCTACACATGTCCAATACATTGCAGTACATAATTGTACTTTTATTGAGTTCAGATCGTTCGGTTAATGGATTTTCGGATAATCGATGTTCTACTGTATTTGGAAGTCTTGAAATGTCTGAGAGAAAATGTCATAAGAAAAATACCTCAGTTATGTAGAAACAGCTCCTTGTTCCTGTCACAGTGATGTGTCACCAATAATTTTTGACGTTTTGGCCAAAACTAATACAACTTCCTCAGCCACCCTAGTCATCTACCTAGCTCCAATAAGACTTTTTCTTATTTCTGAAAACTAAAATCAAATGTGACAGTAGAACCGTTTCGAATAATTGTAGACATTAAGAAAGTGTTGCAACTGCCATTTGCACAATCCTAAAAGGGGCAGTTCCCAGAATCAGGACTGTTCCCAGAATCAGGACTGTTCCCATAATTAGCAGTGACATTTGGAGCAATGCACCAATACTTTGAAGGTTCACTAGACTTGCAGGAAAGCCGAAAAAATGAAAAAAAAGTTGCACACTTTTTGAACATGCCATGTAAATATTGAATGCACACAGTTGATAATTGGGCATTAATTACTGAAACACATTAAATGATTTTTCTAGAGTAACTTTATAAATTTATTCTCTTCAAAACCTGTAACTCATAATTTTTAAACTTATTAAAAAAATTGTATATGTTAGTTGCCAAGCAATATGCTGATACAGTGGAATGGCCGTATGACAAGTACCTCTGGTTTCTGCTACAACAAGCGCGAATTCAGGGTAAAAGAAGTTGTTCATTCATCAAGAGTTGTATTGTCATCAAAAGTGAGTATATTTTTTGTAATAATTAACAATAGAAGTTCGAATTCAGAAGTAGTAATTTTTTCTTTTTTTTTTTTTTTAGGCAATTTAATTGCAGCTGGCGCCGCCTCTCATCCTAGCTTCCACTGGCGCCACCTCTCGCCATCCTAGCTTCCACTGGCGCCGGTCTAAACAGTCCTGTTCTCTAAGTCCTCTTGCATTCATTGCATCTTCGACGTCCATTTTCCATGAATGTTTAGGTCTTCCTTTTTTTCTTCTAGAGGTTGGAGTCCATTCCCATACCTTCCTTGGCCGTCTCTCATCCGACATTCTTAGTAGTAATATAATTTGTTAATTAATTGTAAGGATTATTTAGTGAAGGTAATTAGAACTCATTATATAATTAAGTTTCTTTTAGTTATTGCTTAGTATTTAGCATTCATTTTAGATTGCAGTAGTTATTATTACAGAATGTAATATTACACACAGTAGCAATCATATACAAGAAACTAAGTGCAGTGTTTCAAAAGTGAAAAATTAGAGGTTACATTCTGTTGGATTAATATAACACGTTGTTGATTGACAACAAACAAATACAGTCACAATTGAATAAATATATTAATTACCTGAAAAATTTATAATTTTGTTTAGTAGTTACAGTAATTTTGTGTTTTCTAACATTCTACCTCCTGCTGTAGATCGCTTTAATAATGATATGGTAATTGCATAAAGGACAGTTCAATGTAAATTCAACTTTCCCTTGACATACTACAAAATAAAATAATGGCATTCCTATTCTCCAAACATTTTAGTCTTTAGCCAGATGAAACGATTTAAGAGAACTATTCCATTTGTGGCTATGTGTTTGGTCTGCTTGCCTCATGAGTGATTGATTTCTTCTCATCTTTTCTTCTATTATTCTTGACCCCAATGACGTTTGTTTTCCTCCTTACATGATAGAAGTATTTCATGTATAATCTATTAACAGTAGGTAAGCTGTAATTTTTAACTACCCTGAAATGAAGAGTGTATTCTACTGGATCAATTCCTGGCTGCGTTCGATGATTTCAGATGCATTTATTTCACATCAGTCTGTTTCTTGCAAGTTTCATGTTTGTGTTTCGTTAGTTGTGAAATGAAGTACAAAGTAGACAGCAAACACATATTGCTAATTTATAATATTGTCAAATTTTATATTTTTAAAATTTTACTCTTCTTGTAACTGACATACACTGTGTGATTTCAATTTCCAACTACTTTCTTCTTATTGTGTCAAATAACTTAGCTTTACACGGTTTCAGACTCTGTCATTTTTCTTTTGAAAGGGTCAGGTTTTCACCATTAATGATAACTTCACTAATCCATAAAAGTGAACTTTTTTTGTTTCACATGAACAAAATAAGTGTGAATAAACCTGCACAATCATAACTTCTTGTGTTTCAGCTTAAGTTAAGTGGATGGCAGGTCACAAAGAACACTACAATTTAATTTCAGAAAGTAACTGTCACAGGAAAACTATGCCTAATAGAAAAATTCTAATTACACAGGTCCATATGTGAATTGAGGATTTAAAAAATACACTTTATTGACCATTTACTTTTCTTATGAAAAAAAAAATCATATAGACCAATAATTATGATTACAGTATAATTGGTGTTGCTTTCATTCATATTCTTTAAATATTTTTCAGTGTTTTAATTGTAAAGAAAAACAAGTACCAGGTTTTTCAAACTTTTGAATGTATAAGAGTTTTAAGTTAAGAATTCTAAAATAACGTCTCTTTTTTTGTCATTTGATTTCGTTAATAAATTTTGGTAGAATTTTTACAGATTTTATGAGTTTTTAATTATTGAATTCCATGAATACTACTGACTACATTTTTATCCTTATTTTCCATGGTTATGGTTTTAGCAGTCGTATAAGTACACATACAAATATAGTCAGCTTTAAGTTGTAGCACAGATTCGCAGAGTGATACTTTTACAGTTTGCAGTAAACTACAACGGTGATACTTTTGTATGTTGCATACAGGTTATAATGGGATGAGTTTGGAATCATTATTTTCTTAGTGAAGGGTATTGTACCACATGGAATTTGTCTACATGATGTGAATATGGAAAAAGCATCTTGCATAAACGTACGTGCATAAAGTTACAAGTGGTGCCTACAAGTGATGATAAATATGAATTGGACTCCACAAGTAGTCAATCACTTATGCCTTAAACTGGAAAAAATCCACTTAAAACCTGTTGTTACAAAGGGTTAATATGTAGAACACCAAAATTACAAAAGTAGCAGTTCCCATTCAACTTGCATGCAGTATAAACGTTAGCCTAAGCTCCGGGCCGCCTACCATGCACACTGTTATGCAGTGTATACAGTGCATGGCACTGTGGCCACCAATTATGGAGTAACAATGAAAATGTGAATGCATAAGTATTAACCAAACCCATATCAGTGTTACAAACCATCAGTGCCACAATAGTGCAAAACTTAACTTGCATAAAATTTTGTAATTGTGTGGGATAAATGTTAACATGTTTGCCTCCTATAACAAAGGGTCTGATGTTATAAAAGTACTGATTAATGCTGATTAAAAAAAAATATATACATCTATTAACTGGGACTGTTCAGTGTTCAGTACTTGAATTTACAATCATGCACATTCTGTTTAAAGATCATTGAAAATGCTTAATAATTGAGAACACATGCCACTTTTACTGTTAGTGCAGCAACTAGCTGGATTGGATCAGATTTGGAAAAACATTTCAGGATCCTGGATGGCAAGTGTTAACCAATAAAAAAATTATTGAGTTGGTTCTGCAACCATAGCAAAAGGATGATATAGATGGTGATTATGCCTGTGTTGTTTCCAGGTAAATGCATAGTGAAGCGTGTGATGGATTAGAAAAACCGTTATATGGTTGAAAGCACATCATGTTTCACTCACAATCTGAAACCAGTTTCACACCACTTCTAATGATCAAGAGAACCCAGGGGTTTAGTGGTGTTAAAAAGAAAATCCTACAAAATAGAGTAAAGTGACCAATTTAATTAAAATAAAAAATTAAAAACATTTGTGTGAGTGTTGCTGCAGAAGATTTTGTATTCTATTGGCTTTTAATTATAGTTTACTTATATGTATTGGTCATAATGTTACTTTTTATTCAAAAGATGTATGCCGCTTATTAATATTCTATACAAAATAAATACGTATTTTGTGAATATATTATTATGTCCTGTGTGTACTAATTAAAACTTTGTCACTATATTAAACAGTTTCTTGTTACTTTTATCAGTAAGTACTGTTAAATTTAATATTTTAATTATCTTTTCTTATTAGTACTGGAATTAAAATAAGTTAATATTTATTTTTTATTGATATTAATAAAATTCCTTTATTAATGCTTTCTTCCTACCAGGGGAGATCGATTATCTATAGAAATTGCTTATCCAAAATACTCAGCTTTAATTATTTTGGATAATGATATTCTGCTGTAATGCATAATAATTGTGCATGTGTAAAATTATTTTTAAACATTGAACATAGTTTTTATGTCAATGTAAAAAGGTAAAAGACGTGACATGCACACAGAACTGATTACTATAAAAAGAATATGATTTCTGTAAAGTATATGATACGTTGTTTGTTATGAAATATGTGTAATTCATCATTACAATTGTTTAGTGTTTAATAATTTTAAAATAGTTTTAAAAATTAAAATTTTAAATATTTAAAAATATTAAAATGTAAGTACCACTTTGAAGATGTACATCTGATTATGTTTCTGATTAAGAATTTGCTGAACTTAAAATTTGTATGCATTTGTAGTAACTTTAGTGTTTTGCATTATGTTTTCTTTTAGATTCTTGATCGTCCAGATAGACTGCGTGACACATTGGTTCATGAATTGTGCCATGCTGCAACATGGATAGTGGACAAGACATCTGATGGCCATGGTCCTTTGTGGAAGGCATGGTAAGATATTAAAGTTCTTGTAAACTAGGAACTTTTATCTGTAGAAGTTGGAGCATGTAATACGTAACGATATTTCAAAACTTTCTGATACCACAGATAGATGAATGATTTTGCTATGACTATTATCTTATAACTAATATTGATTGGGATAGTAAGCTAACAAAATTTAGACACATCTGTGGAATGATTCATTCAAGTAATTTTATTCACTTGGTGTCTACTACAAATCTTTGTTAATTAAAAATATAGTTTAACCATAACAATGGTCTAAATATGTTAGTAACACACTTTAGAGTTTAAAAAACTTATGGTATTTTGTTATTTATTTAACAAACTAGTAAAACACAATATGTATATTGATGTGTATAGTTCTTGTGTGAGTAAAAAAAGTAAGTGGTGTTCATTGGTATACTGTTGTTCTCAAACAAAGTGATGGCACAGCCAAGTCCCATGAAATTTTAAATTAAAATACTAAAGTGGAAGTATTTTAAAATCAAAACAGAAACACATGGTGGTATCAATATAACAAAAATGAGATATAATTAAACATTTAAAAAAAAATTAAAGTCGTTAAAACTGGCAAGTGAATTTAACATACGGGTAAAAATAGTATGTGACTTTAAAAAAATAATGAAAAATAAACTTACGACTTTGCAGCCAATAACAACTCAACACTATCTAAAAGAAAAATAGTGAAAAAGGGTAGTTTAGATGACCTTGATAAAACACTCTTTTTATGGTTCAGTCAAAAGCAAGCAGAAAGTGTTCCTATATCTGGACTTATGCTTGTTCAAAAGGCGAAATTTTGTAGTGACGCACTCGGTTTTAGTGTGAATTTTAATGCCAGCTCAGGCTGGCAACACTGGTTTTAAGTATGGTATGGTATATACGAGTTATCAGTGCAAGGTGAGAAATTGAGTAGTTCAGCAGTGGTGACAAAATGAAAAACTGTTCGTGGATACAAAATCAGCCAAAAGATAATAACAAATTTGTGTGCTGCTTACACTGCCGGTATGCATAAACTAAAACTGGCAGTTGTAGAGAAATAAAAAAAGTTGTGTTGTTTTCATACAACTTACATACAATTTTTGCTGGTTCATTATTATCATCAGAAAGGTGCTTGGATGGACATTTTTAAAACATGGTTCTCAAAAGAGTTTGTACCATTTGTACGTGAATGGTTATCATCATCAAAAGGTTTACTGATTAAGGTAGTTTTATTAATTGATAACACCCCTTCTCACTCATTGGAGTCAGATCTAATATCAGATAATAGTGAAATAAAAGCTATGTTTTACCTCCTAATGTCACTAGTCTTTGTCAGCCTGTGGACCAAGGTATAATTTTGGCTTTGAAAAATTATTACAATTTTAATTTAATGGAAAACCTCGTTGAAGAAGCCACTATTCTTATTACATTTTGGAAGTGTATCACTGTAAAAGACGCTATTTATTTAGTATCGAAAGCTTGGGATGGAGTGAAACAGATGTGGCTGATTCATGCATAGTGCATTAGTTGATGAGATGTGATCAGTTCTTCTGCATTGTACTACAGCAGGCTTTGGAAATGTCGACAATGATAATATTAAGGAGAGGATTGGAAGTGACAAAAACAATCCTGGCTATTCAAATTTTCACTGATGAAGAAATTTTATAGGAGTTATCAGGGAGATGGAAGTGGAAGATGAAGAGGATGGCGATGAATTAGTGACAGACGAATGTGTTAGCTGTAGGATTACACTGGACTGATGCAGAGCGTGATAACATATTTTGAACAGGAGGTGAATACATCGTACACAGATATTTGCAACTCCATAAATTTCAGTGAAGGATTCAGGAGAAATATATAGAATTTTCCAAGCAGAACATGACAATTTTTTTTTATTTGAATATTATGGTCTAATCATTTCCTATGTAGTGTTTAAGTGATTTATATAAGTTTTGTTTTTCTCTATACATGTTATTTAGAATATTTTTTCTTGCATACATAACTTAAATTGTAAGTTTAATAAAATTACACATTACATTAATTAACATAAACTATATTTTACGTGTTTACATCTATTTTCAGAATTTACATTGCCTAGTTGTTCTCATCTGCAAAAATATTTTTTTCAGTGTCAGTACCCATTTGTTTTTTGTTCATTCAGTACTTGTAAATTATACAAGTATGAAGGGGATTTGTGTACACGTGATGATCAATTCCTATCTTATTGAAGTTGCAACTATGCTGACTGTTCCCATTTAGGGAGCAACATCGGCTCACGGATGGATTAGTGGGTTAACTGTTTTCCAACAACCGTACATTATATTATAAATTCACAGTTAACGTGGATAATCGGTTCTTTGCTGTACTCGACATATGTTTATATTATACTCTATATATGTATCTGTGATTTTTATATTATTAAAAAGTATGGATTAAGCAGGTAAGATGATCCAACAAATGTTAATCTGTGGTGAAGTCAAATGAGAGGTTAATTTGTTGATCCTACCTTTTGGTATTTGTATTTGAAATGCATTATTTTCACTACAGATAAATACAATTTTTGCGTGTGATTAGTTTTTTACTTTTGATAGGACAATGTCAGTGTTACATACAAATTTTTGTACCAATATCTACGCCATCACTGTGTGAATGAATTTTTCATTGTAATTTTAGGGCGGATAAGGCAAACCTCAAGTTCCCTGAGCTACCTCGAATTAAACGCTGCCATAATTATGCCATCACTACCAAGTTCACTTATAAATGTTTAACATGTGGATATTCGTAAGTACACAATACAATAAGTAATTGTAAAGTACTTGGTAGAAAAAAAATACATAAGTAAACACACATGACATCTAGTTACAATTTTTTACCTAGTTGTTTTAAACTAGGTAATGTGTAGTTTTAAAGCAAAACACGGTTACATGCTTTATTAATGTATAGAATAATGTGTGAAAATAAAGTTTATTGTTAAGTTAGCTGTTTGTTATCTACTGTTGAGTCAGTGAAATATGGTGTTATCAAATTATATATGAAGAGGAAACAGATCTATGTTTATAAATATGCTTATGGTGAAAAGAAATTATGTGCCAAAGCTTTGGTTCAGTATTCCTGTAAAAAAGTGACAGAACTCGTAGATAGAAAATGACAAGGGCCATAACATTAAAGTCACCAAAATTTACTATCTCATCCTTTAATTTTTAACATCTCTCTTTTTAGCATATCAGTTAAATTGTACTTTATATTTGCCAAAGAACATAATCAACACTTAATGCAGTTGTGGCCACCAATTAAGTGGATGCAGTGGTACACAATAGCGAACATTTTTATTACTATAAGTAGTTACAGTTTTAGATTTTATCTCATGAAATCTGCAAGTGTGAATAACTTTATACTTAACATTTAAAAAATCCTGGTATACAATGGTACACAAAAAAAGGGACAAAAACAGTTTCCCAAGTATAAGTATGTAAACAGTGGATGTTGCAGACCTTGAGTAACACCCACATTGTTGCAGATGCTTGTATTGCGGTTAAGGTTCACTGCAGGCTTCTTTATCTCATTAGGTAACTGAATTGGTCATTACAAAGCTCTTCGTAATTCTCTGGTCTCCCCCCCCCCATATTAAAACATTGAATAAGGAAGAGCAATCTGTAGTAGAGGTGTGGTAAACTAGTATTTGAAAATAAGAGGTACGAACGATACCGTTCTAAAAAATGTAACACGTACAAATACCTGTTATTATATACTTATTATACATATACAGTAAACCCTCGATTTAATGGACTAATTGGGGCTGAGGGGTGTCTGTAAAATCGAAAGTCCGTTAAATCGCAAATTTTATTTTTTAGAGGATATAATTAAATCAAATAGGCCTATAACACTTGAAATTTTAATACTATTAATATCATGCAAATATATGTTATGTACACACCTTTATTTATCTATATATTAATACGTGTAGAGAAAACTTTGTACCCCTTTTTAAGCATATTGCACGCACGGAGGAGTGTGAGATTTGGCATAGTTAAAGTTTATATGGAGAAGGAGTGCAGAAAGCTAAAATTTATATATAATATGTGTTACAAATACATTAAATTAAATATAATAGTCTGTCGTTTGTTTACGTTCATACTGCCAATGTCAAACACATAATAGTTGTAACGGTACAGAATTGTGGGCTACCCCAGTTTCAATTTTATTTCATATCAATTCAGATTTAATTTTCAATTGTTAATGTCCACCTGTGAGGTGGATCAGAGTAACACACTGTTAGCATAAACAACTGTGTAGACCACTAGACTAGATGTATTTCGTAACTGCCTCAGCAGCAGGCTTAGTGAAACACAGTATGCAGATTGTCATCAGAGAGTGAACAACTAACAGTCAGCAGCAGCATACAGTACAGTTCGTTAATTGAAAATAGTGGCCTCGGGCGTGCAAGATAGGCCTAAAACAAAAGGGCCTATCTAATAAAAACATAAAAACAGTTTCATTGTAACTTTGCAACTTATGGTCGCGCGACCGTTAAAATTCTAAGTGCTCGCGCGATCTTAAAAGCCGGCCGGCTATATATATATATATATATATAAAACATACAATATACATCTTCCAGTGCATAAATTATTTAACAACAACCAAACTCGATATTAATAGTGCCGGAGTGCGAAAAAACGGGTAAAACGGTTATCACGAGACGGCGTAGCAAACCAGAAGAAAACGTAATGGATGGGTAACTAAAATTACAGCATATTAACATTTAAACCAATGTTAAGTAAATGATGATTATAATTTTGATTAACAAAAGCCTAAAACGTAAAAAACAAAGAGATCTCTAAGGAAAAGGTTTTTATATTAAATATGAGAGCAAGATGAAAAATAAAAAATAAACGTACTGGTTTATTCAAAAGATATAATTTGTTATAGGTTAAGAAAGATTTCATTTATTAATTTGTTTGATTTTAATGTATTACTAATATAAAGACTAGTGTTTAATTGATGAGTAAGTAATGTGGCTAATAAATTAGAAGCGATTTGTTTTAAAACGAACTGCGTATTTATATGTGTACTGGTAACCTTCAAATAATCCTTTCTGCAGCTGTGTTCGTCTGTAGAACTCTGGAGATATCCATAAGGTAAGAGTTTAACATATCTGGACTAATTAATAGTGTTTCACTGGCCCCCGATACAGGGACGGCGAGTGTAATTTGTTATTACATTCGCCAGACCTAAATAAGCTGCAGAACGGGTTATTTGGAAGTGAGGGTGAGGGTAAATAAAGTAATTTTATAATGGAGAATGAAAATATGTCAACTGAGTCGGCCAATAAGGGCGATTCAGGTATTCAAACAGAGTCACTATTAACGAGTGAAAGTAATATAGACGAATCGAAAATCGTGAATGAAGTTGCAATTCATTCAACACCTATTGTAGCAAATCAAAATAAAAAAGTTGACGACAGTAGTATGTTAGAAGATTTGTACAGTTTGATATGTAGTATGAAAGAAAATTCAGAGAAACAACACGAAGTAAATAACAAATTTGAGACAATGAATAATAAATTTGACGTTATAAATTGTCGTTTTGATGAAATAAATAAGCAGAATGCCAAGTTTGAGGTTAATATGAATAAACGTCTAAATGAGATGGATGAATGCGTTAACACTATTAAAGAACAAGTGGTAGAATCAGTAGAGAAACAAGTTAAAAGTAAGCTAAATCAGATAGTTAACACAAGTAACATAACGAAAAGTAGTGCAGGAATAATTAACAGCAGTAATGTTTGTAGTAGTAACAACAGTTATAATAAAGAGTTCAGAAGTGATAATGATGATGTTGAAAGTGGTAATGTAATTGAAAATGTGATACCAGATAGTGATGATATAATAGTTAGTGAAAGAGTGATCGAGAGTGAGAGAGTAATGGGTTGTAAATGGGGAGAAACAAATGTTAATCAGTCAGAGAGAGAGAGTATGAAGAGAGTATACAGAGGGTAAAATTTTCCCGTGATGTGGTTGTGGGTGAAGAAAATGCTTCACGAATGTATTTGGGAGACGTATGGTCTACAAATAATTGTCCCTTGATTTTTTGTGTATCTGATGTTGAGTAAGCCAGATCTTGATCTTGATGTCATTTGTTTCTAAGCCAGATGTTGTAGTAACAAAGTGAATGTGAAATGTTGTGAGAAATATTGTAATGAGAGAAATAGAGAGAGAGAAATAGAAATATTTAAGATGAATAGAGATTATGAAATATTGGTACAGAGTTTATGCATTAAGAGAGAGGAACAAATTGACTTACCTTGTAAAATAGAGATTGATAATTATTTTGATGATACCTGTATAAATAATAATAACCTACCAGATGTTTTAATGAGTATAGTAAATGAATATGATGAGAAAATAAATTACTTGATGTTGTATAAAAACACTTACGGAGACAGAATTGAAATCACTAATGTAGACCAGTTTTATGAATCAATAGGTAATAATGGTATGAAATATTATGTTGATAAGGGTTATTACACAAATGATAACCATATGTTGGGTATCAATGAAATTGAAATGTGTTATGTGCAGAAAAGACTAATTTTTGACGATGGATGTTGAATATAAACTCAATGAATGGACGTTTTAAACATTTTAGTTTATGGTTATGACCTTGCTGAATTTGGAAACGAAGTGTGGTAAAATTGAACAATTAATGATGAAGATTTGTAAATACATTATAGTGAAATTAATTGTGTTTGTATTGTAAAATGTTTCATGTAACCATGTGTGTATTGATTGATTTTAATAATAATATTATTTTATTTTGTTAATTAACAATAATAATTAACAAGAGGTATTAATGAATTTAATTTTGCAGTGTGTGTTTATATTCAAAGTGTTTTAAATAATATAACTAAAGTTAAACTGTTTCGAGTGGAGGTTATTAAATAATTTTCAAGTTAAACAAATAATTTAAAAAGGTCAATTTTATTAATGAAGCAAAATTAATTTGGATCTGAATTGTAACAAATAATAATTGTAAATATGTTAACATCAAAAGATTTAGAAAAACCCAAATAATTGAAGGAAGTATATATGCCAGTATATGATGTAACCATGAATGTGGAAACTGAGTGTTTATAACACCAGTCTGGCAGACAACTGTTAATGTAAACAGGTGTGTTGTATGTTTTGACTAATGTTTACAGCCAGGTGTTGAAGTTGATAGCTGTTTTATTCTGATGAATCAGAATAAGCATTCTATTATGAAATAAAAAGTAACTGCCTCAGCAGCAGGCTTAGTGAAACACAGTATGCAGATTGTCATCAGAGAGTGAACAACTAACAGTCAGCAGCAGCATACAGTACAGTTCGTTAATTGAAAATAGTGGCCTCGGGCGTGCAAGATAGGCCTAAAACAAAAGGGCCTATCTAATAAAAACATAAAAACAGTTCATTGTAACTTTGCAACTTATGGTCGTGCGACCGTTAAAATTCTAAGTGCTCGCACGATCTTAAAAGCCGGCCGGCTATATATATAAAAAACATACAATATACATCTTCCAGTGCATAAATTATTTAACAACCAAACTCAATGTTAATAGTGCCGGAGTGCGAAAAAACGGGTAAAACGGTTATCACGAGACAGCGTAGCAAACCAGAAGAAAACGTAATGGATGGGTAACTAAAATTACAGCATATTAACATTTAAACCAATATTAAGTAAATGATGATTATAATTTTGATTAACAAAAGCCTAAAACGTAAAAAACAAAGAGATCTGTAAGGAAAAGGTTTTTATATTAAATATGAGAGCAAGATGAAAAATAAAAAATAAACGTACTGGTTTATTCAAAAAGATATAATTTGTTATAGGTTAAGAAAGATTTCATTTATTAATTTGTTTGAATTTAATGTATTACTAATATAAAGACTAGTGTTTAATTGACGAGTAAGTAATGTGGCTAATAAATTAGAAGCGATTTGTTTTAAAACGAACTGCGTATTTATATGTGTACTGGTAACCTTCAAATAATCCTTTCTGCAGCTGTGTTCGTCTGTAGAACTCTGGAGATATCCATAAGGTAAGAGTTTAACATATCTGCACTAATTAATAGTGTTTCATAGTCTGTGGTCAAACAGTCGCACAGAGTAGAGATTGTCGCCAAAGAATTTTAAAATGTTGCCAACAAATTACTGACAGATTGACTGAATGAGCTGTGAATTTTGTGTGATTTCAAATGTTCCTTTTTCAATAGTCTGTGGAGTGTATGTCAAGGCAAAAAAGCGTTTATTTTATATTTTGTATATTAGATATCTGTGTTTTATATATTAATGTCAGACCTGCCAAGTCTCACGCATTGAGCGTGAGACATACGCATTCGAGGCCGATCTCACGCTCACACGCCCGCGAACTGAAATATCACACATTTTATCAATGAAAGACATTAAAATTTTATTTTGAAATTAACTTTATTTTAACTCCTGTTTATTGTGTTTCACAGTCTCTGAATACCGGTCATTTAAATATTGATGTGAAAGATAAGTCCATAGTCGCATAAAAGATTGCGATTGTCACTAACAGATGGTGGGAGCGCCTCTACCGGCTTCGAAGGAAACGCATACGGCCGATTCGGCGCGTCACTCATAAGTTGTTTCATGGAAGAACGAAGCGTGTGCAGTCTGTGTTGTCTTCAGATTCAGAAAAGGAGGATGGTCCTTCTCCGGGAGGAACTTCTCCAAAAAGAAATACAAATCCCTTATCTTTTGCGGGAGCTGCTAAATATAAAACCCGCTTCAACGTTGCCTGGCAAGTAAAGTATCCTGTATCTGCACTTTCTGATGATCCATCTGGATCTGCCTTTCGGTGTGATGTGTGTGCACAAACTTTGTCCTGTGGACATCAAGGTGAGGCGGATATCAAAAGACACTTTGACTCCGATGCTCATAAGAAGCTTATGAAATCTAGCAGAAATCAGCCTAAAATATCTGACGTATTCAGCAGACCTAAGGACGATCGAACAATGGAAAAAGTAAGTAGCCTAATGTTTATGTATTTTAGTTATAAATTATTATTTACTGGCATTAGTTAAAAACGTATTTCTTTACCTATCAAAGGCACCAAAAACTTATTTCTTTACCAATCGACCACATTTCGCACTCTAACCTATGAAGTGGACGACGCTACTGTCGGGGAAAAAAGTATGTAGACTCGAGTTTAAAGTCCTAAATCTCGAGAACGGCCTATCTGATTCTGTTCAAATAAATGTTAAACTAAACCTTGTTTATTTATATTTTTTGTGTATCATTAAAAAAATTTTATGTATCGTCGAAAAATATCTATGAAGTAAAATGTAGAAAAAGTACCGTTTTTTTCACAGTTTCCAACTAAAAGTGAAGTTCAAACAGTTGTAAAAAAACGGCTCATTCGATTATTTTCAAATTTTTACACAGTATAGATAGGACATTTGCAAATATAATCCTAAATTTTCAGAATTTTATTTTGTTTATTTTATTAGTTGCTGTTAAGTTTCAAAACCCTTACAAAAATCGTAATTTGAGGTGGAAAAAATCCGTTCAAAGCGATACTAACATCTTAAAGACATGAAGAGAACGACTGGAATAAAGCCAAATATTTGTATACATTTAGTACACGTAAACAAAATTTTATTTGTACAAAAGTATTTGTCCCTTTCGTTGGCAGTAGAATGGTGCTGCAGAGCCAACGCCTGTTCTTGTGGGGAGACTGCGATGTTGCCACATCTATTTAGCGCCGTCTTCGAACAGCTGACAGACTTTACAGAAAACAGCCAGATCCAATTTTACCATTTCCCATCAGCTTTTTCTCACGAGGGCTTTAGACCTCCAAAGGCAGCTTTAAAAATGTTTTGTTTTTATTTTTTAATTTTTTATTTTATATTTTATAATTTTTTTATCTTTAATCTTCCATATCAGACAGGTCTTCATCAAAATCGAATTCAATACTTTCAGAATCTGAATCATTTTGTAGGTCTATAATTATTGGTTGCACAACGTGGCACAACCACATTTTATAATAGTTATACCTTATTTTCAGGTTGGTAGAGCAGAAGTGAAAATAGCAACACTTCTTGCATGCCACAACATCCCAATTGCCACTGGTAGTCATTTGAGTCCACTCTTCAAGGACATTTTCCCGGATTCTTCAATAGCTCAGAATTATGCTTCAGGAAGGTATGTAAGAGAATGTGGTTATAAAAATAAATTTATGGAAACATGTGAGCAATAGAAGAGCATGAACCTTGTCACTGATTTACCCTAATTCGTTTATCATTCCTTCTTGCAGATGGAAAACTACATGCATTATGAATGGGACTATTGCACCATACTTTCATTCTCAGTTGGTGCAACACATGCAGATTCATCCATATTCAGTTCTTGTAGATGGTTCAAATGACACTGGTCTTGAGAAATTAAACCCACTGACTGTATGCATCTTTGATATAAGATCACGGAAAGTTATGAGTCATTTTTTGGACATGTGCACCACCACAGGTACTGGAGCAGCAACGGCAGCCACAATTTATGACAAGATTTCAGAGGTACTAGTGAAAAACAGCATTCCCTGGATTAATTGTGTTGCTCTTGGTGTTGATAATACGAATGTAAATATAGGTGTTAGGAACTTCATCATGTCACGAGTCCTTCTTCAGAATAAGGATACTTACTTCATGGGGTGCCCCTGTCACCTAATACATAATATTGCAAGGAGAGCTGCGGACAAATTTCTTGAGAGAAGTGGGTTTGATGTAGAAGATATGTGTGTTGATCTCTACTATTATTTTGATAAGAGCACTAAGCGCAAATCAAATCTTAAAACATTTTGCTTATTTTGTGATGTTGAATATCACAAAGTAGTCAAACATGTAAACACTAGATGGTTGAGTCTTGAGAGGGCAGTGGAGAGAATCCTTTGCTTATTTGATGGACTGAAGAGTTACTTTTTGTCCAATTCTGAGAGTGAGCCATGTTTTAAAAGACTTAAAACGTTGTTCAATAATCCAATTCTGGAAGTGTATTTGCTCTTTTACAATGCAGTTCTGCCAATGTTCACTATTATTAACAAGTATCTTCAGAGGGAGGATCCATGTATCTTTGCTGCTTATCAATGTTTGCATGAATTTGTGAAAAAAGTTCTAGGTAAAATTCTCCCCCCTGAGAAAGTTAAAGAGGTTGAAGGTTTTGGATTCAAAGATCTCAAAGTTGATATAAGAGAAGATCAACTGGATGATGAGGAAATATTTATTGGGATTGCAACTCGACAAAAACTGACTACTCTGTTTCATGAAGGTAGCATTAGCCCTAAAGACTATGCTGAATTTTTAACTGCAGTTAGGCAGTTTTACCAGGAAGTAATTTCTGAGGCAACCAACAAGTTACCATTGAACGACAACTTGCTGAAACATGCCAGATTTGTTGACTTTTTTGAGAAAAGTTCAGTTCACGTTAGTGACGTAGAATTTTTTCTCTTGAGGTACCGTAACATTCTTTCACATATCCACCCAGTGACTGAGATGGAACAACTATACGATGAATTTGTGGATTACAAAATTTTAAAACAAGACAGCATCCCTGAAGATGTATAGGAAAGTGCTAAAGTCCAAGATGAGGAGCAAGTAAGTCGGTACATTTACCGAATGGATGTAATTTGGGCATATTTATCTCAGATGAAACTAGCAAATGGAGAATTAAGGTATAAGACGCTATCTGAGGTTGCAAAATTGGTTTTGATAATTCCACATTCTAATGCTGGCGAAGAACGTGTTTTTTCTATGATACGGAAAAATTAAAAACAGCTTTTATACCTTCAATGAACGTGGATGGCACATTATCATCTGTCTTGACCATGAAAATGGCCATCCCTGAGCCATGCCATACATTCGAACCACCAAAAGAAGTGGTGGCTAATGCTAAGAAAGCAACATATCAGTATAATAAAACACATAGCAATAAAGAGTGAGATTTGTATTGTTTGCAATTAAGTGCAACATTTGGTATATATTAACTTGTGTTCTGTTGTTTTCCACAAAACTGATGAATATTACATAAAAATAATTTGCATTATAATAAAAAGTGGTTTGATAATGATTAATTATGAAATAAATGGATATATAAAATAAATTTGTTGTCTCACTCATTTTCCTTGATTCTCACTCTTCCTGACCAGTGATCTCACTCAGTTACTCTGGGGACCCTTGGCAGCTCTGTAATGTGCAGTTGAAAGTGAAATACAGCTTGCTTAATATACACCTGTTGCAAAAGGAAAATTTTGTAGCAGCAATTTGAATTGACTTGCTCTCGCCTAATTATTATTGGTGGTTTCAAAAAAGTGAGTACATTTTATTATTTTTAAATTAAACCCTGTCTAATCTTACTTTCAGTAATTTCATTACATGTTTTTTTTTACATTCAGATATTCGCACCTTCTTCCATTATGCCTCGACATAGAACATTGACGGGTCGGAGTGAGAGACAAAGAAGAAGGAATATATATTCGCGTGAAAGTCAAAATGATAATAGACCAAATGCAAATTTAAATAGTGTAAATAGTATAACATTGACGGGTCGGAGTGAGAGACAAAGAAGAAGGAATATATATTCGTGTGAAAGTCAAAATGATAATAGACCAAATGCGAATTTAAATAGTGTAAATAGTATACAGAATGATTAAATTATTTTGAGGGATACATTTAAATGCGCACTGAATGTCATTCCAAGAAATTTTAATACTTTTTATTGTGAATTAATGCATTTACAATGCAGGTTTTGCAATGCAAAACATTTCGAATCTGAGGTCACTTTAGGTGAACCACATTCACTTCATGTTGTCATAAGGGTAAAGCAATATTACCGGCCTTAAGTCAAAATGAATACTTTAAATCATTGTATGATGGACTTACTTCAAATGAACCTTCAATAAAAAGAAAGTCAAAAAATTATTTTGAAAACATTCATAAATACAATTCATCATTTGCTATGGTTAGCTCAGAAGCTAAAATTTTGGATACAGTTACGCGTGGAGTGTATCATTTTAAAATTCATGATGTTTTTTATCACAGATCAGGTCCAATGACTGCTGGATATGGTCGCTCACCATGTTATGCGCAATTATATTTTTATAATGTTGACACTGCTGTCAATTATAGATTACGTGAACACTATAATCAAACATGCAATAACAATATAATGCGCGAAATCTCTCTTGAATTGGAACGCATTAATCCTTTCGTTCGGTCATTCATTGCAATGAAAGATCATTGTCAGAGAGTTGAAAATCAAAATAAAGAAATTTGTATGCCCATTAAAGTAAATCGTGATTTAGATCTACGCCGTTATAATGATGCAGTTCAAACTGACGTAGCAGTAATATTTAGTACAGTTGATGGTGAGCCACCCTTTGAACGAAATATGGTTTTGTTTTCAAAAGTTAATGGTACCATTAAAAATATCTCTGTTTTGTATTCATCATTGGACCCTTTAGCGTATCTATTACTTTTTCCAAATGGTGATACTGGGTGGCGTATCAATATTTCTCATAATGTACCAACTACATCTAATTCAAGAGCGCCCAGAAATAAATTAACCATGCTTCAGTATGCAGCCTATCAACTTGCAATTAGAGAAGATTTTAGCATGTTGCACCATTCACAAAAATTATTTCTGCAGTGGATAGTTGATATGTATGTGAGAATAGAGGGCACAAGGTTATATTTCATTCGACAAAATCAAACAAGTCTTAGGTCTGAAGTTTACAACAATTTAACAGATTATTTAGAATTGAACCCCAATGCCAATAATGTTGGCCGTAGAGTAATTTTACCATCTTCATTCAATGGATCTCCAAGAAATATGTATCAGAATTATTTAGATGCAATGTCAATTGTACAACATTTCGGAAAGCCTTCTTTGTTTATTACAATGACTTGCAATCCAAGTTGGCCTGAAATAGTTAGCAATATTGGTATAGGTGAGTCAGCTAATTTTCGACCTGATATTGTTGTGCATGTATTCAAGTCCAAACTGAAAGCATTAATTGAGGGCCTTACACTAAAAAAAATCTTCGGTAAAGTTGAAGCACTCATTTATACAATTGAGTTTCAAAAGAGAGGATTGCCTCATGCTCACATTTTACTCTCTTTAAATGAGCAAGATAAAATTGTTAACGCTACCGATATTGATAAAGTTGTATCTGCGGAGATTCCTAACATTCAAACACATCCTACATTACAGGAATATGTTGTAAAACACATGATGCATGGTCCATGCGGTGTACTTAATCCAAATTCTGTATGTATGAGAGATGGAAAATGCACAAAAGATTATCCAAAACGATTTAATGAATTTACATGTGAATCATTAAATGGATATCCATTATACAGAAGGCGTGATAATGGTATTAATGCTGAAGTTCGCGTTAGTTGCCTCGACAATCGTTATGTTGTACCATACAATCCGTATTTACTTGCCAAATTTAATTGCCATATAAATGTGAAGTATGCACTACAGTTAAAAGTGTTAAATACATTTATAAATACGTGTATAAAGGCTATGACAGTGCATCTGTTGAATTAGGTTCAGAGAGAAATGAACCAGGTCAAGAAATACAAATTGATGAAGTTAAAAATTTTTTAAATGGCCGTTATGTCGGATCAACTGAAGCTGTATGGTGCATCTATGAATTACCAATGCATTTTCAATCACATGTCATCGTTAGACTTGACATTCATTTACCGTGTAGACAGAATGTTTACTTTCAAGAAGGGCAAGAACGTCAAGCAATTAAAAATGCAAGACAAACAAAATTATTAGCATTTTTTGAATTGAATCGATCAGATCCATCAGCACATGAATATAAGTATATTGAAATTCCTTTGCATTATGTGTGGGAAGATTCCCGAAAAAAATGGAAGAAGAAAAGGCGTGGAGGTGATAAAATCATTGCACGCATATATGTAGTATCACCAAAAGACATCGAACTTTTCCATTTACGATTGCTTTTATTACATGTCTGTGGTCCAAAATCATTTGAGGATGTTAGAACATACAATGGAATTATACACACGTCTTTTGTTGAAGCGTGCCGCTCGCGGCATTGCTTCAAATGATAATGAATGGCGCGTATGTTTAAATGAAGCAAAAGAATTACATTCACCAAAACAAATGCGAAATTTATTTGGTTACATTTGTGCATTAAATGTGCCAGCCAATGCATTGGCGTTATGGAATGAATTTAAAGTATATCTTAGTGAAGATTTTTTGAGAGATTACAACGCAGAAGTATCCTTTAACACAGCTCTATTAGAAATTGAAGATATTTTGAATGTTCATAATTTGCCATGTCAAGAACTTGGTTTACCAGTTCCCACGTATTCACAGAGAACAGACGAAGCAAATGCTATTGATCCAATAGAACAAGAGTTTCTGTTTTGTGAGCATTATGAAACTGCAAATATTGAACAGCGTAATCTAATTGATCGTGTGATTCGTGAAGTTTTGCACCATGATACTGGATCTAATGTTTTTTGTTTAACCGCTCATGCAGGTTGTGGAAAAACATTCACACAAACAGCAATCATTCACAAATTAAATTCGCTTAATCTTAGTTGCATTGCAACAGCATTCAGTGGCATAGCTTCAACTCTATTACTTGGAGGTAGAACTTTACACAATGTGTTTAAATTGCCTATACCCATTTTGGAAAATTCTGTAGTGAATATTACCACAAATAGTAGCTATGGACATTACATACATTCATCATCATTGATAATTATTGATGACATTTCTATGTACCCACTGCAAGTGTTGAAAATCATAGATAGATTATTGCAGGATCTATGCGATGAAAATGATAAACATAAACCATTTGGAGGGAAAACGATACTTCTGTGCGGTGATTTTCGGCAAATCTTACCAGTTGTCCCACATGGATCACGTGCAACTTTAATTGAAAATTGTGTCACGAGTTGGCATAAATTTGTTTATTTTCATAAAGTAACGTTTACTCAAAATATGAGAGCCTTACCAAGTGAATTAGAATTTGTCGAATTCTTGAAAAAAATTGGTAATGATGAAGCCCCACAATTCCCTCAGTTTGGTGAAAATATTATTGAAATACCTCAGCAATTAATAGGAGATGAAAATAATATTATTAATGAGGTGTATGGAAATATTTCCGAAAATATACTCTCAGATAACATATTGAAGTCGGTTATTTTAGCACCTAAAAATCATGGTTGTAGTTTTATTAATACTGATATACTTAATCGAATACCAGGTGAACAGAAAACATATCATAGCTACGATAAAATAATTTGTGATGATGACAATGAAATCAATAACTATCCAGTAGAGTTTTTGAATTCTTTGACTATTAGTGGTTTGCCACCACATAAGTTAGTATTGAAAGTTAATTGCATCGTTTTACTGATCAGAAACTTAAATACAAAGGAAGCATTAGTCAATGGAACAAGAATGCGCATCAAGTGTATGCATCGTAATGCTATTGATTGCGAAGTTTTAACTGGAACCGCACGCAGTAAGAGAATTTTGATTCCACGTATAAATTTAACATATTCCGGTACTGTTTTACCATTTAACTTTCAAAGAACTCAATTTCCAATTATACCTGCATTTGCGATGACAATAAATACGTCTCAAGGACAAACATTCGAAAAAATTGGAATTTTATTGAGGCAACCAGTTTTTACACATGGTCAATTGTACGTCGCAGCAAGTAGAGTTCGATCATTCGATGGTTTGAGATTTTATATTTCCGAATATAATGGCCAAGGGCATTTAGCAAATGAAAGAGCTTTTACAAAAAACATCGTTTACACAGAAGTTCTGAATCATTAAATTCACTTTCAAACTATTTTAAGTTCAATGGACAACGTTTATTTTTTTAACCGCCCGGTTTTTTTGATTTAATGAAAAATATATGAAAAAATATGAGGCACGTATTTTTTATTTCATTTTTTATTTAAATTTTATATAATTCGAAAAAGATAGGCAAAATAACTGTGTAGCCTTGGCGAAACCTGGTCAGTATGGCAATAAAAAAAACCCAAGGAAATGTCAAAAAACGTGTTATTGCTTTTTAAATATGGCTTAGCCAAGCTAAACCTCATTTTTCCTATCTTTCATATTTTTCAAATAACTCGAAAATTAATGCATAGAAAAAAAAATTAAAAAATTATATAAGCTTTGTAGCAGATAATCTTCAAACTGTTTTCGAATTTTGTACCTTACCAAAAATGAAATGTAATCCACTGGAATTGAAAACAATGTATCTTATACTTCTATGAATGTCAAGTCTCATTTTTATTAGCGTTTATTTGATTCAATAATAACATGAAAAAATTAAAACTGACAATGAATTATATCAAAAAATAAATACGAATACAAGCTGTAATTGTGTTTTTTTTTCAACTGTTACTAACATTAAATTTTAAATTTCATAGGTATTGCAGGGAATTAAGGCAAACAACACACGCTAATGACGTATTTGTACACGTTCGCAGCTGACGTAATAGAACAAAATTCAAAAAAATTATATGCAGTGATTATAGAGGTATACTCTTTGACAAAAGAACCTCAATAACGTTCAAACTTAAAAATTTAATGAATTACGGTCGAATTTCGACCACTGGGCAACCACTAGTGCTGGATAAAAGCATCAAGAGTCGGTTGTTTTCCACCAGAATGTTGCTTCTTTATTATTAAAGATCTAAACTGTCTAAAATGATCATAATAAGCACACCCTTCTGGATCTGAAGACTCCCCTATGTATGCGATAATTTCGTCCATGCTGTTTCTTATCGCTGATAATTTAGGACCTCCCGTAACAGATGTTTCTTCATCGTCATCATCTCCATCTTCTTGATCGTCATGTAGAACAGATTCCGCGATGTCTTCCTGACTCAGGATTTGGTAGCCTGGATCACCCTCGTCCAAGTTTAGCCACTGTTCTATGTCATTCTTGTTTACTTCTTCACCAGCCTTCTTTATGGTTTCGCAGAAGTCGGATGTTTCAAATCCTCTGAAATCGTACTCCGGTTCAGTCCCATTCATTAACTGTGTCCACCCATTAGCCAATATTGTTTCCTTCATCTCCTTCCATGCGGCAGCAAAATTAAAATGGCGGACTTGATGTTGTATGCACGCAGATTTTGCAGCGTTCTAGCTCCTCTCGTGTCGTTTTCACGGTCTTGTTCGTCCTCCAAGACAACCATCACCTCTTCAAGAAACTTCTTCTTTTACAGTCTTTTGCAGGCAACAATGACTCCTTGGTCCATTGGCTGTAAATTTGAAGTGGTGTTCGGAGGGAGGAAGACGCATTTTATTTTTCCGTCGTTGCTAACTAACTTCTCGGAGTTGTGATGGGCTGGTGCATTGTCTGTAGTAAGACGGCTTTCACTGCATGCGATGGAATTTTCATAGTCTCTTCTTGAAAACGTCGCACTTCTGGCACAAAATGATTAAAAAACCAGTCTGAAAAAATACTGAAGGTAAACCAAGCATTTTTTGAACTTTTATAAATGACTGGCAACTGGTTCATTATGTTCTTTATCGCACGAGGTTTCTTTGCGTTTCCGACTATGACTAGAGTAAGTCGATGCGAACCATCAGCATTCGCACACAGTAGGGCAGAAATCCTTGTTGAGTTTACGGCCTGGTGTGCTAGTTTCATGTTTGTGTGCCAGAGTATTTTCAGGCACAGCATGAAATTAGAGACCAGTCTCATCAGCATTGTAGACCTGAGACAAAATGAGACCCTCAGATTCGATCGTTTTCTTTATATGTTGACGAAAAGGCTCAACTTGTTCAGTGTCTGCACTCAGCGCTTCACCACATGTTGATCTATTTGTGATGCCATGCCGTTTGCGAAAACGCCAAAGCCACCCATCACTCGCCTGAAACTGGATGCCCATATGTTTTGCCAGTTTATCAGCAGCAGCCCGCAACTCCACACTACAAACAACTGTAACCCCTCTTTTTATTTGTGTGTTTTCAATTTTTTTTTTTAAGAGAGGCTACTAGATACTCTAGATATTTAGGACTAGGCTGAAGGCCTAGAAGAAGCATAAAGTGTGCTGGGTCCAGTGAGACGGGACTTGGAATTAAAACTCCTCTATTAACAAACAAATAACAACTTTTATTTTTTCCTATGTGTTCATAACTCACATAATTTTATATTAATATTTCTTAAATATTTATCATAATTCCAAACTTGATCATCATTTCTTTCACAACATATTTATATTTTTTTCTGAATATTCATATATCATAAATTCATTAATTTTTTAAATATCACAACCCCAAATATTTCAAATCTCATTTCTAAGGCCGGAAATATTCAATATTATATCATATACATATCATTCCTTCACATAACACCTGACATAAAGATAATACATAATTTAAAACACATACATATACATCACAGATACAAATAGAAATACAGAAGCCTAGTGAACAGCGAGTATGTTCTTATCACAAACATCTTATAATTTTAAAAGGCCTGTAACTGCCTGGCTAATTTTATCAAAAACAATGTATAAACCTGAAGGAAAAACTGGATTGCCCATAATATCAAAAAAATACAATTACAAATTTAAAGTATCAATTCAGCTTGTATAGTTTAATAAAAAAGTACATTTATAAATTTAAAGAACATTTGGGTTGGCCCATAATGGCAAGAAAATACAATTACAAATCTAAAGTATCAATGCAGCCTGTATAGTTTAATAAAAAGTACATTTATAAATTTAAAGAAAATTGGATTGGCCCATAATAGCAGAAATACAATTACAAAGTTCAAGTGTCAGCACAGCCTGTATAGTTTTATAAAAATCGTAAGTTTATAATTTTAAAGACAATCTGAATTGACCCGGCCGCTGCCATGTGCCAGAGCCTGACCCGGCATAAGGTAAGATGTCCGGGCGCTTGCATAGATCTGCACCAACAGGTGACTACCCCAGGTTAAAATGTGTGAACCGGCCTAATGCAAATAAAAAAAACTCCCAACCCTTCTATGACATAAGAAAATCATAATGTGCCAAAAAAAAAAGATTGTAATAGATACCAGACCAGCCTGTTACAAACTGCACCCACCTACATAACTAAAATACCGATCCCCCATAAACTTCTACAACCCCCATTCAGAAGCACAGTAAAAAAAAAATGAAGCATAAAATTAATAACCGCTGGACACATGCCGGCGACCAAGCCTACAATTAATCTGGAGCGTAATTACATTATGATCACAATTTTACTGAAAGTTTGAAGCCAAAATTCTGTCCAGCTGGACATGAGCACAATGAAGTATAACTTGAGTTTTTTTATGGATTGTTAAATGCACAAAACATGGTGTTTCCTGTAGAGGCCTAGTGTAAGTAAAATTGTTTCAGTATCACCTCATTTGGTCCAGGTGGTTACAGTGGCATGCTTTACAGTTGATTGCCCCCTGGCAGGTGAGGCACGAGAGTCTAAAGAGGTTCATGGTAAGCTGGAATTACACCATGCTGGAGTCACATCTCCGACTACATCGGGAACCCTAAGCATTCATAATAATTTATTGACTGACCACTAAACCATAACACACACATGCCACCCCAACCAATTCCACTATGTTCATTATAACACGTTTAACATTTTCACTTTTTGTTTTTAACTTACTAGATCACACACAAGGCCTCAATGCCTCATAATTTGATATAAATTTACAATGCACCCTTACATACGTGTGAAAAGTTAACATTCTCAGACAGGCATAAAGCTTATAACAGCACGTGCTCACTCAGACAATTCAGTAAAGTTCCCCAGTTCCACAAAATTACATAATAATTTTTTCTTTTTTACGCCCCTTTTCACATGTACAATTGGTATTTACAAAATACAAGGTATAGGCTGTTTTAGTGTTTAAAATAAATTAAATACTTGACAATGAACATACATTAAATTTACGACCACGAGGCATGCTTCAAACTTTTATCCATTCACATCCAAGTCAATTATGGTTTAAATTTAAACTTTTTGCAATAAAATGAATAATACATACTTAGAGTTCTTACCAGAGATCTGTATGCGCTTAACTCATCATGATAGAATAGAAATGGTACAACAATTACTTCAAACTCAACTCTGCCGGAAGAATAAGCTGTACACCGGGCGGTTGGCAAAACTCAACTGAACGAGCCTGCATGCCCAGCGCCGAGGAACAGAATTACGCACTTACACCAACAGGTAGCACTAGCATGCCGAGAGGCAAAACGGTAATACAGATCGACACCAAATGACAACTTCGCTGTTACATTAATAAATTATATATAAAAAAACTTCTATTTTATACAAATGCCGGTTTCTCAAAACCCGGCACACAACGACGCCACTAGAACGTTGTTGAATAAACCATTTGTACACAGCATCCTCTAATTGTTTGTGTTTGGGTAATTTAATGTGTTTTCTTTCTCCCTCATTCTTCGAACAATCAT
Source organism: Magicicada septendecula (assembly GCA_034769895.1). NCBI lineage: Eukaryota > Metazoa > Arthropoda > Insecta > Hemiptera > Cicadidae > Magicicada > Magicicada septendecula. The sequence goes on from CM068369.1 coordinate 146,065,375, forward strand.
CACTGTACTTTAGCGAAAAACTGAATAAGTTTATCTTAATTCTTTCGAATGTCTGAAACGGTTTGTTTCTTTACGCCGTACAGTTCACAAACATGTGCAACAGACCTTCAAGTTTACTTATTAGTTCAAGCTTTTGCTTTACACTCAAGTTCACACATTTTTTCTTAACGCCAGACATACTTATGCTGTAATTCACTAATAAAGTAATGGACCTTGCTGTAACAACGTAAGTATAAACTCATTAACACTCTGTATTTAACACGTGCAAGGTTCGTACTATAGGAACACATGTAGTGTACACGCTGCGTTCTCTGAATAAACTGATTCGACGCTGTACGAACGTGAACTGCTCGTGCATACGAATTATCACGAAGATAGCCGAATATTCAAGAGTGAAAATGAGTTGCTATTGTTATGAACTACCGCCAAATTTAAATCACAGCCATGGACTTCAAAAACTTAATCGTGATTTTTTCGCCTCAAAATTTTTTTTAACATGATAATGTAAAAAGGCTGGGGGTCATTCCACAAAATGCGTGATGCAAAATGTGTAACGTCATCGAAAAATGTAACGCTCCAGCTGATGTTAACACTATATTTTTTCCACACTTTCGTTTCCCCACAGTCTAGAAATCTTCGGTCTTTGTCGTTTTTAACATGATAATGTTTGTTATATAGTAAATATTTGTTATATAGTTATATAGAAAAAATGATAATGTTTTCCACAAAATGCGTGATGCGAAATGTGTAACGTCATCGAAAAATGTAACGCTCCAGGTGATGTTAGTAATAAATAAATTTGGTCACTGTGAAATAAGATGCATATCAGTGTATATTGTTCAGTGTTAATCGTTATGTCTTCCACTGAACGTGTGTGACGCCTGCGTCAACGACAATGCGAAGACAGGGATCGTGAAGAATTAAATGAATTCTTGATGAATACTCCATTCTCATCAAATACAACTGAAGATGAGAAAATTCGCGCGTTTCAAAACAAGAAACAAGAAGAAAAGAAACGAAAGAATGCTGCGATAGCCAAGCAATATCGCCAGAACAGGAGATTCTGCAGTTTGTACACATTATACATTTCAAAAGCCTAAAAACATTATCATGCTTCGATGTTTCGGTATCTTCGATTTTTTTTTGTCTGTCAAATTCTGTCCATTAAATCCGAAGTCTGTTAAACCTCGTCCGTTAAATTGAGGGTTTACTGTACCTGTATTACATAATTTATTATAAGAAATAAATTGAAACTAAAAGTATTAACAGTGTTACTTTACACTGTGACTTTATTAAGCTATTACTGTTTAAAAGAAAATAAGAAACAAGAGAATTTATAGACGTATCTCTCTTTGGGAATACTAATTTAAGTTTTCACTAGGAGTAAACAAACTGACATAGATTTAATATTAAATTATTGATAGGAAGAGAATGGAAACTAGGGACGGAGAAGCGGCCTAGGCCGTAGAAATCCGTTATATATATGTATATTATTGATTCCATTTTGGTTAGACAAATCAGTTGCGAAACTCGGACAATGAAATTTAGACTGCACGTATAGCATAACAAAGAATGTCAAAAAAAATGTATGTGAGATGTGCAGTGAAGTTAAAATCAAATCTGAAATCACTTAACAAAAAGTACTGTTTGGGCTATCAGCTACTGTGTAGGTTATAATACAATATAATTCGCTTTTTCAAAATTTACTAAGTTGGTGACTGGTATAATATATAATTTGTTATTATAATCTGTATTATATATCTGCATAACACAAGAGAATAAATGTAACATCAGTATGAATTTTTTTCATTTATTAAAAACAGCTTCGTCGTATATTATTAACAGCTTTCATTTACTAATTATCTCTTTGGAATAGAGATATTCGTTTCGCACTTGTATGGCAATCGGCACATGCACAGAAACGAATTCAACACCAAAAAGTGCCTTCGCACTCGTGTAGGCTACTTGTAATACTCTTAATACTTGTAGTACTCGTTTACTTGTTGTTGCTTGTGTACCCATAATACTTGTAGTACTCATTTACTTGTTACGTGTGTACTTGTTTACTCGTTAGTTGCGTAAAGGGTTGAATCGGAACAGGTATTTCAACTTTTCAGTCACCGTTATATCCGTTCCACAAAAATGTCGTTCCAAAATACCTGTTATAGGTATATCGGCCCACTTCTAATGTGTAGTACCAAACATTGTATATCACGATTATCAACAATATTTATTAATACTTTCCTTATTTGAAATAAACTGTGCAATATTAACATTGTCATTGTATCCTAAAAATTGGATAACATCTCTCTCTCTCTCTCTCTCTCTCTCATAATAAATTAATTGAAAGAAAGTTTTAGGAAAATTCAATAAGTAACATAATTTCTTAGGTATTGATTGTGTCAAAAATTCAAAATTCTGTGCCAAACTATTTTCTGAATATAACAGATAACAGATATATAACAGATTTTTGTGTAGTACTGTTTGAATTTGTATTTTTCCTGTATTTATGTATTTTACTTTTTTGTGCTCTCGGTAAGCATATAGTTTGAGTTTACAATATGTTGTTATTAATACGAGGCAGTAAAAGTACAGTAACCTCAATGTACACATCTTAAGAGGCTAGATAAAAAGAGCATTAAAAGCGGGGAAGTAATTTTTTGGAAGTGTGTTTTGGTTTTCTATTAAAAAAAAACTTAATAAAGCTTAATAAAACAAAATAAATTTGACTCAAGTTTTTTTGTAAGCATATTTATTATTTTGCCAAACATTATGCCACTGACATGTTATAATATTATTATATACAGTTACTGATTTTGGTGGTGTGTATATAATAATAAGCATATTTATTTGTGAAGTTGACATGAGTAGGTTCTATCTCATTTTTTGTCCATCTGGTGACATTATTAAGTGCTAACTGTAGATTGTTGTGTTTGTACATTGTTACTGGGAGCTAATAATACAGTGTTGTCAGCAATTGTAGCTGTTGTCAGCCCAATTTCGGAAATCTCCTGTGTTCATATATAGTGTGATGTTAATTAAAGTATTAAATATATAAATACATAAATTTTCTTCCACTTACCTGCAAAGCTTCTATCTGGGTCCAGGATTCTTTTCGCACGAACGTAAGATGTTGGCGTGATTTATAGGTTTCTGTAATAATTGACTCTACTCATTTTTTATAAAGAGAAATTACTTGCTCTTTATTTTTTTATCTTTATACTCTGTCTCAAGTCATTTGTTATTCATCTGCTGTATGTTTACAAACCATCGATTATTTTAAATTGACTTTTAAATGGAATTTCCTTGAAATAAGTTCTTACACCAGTGACTTATATACTATAGCTTACCTTATTTACATCACACATAAACAAACAGCCCAGCCTGCCACACATTCTCACTTTCGCTCTTTATTAAAATAAAAACCCTTCCCTGATTCCTGAATTTATTAAACCCTTAACATATAAAAAGAAATACCCCTCCCTGCCGGCATGTGGTGATCGCTCGAGCTCGTTATTCATTTTTCGTATTAGTTGTGTGTCCGAAATAGACTTTGATATTTGCTAGTCGAGTACTCACTCCACTGTCACATTACTGTTAATTTATAAATCACTTTTTACTTGAAACTGATAAAATTAAGAGAGCTCCATGGGGCAGATGTCTGGCCAGACACGGTTTCTAAGCGAAACTGGGGAGAGCGTCTCTATGTTCGCGGCCAACTCAATTTCGTCGTTTTAGGTGGAAGCCAAAGCCTCATGGTTCTTCGCCGTAGCTTCGTCCGATTTAAACCCATGTAGTTATTTGTGTGCAGTTAGTGTAAGATATTCGCTAGGCACTGGCTGACGTCACAAGATAGGCGTGACTTAAGTCTTGCGTCCGGCCGCATGGTAAACTAAGTAACAGAAATTGTTTCTTAGCCATCTTGAGTTGCACAAAACTGGCGTCACTCCGTGCGCATGCTCGTGTGATGCATACGGGCGCGCTGCCACACATTTACAAAGTTCTTGGAAATGACGACTTGGCATTCCTGGTTCGCGATTGCGCAACTGTGGTCACGTATTTCGCTCCTTTGTTGTAACACTGTTCTTACCATCCAACACGTGGCCTGGTCACTAAGTGGAAATTAAAATTTACAAATATTTTACCAAACCCCAAAAATTTAATAAAATAAAATAACCCTCAAATTTGGCCCGTTACAATACCCCCCCCCCCCAATGAGAGGTCTTCTGTCCAAACAGAAGAAATCTCATTGCTAAAACCCCTAAGAGGACCGGTGAGGAACTGGTGCCAACAACCCCTTTTGCTCTTACACCTCATGGGTAAACGACCCCCCTGGCTCGGCGACTATGGACGCATCTGAATGAGATCACTGGACTTCTCTGTTTGAGATCCCAACACCGAAAAATCGAACAGATACGCACCACAGCGCACCTCACCTTCTAACATGTTTCCCCAAAAATCCAAATCCCTGGCTTATATCATACCAGATCCTCAACCGATATGTTCCCCCTTATATGCAAACTGGGCTGCCTTTAGCAGTTACTGGGCTCACACACACACTTATACTACATCATATAAACATTGAAACATCTTTAGTTTTAAAATTTTGTTTAAGTCGAAATCAATAGCTATTTTCTTTAAATCAGAACACAAATCTTTCGTCTAAATTGAAAAATTCTCTTCATTAGTTTTTTGCTATTAGAAAATAAACAAATTGAACATTACTTAACATAGGAACATCCTTAACCTAACATGTGATTATACATATGCCCTAACAATACAATTCAATAAAAACACTAATGATACACAAACAATAACATCATCAAAGTTCAAAAATATCAATTAGATGGCAGGCGCAAAGTCAAGAAATATATATATATATATTTTTTGTTTCAAAAATTTTAAATTCCAAAAATTTAAATTTATTAAAATATATTTTCCCTTTTTTTCAATCTTGAAATTATTTAAAAATTATTCAAATCAATTAAAAAGCGAACTTGGCTTTACTTCCTTGCTAAACGTGTCTAGCAGTGTATCACCTATCAGCTGATCAAAACTGGGTCAAGTCAAGAACCTTGACCTGCATACATTATACACAGTTACATCTGAAAGTACATTGTACATCTGTAAAATTCTACCTTTCAACACAAAACATAATAAAATAAAATATTTAAAATTAACAAAATATTATTATGATTAACAATAAAATCGATATTTAAATTATTCAAAATAAACACTTTATAGCTTTACATTATTTTCAAACTCTATCAAAATTTGTCACTGGTTGCAATTAAAATTTTTATATTCTTATTATAACTTTATTTATTTAACAATCTCATTTTCCATTACTTTGGGTGATTTAATTGTTTATACTAGCTTGATTTGCCATTTGGCAGGTATACATATATAATCTTTACCTCTTTGACTCTAATACTCACTAACAACTGTAACTATCAGGACACCCATCTCTATCAAAATATCTATCAAACAATCTCTAAACCCAACTTACCATTAAACTCAATCTACATCATTCTCTCGATATATAAAAAAATTAATCTCTAACCTTTTGTACTTAGGATAAGTGTTCCCCCCCCAAAAAAGCTCATTCCCTTATGTTGTTTCCTGGATTCTACCTAAGGTAACCCTTTCCGGCGACAAACGGTCCCTTCCCATCCCAACCCTTTTGTTGCGGATTCCTCCATTACACTATCCCCTCTTACAAAATTGCCATCCCCAAATTAACACTCTTATTACCTCACTTCAACTACAAAATAACATCATCATTTATAAACATCAATATATCAATCAATACTCTACATATATTCCCCATAACTACTGTGTCAACATCAATACTTCTCAAATTCTATTACACTAACTCACAACAACATTACATTAATTCAAAACAATATTGTTCTCTCTACTACCACTTTAACTTTAGCTTGGACTGATCTACATGTCCCACTAAAATACTAATCACCCAAGATCTATCTTTTATTATTTCTCACAAATCTTTAAAATCTTAACTTTATCAGATTACTTTTCTCATTATTCAAAATAACATCTTTAAAACATTATCGTTAACATTAATTACCTTGGAACTTAATAAACAATTTCACAGTGACATTTTATTACTGATCAGCTGACATTCCTAGCAAAGTGAAAACACATTTCAAAATTATACACATCCTATGAAATACATATGGTTATCAATCCTTACATCTACCATACTACACATCATTGTTCCCCTCTTTCTGACTGGTACTATTGTGTAAACCGCCTGCCAGTCGGTTTAGTTATTTACTTGGTTATACTCGTTTCAAAAGTACACAAATTATATAAAACACATATTTTTTCATTAATTCTTATATCTAACATACTACAATAAAATAACACATTGCTAAAATATACGAGGGCTATCCAGAAAGTAACAGACGTTTTGACCGACCGCGGCGGTGGGCGGGGATAGAGCCGCCATATTGGTGTCAGAACGTTCCTACACTCAGTACGCATCCAGCTGTGGCAGCGTGCGGTCTGTGCCCCTCTTACTTTGCTCTCTGTGACGTGTTAAAATGTGCGCTGCAATAGAAAATCCCACCACTTGTGAGGTGCGTTCTGTGATTAGGTTTTTGTTGGCAAAAAATCACAAACCAATTGAAATTTATCGCCAACTTTGTGATGTGTACGGAAAAGGAATAATGAGTGAAAGCCGAGTGAGGCAATGGTGCATTGATTTTAAAAATGGCCGTACCAATGTTCGAGGACCGCAGTGGTAGACCTAGCCTTGTGACTGATGAACTGGTGATGAAAATCAACGACAAAATTCGAGAAGATCGTCGTTTCACGATTACGGAACTTTCGAAACATTTTCTCCAAATTTCACGGAGTTTGGTGCATGAAATTGTGGCGGAAAAGCTTGGTTACCACAAATTTTGTGCTAGGTGGATTCCGAAAATCCTAACGGAAGACCACAAAAAACAGAGACTGGCTGCAGCACTAACTTTCCTCGAAGATTACGACAAAAATGGTAACAAAGTTATCAATCGTATCGTAACTGGGGACGAGACTTGGGTGAAGCATGTCAACAGTGAAACAAAAAGGCAGTCGATAGAATGGGGACACACAAATTCTCCCAAGAAACCAAGGAAGTGTTTGCAAACGCTGTCAGCAAGAAAGATCATGGCTACTGTGTTTTGGGACTCTGAAGGAGTGATTCTCGTTGATTTTCTTGAACGTGGCACAACAATTAACTCAGAGAGGTATTGTGAAACACTGAGAAAGTTAAGGCGCGCGATACAAAACAAGCGTCGGGGAAAACTTAGTGCGAAGGTTGTGTTTTTTCACGACAACGCACGTCCACACACGGCCAATCGTACCCGAGAGCTCTTCGATGGTTTTGGATGGGAGGTGTTCGATCATCCACCATACAGCCCGGATTTGGCGCCGAGCGACTATCACCTCTTCCCAGCGATGAAGACATGGCTCGCTACACAACGCTTTGATACTGACGCCGAACTGCATGCCGGTGTAAACCAGTGGTTAAAATCGCAGGCGGCAGATTTCTACAGAGACGGTATTGAAAAACTTGTGCCACGGTATGATAAGTGCCTTAATTTGAATGGCGATTATGTAGAAAAATAGCTTAAGAGTGTACCTTTCAAATGTATATAATAAAATTTTGTTTTTTAATTTTGTAAATTTTTTATTTCAAAACGTCTGTTACTTTCTGGATAGCCCTCGTAGAATGAACACAATATACTGAATGTACGAACCCCTATTTATCAAGGCAGAATACAAGCGTTTATTGGTGCAAAATTAAGTTATCATTTTTAATTTACAAAATTTAAATTCGTTGCTCGCCGGAGCAACCTCACATCCACACACGCTATTGCATTTTATGTTGGACTGTAGCGCCCATTCGCGTTCACAAAGACTGCATAGTTGGAGGAATTGAACATCTCCGTGTCTTTGCTTCGGCTTTACATTTTAAAAGTTTTTGGATATCGACATATCCTCGTTTTATATTGATAAGCCCTTAAAACAGGTCTACCACCTGGCTTTGCTGTCCCCACACGGACAGAGTGGCAGCCGCTGTTCCATAGTTCCTGGATTTCCCCTAGTTTCACCCCCCATTTAATTTCTACTATCAACCAATTTCAAGTCAGCTATGGTCAAGGGACTTGATATGGCCATAGCTGACCACTAGCCAAAACCACGATTAGTGCTGGTAAGGCAGTAATCGCCCGAAAAGTCGGGGAAATCAAACTTCACTTTAATGCCTGTTCTATTCATCATTTACTATGTACGGCACGAAAGTCTATCATGGTACAATTGTACAAAAAGGTGTGCCGCACATTTTCGCCATGTTGGCCTCCGATGGAGGTAACACTCACTGTTACCCCCAACCCCTTCCACTATCTACTGGGGCACAGGCCACCCCAGCAATAGCGCCTTAATAACTAAATTAAAAATTTTTATATACAACATTATAATATGACATTTTTCATTAATCCTTTTATCCATCATCATTTAAATCATTCATAACTTTCTACAATTATATTTCTTAAACTTTTCAAATTTATTATTAACATTTAAGTTACATCATAATTTAGTTATTATTACCTTTTAAATTATTATCTCAAGTTACTTTCATTATTAAAGTTAAAATTCTTTCATTTGAGTTAAACATCTGTAAACATTTTATTTTATTTGACTTGTGTTATTATAAATTTTTATACTTACAGTCCACATACTGACAGTCCAATTTCACATACTGACATACACAAAATATATACCCCATACACAGCAATAACTCCATGTAACCTCTGAAACATTTAACAAACTGTTAGTTTAAATCAAACAATTGAACAGTTAATTACCAAATTCATATCTCGTAAAATGATTTAAACTCATTAGCAAAATTCAATTATATAACCTTCAAATCAATCAAAAACAATTAAAACATCTCCAATTATTTTAATTAAATTAATTATTGAAAATACAAGTTTCATTTCTATCAAAACAATTACAATTCGCTAATTACTGTCTGCAAAATTAATTTTGTTATTTATTTAGTTTGCAAATATTAATATCATTATTATCACAACCATCTACATACACCTTGTTTACCAGACATTCTACAATACACACAAATAAATTTACTAAACATTTATTTACAAATCGTCATCATTGATTACTCAGTTATATCACACTTCAATGTCCAAGGTTGCGAGGTCAAAAACCATAAAACAATATATTTAAAATTGTCCATTGATTGTTTATAGTTTAGCCTCCATCGTCAAAAATTAATCTTTGTTTCAGATAGCACTTTTCAATTTTATTGGCACACATATGGTTATTTTGTGTGTCATCACCAAACAATTTCAATTTATTCGTTATATCATAATAATCATGCAACAAGTCAACATTAAGTATTTCTGTTAAGTCTCCATTAGTAAAGATTTCCAATATCGGGTCAGTTACCTTCTTATTATAAATTAAATCATTATTATTTAAATACACTTCTAACATTTCTTTCCACTCCTCATAATCTCTCTTTAAATTATATACTTCTAACTCTCTCTCGTCATAACACCATCTCATACTTATAAAATCATTCCACACAGAGGGTACTAATTCAATTAAACCTTTCCTGACTTCTCCAGGAAAAACAAAAAACTTTAAGAAACAATTATTTGTAGCACACTTGTCTACACAATATATACGTGAAGATCTTTCTTCACCCCCCATAACACCTCGTAAAAAATTTACCCTCTGTTTCATACCCATAATATAACTCTCTTTCCACTCTCTCTCTGACTCATACATACTCATTAACATTCCGTCACTACATTCTACAATTTCATCAGTACTCTCACTATTTATTTTCACCGTATCGCTCTCTGATACTACCTTTTCATATACATTACTATTCTCATTATTATTTTCGACATCATCATCATCATTTGCTAACTCTTTGTCTAGTACCACATTTTTACACATGTCATTACAATTTTCGTTAGTATTACTCTTACTGTGTTCTAATTTACTCAAACTATTTTTTATTATTTCATTTGTATTTTCTAAACGTTTATTCTTTTCTAGTACATAATTTATTAATTCATCAAATTTTACACTAATACTCTGCTGCAACTGAATATTCTGCTCTTCAAATTTTTTATTAAAATTGCTATTTTGAACGTCAAATTTTATGTTAATATTGTCAAATTTTAGGTTAATATCACTAGACATGGTTCTCATGAAATTAAATAGATCGTCCATTAAATAGATCGTCCAGTGACAGCTCTTTTGCTTTGTTTGTTACAGGAGTAGATTCTGCTTTTGCTCCACTCATTATTACCGATTGTGTCAAATTATTTTCGTCTATCAGGTTTGGAGTTGTCTCCATTCCTGAATCATTTATATTATCTGATTCATTTAAAACGCTTTCTTTGACCACATTAGGGTCTGAATTAATTTCTCCCTCCCTCATGACAGTTACATCACTCATACTAACTTTATCTCCGTATTCCATTTTTATCTTATTTATGAGACTTTGCTCTACATAAAATTACAATTTTAAATATTTTCTGTATTATTCAGTATAGTACAATCTAAGTATCGCTTAACTACATCTTAACATCATTTATATGTAATTAGTACTCATTTCCACTTAACCTCTAAATCACGCTTGCATCCTATTTGTAGGTGCGGTTTTTACTTTATATTTTTTACTAATAAAAACTGTCCCTGTCGGCTGCGCCACTGTGATGTTAATTAAAGTATTAAATATATAAATACATCAATTTTCTTCCACCTACCTGCAAAGCTTCTATCTGGGTCTAGGATTCTTTTCGCACGAACGTAAGATGTTAGCATGATTTATAGGTTTCTGTAATAATTGACTCTACTCATTTTTTATAAAGAGAAATTACTTGCTCTTTATTTTTTATTCTTTATACTCTGTCTCAAATCATTTGTTATTCATCTGCTGTATGTTTACAAACCATCGATTATTTTAAATTGACTTTTAAATGGAATTTCCTTGAAATATGTTCTTACACCATTGACTTATATACTATAGCTTACCTTATTTACATCACACATAAACATAAACAGCCCAGCCTGCCACACATTCTCACTTTCGCTCTTTATTAAAATAAAAACCCTTCCCTGATTCCTGAATTTATTAAACCCTTAACATATGAAAAGAAATACCCCTCCCTGCCGGCACGTGGTGATCGCTCGAGCTCGTTATTCATTTTTCGTATTTAGTTGTGTGTCCGAAATAGACTTTGATATTTGCTAGTCGAGTACTCACTCCACTGTCACATTACTGTTAATTTATAAATCACTTTTTACTTGAAACTGATAAAATTAAGAGAGCTCCATGGGGCAGATGTCTGGCCAGACACGGTTTCTAAGCGAAAAACCGCTGGGGAGAGCGTCTCTATGTTCGCGGCCAACTCAATTTCGTCGTTTTAGGTGGAAGCCAAAGCCTCATGGTTCTTCGCCGTAGCTTCGTCCGATTTAAACCCATGTAGTTATTTGTGTGCAGTTAGTGTAAGATATTCGCTAGGCACTGGCTGACGTCACAAGATAGGCGTGACTTAAGTCTTGCGTCCGGCCGCATGGTAAACTAAGTAACAGAAATTGTTTCTTAGCCATCTTGAGTTGCACAAAACTGGCGTCACTCCGTGCGCATGCTCGTGTGATGCATACGGGCGCGCTGCCACACATTTACAAAGTTCTTGGAAATGACGACTTGGCATTCCTGGTTCGCGATTGCACAACTGTGGTCACGTATTTCGCTCCTTTGTTGTAACACTGTTCTTACCATCCAACACGTGGCCTGGTCACTAAGTGGAAATTAAAATTTACAAATATTTTACCAAACCCCAAAAATTTAATAAAATAAAATAACCCTCAAATTTGGCCCGTTACAATAGAATAGGTCCATGGACACTCCTTTGTGGTGCCCCAGCTGAAACATTTTTTAGCTTAGAATAATCTTCACCAAATTTTACTTTAAACTGTCTTTCTGAAATATATGGTTTGAGGATTTGGTTCGTCTGCAAAGGTAGTGTTGTTTTATCATATATGTCAGACTCTTGTGCCACTCTTTATTAAAAGCTTGGGCCACATCCAAAAATATTGCTGTGTATAATTTCTTTTCTTCCAGTGACCGCTCGGTATGATATACCTGCTCAATAGTCGAGTGTTTATTCTAAAATTCAAATTGTTTGGTTGGAGGAAGAAGTTGCTTTTCCTTGATTATTGATCTGAGACATTTGAGGAGCAGTTTTTAAAATAATTTAGGTATAATTGGCAACAAGGATATACGGTGTTGTGATGACTTCTTGTTTGGTGGTTTGACGTGTTTAAGGACCTCAGCAATTTTCCATTGCATTGGCACATATTGAAGTCTTAACACTGCTTTAAATAAATGTGTAAGTTTTCTTATTCCTTTATTTGGGAATTCTTTTACTATCTACCCTGTTATTAAATCATAACTTGGTTCTTTTTTAGAACTAAGATTTGTTTATGTTTTCGCTGAGAGCCTCATTGGGATTTATGGGTTCAATTGTTCTATCTTTTTCGTATTATGTACTTCTGGAATAATTTTATTACCTGCAACTGGGTGTGGTTGAAAAGTATTAGCTGAATGCAGAGCAAATGTTTCCCTTTTCAGTATCTTTCCTCACCCATGTGTCATCATCTTTTCAAATCGGTGGATTATGGGTTTTTTGCCTGTTTTATAAACTCTTTGTTACTTTCCAGAGGAAGTACTCAGTATCCTTGACAATCATCTGTTCAGTTCTCTATAGAATTTGGTAAGTGTTTTATTTTTAACTGAACGTATCTCATCTTTAAGCTGTTGGTTCAACTGGTTAAGTGTTCTTTTGTCTTCATGTGCTCTAGCCTGGTGCCATTTGTTAGGTGCTTTTCTTATCTCTGAAATGAGTTCTTCTATTGCCTTAGGGTAATTTTGACTATAGTTTTTTTCTCTTTCAATTATTGTTTTTAATGCACGTTGCTTGATAGCATGTACTGATTGTTCTATGTCCATGTTATTGAGCAGTAGTTCTTAGTGGAACATTTAACTAAATTTGTTGTTCAAGTTCTGCTCTAAGTCCATTCCAGTCTGTCCACTTATTAGTCAGTGAATGTGGAAATGATTTCTTATTATGGTTATGCCTAGTGTTAATGTTATCAGATAAATTAGTTGAGTGAATGTGTTTGTGTATGTGAGTGTGCACGTATAATTGATTATTACATATTGTTTTCCTTAAATACATTGAGAAAATTATAATACGCGGAACATAATTTATACAATATTACAATTTAAATTACTGATAATGTAAAAGTTCCTTAAATGGTATTTGTAATTAATTATAAAAGCAGTAATCAACAATTATATATTAGAATTGGTACAGAAAACATTTCTACAGATACGTGACTACATATAACATAGTAAAACATACAGCTGAATACAGATTGTAGGCGTGTTCAATTATGTATATTATTAAAAGTTATTTTTATCAAGTTTCACTCATTACTGATATTGAAAATTCTGTCATTAATTAGAGAAATATGTACAAAATAATTGTAGAGAATTAAAAACATAAGTTTGTCCTGATGATGACAATAAATATTGTTGAAACGTTGACACAAATAGTTTAAAATTTGTGTTATACTTTTTTGACCAATCCTCACAAACCCTTTATCGTTAAAATTTATTGGTTGATAGTCACTACAAAACTGAGAATTGTTAGTATCGTCTGGCTAGTTTCTTCCAGTTCAACTTCCTTTTTTGCTCTTTGTTGTATGCTCTTAGCTGCTTTTGCATACAAATCCCCACTTGTACTTTGATGAGAACGTAACTTTTCATTGGATAATGCATCTTGTTTTCTTTAACTTTGCAAGCTGCTGTGCAAGGGTGGAGATTTGGTTATTTCTTTTTGTATCATAAAGAATTTTCTCTCGTTTTTCTAGAATTCCTTAGCGACAATATGGCCTCTCTAATTTGTGGGTGCAGTTCACTACAGTTTCACATTTAGCGTTGTCAAGTTTCTTAATTTTACAAATTGAAGTAAGATTGTCTATGTTTGTCTGCTTGGTTTTTAGATTGAGGAATAAGGGCTGTTCTTTTGTGCATACACTTTGTCTTAATCTTTAATTCCAAAATAATCTCAATTTATTTTTTATAAACATTATTTTTTATTATATAACTGAAGTTTCCAAATGTTAATGTAAATAAAGGCAAAGGTTTCCTGACAGTGTTGTCTTCAGTGTTCTCTTTTTTAAAGTATTAATTACACCCTTTACATCTAAATTTTTATATAACAGATCTTCAATAGTTTTTTTTTCTGATCACATGTAAGGTGTAAGCCCCATGTCATAACTTTTATAGGTTCATTTATGAGGTGGTGATTGTAAATATATCATTATTCAGTGCTGTGACCATGTATTCTACTCCTGTTATATGGAGTAGCTTAATATTTCATTGCAGCTTGGTAAATTGACTACATTAATAGGTATTGGAAATGGAACCCTGTATACAACTTTCTTATTTACAGGTTTTTCTGTAATTGAGATGTTTCTGATATAGCAGATGTTTTTCATTTCTTGTTCTTGTTAAATTTTAATGAGCCTTTCTGTCTCTTTTGCAAGTTCCTTTTCATTCTGCTTTCCGTTCCTTGGTTTTTACTAGTGTCTGCAAGCAAATGTTCGAGGGGATTGCAACTGGCCTACACTACCTTGTAGAATATAGATTGCAGTAAGTGCTTATTGTCATACTTGCCTTAGTTTTATTTCATTATAAGTTGTTAACTGACTTTTGTGAATGAAAGTCTGATTTCGCTGAACCTGTGATTCAATTTGATTCACCTGGGGTAAATTCCAGCTTCCTTTCAGAGTTTGAGTAATGGTTGAACTGATTGTACAGCTTCTATTGCAATCTTTGGAGATGATCTTGATAAAGTGCTCCTCTTAAAAGGGTCTTAAGAGGCTTCTGTAAGCAATAGCACATTCTTCACATTCCTAACATAGATATTAGAATAAAATTGCTTGATAGTTTGTAACTAGTTGTAATATAAATAAATGAAAAAATGTTTATTTGTGTTTTATGATAATATGAAGTATACGCTTAAAGCAATTGTGATAGTAATTTTAGCTCATGGTATTTGCTAATGTTTTTATTGTATATGTGTTTCAGTATTGGAAGACATTCTAAGTCATTGGATATAGAGAGAAAGCGTTGTGGCTTTTGTCTCGGCAAGTTTGAGTTGCTGGTAACATCCAAACAGGGGGGAGGTGCAAGTAGTGTTACAAGTGGATCTGACTCTGTGAAAAGTGCCAGAAAACCTACTGGTTTTGCTTTGTTCGTTAAAGAACACTATAGTACTGTGAAAAAAGCTAATAACAAAATTTCACACAGTGAAGTGATGAAAGTATTAGCACAGAAATTTGCTCAAGTGAAAATAACCAAACAGTCTGCTAGTACAACAGAAAAAATTCAGTAAAAATGAAAACTTCAATTAGATTTTAATGAGTGGCCTTGTAATACATAAGTACAGTAGTTTAATTAAATAATCATAATAAAACATATTTTAATAAAATTATATCTTAAATTATTGTACAAAAAGCAGGTAAATTTTATTGTTAAAAGTTTTAATTTTTAATCTTTTTAATCATTTACTTTCAGTTTTTATACATATACAAGAACAGTAAGCCTTAAAAACGAGAACGTATAGCAGAGTAGTGTCTGTATTTTTCTGTTTTTTTTTTTTTTATTATTATTTATATTTACTAATCATCATAAATTTATAAAAATAAGCTACTATTAAAAATAGGTAAGATAAGAAGAATGGAAATTGGCTTTAGAGAAAAAGAGGAGAAACTTTTTTTAAGTGTGAAAATTTATACACTCCCATTTGGTATTGATTTACATATTACTGTATCTGATTTATTGAAAGTACAATAGAAACTATATATTATTAATTTATTTTTAATTCCCATAATCACAGGTAAACAGGTTTTAGATAAGGTGAAAACAGCTGTTTGCAGGAAACAAAAGAGTTTGTTATACAAGCAGATTTGTAGCTGTAAGTTAATTAAATTTGATCAACATATTGATTCTCTGTTTAAAATATTATAGTTTCCTTCTCCAGAATATTGTACCTTTGGTATATATATTAAAATTTTGGAGTTTGAGGAGCAATTACATATATATTTCCTTTAATGACATACCTATTTGTTTAAGAAATAGACTACAGTAATATACAGAGTGATCATGTATTGTACACATGAAAAGAGAGATGATTTTGTATTGTAAATTTTTTTATGAACACTTAGTTAAGTAACTTAATTTAACAGTATGTGCTGAGTTATTGTGAATTTAGAATAATATACATATTAAGATAATCAATTTTAAGCCAAAACAGACAGGAAACTATAATGTTTCAAATGGTAATTGTAACATTTAAAATCTGATACATCTGTTAAGTTTATTGTTGTTTAATATTTATCATAAGGAAGTAAAAGTGTAAGTATAGTGTATATGTAGTAAGAATTCTTCCACCACCTTGTTGACATTTTTTATGTTAAAAAATTTGTGGACTTGAAAAAATTGTATACTTGTCAAAACTATTTTTTCATGTAAGTGATGTGACAATATAGAGCACTATGTACTGTCTTTGTTGAAATGAAATGAAAACCATATTTCCTTAAAAGTGATATGTTCTTGTGTGTATGTTCTTTCAATCAGTAACCGCCTTTGAGCTGTAGCAGCATTTATCATGTACAAACTTCTTGTTTTCTATAGTGTTGGTTGACAGCAGTGTCCAGTTGGATCAACATTTTGTTGAGGAGTAAAACCTTTTAACGAGTGTCTGCAGTACTGAATTTTTCCCTAAAATGAGATGGAGTTACACCTAAGTAACGTAAAAAGAAGACCAAAGAATATATCAGTTAAAATTTAATTTCATTGTTTATTTAAATAATAGTAGCATTTACTAAATTAACAATTATAATGTTCAGTTGTAGCATTAATAAAATACAGACATTAATCAAACATATAAGTATATACATATACAACTCAGTAACTTATAATTTTAACAAAATTATCGTCTTCAGCCACTTATAATGACATATTCAGTATACAACCCTAATAGTGCATAGATAATTAAAATACCAACATAATAGATACATATGTGTAATTAGGAAAGTTCTTTTGTGATTTTATATTGTGAAACAATGTGAAACATAAGAAACCAAAAATGATTACTTGTGTGTTTTAACATTAGAAAATATAACTGCCAATGATAAGTGGTAAAACTGCCATAAAGTCTGTGAATCAGCAAAATGTTTTATTCTCTATCATTGCTTTTTTGAAGCAAAGGAAGCAACCTGCACCCAGGGATCCATCAGTACCATGTGCAGTAGGCTAGCATTAATTATATTTCCAGTGTTTATTGTATTAACGTCTTTAATGAAATTGCAAATTACATCAAACATTATAAATATTACTGAAGATACCTGTTGTAATATTCTGTTTTTGACGTTAGCCCCACTGTTGGGTTCGCCAATATGTAATATTCTGTTTTTGACGTTAGCCCCACTGTTGGGTTTGCCAATATGTAATATTCAGTTTTTGACGTTAGCCCCACTGTTGGGTTCGCCAAATGTAATATTCAATAAATATAATCCTCCTTACGTATTCTGTGAATGTGGAAGGCCCCACTTTTGAGCGTCAAAATATAATATTCAGTTAATACCTTCCTATTCGTTCGTCGTTGATACTTTTATTTTGTTCAGCCCTGTGTTGGGATC
This sequence comes from Magicicada septendecula, assembly GCA_034769895.1. Lineage (NCBI taxonomy): Eukaryota > Metazoa > Arthropoda > Insecta > Hemiptera > Cicadidae > Magicicada > Magicicada septendecula. The sequence goes on from CM068369.1 coordinate 146,083,204, forward strand.
ACCAATATGTAATATTAAAATAATTAGTATCTCTGAAGTTGATTTGTAACTAAATAAAAAAAAAATCTGTGTTTTGTTTTTAAATAGAGGATTTTTTATCTGAATCTCAGGGTTAACATACATACAAGTATCGTTAAAGTCTGTTACAATTTACACATAGAACAGACAATATAATTTTTATGCATGAGACTTGGTAATATAGTGTTGTTAATGTCTGTTGAATGTTTGTGGGTTCTTTTAAACAACTAGAAACTATAACAAAAAACTCTTATGATTGACGACTATTTTCATAATAGTGTACTAAAGTAATTCACAATTATTATTATTTATTTATTTTTTTATTGTTTTTTCAGTTATTGTTTTTGTGGTATGATCTCACCAACTTTGCAGTTTTCCCAATCGATTTATTCATTGATTCTGCTCCTGGACACCTGGTTTTTTGGTCTCTCTCTGTCAAAACATCATTCCTCTAGGTCTTGGGTTGGTTTTCCTGGTCATCTCAGCTTTTATTGATCTTCAATTTCCATCAACTCAGCAGTCATTTATCTTAAACATTCTGGCTTGCAATTCACAATTTTTAACAATAATCTTCTTCCACTCAAAACATTAATTTCTTTAGTTAATGGCCGTGGCTATATTTTTTATGGGTCACAGGTTTGGTGTACCATTTCTAATTAATAATATTCTGTTGACCTTTACTTTATTTTTCCTTCATAACTATATTATTATAAGTTTTTTAACGTAAGAGTTTCTATCTTTTAAATTATTTACTTTGTTTGATTTCACTATATGGGTTATATACCTGTTTCATATAGATTATATATTTCTTCAGTGCTCATTATAATTATGTTCAATCACTTTCATTATACACAATTTTTCCTTTTTACCGTATTTCACTTTTATTCTCACTTTCTAGCACTGTCATACCATACCACTTTTATAATTATAGTTTGATCTTATTATATTTGTAAAACTTAAATAATTCACTTTTATGTGAATTTTTTTCTTGATATATAAAATAACAGTCTGAGGTGCGCAGACCTCCCCATAGTTATTTACATTTTAACTAGTAATGAAGTTTTTAATAATAATATAAATTGTCTTATTACAATGAATTAGTTTAACACAAATAAAAACATATGTAAATGTACTCAACAGTGTGATTAATTACTTATTTATTTACATCTTTTGTCCTGGGATCATTAACTTCTTGGTTTTTGGTCATTGTCAGCCATAGTTTGTTACAGTCAGTAAATTATCTTTTAGTTAGTATGTTATGTTTTATGTTTGGTGAAACGACACGTTACATAAAGCCCCCCGTTTAAGACAAGTTATTTCAGTAATGGTAGTTTTAGGAGTTACTGAAATAAATGGCAAAAATCTACAAAAACTGTCTTCACTTTTCATAAAACCTCTTTATCTCGGTTTGGTTATATATTCCTTGGGGTATTGCTACAATGAGGCTGGTAATTGACAAACTACTTTTTCCTATAATATCTTCTTTTATCATGCGCTGGATTTACTTTCTTACAGCTTTCTTTAACAACTGTTTAACCGGATATTATTTAAATTCTTCACTTTATTCGGTGAGTTGGAGAATACGATGCAATAATTATTGTAATTGTTCACTAACCTCTTCTTTTGTGCCACACTCATGATCTCTGTATATCCTTTCATTGGAATGCCCTGATTTCCTGCAGTCTTTCCTGCCATGATTCTGGTTCTGTTATGGTTTATTTGTTTCGTATGGGTACCCTAACAATTTCCCTAACTTAGTATGAATTCCTGTCCTGAGGGGCACTTGTGCTTCCTATTATCTCAGCGGATCATTCATAATCGCAGAGTGGCGCTGTAGCATACAACACTCTGTTTATACCTTAAAGAGTAACCCTTGGGTTACTAATAACACCATAGGAATTCCTATTCCTTCTCTCGTAACATTCAGGTTTATTTGCTGCTTTTGGGTTTTATATTATTTACCTGTGGCTCCTATAATTGTATCTGGTTTATGGACAGCGTGCGTATTCTCTCCGTTTTATTCTCCTGCATTTCGTTTCATTCCTGAAGTGTTCGCTCATGTTTTGATCAAGACTTGTCAGCACCCCTTGTAGTGTTTACTTTGATGTACTCTATGTCTCAGTTTGTTTTCGCTTTACCCTGTTTTCTTTCTAATGAATCCCTTGTTATATTTTTCTAAATAATATTTTGTCTTAATTAATTGTTAGTTTAATACTTTTTTCTTCAGTTTTGGTTATGTTTTCTTAATTATCATTATTTTTTCTTAAGTCTAGAGTGATTATTTATTTTATTTTTGTTTTATTTATCATTATTTTCTTCTTCCTTTCTTAACTGGTTTGCCTTGTCGGTAGTCAGAAAATCAGTCCCTTTTTACAATATTGTTCCTACTTGGTTTATCCGTTTTCGGTATCTGCCACGATCGGGGTTGCTCCACTAATATGGTTTTCCGAAGGTTCATCTCGCCTTCCTTCCCAGCTTCTAGCTCTTCGACCTTCCGCACTGTGACCCCTCTGTGGGTGCTGATTTTCTTCCTCTCTTCGGTACCGATTGTGGTACGTCCGGCCGTTATTAAAACTTCGTCGACGACCTTGGAATCTGTTATCATGTTGGTTTCGACTATTGTCATGTTGGTTGTTTGACCTGACATGATTTACTCGTGGCCTGTTTTCCCGGTGTGGCTCGTTCTGCTGATCGTTCTTTGGTTCCAGTCTCCTGCGACTTCTCCTGTAGTAGTCCTCCCTTTCATAACTTTCCAGGAGGGCTTCCATCGCTCCAATCGTCTTCACCTGACCGCACTGTCTGGCTCGTGTTATGCCTTCCACGAAATGGTAAGAAATTTTAGTGACCAGACATTCTTCTGGGATCCGTGGTTCGAGATGTCTAGTGATGCAGACCTTACCCAAGAAGTATGCTGTTGGGGATTGACCTCTTGTGGATTCATACCGTCCATTACATAAATCGTCCCTAATGATGTTTTGGATACTCTCGGACCAATATTTGGTCTTAAATATCTGTTTTAAATCTGTGTAATTTTGTATTTCGTTCCTCATTGCCGTCCACCAATTGTCTGTTATATTCTTGAAACTCTCGTCAAGCAGGTCTTTTATCATGTGACATCGGTTTTCTTTGTTGCGAGCAAATAGCTCTTCTAACCTCTCGAGGAATTCCAATGGGTTTCTGCGGTAATCTCTGAAGTTGATTGCCTCTCGGTTTTCTCCTATTGGTATGTGTGTGTAATTTATCGGTCTATTTTGTAGAATTACCAGTTCTTCCTGGATTTGGCCTACCTGCCCTTTTACTTGTCCTACGTCACCCTTGATGGTTTCGATTTGACCACCTATTGTTTCCTTTATTTTATCTAGCTTCTTTTGTGTTTCTGCTCGTACCTCCGTTATACCAATTTTGTTATTATTTTCTACCTGATCTATTCTGGCATCTACTTCTATTCTGGACTGTACAAATGTTTCTTCAGTTTTCTCCAGCCTGTCCTGTGTATCGGCTATCTGCTGTCCAACTTCCTCCTTACACTTATCCATCCTCTGGCTAAGTGTCTTACTGACGTCTTCTATCTTCTCATTGAGAGTTTCCCTTAACTCCTTGTTAGAGTTCTCAATTTTCTTACTAATTTGCCTAAAATCTTCCTTAGTACCCTCTTTAATGCTGTCCATCTTTTCATTCATCTGTCTTAAACTTTCTTCATGCCTGTCAAATTTTTCGTTCATTTGTTTAAACACTCTTGGTTACTATCCATTTTCTTGTTAAGTGTTTCGATATTCTTTTCATTATTTTTATCTATTTTTTCAATATCCTCCTTCATTTGTTTATTTTGTTCGGTTATTTTTTCCTCCTGTTTCCTAAAATTCTCATTAGTTTCTTCTTTATTCCTATCCAATCTTTCATTCATTTGTTTTAATAAATTCTCATTAGTTTGTTTATTTTGTTCGGTTATTTTTTCCTCCTGTTTCTTGGAATTTTCTTTAATTAATTCCCATAATTTTTGTAAATCCAGGCCTCCTCTGGCTTCCTCATTGTCACCCGCCTGTTCTTCCATTTCGCTGTCTTTGACTGTTTCTTCTTCTTGTTCCCGCCTATCTTCCTCTGTCTCTGGCTTTTGTCCTCTCTTCTGAGAAGCTTCTCGTCGTCGCATTTTTTAGTCTTCTAGCAGTTGCCAGCTAAAATTAGGTCAATCGTTATTTCACTAATTGTGTTTCGGTTAGTTGGTTTTGCCTAATTTCAGCTCTACCGGTTGGGCGCCAATATGTAATATTCTGTTTTTGACATTAGCCCCACTGTTGGGTTCGCCAATATGTAATATTCTGTTTTTGACGTTAGCCCCACTGTTGGGTTTGCCAATATGTAATATTCAGTTTTTGACATTAGCCCCACTGTTGGGTTCGCCAAATGTAATATTCAATAAATATAATCCTCCTTACGTATTGTGTGAATGTGGAAGGCCCCACTTTTGAGCGTCAAAATGTAATATTCAGTTAATACCTTCCTATTCGTTCGTCGTTGATACTTTTATTTTGTTCAGCCCTGTGTTGGGATCACCAATATGTAATATTAAAATAATTAGTACCTCTGAAGTTGATTTGTAACTAAATAAAAAAAATCTGTGTTTTGTTTTTAAATAGAGGATTATTTATCTGAATCTCAGGGTTAACATACAAGTATCGTTAAAGTCTGTTACAATTTACACATAGAACAGACAATATAATTTTTATGCATGAGACTTGGTAATATAGTGTTGTTAATGTCTGTTGAATGTTTGTGGGTTCTTTTAAACAACTAGAAACTATAACAAAAAACTCTTATGATTAACGACTATTTTCATAATAGTGTACTAAAGTAATTCACAATTATTATTATTTATTTTTTTTTTTTTTCAGTTATTTTTGTGGTATGATCTCACCAACTTTGCAGTTTTCCCAATGGATTTATTCGTTGATTCTGCTCCTGAACACCTGCTTTTCGGTCTCTCTCTGTCAAAACATCATTCCTCTAGGTCTTGGGTTGGTTTTCCTGGTCATGTCAGCTTTTATTGATCTTCAATTTCCATCAACTCAGCAGTCATTTATCTTAAACGTTCTGGCTTGCAATTCACAATTTTTAACAATAATCTTCTTCCACTCAAAACATTAATTTCTTTAGTTAATGGCCATGGCTATATTTTTTATGGGTCACAGGTTTGGTGTACCATTTCTAATTAATAATATTCTGTTGACCTTTACTTTATTTTTCCTTCGTAACTATATTATTATAAGTTTTTTAACGTAAGAGTTTCTATCTTTTAAATTATTTACTTTGTTTGATTTCACTATATGGGTTATATAACTGTTTCATATAGATTATATATTTCTTCAGTGCTCATTATAATTATGTTCAATCACTTTCATTATACACAATTTTTCCTTTTTACCGTATTTCACTGTTATTCTTACTTTCTAGCACTGTCATACCATACCACTTTTATAATTATAGTTTGGTCTTATTATATTTGTAAAACTTAAATAATTCACTTTTATGTAAATTTTTTTTCTTGATAAATAAAATAACGGTCTGAGGCGCGCAGACCTCCCCATAGTTATTTACATTTTAACTAGTAATGAAGTTTTTAATAATAATATAAATTATCTTATTACAATGAATTAGTTTAACACAAATAAAAACATATGTAAATGTACTCAACAGTGTGATTAATTACTTATTTATTTACATCTTTTGTCCTGGGATCATTAACTTCTTGGTTTTTGGTCATTGTCAGCCATAGTTTGTTACAGTCAGTAAATTATCTTTTAGTTAGTATGTTATGTTTTATGTTGGTGAAACGACACGTTACACTGTTAATGTTTCAAATGTTGGTCTGTATGTATAAACCTTAGTATTCAAGTGTGACTGCTGAGTGTTTTTCTTCAAATAGTAAAATGTTAATACACCAAGAACTATTAATTTGTCTTTGAGTCTTCAAAAATGTTTGCAAGAAGTAGGGACATGTTACTTTCATAATGACTTGACCCAGGCGAAGCCAACCTAATAGCAACCTAAATCAAAATGGATGTTGGTTTTTTCCATTACCAAGAACTGTTGTAAAGAAATGCTCTTACTAGTATGTATAAAATAATAATATAATATGGAAAATAATATAACAGAATATAAAACTAAGGAGGAAGATTTATTTGTTTCTTAAAGCTTCAACTATATTTCTTCCAATGTCATTTTTTTGGACCTTTTTGTAAACATATGGTACTGTTTGTTCTTGCATAAGTGATGTACTACAATAGATAACGGGAAAAAAATTACAGCCAGTCCTAAATTATTGATCTTTGTTGTGGTTTCCAAAAAGCAGAACCAAGACATTTAGCATGCAATAGTTGAGTGGTTATGCATATGCACACTTAGCATATTGAAAAATGTTGAGATGTGATCAAACTCTTCTTCTTCTTCTACTGGTGTTACAACCCGGTATGGGTTGTAGCATCTTCAATGATTTTTCTGCATTCAGCCCTGTCATTATATAGTCTTCACCATTTTATCCCCATATTCCTAAAACCTCAGCATCCATCTCTTCCTTGGCCTTCCTTGATCTCCGACATACTGGTCTCCATTCTAGAATTTTTTTGAGAATTCTGTGCTGTTCCATCTTCATTTTGTGTCCCAGTCAGGAGGCTATCCGTATACTCTTTATAAACCTTGCTATAAATTCCTTCATATTCTCTGAGCCATAATTCTTTTGAACTAGTCCAAACATTTTTCTTGGTATTTTTGTTAGAATATTCTTAGATACAGTTCGTCTTTTTGTATTAATACCCAGGTTGCACGTGCATATGTTATGACTGGTCTAATTATGCTTCTGTATATTTTTAATTTTAATGATTTGTTCAGTGCTTTTGATTTCATTAATTTTGACCAGGCATCAGTTACCACTAAGGACTCTTGCTTGGATATCATTACTCGTGGTTAGTTCATATGCATCAGGAAGGCGTCGAGCCATTGTCATTCGTCTTCTGATGGATAATGAATTGCTGAAGTTAACCATCTGCGAATTGCTGAAGTTAACCATCTGTCCCAAACATATTGACAGAGCTTTTCTTTCACTTGAGGAAACTTCGCTTTCTAACCCCAAAAAGCCCAACGGGAACCATTGCTTTCTGACAGTAGTTTTCATTTTTTGCCAATCATGTATACAACTTTTGCTGACATCGTATTTACAACCCGTTGCTGTGTTTTCATTTTCTTCTGTTTTTATACTTGCTCTTAATTCACTGATTCCAATTAAACTACTATTATAAACTTACAGATTAGGATATAAAACTTGTGTTGCAAAAATTATGTGAGTGTATAAATGATGTGTCATTAAACAGCGAGTTATTCAGTACAGATTTCAAAATGCCACTTGAAACTCTCTGTGTCTATAAGTGCATGTTCATTTGCTAGTCTGTCTTTCTCTGGTTTTAGTAGCATTAGTAAAAATGAATCTAATTGGTAACAAATGATACAAAACATTTAGGAAATATATTTATAACAGTTAATAAAATACTGTGACAAGAGTTTGCGTTACATAATCATTTTATGTTGTATGTAAAATTAGCGTGGTTTGTAAATAAATAACTTTAAATATTTTAAGTTTTTTTTAGTTATTTCTAAGTGAGGTTAGATATGTTTAAGGTATTGTTACTTAAATGTTTGTAGTGATGGACAAAAATTAAAAACTTTCATTGTAAATTGTTACAATATAACTAAGGGTTGTTAAATATTTTAAATTGAACGCTACGGTGTTTGTTAATAAGTAAACATAAGTTAATAAGCAGTTAAGAACTTCAAAGTTGATATTTTGTTATCTACATTTTTTTTAAAATTATGTGCATATTTGAAAGTTGCTATTTTTATTTGATTATGTGTATATTTTTAGCATTAAAAACTAATCTTTTTCACTACAACTCAAGGCTGTACCTGAAATTAAGACACTTGCTATTGTGCCACAAACCTTATTGATCTGACTGGTGCATCACTATCTTTTTACTAAGTCTTTTCTGTAAGTTTTGTACATATAACTTGTCTTTTATATAAGTTTTTTTTTTAGCACTGTGTGTGACTTTGAATTTAGTGTGTAATTCATTTTGTGTGTTTTTTTATATAAAATAGTATATACTCTGTTTATAACAAATTTTGGTATATGAATTAGGATTACTAGGATAAATATTTTTGATTTGAAAACGTGTGAACACAATTTGGTTTGTACAGTAAAACTGTGATAGTAAACTTGTTAAGGCACCAATCTGAAGCAATGTTTCAATTAGAAAAAAGTAGGAACCGAAAATGGTTTTTGTCCCGTGTACAACAAAAAACAAGATTGCATTAACACTTCTTTTAAAATAAAAATGTGTATGGAATTTTATTATAAGCATACACGTCATAATAAGTAATGGTTCACTTAATGATTCCCTGCATGGTTTTTGTTCATACATGCAATATATCGTATTTTCAAGGCGATATAAAAGGAACATAGTAATTCTAGTGACATAAAAAATTACACAAAGCAGTGATGTTAGTATTGTGAGATATTAGTAACTGGCACTGAATTTTATTCGATTGTTTCACTTTCTTATGCTTGGTAATAACAGTATTACACAAGGGAAATTATTGACTGCTGTTAAAGAAAAGAATGTTATAATCAGTGAGTATTATGATATTTGTTATAAACACTTGTGTACAGAAATGTTAATGATGTTGTTTCACAAGGTAGGTCAATGGATTAGAATTGTAAAATATCGGTATGGAGATCCATACATGACTTCCATGTTCTAAGATTTATATTTAAAATCATATTCGAAATGAAATATTTCCATAGAAACTACTTTCTACTTATTGCTTCAGCCTTTACCACAGTACTGTGGTCACTAACGTTTACCACCTAATGTTTTCGCACTCGATTTTCACTGATGATGGCAGTCGATGGCAATGGTGAAACGTCTGGTTTTGCAGAAAACATTGGACTACGGCTAAACAGCCCGGGAAGGAATTTTAACAAAAAACTACTTCTTTGTTGCCGATAACGTAGTACACATATAACAAATTCTCCCCTCCCTCTTCAACTATAATTTTCATTAATAGAAAATTACCCCCACCTCGTTCACCTAACCTCTTAATTTATAGATATTTCATCTAGGTTTCTACAGTGGATTATTATGAGCTTCTTATCAGGATACTTTATTTATCAAAATTAAGTACTTCACTCTTGTTAAAACATAAAACGTTGCAGGTAAACCACCCCTTTCTCTTAACCGATCTTCACCAAAATCAATAGGCCTTCAGTCCTCTACAATTCAGGGATGCATGCAAAAACTATTTGATTCTGTTTGAATGTGCGGCAGTTATCGTTCGTCACGAATACATTCCTCTTGTTACAACATAAAATGTTGCAGGTAAATTACCCCTTTCCATTAACCAGTCTTCACCAAAAATCAACAGGCCTTGAGTTCTCTACAATTGAGGCAAGCATGCAAAACATTATTTGATTCTGTTTGAATGTGCGGCAATTATCGTTCATCATAGAAACAATTACTCTGGTTAAAACATGAAAAGTGGCAGGTAAACTACCCCTTTTCCGTAACCGATCTTCACCAAAATCAACAGGCCTTCACTTCTTTACAATTCAGGACCGCATGCAGAAAAGTATTTGATTCTCTTTGAATTTACGGCAATTATCGTTCGTCATAGAAAAAATTACCCTTGTTAAAACATAAAATGTTGCAGGTAAACTACTCCTTTCCGTTAACCGATCTTCACCAACACCAACAGGTCTTGAGAACTCTACAATTCAGGGCTGTATGCAAAACATTATATGATTCTGTTTGAATTTGCGGCTGTTATCGTTTGCCATAGAAAAAAAAATTACCCTTGATAAAAAAAACGTTGCCGTTAAACTACCCCTTTCCCTTAACCGATCTTCACCAAACACAACAGGTCATGAGTACTCTACAATTCAGGGCTGTAAACAAAACATTATTTGATTCTCTTTGAATTTACGGCAGTTATCGTTCGTCATAGAAAAAATTTCCCTTGTTAAACCATAAAAAATTGCAGGTAAGCTACCCCTTTCCCTTAACCTATCTTCACCAAAACAATAGGTCTCTTTGAACTCTACAATTCAGGGCTGTATCCAAAACATTATTTGATTCTGTTTGAATTTGCGGCTGTTATCGTTTGCCATAGAAAAAAATTACCCTTGATTAAAAAAACGTTGCATGTAAACTACCCCTTTCCCTTAACCGATCTTCACCAAAAACAATAGGTCTTGAGTACTCTACAAATCAGGGCTGTATGCAAATAATTATTTGATTCTGTTTGAATTTGCGGCTGTTATCGTTTGCCATAGAAAATACCCTTGTTAAAACATAAAACGTTGCAGGTAAACTACCCCTTTCCCTTAACCGATCTTCACCAAAAACAATAGGTCCTGAGAACTCTACAATTCAGGGCTGTATGCAAATAATTATTTGATTCTGTGTGAATTTGCGGCTGTTATCGTTTGTGAAGTAGTGTAACCTCTCTATGCTTTTAGTATTTATTTTATTTCTTTTTAAATTTGTATCGCCTTGCTTGTTGGTTTTCAAAGAGAGGTTACAAGTTATCTAGAACTAGGCAGGAGCCTAGAGAAGCAAAAATTATGCTGGGTCCAGTATGACGGGACTTGCAATAAAACTCAGCTGTAACAGAACGATAACAATTTATTTTCCTTCCTGCGCTGCTTTAACATCATTAAATCAGAATAACATATGTGCCCAATCACAAGTATGAATACAAGTAAAAAAATAACAAGTGTGTATAACTCTTAAGAATAACAAGTGTGTCTAAATCTGAAGAATAACAAGTGTGTATAAATCTTAAGAATGACAAGTGTGTATAAATATAAAACATCACAAGTGTGTATAAATCAGTGGACACATGCATATATAATTATAGAATTCTCTTCCATCTCGTGGCTAGCTAGACACATAACAACACACACAGAACATAAGGTACACGAACTCACAATTACATTAATCTTAACACACATGCCCCTGAAATGCACCCACCTACCAGGTAGAGTAACCACAATCTTATAACCCCGCGGTGATAAAATCTATGCCCTTCGGCAACCCGTTCAGTAGAATAACATAGGCCAAAACCCCCAGGAAGAATGATAATAATTCATGAGGCACAAATAACCGGACCACCCCGTTATCTAGCATTCCATTGATCAATGACCCAAGATGAATGTGTGAACCTTAAGTTCCTTTCACATCATTAATTGAAACTGACAAAACTACGTCCTCTATTTTCAGAAGGTGTTTATAAAATTCTAAACAGTTATTTGACTTCAAAAAAAAATATTCCAAAAAAAGGAATCAATCTCTATGTACATTAGTAAACAAAATTAATTGTTTGAGGCATTACTATTTCTGAAGATTTTGACAATACATAATTTACTCAAAAAGAAAATGATGAATACATGTTTTATAGTCAAAATAACACAGCAAAAGCTATAAATGGGAAGTCAACCCATATGTGTTGGCCAGTTAAGAAAACAATCAGTTTAGCCCTTGTGCAAGGGGCAAAATCAGCTAAAATCTTTCCATTACATTAGTAATTATTTCTATTAGCCTTACATGACCATATAAACAATTAAAAGAATAGAATACAATAAGGTGGTTGTGCTCTGGCATCTGTGGGGGCGCGCCCACATGTAGTTGACAAAGGTTGACAGGCATACAACCTGTCTGAAGTTGCACCAGCATGTCAGAAAAACTAAGTCCCATTTTGTAATCCCGGAAAAGTCCCAAAGAAAAACCTCCGGAAAGTCCCCAGCCCTTAAATGTGAAACCCATAGTCAAATTAAATTTTATACACAGCTGTTCCAGCCGGAACAGAACTACTGAGCAATAATTAAATTTTGTAAGGGGTAAAAAAAAAGAGAATTAGATGCAACAACAAAATGGTACAAGATTAAAATCTCTCTGGCGCGCTCCCCAGTGCAGCCCGCACTTACAGCCATTGCATTTAGCGTTATGTAACAGAGTTATAAAAAAAGGTTTATGAAATTTAAGTAATAATGTTCAGAGTCATGATCACAGCACAACTTCCCGGTAAACAGTCTGGACACGTGGTCGCATGGCCACTAGGCTATTTACAGTAAACGGGCACACTGCCGGATCGGCCCCCAAAGAAAAGAAAAGCATAAATATCACCTCATAAGTGCTGGCGAGTGCAACATAGAAATTCCGTCTCCATCTCCCTCCTCGTAGACGATCTTGACATGGTTCACCGCTTGGGCAGATGTTCAGCCAACAGCAGACCAGGAAACCGGCTTAGTGCGAGAACCCGGGAGTCGTTTATTCTTTAGCCCATCATGTAGAGAGATACAAACTGCGTAGAACTATACAAAGGGGCGGAGACGGAGACGATTCTCTGAGCGAGGCCAAGCGTTGACTGCACACGCCGGCACACAATTTTCACTGCACATAGCCGAGCTGCGCGCGCAACGCACACACCGCCGCTCCCCTCACACCGTCGAACAAAGTCCGCTCCGCTGCCTCCCTCACGTATGTTACAATTACAAAAACTTTCTAGAATTTTTTTTTTGGTAACCGCCGGCTACAAACCGGCACAGTAGTACGAGTTAAGTAAAGGTTTAAAATATTAAAATTTCGTATTACCTACCTTTATTGGTAATTGACCAAGGTGTCGTCTGGTGTACTTTAGCAGAGAAGAACATGAAATGCAATTGACAAACACATATTTATATGTTCACTTGGCACATTTTTTTATTTCATTTTATCTTGCCATCAAATACTACCATAACTCCCACATCACCAATTTCGTCTTCCTTTTACGTTACATTGAAAATAGATTGTGAAATATACTTAACTCTATTTAATAAACTAGACCATATTTATTTCAAAGCAACCCAGCTTGCTCACTCACTCATTCATTCCTCATACTTTTTATACCATAAAGCGCTTTTTTATTGAATTGTCATAATTTAATATTAGTGAATTGAAGTTAATTAAAATTGAAATGTTCTGTCTGTTCAAATTGTTTAAATTATGTACTCATCCCTTCATCCACGTGGTTTCGCCATCACTGTTAACACTTGATTCTGCTGACACACTCCGAATATAAGTTTAGAATGTTATTATTTGTCGGTTACTTTTTTTCGATCACTATAACATGGTTGACTGTTACTTTAAATTAAAATAGCAAGATTTACCGGTTGGCTGACCCTAATTAGCTCGAGCGATATTTTACATGACCGTACGGTCAGGAGTTCTAAGTCGACTGAGGCAACAAGCTGCCGGGGTGACGCGCTTCGTTCTTTGTATGTAAAATCACCACGTGGCCGCTAACCAGATGTCTCTTTCATAACTCGTTCTCTCATTGGCTTAAAAGGCACCACGTCACGATAATTTGTTATATTTTCATGTTCCTTCTGTTATCGACTTTGAGTTGGAGAGTATAGAGAGTGGCACACGCGCACACATCCACATTCCAATGTTTTTATCGCTTGCGTACCTAGGGCCGCCTGGCACGAGGTGAATACAGGGTGTTACATAAATTAAGTTTTCGTGACCATAAATGGTGCCCAAACAGATTAGTCCCAAAATTATTAAATTGAAAAAAATAGACCCCTCAAAATTGTCCCATTACAATTGCCATAGAAAAATATCGGTATGGAGAACCATACATGACTTCCATGTTCTAAGATTTATATTTAAAATCATTTACGAAATGAAATTTTTCCATAGAAAATAATTCTTTCCACTTATTGCTTCAGCCTTAACCACAGTACTGTGGTCACTAACGTATACCACCACACGTTATCGCACTCGATTTTCACTGATGATGGCAGTCGACGGCACTGCTGAAACGTCTGGTTTTGCAGAAAACATTGGAGTACGGCCAAACAGACCGGGAAGGAATTTTAACAAAAAACTACTACTTTGTTGTCGATAACGTAGTACACATATAAACATTATCCCCTCTTGCTTCAACTATAATTTTCAATTATAGAAAAGTACCCCCACCCTGTTCAACTAGCCTCTTCATTTATAGATATTTCATCTACGTTTCTACAGTGGATTATTAAGATCTTCTTATCAGGATATTTTATTTATCAAAATTAAGTACTTTACTCTTGTTACATCAAAAAAAGTTTCAGGTAAACTACCCTTTCCCCGTAACCGATCTTCACCAAAATCAATAGGCCTTGAGTCTTCTACAACTCAGACACATGTAAAAAATTATTTGATTATGTTTGAATTTATGGCAGTTATCGTTCTTCATGAAAAAATTTCTCTTGTTACAACATAAATGTTGCAGGTAAACTACCCTTTTCCATTAACCGATCTTCACCTAAATCAATAGGCCTTGAGTTCTCTACAATTTACGGACTTATGCAAAAACTTATTTGATTATGTTTGAATTTACGGCAGCTATCATTCGTCATAGAAAAAATTAACCTTGTTATCACATAAAACGTTGCACTTAAACTACCCCTTTCTCTTAACTGATCTTCACCAAAATCAATAGGTCTTGAGTCCTCTACAATTCAGGGATGCATGCAAAACATTATTTGATTCTGTTTGAATGTGTGGCAGTTATCGTTCGTCAATGAAACAATTACTCTTGTTAAAACATAAAAGGTGGCAGGTAAACTACCCCTTTCCCTTAACCGATCTTCACCAACACCAATAGGTCTTGAGAACTACAATTCAGGGCTGTATGCAAAACATTTTCGATTCTGTTTGAATTTGCGGCTGTTATCGTTTGCCATAGAAAATACCCTTGTTAAAACATAAAACGTTGCAGGTAAACTACCCCTTCCCTTAACCGATCTTCACCAGAAACAATAGGTCTTGAGAACTCTACAATTCAGGGCTGTATGCAAAACATTATTTGATTTTCTTTGAATTTACGGCAGTTATCGTTCGTCATAGTAAAATTTACTCTTGTTAAAACATAAAACGTTGCAGGTAAACTACCCCTTTCCCTTAACCGATCTTCAACAAAATCAACAAACCTTGAGTTCTATATAATTCAAAAAGGGATGCAAAAGAGTAGTTGATTCTGTTTGAATTTACGGCAGTTATCGTTCGTCATTGAAAAAATTACCCTTGTTAAAACAAAATGTTGCAGGTAAACTACCCCTTTCCCTTAACCGATCTTCACCAAAATCAACAGGCCTTCAGTCTTTCACAATTATTGATGAACGTATGCAAAACAATATTTGATTCTGTTTGAATGTGTGGCAGTTATCGTTCGTCATAGAAAAAATTACTGTTGTTAAAACATAAAATGTTGCAGGTAAACTACCCCTTTCCCATAACCGATGATCTTCACCAAAATCAAGACATTGAGTTCTCTATAGCTCAGGAAGGTGTGCAAAACATTATTTGATTCTGATTGAGTTTACGGCAGTTATCATTTGTCATAGAAAAAATTACCCAAGTTAAAACATAAAACGTTGCAGGTAAACTACCCTTTTCCCTAACCCGATCTTCAACAAAAACAATACGTCTTGAGAACTCTACAATTCAGGGCAGTATGCAAAATATTATTTGATTCTGTTTGAATTTGCAGCTGTTATCGTTTGCCATAGAAAATACCCTTGTTAAAACAAAAAACGTTGCTGGTAAACTACCCCTTTACCTTAACCGATCTTCACCAAAAACAATAGGTCTTGAGAACTCTACAATTTAGAGTTGCATGCAAAAAATTATTTGATTCTGTGTGAATTTGCGGCTGTTATCGTTTGCCATAAAAAATACCCTTGTTAAAACATAAAACGTTGCAGGTAAACTACCCCTTTCCCTTAACCGATCTTCACCTAAAACAATAAGTCTGAGAACTCTACAATTCAGGGCTGTATGCAAAACATTATTTTATTCTGTTTGAATTTGCGGCTGTTATCGTTTGCCAAACAAACAAAATTACCCTTGATTAAAAAAAAAGTTGCAGGTAAACTACCCCTTTCCATTAACCGATCTTCACCAAAAACAATAGGTCTTGAGTACTCTACAAATCAGGGCTGTATGCAAAAATTCATATGATTCTGTTTGAATTTGCGGCTGTTATCGTTTGCCATAAAAAATACCCTTGTTAAAACATAAAACGTTGCAGGTAAACTACCCCTTTCCCTTAACCGATCTTCACCTAAAACAATAGGTCTTGAGAACTCTACAATTCAGGGCTGTATGCAAAACATTATTTTATTCTGTTTGAATTTGCGGCTGTTATCGTTTGCCAAACAAACAAAATTACCCTTGATTAAAAAAAAAGTTGCAGGTAAACTACCCCTTTCCATTAACCGATCTTCACCAAAAACAATAGGTCTTGAGTACTCTACAAATCAGGGCTGTATGCAAAAATTTATATGATTCTGTTTGAATTTGCGGCTGTTATCGTTTGCCATAGAAAAAAATCCACAGACACAGACACACACAGTCACTTTTCGAAAATATCGGTATGGAGAACCATACATGACTTCCATATTCTAAGATTTATATTTAAAATCATTTTCAGCCAAACAACCAGGCTGTGTCTTACCTGCCTTTTTATTGCTGTATTAAATGAAAAATATTATATTACATTAAAATGAAAAAATTATAATTTTATTGCCTGGCAACAAAATTATTTTATTTTTAACAATTACCATTGTTTCAAAAAGTTTAAATAAATTTTCAAGTACTTTACTCTTGTTAAAACGTAAAAGGTTGCAGGTAAACTACCCCTTCCCCTTAACCGATCTTCACCAAAATCGAAAGTCATTGAGACCTCTACAATTCAGGGACGTATGCAAAAAATTATTTCATTCTGTTTGAATTTGCGGCTGTTATCGTTTGCCATAGAAAATACGCTTGATAAAAAAACGTTGCAGGTAAACTACCCCTTCCCCTTAACCGATATTCACCAAAAACAATAGGTCTTGAGTACTCTACAAATCAGGGCTGTATGCAAAACATTATTTGATTCTGTTTGAATTTGCGGCTGTTATCGTTTGCCATAGAAAATACCCTTGTTAAAAAAACGTTGCAGGTAAACTACCCCTTTACCTCAACTGATCTTCACCAAAAACAATAGGTCTTGAGAAATCTACAATTCAGGGCTGTATGCGAAACATTATTTGATTCTGTTTGAATTTGCGGCTGTTATCGTTTGCCAAAAAAAAAAATTTCCCTTGATAAAAAAAACCGTTGCAGGTAAACTACCCCTTCCCCTCAACCGATCTTCACCAAAAACAATAGGTCGCGAGTACTCTACAAATCAGGGCTGTATGCAAAAAATTATTTGATTCTGTTTGAATTTGCGGCAGTTGTCGTTTGCCATAGAAAATACGCATGATAAAAAACGTTGCTGGTAAACTACCCCTTCCCCTCAACCGATCTTCACCAAAAACAATAGGTCTTGAGTACTCTACAAATCAGGGCTGTATGCAGAAAATTATTTGATTCTGTTTGAATTTGCGGCTGTTATCGTTTGCCATAGAAAATACCCTTGTTAAAAAAACGTTGTAGGTAAACTACCCCTTTCCCTTAACCGATCTTCACCAAAAACAAAAGGTCTTGAGAACTCTACAATTTAGGGCTGTATGCAAATAATCTTTTCATTCTGTTTGAATTTGCGGCTGTTATCGTTTGCCATAGGAAATACCCTTGTTAAAACATAAAACGTTACAGGTAAACTACCCCTTTCCCTTAACCGATCTTCACCAAAAACAATAGGTCTTGAGAACTTTACAATTCAGGGCTGTATGCGAAACATTATTTGATTCTGTTTGAATTTGCGGCTGTTATCGTTTGCCAAACAAACAAAATTACCCTTGCTAAAAAAAAACCGTTGCAGGTAAACTACCCCTTTCCCTCAACCGATCTTCACCAAAAACAATAGGTCGCGAGAACTCTGCAAAACCGGGCTGTATGCAGAAAATTATTTGATTCTGTTTGAATTTGCGGCTGTTATCGTTTGCCATAGAAAATACCCTTGTTAAAAAAACGTTGTAGGTAAACTACCCCTTTCCCTTAACCGATCTTCACCAAAAACAAAAGGTCTTGAGAACTCTACAATTTAGGGCTGTATGCAAATAATCTTTTCATTCTGTTTGAATTTGCGGCTGTTATCGTTTGCCATAGGAAATACCCTTGTTAAAACATAAAACGTTACAGGTAAACTACCCCTTTCCCTTAACCGATCTTCACCAAAAACAATAGGTCTTGAGAACTCTACAATTCAGGGCTGTATGCGAAACATTATTTGATTCTGTTTGAATTTGCGGCTGTTATCGTTTGCCAAACAAACAAAATTACCCTTGCTAAAAAAAAACCGTTGCAGGTAAACTACCCCTTTCCCTCAACCGATCTTTACCAAAAACAATAGGTCGCGAGAACTCTGCAAAACCGGGCTGTATGCAAAAAATTATTTGATTCTGTTTGAATTTGCGGCAGTTATCGTTTGCCATAGAAAAAAAATCTACAGACACACAGACAGACAGACACACAGACACTTTTCGGAAAACGACTTTTTTTCATGTTTTGAGTGTAGTAGAATCAGAATCTGCAATAATCTCGAACACGATTTTTTTTGCCATCACCATACTTCCATTCCTTAAGGAATATGGAAGTAAAATGACTTTTTTACTTCCATATTCCTTAAGGAATGGAAGTATGGTGATGGCAAAAAAAATCGTGTTCGAGATTATTGCAGATTCTGATTCTACTACACTCAAAACATGAAAAAAAGTCGTTTTCCGAAAAGTGTCTGTGTGTGTGTCTGTCTGTCTGTCTGTCTGTAGATTTTTTTTCTATGGCAAACGATAACTGCCGCAAATTCAAACAGAATCAAATAATTTTTTGCATGCAGCCCTGATTTGCAGAGTACTCGCGACCTATTGTTTTTGGTGAAGATCGGTTGAGGGAAAGGGGTAGTTTACCTGCAACGGTTTTTTTTTAGCAAGGGTAATTTTGTTTGTTTGGCAAACGATAACAGCCGCAAATTCAAACAGAATCAAATAATGTTTCGCATACAGCCCTGAATTGTAGAGTTCTCAAGATCTGTTGATTTTGGTGAAGATCGGTTAAGGGAAAGGGGTAGTTTACCTGTAACGTTTTATGTTTTAACAAGGGTATTTCCTATGGCAAACGATAACAGCCGCAAATTCAAACAGAATCAAAAGATTATTTGCATACAGCCCTAAATTGTAGAGTTCTCAAGACCTATTGTTTTTGGTGAAGTTCGGTTGAGGGAAAGGGGTAGTTTACCTGCAACGTTTTTTTAACAAGGGTATTTTCTATGGCAAACGATAACAGCCGCAAATTCAAACAGAATCAAATAATGTTTTGCATACAGCCCTGATTTGTAGAGTACTCAAGACCTATTGTTTTTGGTGAAGATCGGTTAAGGGAAAGGGGTAGTTTACCTGTAACGTTTTATGTTTTAACAAGGGTATTTCCTATGGCAAACGATAACAGCCGCAAATTCAAACAGAATCAAAAGATTATTTGCATACAGCCCTAAATTTCAGAGTTCTCAAGACCTATTGTTTTTGGTGAAGATCGGTTGAGGGAAAGGGGTAGTTTACCTGCAACGTTTTTTTAACAAGGGTATTTTCTATGGCAAACGATAACAGCCGCAAATTCAAACAGAATCAAATAATGTTTTGCATACAGCCCTGATTTCTAGAGTACTCAAGACCTGTTGTTTTTGGTGAAGATCGGTTAAGGGGAAGGGGTAGTTTACCTGCAACGTTTTTTTGTCAAGCGTATTGTCTATGGCAAACGATAACAGCCGCAAATTCAAACAGAATCAAATAATTTTTTGCATACGTCCCTGAATTGTAGAGGTCTCAATGACTTTCGATTTTGGTGAAGATCGGTAAAGGGGAAGGGGTAGTTTACCTGCAACCTTTTACGTTTTAACAAGAGTAAAGTACTTGAAAATTTATTTAAACTTTTTGAAACAATGGTAATTGTTAAAAATAAAATAATTTTGTTGCCAGGCAATAAAATTATAATTTTTTCATTTTAATGTAATATAATATTTTTCATTTAATACAGCAATAAAAAGGCAGGTAAGACACAGCCTGGCTGTTTGGCTGAAAATGATTTATATATAAATCTTAGAATATGGAAGTCATGTATGGTTCTCCATACCGATATTTTTTCATGTTTTGAGTGTAGTACAATCAGAATCTGCAATAATCTCGGACACGATTTTTTTTTGCCATCACCATACTTCCATTTCCTTAAGGAACATGGAAGTAAAAATCTACAGACACACGCACAGACATTTTTCGAAAAAATGACTTTTTCTTGTTTTGAGTGTAGTACAATCAGAATCTGCAATAATCTCGAACAAGATTTTTTTTGCCATCACCATACTTCCATTTCCTTAAGGAACATGGAAGTAAAATAGAGAACTGCAAATGAAGTAGTATTTTTCACAGTTTTACCATTTACACAAACTTTGTGTGTGTGTGTGAGAGAGAGAGAGAGAGAGAACAACAACATTTATTTATTTATAATTTAACTAAGTATAATTATTTCACTACGACTCGGAACACAACACTTTTTATGGGTAAAAACGTAAAAGCTTTACCTTACAACCTGAACCGGTTTTCACTTTTAAAAAGCTTCTTCAGAGGTTGCCGCTGGTAGCACTGTCCGTCTTGTTGTTGGCGATGAAATCGATTTTCAAAAGATCGATGTGTGCGTGAGGTGTGATATTTTCGAATAATGCGTGTGATTTGAATTGCATTTGTTCGTTTAGGATGTTGTTTTTATTTGTTTTCGTGTGTTTGTATATTTCCAATTGTTCTAGAGTGTCTAGTTTTCGGCCTTTTGTGTGTACGTGTAGAATGTTCATGTTATTGTCGATGTTTTTGTATGTGTGGTTTGCTTCAATGAAGTGGTTTGCAAAGGTGGATTCTGTAGTGTAGTGGAGTGCCTTTGTGTGTTCAGTGTATCTTTGTTTGAAGCTACGTCCTGTCTGGCCTATGTAGAATTTGTTGCAATCTGAGCAGTTTAGTTTGTAAACACCAGGAAGATCAAATTTGTTTTGTGCTTTGTGTGTGTGTTTTGATAGTGTGTGTTCTGTTTTGTTAGTAGTGTGTTATAATATTTATAACACAATAAATAATTTAACTGTGTATCTATTTATAAAATAATATATTTTGAGTTGTATTGTGCCTTAAATTTGGTTAAGCATTTGTGTGGGATTTGTTCTTTTTTAATACATTAGTATATATAATTTTGTTTTAATATTTTCATTGTATGTACTATGTTTAGTTTTAAGTTATAAAATGTATAGACAGAATCTGTGTGTTCTGTAGGACATTGTTGAAAATGTTAAGGATAAAATCTGTCTGCCAATGGAAGAAAATTAATTCTAGTGTTATTATAAGTAGTAGTTTGCAGATGTGTTAATATTCGGTACAAAAATGTAAAGAAATGTTTTTTATGTTATGTTGGAAGTGACTTTCATCAGTATCAAATACTAAAGTTATTTAAAATACCTTCATTAGTGTGAATGTATGTAATGTGAGCACTTATGTTGGCTGTGTGTTTTTTCAACATATATGTCGGTGTACTTTGACTTTTTCATTTTGTGTAGCCTGTAATAGAAAAGAGTTGTTAGAATTCAGTCTAGTAAAGAAGGGAGTTTAATTTTCCATTCTAAAATTCTGTGTTGGCATGCCATCGACTCTCTGGTTGTAAGAAGTAATGTGCTGTTTTACTAAATCAGTTGCTGCTTAAATAATTGAAGTTATTATAATATGAGTAAAAGACATGAGAGCAATAGCATGATGCAAGTATAAGACATTTTTAATAAAAATTGTGGTTGGATTCTTTTTCTGGAGTTTTGACAGTAGGCTAGGAAATTGTTCTTGGGCCAATTTAATAACAGACTCAAAGAAAGCTAAGAGGGATCAGAAATTAACCATATTATTCAGTTACAGCCCGCTGTGTAAGGTATTTTAAGTCCTGTAACTTACTCTTCCATTGTTTGTTACATTTTAAGACACATTAATCACTATATAATGGATTATTCTGGCATTGGTTCTCTGTGACCAGCTTATGGTCTGTTTTATTTGTACAGTGTCCTTTTTCTCTTTTGCATTTTATTCTAATAATCTTTTAGGGCATTTCTGGCACTTATCAAAACCCTAATTCATTTTTTTTTTTTTGCCATGATAAGGGTGAGATTAAGTGAAGCAACAAAACTTAAGTGATGGATTATGAATTGTCAATTGCCTGTTGGTATGAATATAACTACCTATCACATAGATACTACAGAATTTCCATCATAATAAATGTAGCAAGTAGTTCAGTAAATGATGGTAATTCATAATGAAGTGGCTAAAACTGTGAGCAGCAGAGATCTGCTGTATAGCATGTACAAATTTTAGAATAAGTAATTAACTATTTGTGGTTTCTATATCACATTCTCTTTAAATTTTCATGAGTGAACAGTCGTCATAGGATTGAAGCTAAATTACTGGACTTTTTGTGGAAATTTTTTGGGGTGCGTAATTATGAATATGACAGCATGATATATTACCATCAAAGCCACAAACATTCAGGATCTCTCAAAAAAGCATTAACACATTTTAATTGAACTAGGAAATAAAACCATAAGTCAAAACCCAGACTTTACGTATACTCAAAAATATGCGAAGCTGTCTAAGTCTTTACATATGCTAAAAATATTATTTATTTTCTGGATGTGCATTTTTATTTTAATATGCTCACATTTTAATATACATTGTATTGTTTTGTTTAATAATAATTGCATTTCTTAGGTTTATGTAAGTCATTTATTGAGGAAATTAGAGCAGCGTTTCTCAACCTATGTGGCGTGACCCACTACTGGGTCCCAAGGGGGCATTTGCTGGGTCACGAAGTTGGCCTCAGAAATTCATTTACTGTGTCTTAAAATGTATTACATATTTACCTTTCTAGAATTTAGTATATGTATTTTGTTTAAACTCAAAAGTTGAAGTGTAATAGCCTTTAAGGTGGGTCCCGGACTTGAGAACCACTGAATTAGAGCACATTCACAGAATATATAGGTATGTCACAGAATATTTTTTAATACTACAACACTCAAATAGAGTTGTGTATTCAAGAATAACGTAATCATATTTTTATAAATGCTTGACAGTATGAGATTTTTTATGCTTCGGCATAAAATATCTCATTGAGGACAAACTGCCCCAAAATTAGGCCCAAAATGCCCCGTTACAAGTACTGATCTGTGAAGTTAGTGTTACTTTAGGCATAATTCATCAATGTAGAAAATTAAAGAGACCGATTTTACTAATAATGTGGTACAAATAATTGAGATTTATTTGCTGACATAGTGATATCTTATTACTAAAAGATATGTTTATAACTAACAAAATTTAATGAGGGTCCATCAAGATGGGATCAAATGTTTACAGTTATTTGATGCTGTAATGGAAGAAATATTAATGTGTAAAAAAAAATTGCTAAATGTGTAAATGTCAGAAATAACAGTAGGAAATGATAAGTATACATGATGTTTAAAGACTTCTGCAATATTTTATTAGTCAAGGGAAACCTGTCTTGATCTGTACAGTATAGAACAAGTCTGATAATAGTACTGGGCTGTAAAATATGAGGGTGACCTACAGCCTGATGGTCTGAAAAAATTATGTCACAATTCACAAATGTGTAGAATGTATCTCTAACACATGTTCAAAATACTATGTCAGTTGGGAGAAGAATTCAGTGTTTCTTGTTACCTCGGTCTTTTACTATATACGTTCAGCAAAAAATAATTATTACTGTGACAGAAGTAGTATTAGAGCAAATAAATGAAGTAAATTATCTTTTGAAGTCAGGTTAATGAAGTTGAATATTATTTAACTGAGATAAAAATTTGATAGCCATTAAGATTTGTACATGACATCCATACCACAAAAAAGTGTGAAAATGGTACTTACCTTTATGGCAGAGGATTGCAGTAATATAAAGTAATTAATATGTTATATGGCTAGATTGTTATATTATTGGGTTAAGGACCACTAAGACTTTGCCCTCATTTTCATGGTCAGTTTAGTTGAAGCTTTAATAAAATCAACTTTGGGGGGAAGGGTTGTATTGAATTTAGTTGTTCATGAAAATTCTTGACACATTTTTCATGATTACTTGATATTCTTTGTTATATAAATATGTACATGACAAATCAGTTTTTTTTTTCTGTTAGAATAGTGAATTTAGTTTTGGATTACTTGAGAATCACAGTCTGTTTGTATTGAGGTAATCAGTTATGAATCTAATCATTTGAAATTGCTTTGGAGGATATACTGACATTTTATAAACAGAGTTAGAAGTAGAATTATAACCTGTCATTAAAACTTGGCGATTGTACAGTGTGCTGTTGAAGAGAAGTAGTCGAATGTTCACACTAACATGACTAACACAGTTACATATCCACTTACACCAATATTGTGTATACTACATATATAATAATTTAGGTAATAAATCTTATTTCTTAGTAAGTTATACATGGAAATGAACAGTGGTTATATGATATACATGAATTTCATAGGTACTTTATATACGTACAAGTAAATTTGTTAAAAATAGTATTAAGAATGTATATAGAGGTAATGAAATATATTTTTATAAAATATTGAGATCATTTTGTAATTTATTTAAGAGTTATATATTTATTTATAATTTAATTTATACAACATATTTTGAGAATTATGTCAACTGAGGACCTATTTTGGACTCAAGTAGTAGTTTAAGAATTTTAATAAGGCACAATCAACAGCGGATCAAATTTTCTTGTTAATTTCTAAATAACATTATGCATTTAATGTTTGTTTTATGTAGAATTTTGCTTTCAAAATTCATGTTAGCTGTTTAATTCATTTTCATTGTATTTATAATTTTGTGAAAATTGTTAATAAATCTTATACAGAAGATACAATGTTGTTGGTGTTTTTGATTAGTAACTTAATATGTTGTCGGATGTTTAAATGTATTTGAATGAGTTAATCTTGATTCCACTTTCTGGTATACTTTCTGATTCTAGATGAAACAAAACTGAAAATATAGATTTTCAATGTATGGTAATAGCAGAGAAAAGAAATGAAGAAGAGCATGTCAGTTGAAGAATTTTTGTTTCTTGAAAGGTCAGTTGTATGTGTAGATGTATATTTATAGTAAAATAACAGCTGGTCAAGAGAGAAAAATTTAATATGCCCTTTTATAGCCTGTTTTTAAATTATGAAAAGTGTATGATTGTACAGAGAGACTATGAAAAAGTTTTGAATCTTATGAAATCCTAAAATTTGCTAAATGCTACAAATAGACTTGTTGGGACTAATATTAAAAATTAATTTTGTCAAAGCAAAACCATATGTACTGTTGAGATGACCGGTATCCCTGACGGAGGTGAGTTTGTTGTTGACATGGTTGCACAACCACCAAATTTGAACTATATCTTGGTGATACAGTTTTTTTTTTTTTAAATAAACTCTTAGCTATCTTCTTATACAGTACTTAGTTTTTCTGCTGTTGGGAAATAATATCAAATACATTTAATTATGGTATGAAACTACTAGTCTTGGTAACAGAGGGCTAAACCAAGCACCGCTGCATATGCAAAGATAAGCAAGCTAGTTTGAAATCCAGTGGTAACTTGAGCACTGCAAGCAGTAAATGTAAATCAGTCATCCATTCGGCAGATGTTCCCACCAATTCAGCCAATACTGGGCGATCCTGTCAAGTATACTCACAATATTCAGTTCCTGCCGTATATCTGTGTTTCTTCTATGATCATGGAGAGTATACCTTGCCACGTGCCTGAGAAATCTCATTTCAGCTGCTTGGATGCGACTGGCCTGGCATCCAATTCACCTTGTAGGATTTTAGGTGTTTTCCTTTACTTGCTGACTTAAGGGTTTGAAGAAAAAAAAAATGTATGGTGGGGGATGGGCAACACCTATGGGTGGCTAACGCGGCTCTTGAGACCGAGTGACAGCTGGTATAAGCTGTCCCTCCTCTTCTTGTCGTTGTGAAGTAGAGGTTAGGGCACCTTCTTGCCCTTGGAGTGAGAAATTGTCCCTAAAGACGGAGGACCTTCCATTGGTCAACAACGTAGGATGTGGGAGCCAAAGACAAACCATCACATTAAAGATCCTTATGGATATCTCAACAGGGAAAACTGGTCTCTTTAGTCTGGTAAGACAGCCAGTTTATGGGAGAACACCCAGACAGAAAATTGGGCTGGACGTTAAGCCTGAAGGTGGCAGCCCCAGCATACGTCTTACCCTGCGATATGCTATTAACATATGCAGGGGACGTATTCACTACTAAATTGCCTCAAGTAAGGAATAGCCAGACTGTAATGGGACAGAATTGGGGGATTGGTTTTATTTCAATTGTAAATGCGATGAAAGGGAGTTGCCCACACAGGGCCTCAATGTTAACAATTGACATTCACTTTCGGGGCACCCCGTTGCACGTTTGGTCTGTCCGCCCTTAGTTTGTTACAATTCCTGATGCTGAGGAATGTGAATGAGTGCGCGCCTGTTTGCCCGAACATCGTATTTGTCATGAAATGTTGAGCGAGCCTGAGATTGTAAGACTGTCAGTAGACTCGCACTCCAGAAGATATCACGTGACGCCTGATCAGCCTATGAGATTGCAAGTTGCCACGGACCATACAAATTTTGGCCATCTTGAAACTGTCTGTAGTTCTACAGCTGCGGCTCCGGTTGGTTCAGCGTAAAAGGCTCGCGAGCCGAAAATTTAGTAAAACTTTCAAAAAATGTGATCTAAATTATTATTCAAAGTGGTAAAAATGGTGACATCTAAATTAAACTGGGAGAACAAATTTTGGACAAATCAGTGACTGAGAATATACGGGGTCGGCAGTAAACAGCGGCAGTTAAGTAACAGTGGAACTCAAAATTAATTCTAAAAAATTTTATAAAAGAAAGCGCTTTAAATAAAGGGGATAAAAGATGTGAGTGTGTGAGCAAATACTGGGTTGTCTTTAATTAATTTAATAAATAAATTAATTTAATTTTAAGAAATAAAAGATACTTGTGGTTTAGTAATTCAATGTGTTTGTGGTTTTGGTCAGATGGGGTCGCTACCTCAGTATTTAATTTTGTTCATTTGAAATGAGGAGAATAGAGAAGGAGAAAGCATGTTTTAATTGATTCATAAAAAAGAGAATGATAAAAAGAATACTAAATGAAGTTGAAATAGCTAACCGTAAATGAGAGTAATTATTACAACATAAAACCCTAAATCACTTATAGGTTGCGAGTTCACGTGACAACCTTGGGACCCGATGAAGTTAAGCAGTGTGAATAACAAATTTCATGAAATATTATTTGATAGATGATTGGACGATTACATTTGGCGCCCGAACAGGGACTGTTTGTACAAATTTCAAATTTTGTGCAGACCACATCTACTCGTAAAAATAAGTGATTTAGAGGTAGAAGCAGAATACGTAAAAATTACGAAAAAACGATTTTATGTTATAGTATGATACGTAAGTAATGCGTAAACTATTGAAATACTGAAGGCATGTAAAATAAGAATTGTTAAAATATATAATAATTTCACAATTTAAAAATGGCAGAGAATAATGAGAATAATATAAGTGAAATAACTGAATTTAATGAATCAGCTGTCATGAGTAACCTGGGAGTTCATTCAACTCCGAATGTGGGTCAAGACAAAATAGTCGAAATAAGTGTTACAGATGAAACAGATATTACAGAGGATTCGGGAGTTCAGTTAACTCCAACCTCAACAAAATGTAATAGTAAATTTGATAATGACATAATGAGTTTTTTACTAAAACAATTTAATGAATTGAAAGAACACAATAAAGAAGTCAAGAATGATTTCGATAAAATAAATAGTCGTTTTGATAGTAATGATGAAAAGTTTGATACCAAATTTGATAAACTAAGTAATGACCTTAATGAAGTAAATAGTAAATTTGATGAGATAAAAAGTGAGATACATGAACAAAAAATAAAATGCGAAAGTAGTTTCAATGAAATTAAGAATAATTTTGATGAAAAGTTTGATAAGATAAATAATCGTTTTGATACAAACGAAAGCAATTTTGATGAGATTAGAAATGAAATAAAACAAATTAATAAACGTTTTGAAATAACCAATGAGATATTTGAAACTAAATGTAACGATTTAGATAAAGTATTGAGAGGATGGAAGTGTGGAGAATAAATACAGGTGAGTGCAATGTTAACGAAATAACAGATGACATTGGTGTTAAAACAAGTGAGAATGTAATTAATGAAGCAACTGAGAACAAGGTGAGTAATGGGGTTAAAATAAGTGATGATTTTAATGGACAGAGAATTACAAATAATATTGATGGCAGTTCAAGTGCAAATCAAGTAGTAGTTGAAAAGGTAAGTGAGAATAATGATAATATAATTACAAATGGGGTGTTAGAAAATAAAGTGAATAATAATGGTGTAGATGAAGTTTTAGTTGAAATAGAGAGTAGTAATAAGATAGTCGTTAAAGAGAGGTTAGGTTTACAAAGGGCAAATTTTCCCCTTGATTTAGGAATAAGGACTCCAATAATGATTTATGAGGACAGAGTTTCCTCCCGTGATTGTAGAGACGAGGTGTCTCTAAGTAGGCCCCCTAGTTCTCATGAGTTCCCTGGAAGAATCAGGATAACGTTATGTTGCCTTTTGTGTGGAGTGAGAGAGAAAAAGTAAGATGGTGTCATGATGAGAGGTATTGTGAGAGAGTGGTAGAATTATTTACGTTGAGAGAGAGAGAGAGAGAGAAATAATATTATTTGATGTGATTAGAAATTACGAAGAGCTACTAGAGAAAATAAAGAGAGAGAGAATTAGTAATATTGTTGACTTACCTTGTTATGAAGATAGTGCAGAAATAAATAATGATAACGTTGATAATTATATTGAATGCTTACCTGTGCTTAGATGTGGAGTATTAATAGTAGATGATTCTGAAATTGAGAGGTTAAAATGCTTAAGGGTGATAGATAATAATACAGACAGTGACGAGACCAAAACTAATGATGTAGACAGGGTATATGATTTGATAGTAATGTGGGATAGTCGAGTAGATTATTATGTGGGTTTTACGGAACAATTTGAAATATTAAAGAATTATTATATAAATAATAATAATGAAATGAGTATAAATAAAGATGAGAATTGTTATGTGAAAGTCAGACTAATTTACGATGATGGTGGTTAAATAAACAATGAATGAACATTTAGTTATTTTAGTTTATGGTAATGACTTGGCTAATTATGTAATGAGGTGTGGTAAACAGAACATAATGACGAAAAATTGTAAATAAATTTATAGTGAGGTTAATTGTGTTTATGTAATAGGTTATGTCGTGCTATGTAGTTTATGTAAACAATGTAGGTATGCAAAGAGAATTGATTTTATTATAATAATAATAATATTTTATTAGACTAAACAAATAATGAGAGTAATTTTGAGGTTTATAATGGAAGTAAATGAATTGTAATTGTTTTGGAATATTGTAGTTAATAACTTGGTGTTTTAAAAAACAGTTGAATTAAATAATTTGAGATGAATTAATTTGAAATGTTGTATAAATAGATTTTGATAATGAATTTAAATGATTTTATATGATTTGAACTGTACAATAAACAGTAAATGAGTAAAAGTAAAATGTGTTTAGTTGTGGAGTCATATGGTTGTTATAATGTTTCAGAAGGTACATATGGTTGTACGTTATATTTGTGGTGAGAATTGTTTATAGTTTGAGTCTATGACAAGTGATTATGTGTTCATTTAATGGAGTGATTGACCAAATGTAAGTATAAATTTGATAATGACTTTGAAGTAAAGTAAAATGTTTGAATAATAAATTTTAAATGAGTTTAAAAGGTTTTAAATTAGGTGATTAAATTAATTTGAGGTAGTTATGAATTTTATAGTGTAATTTTCAATTATCATATTAATGTAAAATGTTGTAAAAGATGGAGTTTGAGTGATAATAATTATTTCAATAAGGCATTGAGTCAGTCAGAGTTAACCTTAAATGGGTGTTAGACAAAATAAGAATTTTGGAATAAAAGTAATATAGAAACGGAGTATTAGTAGGGACCCAGTAGTGAGAGTGATTGTATGTAGAGAAAGAGAGAGTGATGAAAGTGGATAGTAAATAGGTGAGAGCAGGGTACATATATTTTGTAGTGAGGGTGGAGATGCAAGGAGTCCTCAACGCAAGGCGTTGTGGCGGGTAGTAGAGTGTTTTAGAGGAGTGTCTGCCAATATACCCGGGAGGGGCAAGAAATTATGAATGTGAATTAAAGTTGAGGGAACACATCCTAGGTACAAAGAGGGTATCAGGTATATTGTATTAAGAGGAGAATGATTTAAGTTGAGTTAGAGAATTTAGTGGAGGTAAATATTTTTGAGAGATCGGTGTCACCCTATGCAAGTCCGTTAGTGGTTGTTAGAAGGAAGAAGGGGGTAAGGTTATATCTAAATGCCCATTCAATAAATCAGATCGTTGTGAATGACTGAGAATCACCCGAACAAATTAATGATGAAAATGCTTAATAGAAATTCATAGTTGAAATGTAATAATAAAATGTAACAAGTGAAAGATTTAATAGAATTTGAAACTAAAGTAAAACTGTAAGGTATGTTATTTTTGGTCAAATTTGAAATTGAAATGTGATGTAAAATGAATGTAAAATATATTTGAATTTTTGGAGAATTTAATGGTACAATAAAATGATAAATAATTAAAGGCTGAAAAAAAATCGTATTATGCTTCCATGTTCTCTATATGAGATTATGCTACTTTGATAAGATATCAGCTGATTCATAGTGTTCTGTGTATATTATATTTTTGTAATCAATTTGTAGTTGCAATCGATTTTATGATAATAATAAGTTTTATGTTTTAATAATTGTCAATATATAATTATGAATGTTTATAATAAAAATTAAATTCATTTGAAAGATAGAAATTTTGGGCAGTAAATTTGAAAGTTGGATTTAAAGGTTATGGAAGAAATGATGAATGAATTTTGTTATGAAGTAAATAAAGACAATATGAAATTAAATAAATTAAAATTGTTTTGAAGTAATTTACAGTCTTTGACTATGAGGTAATTAACATTGATGTGAGAGGATTTAATTAATGTAAAAGTCTTCAAATAATGAGATTAAAGTAAGTAATTAAAAGAGATGATGTAAATTAACTTAAACATGAATCTTTGATAATGGACTTAGATTTATTTTACTACTTGAACGAAATTTAAATAATTTAATTTGATTTGAAACAGTAATGTCAAGCAACAAATTAAAGTTTGAGAAATGGGAGTGAGTTTTATTTAAAGGTAAATATGAAATGTTTATGTGAATGTTATATTAATGATGAATATTTAGAGATCTTGTATTTAAGCTAATAATGAACATGTGTACGCACCCAGTACTTTGCTCCGAAAGAATGAATCGAACATGAGATAAACTGCTGTCCATATTTAAATAAAATTGGCAGTTAAACACGTTAACTCTGCTTATGCAAACCACAGACACAAAAATAAAATCGTTGACTTAACGAAAACGAAAGTACGACCGCAGCCGAGAAACCAAGACTGACCGACCGACAGTTTGTGTACACTCTGACGGTTGTTTGTTTCATGTTTCCGTTCTAAAGATCTTTTAGTTTCGTTCTAAACACGTGGAAAACATATTTCTTGTTGAATTTTATAAAAGATAGTTTGACTTTGACCTCTGAAATTTCTCCGTCTTATCTGGGCGGGCCAAGAAAATTTTGGGTAGGCCCGGGCCCACCCGTAGCGCCGCCACTGCCTGTGTGACGGTACCGAGTCACAGGTATAAAACCGGGGTTCAAAGTTTTAACTAGATCAAAATTAAGAATAAAATCACTTTACTTTGAAATCCATGTGAAACAGTGGCAACAGAAGTTTAAGGAATGTGGGGCGCGTCTTGTAAACAAGTTAATCAAAAGCTATTTTTAGCTACGTCTCGCCAGAGTGTCGCCGATTTAACCCAAAAGTGGCCTCAATATCGCAATTTTCAACAGACGTCACAATCATAGTGACGTCAAATCAACATGTTACACCTCTGGAACGTAAGAAAACGCAGTGAGAAGAACATCCAGAGACATCCGAAATGACGTCGCCCACGTGGAAGGAGTATCACGTGACCGGCTTTTATATTGGCCCCACGCCGGTCAGAATCATTCTGTCTCGATCAACACTTTCAACCGGCCGGACGTATTTAGCCGACGTTCTTTCAGTCGCCATCATTCTGTTCCGCACAACTCTTAAAACAGGCCGGTTGAATGTAATTCAACTCCACGGACAAATCAATTTTTGCAATGTAAAACAGTTTATAAATGTGATCAAATACTAAAAAATCAGTAACCAGTGTCGACAACCAGTGACGAGTCAATTAAACAGTTTCGGACAATTATCGAGTGCAGCAGTTATTAGTGGAACCAGCAATGACGCCGCAAAATGGATAACTTTTTCGATAAGTACAAGACCTAGCCAATTACAAAATAACACTATCATGATATTTTAAAGTATTATGGGGGTTTGAAAGAATGAAAGCAAGCGTGTATATGAAGTACTGGTGAGCCTTATTAGAAATTAAGTAAATATTTCAATCTATTATTTTTTATGTATTTTTATAAATGTGATCTATGAATCACCAGAGAAATGGGGGAAATCCCGTTAATGTTTTAACTGCAAATAAAATAATAAGTTCAATTTACAAAGACCACGTGTTAGTGTAATTTATTACATCCGCTATCTCGATCTGTTTGCGTCATTTAAATCCTCGCCTAACGAACTCTGGGGTTGCTGGATAAAGGTAAGAATTGGAATGTCACAGGTAGGTGGTATTTTTGAGAGGGATAATTGTTTGTAAAAAGTAAGTAACTTAACAATTGGTGCCGTGACCAGGATGATTGTTTATTAAAAGTAATCTAATAATAAGTAATTTAACAATTGGTGCCGTGACCAGGATGATTGTTTATTAAAAGTAATCTAATAGTAAGTAAT
Organism: Magicicada septendecula; assembly: GCA_034769895.1. Lineage (NCBI taxonomy): Eukaryota > Metazoa > Arthropoda > Insecta > Hemiptera > Cicadidae > Magicicada > Magicicada septendecula. The sequence continues at coordinate 146,116,352 of CM068369.1, forward strand.
TTAACAATTGGTGCCGTGACCAGGATAATTGTTTAAATAATTAAAAGTAATTAATTATAACTTAACAATTGGTGCCGTCAGGGCCGAGCCAAGGGTATCTGCCGCCTGGGTGCAAGATATAATTTGCCGCCCCTATATAGCTCCTTAGACATAAATAGTGTTAATTGTAAAATTCTGCATTTCCTTGATAATTGTTAACTTGTTTAAAAAATAAAAAATCATTAAGGTTACTATAAACTTTATTATTTGTATAAACTTAAAAAAAATATTTAATACAAACTTAGTGCTTTAATAGTTATAACAAAGTACACGTTATATGATTTATTATAATTAACTTAGAACTTATAAATTCTAAATTTAAATATCAAAAGCGACTTTTCTTGCTTTTTTAATTGCAAATTCTCTAATTAAATCAAGATATAACTTCTCTAATTAAGTTATATCTAACGCCTCGCAGATCTCTTCCTTGATGCTTATTACAGCCAAATTTGTAAGTCTATTCTGGCTCATAGTAGATCTCAAATAGTTTTTAATTATTTTTAATTTTGAAAACGATCTCTCACCATGAGCAACAGTGACAGGCATTGTTAAAAAAATTCGTAGGGCTACAGTTAAATTCGGGAAAGCGCTAATTAAATCATTAGCCACAAGGTATTCTAAAATCTCCTTGGCCGAAGTCGTATTGGGTTTATTATAAATGGACAATATTTCAATTTCATTGCACAAATCAACTCCATTAACATCCATTTGTTTTGTAGATGAATCGGTTAATTTAATTTGTAAATCCATACAACATTTTATTAATTCTTCTTTATCTATAGATAAAGAGCCTAAATTATTTAAAAAGACAAAATAGTCGTTGCACTCGTTTAACTGTTCAAATCTGTCATTTAATTTTGATACTACTATATCAAGAATATAAAAATAAAAATTAACTTTGAAATTCAACTCTGGTGATTCGACTGGTTCATCTCTATGTTCATAATAAAAGAAAAACCTTTTTTTCTCGGTCTAACCAAGCCTATAGCTGGAAAAACAATTTCGCAGTCTATATCTTCAGCAATTTTTTTGCCTCATTAAGCATAGCTGTAAAACTACTTTCAGATCGCATTTCAATGAAAAAAGTGTTGAATTTCTTTCAACATTTTTACAGCTTCTGGTAAAATAATATTAGATTTTTGCATGATTTTGCTTACCATGTTTATTTTTGATAAAATATTGTATCAAATTACTAGAGAACACACAAATTTATATGATTTTATTTTATTAATTAGTAGGGGTAAACTGACAGTTCTACTCCGGATGTGACGTCATATGGCGGGAAATTCAAAAATATAGGTGGTGGGGGTAAAAATCTGGTAGTCGGCTTTCGGTCATGTTGTGGGCGGCCAGTATAAAGTGGGGTTATGTGTGCGTTGATTGGTGTATACGTCGGCGACGTTGCCGCTTCGTGCGTGTGTTATAGTGTACGGGTTTGTATATGTAAGGTGTTTTTCCGGTCGGCCATGTTGTAAAATCGTCGTGGTCGGCGTTGCCAACTTGTGCTTGTTAATCGCCGTAGTCGACTCTTGCGTGTGTTATAGTGTACGGGTTTGTATATGAACGGCGCTGCGGGCGATGGTCGATGCGGTGTATTGCGTAGTTGGCAACGGCGTGTCTATGTGTGTGCGTGTCGGTCGTTGATTGGTCGTAATTTGAAACGTCGTGTTTGTCGTGTCGAACTGTATCGCAAGCCCGTGTAGTGATCCGGTTCGCCGTTCGCCGTTCGCCGGCCGGCCGCCGTCGGGTTGATCTGCTGTCGGACGCCGTCCGCCGCCGACGGCGAAGGGCGAACGGTGAACGGTTTCGTGAGGCTGCGTTGTGATCCGGTTGGTGCCGTTCGCCGTTCGCCGGCCGCCGTCGGCGGCCGGCGAGCGTCGAACGGGTTACGCGGTGATCCGGTTCGTCGTCGAGGATTGGTCTGTGTGTCGGTGGTAAGTAAAAACCGTGCATGTGTTATAGTGTATGGGTTTGTATATGTAAGGGGGTTTTCCGGAAGTGCGGCCATGTTGGAAAAGCATCGTCGGCGTTGCCAACTTGTGCTGGTTTATCGACGTTGTCAACTCGTGCGTGTGTTATAGTGTACGGGTTTGTATATATACGCCGCCACCGCCGCCGTCCAGATATCGTTGCAGTTAAAAATCAATTCACTTGTAAAATTTGAATATCACACATTTGTGCATAGAAGATAAAAGCGCGACGTTGCCAACTTGTGCATGTGTGCTGGTTTAGCGTCGTCCATGTTGTCAACTCGTGCAAGTGTTATAGTGTACGGGTTTAGATATGTACGCCGCCACCGTCCAGATATCGTTGATGCGAAGAGACTGAGTGACGTGTATTGCATTGTTGTCAACATGTGGACTGTGTAAATTCGAATGCGTGTGTTTGTGGTAAGCATATATTGTAAAAATAAAAAAATATGCACATCATCACTGCGAAACTCTCGATGACTCGGTCCTTCGGTGAATAATTGAAATCAATTCACTTGTAAAATTTGAATATCACACATTTGTGCATAGTAGATAAGTATTATTATATACATAATATTCTGATTGACACTTCACTTGTAAAGATTATGCAGGACCCATCATGCATGGAAAAAGGATAGTTGAAAATAAACAGTTAAAAGAAAAATTTATATATATAATTTAAACAAACAAAAAATATATGTTAAAGTACAGACAAAATATATTAGAAGAACTTTTGAAATTAAATACAATAAAAATGTTAAAGCAATACCGTTTAATTGAAAACAATTAAAATACATGTAATCAAAATATATTACAATTTAAAATACCTAATATATAAACCACACAGTAGTGACAATTACAAAATACATAATATGTACACGGAGTACATCTAAGTAAACTAAGTACAAGTTAAAATAAACAAGTGCACTATGACAAATGTGTAGAATTAAATCAAAATGAAATATGTATAAGGAAAATAAATATTATGTAAACGCACACAGTAGTGACAATTACACAATACAATAAACATAAGCACAATGACAATTGTGTACAATGAAATCAAATGAAATACATATGTAATCGTACTTACAGGCAATGACAATTGTGTGTGTGTGTGTCCAATGACAATTATACATGATAAATGAAGGTACCCATTCGGTATTACTCTAAAATGTCTACCACGTAAGCCCTATCTTTTTCTCCACGATAAACCAGTTGAAGTGAATATGGTGCTAACATTTTTTAATTCTTCATCATCGAAAACGCTTGCGTATCTCTTAGGTAGATTTACGTGATATTTCAATTTTGGGTCCCTGTAGTCCTGGATAGTGGCGAGTACGATCTTCCCGTACTTCACGTCTGTATTTTTTAATTCTTCTATTGGATATTTAACACCAATTATTAATTCCTTAATTTTTTTATATTCAATCGCTCTAATGGTAGCAAACTTCGCAACGAATTATGCCATTTTACAATGAAGAATTTCGCTTGCGCGTCTGTCAAGGTCTGAATGAATAACACTAGTTTGTAGCAGTATAAAATAGGTAGGTAGTTGAGGAGGGGGAAACCGGAGAGTGGGATCCACTCAACGTACAGTAAGCGGTTATTTTTAACCGTGTAAACAGGATGCAAGCTGGTTTCTCACGCTATGTTCAGTGGGTAGGTGGGGGGAGGGGGGAGACGACTCCCTTATTTTTTTATTTTTTTTTTTTTTTTAGACAGGGTGATGTCATCGACTACACTCGAGCGTGTGGGAACAAGTCGATGGTGCTAATTGTTTTATGCATGTAGACAGGATGATGTAATTGACGGAAAGGCAACAAGTGATATTTTTATGATGCTAAATAAAAACAACAATGTATGCAATTAGTAATTTACCAGAAACCTATTGATTAGTCTAAAATCCGATACAACCCACTCGCGTAAAGCGTGTACTCTTTGATTTGTACATATTTCCGGAAATAAGCGGTGCAGGAGACAGGCTGTTCCGTGTATTGAACGTAATTGTTCGAGTTTAGGACAACTGAAATCTTCTAAATTTATAATATTGAAATGTACAATACGCTTCTCCAGAAATCTTTTTTTCTGTAATCCTTTTACAAACACATAGTTAAAAGGAAACGTGTACTTTATTAATATCGACACAAGATGTTCGTACAATGTGTCCCCGTCCGTCCACTCTAATCTATGATAATGCTCCGTTAACCAACGGTTTGTCCTCATGTGTTTGTGATTCGAAACGATCGTGTTTACTGGAGGTGCAAATATCCAATGCCTGCTGGCAAATGCGGTGATATCCATAATGGCTAGTTCCTTGATGAGTTCGTTTCCATCGTCGTCAACGAAACAGTGAAAGTCAAGTATGACTGCTATCTGGTCGTTGATCATCCTCGTGGCTTGATCGTCGCCAGGAGTGGTGGGGTCGTCGTCCATGTTGGAAAAGTGGCGAGGTTGTCGGGTTGTGTAAGAGTGTGCTGGTTAATGGTCAGCCAGGTTGCCAACTCGTGCATGTGTTATAGTGTACGGGTTTTGATATATACAGCTTTTTCCGGAACGGTGACCATGTTGGAAAAGCGTCGACGTTGCCAACTTGTGCATGTGTGCTGGTTTAGCGTCGGCCACGTTGTCAACTCGTGCATGTGTTTTAGTGTATGGGTTTAGATATGTACGTCGCCGCCGTCCGGATATCGTCGATGTGAGGAGACATGTATTGCATTGTTGCCAACTTGTGAACTGTAAATTCGAATGTGTGTGCCTTTGTGGTAAGTATATATACAGTAGTGTACGGGTTTGGATATATACGGCGTTTTCCGGAACGGTGGCCATGTTGGAAAAGCGTCGACGTTGTCAACTTGTGCATGTGTGCTGGTTTAGCGTCGGCCACGTTGTCAACGCGTGCATGTGTTATAGTGTATGGGTTTAGATATGTACGCCGCCGTCGTCCGGATATCGTCGATGTGAAGAGACTGAGTGAGGTGTATTGCATTGTTGCCAACTTGTGAACTGTAAATTCGAATGTGTGTGCCCTTGTGGTAAGTATATATTATAAAAATAAAAAATGTGCACATCATCAGTGCGAAACTCACAATGACTCGGTCCTTCGGTGCAAAATTGAAAATCAATTCACTTGTAAAAATTGAATATCACGCATTTGTGCATAGAAGATAAGTATTATATGTACAAATATATTTGTTAATTTTGAAGATGTCTATCCGGGCTTACTCTAAAATGTACACCACGTAAGCCTTGTTTTATTATCTAGACATAAGCACATTGACAATTGAATACAATTAAATCAAATGAAATATGTTTAAGCACATTATATTATAAGTTAAAATATATTATGTATAATTAAAAGAAATTAAATGAAATACAACTAAGTACAAGTTAATATAAATATGTAGTCGTACGCGCAGCTAATGACAATTATGTGTATGTGCAATGAAAATTATACATGATAAATGAAGATGTCCATTCGGTCCTACTCTACAATGTCTACTATGTAAGCTCTATCCTTTTCTCCACGATAAATCAGTTGTCTAAGGAAAACTAATTACAAGTTAAAATAAACAAGTGCACTATGACAAATATGTAAACGCACACAGTAATGACAATTACAAAATACAATTGTATACAATTTTTGATAAATATGTTTTAGGGTGCCAATGAGTAAGCGATTCAAAAGAGCGTTCATAAGAAAATGGAATAATTTCATTAGAATGTTTCTACTAAAAGAAAAATACAAATAATGCGAAGCTCTAAACATGGGTAACGGACAAAGATGTTCAAAATTAACGACCTACGAATTGTGCACATCACACTATAAAATACAAAAAGAATTCTGTAATTTTTACCACTTAGTTAGTAAAAAATATAAATTTGCCGATGTCAATGTGAGCACTTTAGCAAAAGTTGAGTATACACTACGAAAAAATTATGCAACACAATTTAGAATTCCAACTGATGAAGGACACCAAAATTGGATGGACTATTTAAAAAACACTAATAAAAGAGGAAACAATAAATTTTCCCAATTTTCTATACGGTAAACCGTCAGAATATTTACACGTGTTTACCAACTCGAATAACTATGACAATTGGAGAAGAATGTGCTCAACAAATCTTTATAAAAGTATAAAATGTTTTACAAAGGAAAGTATTTACACAACATCCGTCGTCGAGGTGGTGGCAGTATTTCGATCTGAAACATTCTCGCTACGGACGTTTGGACAATGAAACATTGAAAATAATTCCACACAACGGACGTTGCAGTTTTGCTATGTCCTTCTCGACGAACGGTGTCGGCTGTTCCGTACTGATGAACAGGTATCATACAACGATTCCCACAAAATCCAAACGCATGACAAACTAACATTCTTGCTTCAGATATGGACGTGTACACATATTCTTTTGAAAACCGACGAAAGAGCTTTTACAACATCCGTCGTCGAGGTGATATTAAATTTTTCCCTCGACGCATAATTGAAAACCAATTCACTTGTATAAATTGTATATCACACGTCCGTGCATGGAAAATATATACATAATGCACGGAAGATAAGAATTACCATATATAATATTCTGATTGATATGTAATTTCTATCGCAGGACGTATTAAAAGAAAGTGTAGTGTCATCTGCATCTGTTGTAAGAAATTCACATGACATGCACCCCGTGTGTATGCACTGCATAAGTGAAAACCACTTCACTTGTAAAAATTGTCTAACACACATCATGCATAGGAAATAATTACCATTTATATTATTTTGTTGGGTATGTAATACCTGTCGGGCAGACGTAGTAAAAAAATCTGATTTGTATGTAATATCTGTCGGGCAGACGAAGTAAAAAATAGTGGAGTGTCTTCTGCATATCTCGTAAGAAACTCTCTTCTCTCTTTGATTTGGTCCATTGTGTATAAATGAAAATCACTTGACTTGTAAAAATTTTGTAACACGCATTATGCATGGAAAAAATATGTGTAACACATATCATGCAGCGAAAAGAATAGTTGAAAATAAACACTAAAGCAATGAAAAATTTACATGTGTATTGTAAGAAAATAAATACAATAATTTATATATACATACAACAAATATATACATTGCAAAAAAATGGAAACAAATATATACAATTAAAAGATACTTATCAAATAATATATATACATAGAACAAATATATACATTGCAAGAAAAAATGGAAACAAATATATACAATAAAACGATACATATCAAATATATACGATGTAAACAATTCTAGTAGATTGTTGTTGTTGTTGTTGTTGTTGTTGTTGTGCACAGCCATCTGTAACAGAAAAAATAGAAACAATATTAGTGCTGTATGGTTAATACGAGTAGGATGGATTAGAATAACATTTATGAGCACTATAACATACCTCAAATATGCGTACGCGCATATAAGGTCAGTGTCGTCTTGCCGAATGCGTATAGACGATAATGCGGACATCTAGGCGGGACCCCCTCCAACGCCACCGTCTGGAGCCAACTCAGGATGCAACGATAGTGATAGGCGTGTCCACACGCCAAACCGAGGAGCCTCTGTCCGTCGGTGTAATCCTCCATACATATACTACACGAGGTATGGGGCACTATACCCTGGACGGGACAGAGTTCTTCTCGGTGCCAACACCACGTCGGTAGGTTCCTTCGCAGAAGGAGCCTCATCGTGGTTGGCTCACCGTCCATCCGTGGTTCTATGGTTTCCAAAATGTCAAAGAAGACCGGTGCGGCTTCTGGAGGGGGTCTCAAATGGGGATATCGTTGTTGCTTCTGCGGCAGAAGGTGCTACTGTTGTGGATGAGGCTGAGGCTGCGGTTGAGGATGAGGATGCTGCGGTAGAGAGCGTATCAACTGCGGTTGTGGCTGCGGCAGCAGAGGACGTGGGCACGGCTGAATGTCACTGAGGACAAAAAAAAGACAAAAAACGTATACAGACGTGGAAAAAGAAAAATATCTACGCATAAGAAGAAGACTTACATACTGTCCTCGAAGATGGAAATCGTCGATGACGATGAGGGTGTATATTCCTCCTCCTCCTCATCATCATCATCTTCTGCTTCGAGGAAATCGATATTGTATCCCAATTCATCCTCATCTCCCACGAACCCGCTGAGGGTTTCGACGTCGTCGTCGTCATCGTCGTCGGTATGATCGACATCGCTGGAAAAAAGTACAAATTTAAAAACAGACGTAAACGGATTACTACAAGAGATTGTTAATGAAAACGGACTTACCGACTCAAGCCGGGTTGAGGAGATGTGCTCCCCAGCAGAGCACGACGTAACCGTTGCTAACTATAAAAAAAACAGTAAATCAGTCGAATGGAATATTCTGTTTGTACACATTAAATAAAGAAAAAATATTGTATTTACCGTCGTACTCGTCGTTGCTCCTCTCACAGACGTTTATTCACTTTGTTGTTCATTCTGTAAAACGTAATGAAAGTTGTAAAATAATTAGGTAAAGAGCATAATGAAGTATGTGTGTGTGTGTGTGTGTGTGTGTGTGTGTGTGTGTGTGTGTGTGTGTAATGCTGAACATCAACGTAAGTACTTACATGCAAGTTGTGAAACAAACTGAATCGATACAACAAAATACATATTTATATGCATATGCTCGACGAGAGCTGCTACAGACAGAGTCCCCCCCACCCTTATAGACGCTGCGAGGTCAGACAACATTTTGTTTAAAATTAAACGCGATTACATTAAACCCCTCCCTTGCAAAACTCGATTACATCACCCACGACTTGCGTCCTGTTTCACAAGGTTAAACAAATATATGTACATATGAAAAAGACCCCCCACCCTCACAATGTTCACACGCAACGGTAACATATGGGCAGTCAGCATATTGATGTAAGTGAATAAAAAAATAACTGGACGTGTACATAGCGTGTGAATATCTCAGCGGGAGTCGATTAGATCCTGTATCACAAATTAACTGTTGCCGTTTAGTCGCCTACCTCCCCGCCCCTACTCAGTGATGCTCTATTGAATTTAGTACTTTTTATACATGAAATACGAGTTTATTCTTACCGTTAGTTATTGGTCCGTGTACCTCTGTCTCTTCGCGTTAGGACCAGCAGCGTCGTCCGATAGCGCACGTTTACGTGTTCCGAAGTGTCCGTACGCGAGTGTAGTTACGCCGTCGTCCAGGACGTACCTCTTATCGTCATAAGGTGACAGGGAAAGTTTTGTTACACGTTGCGTGTACAGCTTATGACGATCGGTTCGTATACACTCGGCAGAGGTGAAAACCGTACGACTGACGAAAAGACACTCGCTGTACAATCGATGACGTAATCTTTTTTTTATTGCTGTCCTTGGTACACCTCTTGCCACCTTTTTGTCGGTGCAGTCGGACAATAGGAGCGAGTAACATTTTGCTCTGAGTCCGACAAATTCCCTGATGGGTTTCCCATTGGTCTCATCCTTGAACTTCACCACGACTTTTTTGTTGTCGTCGCAATGACAAAGATAATCCACGGGATAGTCCGACGTGTCGAAAAGGTGGAGATCCTCTTTCATATCCGCGTACACGTCGTCAGTCTGTATGCTGTAAAGCAAACTGTTCGTGTCAGTCATTAGTAATGTCAATCGTCGACCGTACTTGGCGACAGCGTACCGATAATGAAAATCGTACATTATCAATTTACTGACATCGAGTACTGTGAAGCCGACGTACACCGGACGGGAAAGGAGTAGTCGCGCCTTTAATTTCATATTAAAAAAAATGTAATCAATTTTCATGTATTTTATTTTCTTAATACCCATAACCTTGGAGGGGGAAACGTCTTATTATTATCCCCGCTCCCCGTAAGTTCGCACCAACCTGTTGGGCAGAATGACCTTGTAGGGCTCGACATAGCGCGCGCTAGACCAACAGGTTGGTGCGAACGTATTAGTATGTATTAGGCATCCGTCATGGTAGCACACAATAACAGGGAACTCGTACTCCGTGTACAAAGTCTAGCGCCGGAAGAACTGATTTCACGTAATGTAGGTAAATTGTCGGTGTATCAGGTCTGTTTGCAATTCGGTATCGACGTTGAAAACGATACGAAAAATAGATTTTTCTGGAACTGCACCATACAGGATAAAATAAAAATTACAGACGATGTATTGAATTGGCTCGGATATACAGGTAAATATAAAAATCAAAAATCCAGTATTACCAAATGGTTAAAAAAAAACGATTACATCGAATATTACGAAGTCCAAAATGAAGATAATGCATAGAAAAAATATTATGTGTTAAATGGAATAGATTTCGCTTCTTTGTTGATGCAAATGAGAACCCATAAAGGTGTTGAATTGCGTGAATTATATGCCATTATGAAAGAAATTGTAATGAAATATAGACAATATGAAAAATTGTACGAGGAACGTTTGAAGGAGTTAATTAGTATGCAAAATAATTTGTTAACAACACAAATGGGTAATTTACAATCTATGATAAAAACTATTCAAGAAACTAACGAAGAAGAGAGACGTCGCGCAGAGGAAGAAAGGCAACGAGCGGAAGAAGAACGACAGCGTGCAGAGGAAGAGAGACGTCGCGCGGAAGAAGAACGGCAACGTGCGGAAGAACGAAGTAGACTGTTACAGTCCAAAATCGAATACAGTGTCGACAAGCTGAGGAACGTACTGGCTAAGAAGGTCGCGCCAAACCCCATAAACAGGAACAAAATTCGTTGTCTGTCTCTGTACAAAATATCCGAAAACGTTTGGTACATTATGCGCAGACAACTGGAAAGTTTCAACGAAGGAGAGAAAAAAATATATCGCAAACATCCTACAGCGAAGAAACTATGCGCATGGAAAGACGTCGCTCACGCCGTGGATATTGGAAATATAGTTAAAAAACAGTATCGTAATTGCCTGAGATGGGACGCTCGCGGTAATGTCATCAAACCGGCCGACACGAACGACACTACAGTCGTCACCGACGAAGAAATGCTCACAGCGTTCGAGCGAGCCATAAACGAAGAAAACGACGCCCACGTGTTAGCCAACAATATCTCTGTATGAAAAGAAAATTCCACCTGACAGTAAAAATAACAGTCTAGCGAACCGCACTCTGTATATTACTGTTTTTTTTTTGCTGTAAATATTATGTTGCTTTTTACAATATTATGTGTGTGTATTTCATGTATGTGTTTTCTTATGTTAAAAGATGTATTCAATTTTCATGTATTTTATTTTCTTAATACCTGTAACCTCCCTCTTTCCGAACGGTGGGAGAGGGAAACGTCTCCCCTCCTATTCTTCGCTCAGTTTTTCATCAGCGCGAGTCGTGAGAGGACGTGCACGATGCTTTCGTACGATCACAAGGATGACGATAACGATCGCAACGAAAACCGCTATTTCAGACAGTGCGGTGAAGCGATGACGATCAAGTCCGTATCTCCGTACGACAAAGAAGTACAGATCGCACTGATTAAAAAAATCATATCCCCTTATCCGCTTTACAGAAACATTGAAGACCGTTTAAAGAGTTTTAAAGATTGACCGATATCGTTGACGATAACGCCTAAAGAACTAGCCGAAGCGGGTTTCTTTTACAACGGATGCAACGATAGAGTGATATGTTTTTGCTGTGGAGGCGGTTTAAACAAATGGGAGCGAGGAGAAAACGCTTGGACGGAACACGCACGTCATTTCCCCGTGTGCTCTTACGTAATGTTAGTGAAAGATACAAAATTCATCCTAAAGGCATTGTGTATCATTACCGAACCGGAAGCAGCAGCAGGAGCAGCAGCAGGAGCAGCAGCAACAGCAGTGGCAGCAGAGAACGGACAAAGCACCGACTCGATCAAAGAGAATAAAAAAAAAGAACCAGGAGCAGCAGCAGCAGCAGCAGCAGCAGCAGCAACACAGTGGCAGCAGAGAACGGACAAAGCACCGACTCGATCAAAGAGAATAAAAAAGAAGAAGAAGGGGGTCCGGATCGGGATACGATGTGCAAAGTTTGTTACGCACACATCGTTGAAGTCGTACTTATTCCCTGTCGCCATTTTGTCATATGTGTGAATTGTGCCATCACTCTAAATAAGTGTCCCTTATGTAGCGCCACATACACCGCTTACATGAGAGCGTATTTCTAGTTCGTTTTCATGCACTGAGAACGTCTAAACAACGTGCAGTCAGAAAACGAACAGCAAATTCATACTCGCGCTTACCGACTGTTAATACAAGAGTAAGAACGTTTCGTCTAATGCATGAAATAAACCAGTAAAAATTGTTTGAAAAAACAATGCTGCTGCTGTGACGGAAGTGTTTATAAATAAACGATATCTCACTACCTCCTCAGTGTTTCGAAAGGGCGTGTCGAGAACGAACGCATGGAGCTGTTGACTTCGTACGAGTACAGACGATGCAGTGACTTAAGGCACGCAGTACTGTACCTTGTAGATCTTTGTGTATACAACGTTTTGACGCATGAATTTGTTGCACTGATTCGTGACGTAGAGACAAGGTACAAAGTAAACGTTCCGAAAAAATTCTTTACGGACGTTTCACAACATACAACGTGTCTGTTTCGCGAGACGGACGGATCGGCAGCGTTCCTAGTAGCACCGAACACATTGTTTGTAACGAAAAAAGATGGCAGTCGACGAGCTAGCAGTCATACTTGACCTTCACTGTTTCGTGGACGATAACGGAAACGAACTCGTCAAGGAACTGGCCGTTATGGATGTCACCGCATTTGCCAGCAGACATTGGATATTTGCACCACCAGTGGACACGAACGTTTCGAATCACAAACACATGAGGACGAACCGATGGTTAACGGAGCATTTTCACGGACTAGAGTGGAGGGACGGGGAGACATCGTACGAACATCTTGTGCCGATATTAGTAAAGTACACGTTTCCTTTTAACTATGTGTTCGTAATAGGATTACAGAAAAAAAGATTTCTGGAAAAGCGTATCGTGCATTACAATATTATAAATTTAGAAGATTTCGGTTGTCCTAAACTCGAACAATTACGTCCGATGCACGGAACAGCATGTTTCGCGCACTGTTTATTTCCAGAAATATGTACAAATAATAGAGTCCACGCTTTACGCGAGTGGGTTGTATCGGATTTTAGTCTCATCAGTAGGTTTCTTGTAAATTATTAACATTTTTGTTTTTATTTAGCATCATTTCGCTTGCATAAAAATTACTGCCTTCACGCCAGAATTCGATTACATCACCCTGTCTAGACGCATAAAAAATTAGTGCCGTCGTCTGGTCGCCTTTCCCCTTCCGCGCCCGACGGGAATCAATGACATCACGCTGTCTAGACGTATAAAAAATAGCGGCGTCGACTGGTCGCCTACCCCCCCTTCCGCGCTCAGCAGGAGTCGATTACAACACCTTGTCTAGACAGATAAAAAAATAACTGTTGCCGACTGGTTGCCTCCTCCCAACCACCGAACATGACGTGTGAAAGCGGCTTTCATCCTGTTTCACAGTGTTAATAATAACCGTTTACTGCTCGTTGTCTGGTTCCCCCTCCCTCGCGCTGTCTGGTTTCCCCCTCCTCAACAGCCTTCCTACTTATAACGACGCGAACGAGCGTTATTTTATTCAGACCTTGACAGAGACGCAAGCGAATAGTGATTCTTCATTAGAAATGGCTTCATTCGTTGCTAAGTTCACGGACATTAGTGCTATACAATATAAGAAAATTAAAGAACTAGTAATGGGTGTAAAATATCCCATAGTGCAACTTCAAAACGTAGACAGTAAATACGGAAATGCTGTACTCACCACTATCCAGGACTATACGGACGATAAATTGAAATATCGTGTTTATCTTCCGAGGAGATACGCAGGCGTTTGGGAAGACGATGAGTTAAAACATTTAGCACCGAACTCACTATATCTCGTTTACCGCGGAGAAAAAAACAGGGCCTACGTGGTGGACATTTTAATGTAATACTGGATGGACATCTTATGAAGTAACAAGTATATTTGTATTTCATAATGTACACATTATTAAATTTGTAATATATATATAGCGCTTACATGTAATTCATTTGTTTTAATTACAATTCAGTGTTTGTATGTGTGTATGTGTGTGTGCATAATATGTATTTTAACTTGAATGCAATCATAAACTTGTAATATAGTGTGATTACATATATTTCTTAATTGTACACAATTGACAATGTACAGGTGTTTACATATTATGTATTTTAACTTGTAATTAGTATGCATACATGTATTTCTTAATTGTACACAATTGAAAATGTACACGTGTTTACATATTATGTATTTTAACTTGTAATTAGTGTGCATACACTTATTTCTTTTATTTTAATTATATGCAATTGTGAATTCAATTCATTGTGTGTGTGTGTGTGTGTGTGTGTGTGTTTAAATATTTTAACTTGTAATATATTGTGCTTATATGTATTTAATTTGATAAAATTAAACGATATTATCTTAACATTTCATTGTATTTAATTTCAAAAAATCCTTTGAACTAACAGTACATTTAATCATATTTTAAATAACAGTACAACACTCAATCTACAAGCTTGAACGGTCGTTGCGCACCAACCGTTATTACATACATTCAATTAAAAAAAAATCAAATTTTTATTAAAATAATTGCATAATGGTATTATATTACAGAAACTAAAGAATAATTTTAAAGCAACTTACCCTGTACGAGATATTCTGTCTTTCACCTATGATGTCAAAGCAGAATCCGACGATGATATGTACTTCAACAGGTCAAATCTTTCGGCTTTTTATACAGCGCTGAACATCCCGCTTAAGGAAATGAAGATATGCAGTCATGAACAAAAAAAAAGTTAACGGCTCAGGAATGTAGATGTTTAGAGATCTGTTTGACTGACCACGCCCGAGAACAAGGTCGACCACTACCGAATATCAGCTAACGCCCAGACGTCCTTACTACCACAATATATAATTAAATTCTTTTTTGTACAAAATAATTTTCAACTCCGAACAGACACTTATTACATACCCCATCACAATAATACAAATGATAATAATTTTTTAAAATAATTTTTCCATGTATAATGTGCGTTATGCAATTTGTACAAGTGAAACGGTTTTCAATTGTGTTTATTTTCAATTATCTTTTTCCGTTCATGATGAGTGAATTCTTTTTTTGTACGAAATAATTTTCACCACTGAACAAACACTTATTACATACCCAACACATTAAAATAATTTTTCATGCATAATATGCATTATACAATTTATACAAGTAAAGGTCATCACTTGTATCTTTTCAACGATGCCGAACACTTTGTTTTTTACTTACCACCGACACACAGACCAATCCTCGACGACGAACCGGATCACCGCGTAACCCGTTCGCCGTTCGCCGTTCGCCCTTCGCCGTCGGCGGCGGACGGCGTCCGACAGCAGATCAACCCGACGGCGGCCGGCCAGCGAACGGCGAACCGGACCACTACACGGGCTTGCGATACAGTTCGACACGACAAACACGACGTTTCAAATTACGACCAATCAACGACCGACACGCACACACATAGACACGCCGTTGCCAACTACGCAATACACCGCATCGACCATCGCCCGCAGCGCCGTTCATATACAAACCCGTACACTATAACACACGCAAGAGTCGACTACGGCGATTAACAAGCACAAGTTGGCAACGCCGACCACGACGATTTTACAACATGGCCGACCGGAAAAACACCTTACATATACAAACCCGTACACTATAACACATGCACGAAGCGGCAACGTCGCCGACGTATACACCAATCAACGCACAAATAACCCACTTTATACTGGCCGCCCACAACATGACCGAAAGCCGACTACCAGATTTTTACCCCCACCACCTATATTTTTGAATTTCCCGCCATATGACGTCACATCCGGGGTAGAACTGTCAGTTTACCCCTACTTTAATTAGTGACTTTGCAAGGTTTTTTGTGTCATTCTCTCTTGATGTATCATTATAAAGGGAGAAGAGAGCATCATAAATTTTTTCTAAATGAAATCTAAGGGTTTTAATGGCATCGATTCTACTCTCCCACCGTGTATCAGATAAAGGTTTTACAGTTATGGTAGGAGGTTCTTTCATGAGAATATGCCAACGATAGGTGGAGGCTGAAAAATTACCATATATTTCTTGAATAATACCAAAGAAATTTGTTACCTCAAGCGAACGTTTTGCAGCATCATTTACAACTAAATTGAGACTATGAGCTGCACAAGGGACAGAAAAGGCTCTAGGATTTATATCAAGAATTCTTTTTTGCAGCCTATTATGTTTGCCTTTCATATTGGCACCCTTGCATATCCTTAATATCAATATTTAATTATTTTAAATAATTCAATGAAAGCTGTTAGTCCTTCACCAGTTGTATCTGTAACTGGGCAGAACCCTAAAAAATGCTCTCTAATTTCTATATTTTTTGAAATATCATTAATGAAAACGAATCTGACAACTACAGTTATTTGTTCTTCGTGACTAACATCAGGTGTAGAATCTAATATAATTGAATAATATTTACATAATTTTAATGTTTCGATTATATTTTGCTTCACTTTTTCACCTATTAGACAAATAGAAACTCTGGGTAACCTGGATTTTGGATTTTATCCCCTAAATAATGTGGCATATTATTGTAATCTTTTTGAATTCTGCCAATATGTTCCGCCATTATATTATCGAATTTTGAAATTGATTCAATTAGCTTCAAAAAATTACCATTACATTTTTCGAAAAGTTTCTGATTGCTTCCTCTAAAAGCTAGATTTTGTCCAGCTAAATACTGAATGACACAAACGATTCTTTCAATAATTGACGTCCATCTTTTTTTTTCTAACTGAATTAAATTTTGGTTGACTGAGTCAACAGTTGTACCTTTTTCAATCGATTTTTTTAGCTCAACATATTTCTTAACATTCTCAAAATGCCCCTTACTTTTTTCGTGTCTGTCTAAAATTTGAGATAAGTGTCGCCAGTCAGTATAACCTTCATCATCATTAAAAACATTATCAGAAACTTTAAATAATTTGCAACAAAAACAGAATACAGAATTATTTGACTTAGAATAAACCAGCCATGTTCTAGGAACTTTTTCTTTATTGCTCAATTTTTTTGTCATAATAAGTAGTTGAAAAGATCTATTTGAATCGTCTAATGGAATGCAATATTTTTCAATTGTAATGGCCCTATTTCAAGAATAGACATTTTAATCTTATCTGTTAAAACTTGCGGCCAAAGAGCTGGATCTTTCAATATTTCCACCCCAGCATCCTCAGCAGCAGCTTCGGTTGGTGTTGGTGGATCCGGTGTGTCCTGTGCATCCGCCTCGGATTTATTTTTTTCTTGCTGCTGCCTTATTTGTAGATTTTCCGTATGCGTGTCCTTGTTCGAATCAAGCTGTTCCTCCACTTGCTGTCTTGTTGATGGTTGTTCGGCTGTAGCCGTCGTGGATACAAAGAATTTTTTTAAGGAGCCAGCCAGTCCTTTTTTACTTTCGTCTTTTTCCGACTTTCTTTTTCGATATTGAAAGCTGGAAAGTCTCTTTCTACCATCAGCCATCTGAATTAAGCACAAATAAATTTTAAGAATAGCGAAACAGAAAAATAAGAAGAAAAGTTTAAATGTTTAAAATAATGAAAAATACTTACGTTTTAAAACTTTAAACTTTAAAAAGCACTATATTAACTCTTGATTGAAACGTTTAGTCTTTTTATTTCTGCTTAGTTCAATACAATCTTACTTGCATTCAATCGCAAACTAAACTAACCCCCGTTTTAAATTCTTTAAAGAGCGCCGCTTAGTCAAGCCGATTTTGCCGAATCTATATAGTTTCGTGTATCATGCCGTACCATAGTGACCAAGAAGACTAGAGAGAAGGAGACTTAACTCGATCAAAATTGAGTGGTGGGGGTGGGACGAATTGTCTCGCGTATCATGAAGTATTGCGAAGCGCGCGTGAGATCTGCGCAAGCATATCGTGTTCAAAATATTTCCCTATTGGCCGAAAAAAAATTTCAACCAATGAGGATGCAGAATTTAACAATACTGTCTGCGCAGATCCCACGCGCGCTTCGCAATACGTCATGATACGCGAGAGAATTCGTCCCACCCCCACTACTCGAGTTAAGTCTCCTTCTCTCTAGTCTTCTTGATAGCGACAAAGCAGTAACTCGTGTGTCAGCGTCTGTATAACCACGCTGACCCTGCATAACTTTTTATTTACAATAGCGATAGGGATCGGCACCGATGTGTTTACTAATAAAAATAAATTATAAGTAATTAATAATTGTATGCTTGCCGCCTTAAAAAAATGAATTCAACACTTTTTCTGTATCAGGTTACCTTTATACCAAAAAAAGCCAGATACAAGTCTAACTTGATAAAAAAAAAGTTGCATTTTTTAATGCCGCAAGCATATCTTAAATTTCTCTCATTTTTCATTTTGCCGCCCCGTCGCGCCTAGTAGGTTTCCGCCCGGGTGCTGTGCACCCCTTGCACCCTCGGCACGGCTGGGCCCTGGGTGCCGTGACCAGAATAATTGTTTAAATAATTAAAAGTAATTAATTGTAATTTTACAATTGGTGCCGTGACGTCAGGATTTTTGCGTGAAATAGGCCTGGATTGGATAAACGGTAACAGACCGAGACAAAGCAGAAGTAAAAGTTTTAGGTTAATACTTAAAAAAAGACACGTGGTCTAAAAAATTTTGTTGGCTAAAAGTAAACACTCATATTTATGTCAGTATTAAGCAGTGGCGGCTCGTGACTTAAGAGGCTGGAGGGCGCGACCTTTAGGCTCCTTAATTATTTATCAATATAGAATTTAACGCACAATAGACATGTCGCCAATATTTGATCACATAATTCATTAATAAAATAAGAATAGTAACACATGCAACATGCAACGATTATTAAAAAATTTGATCTCACCTCAAATATTGTCAGCTGTTGTAGAGAGTCAGCAGTTTTATTAATAAACATAACCACAAACTGTCCACAAAAATGTCAATGCTGTTTCCACAAAACAAGTAATATACTATATTTACATTATATTATTTCTATGATACCTACACTTAAAACAGACCCTTTATTTATATACAAAGTCCATTCGCCTTTCTTTTAAATTAACGATCTTTTCTAGCATCAGAGTCCTTCATTTCTTTAACAAGTTCCTTGTTGATAGATAACATCGCAAGGGCATTCAGTTTATCGCTTTTCATTGTACTTCTCAAGAAAGTCTTTAGTCTTTTCAGAGTCCAAAAGCAGCTCTCAGGTTCAGCACTTGTCATGGGGTAGTTATGATAATTTTCGGAAGTTTTGACACTTCTTTGAAAACTGACGTAAGATTGTTTTCTTCTATAAAGTTAAGAAGTTTTATTGCGTCTTTAATATTAAAATCATGCCGTCTGTATAGGCTAATAGTTCCAATTCACTCCGAAGTTTGTTTTGTTGTAAGAAAGGGTAATGTTGAATCACTCGCTTGAATTTTTCTTCCGGAAAGTTTGTAGAAAAAAGTGGAAATAAGTCACTTGGTTCCTCAGGGAAGTCCTCATTTATTTTTGTTTCTATTTAATTTATTTTCTCCCTCTCTGCATCTCATTTTCAAAAATTCCGATGTCACTTTGCCACATTACACTGTCTTTGTTCCTACTCTGTAGTTGTTGGTACAGTATGTCCACATGGGATAGAATTCTATGGAAAAAAGTTAGCCAGAACTTTAGGAAATTTTGGTCCTAAAGAGCCCTTCTGTGACCACTTGTCTCATTAACTGTGAGTCTGTTTGTACACTTTTCTTCAAGAACTTCGAAACATTCCTCCAACTTATATCGGTTTCCGTACAGAACGTTGACTGTACGAATGTTGTAATTCCATCTTGTTATAGAAACTCTGGGTAACCTGGCTTGCACTACTTCCTTCAAAACGTCCGTTCGTAGTGATGAGTGTGAAAAAATGCTGGAATGGCAGACAGATTTGAGAAAAACCTCTAACTTTGTTGTTTACACTTGTTGCTTTTCTAATAGCAAATTAAGTTCATGAGCGTAACAGTGAACGGATACACGTCTCTAATTTTTGCCTTTACACCTCCAATAGAACCACACATAACATTAGCGCCAACATAAGTCTGAGCTATTAACATTTCCTTTGACATATGAAGAAGGGGATAGATATTGTTCATTATGCACTTTGCTAATGTTTCTGCACATTTACCTTCAGGACTGAGAAATCCCCAAAACCTATCGTACACCGACCCCTTAAACATGTAGTTAAAAACCAATACTATTTGACAGTGGTTTCTCACATCAGTAACTGTTGTCTCCTCACATTCGATTGTCACAAATTCGGAAGCTTGTATCAACTTTTCTATTTCTTCCCTCTAGACACTAAGCATACAGTCCAATATATCATTCTGTATTATTTTCTATGTACCTTTGAATACTGTGGCCGATTCTAAATGGTCTTTCATTGCAGAATCCAGCTGCGCAGTAAAATTAGTTAAGCCTTTGTATACCCCTGGATTTGTAGACGATGCTCATTCGTTAAGAACTCTTGGAGACACCTGTAAAACACTACAGAATTTGACACACGAAATCGGCTGTTTTAAAACATGTCTGTTTTTGCTGACTTGAACATTGTGCTTTTCAATTTTTTGTCTAAATTGCGACTCCAGACTAGACAGTATGTTTACTTTGCCTAACAAAGAAAAATCAACAACACTATTCATGTGATGGACGGATATTTCATGCTTCTTAATTTTTTCTGTAAGATGTTTTATATCATTAACCTCTTTTAGAGTCCAAAAACAATCACCATTTTTTCTGGGAGACAATAAAATACATGGAAAACAATATTATTCGTGAAGCTATTACAGTAAAGTTAGCTAGACATGAATCAACCGTTTTTGTGCTAACAGCGCAGGTTATGTAATGCGCATGCGTCAACAGAGAAACATAGCTTAGTTTTCTCTGAGACGCTGTGGAGGTTATTGTGTGAGTACTTTTCAAAAAACATCAGTATTCATCAAATATGAAGCGTTTAGTTTCATTTCATTTTAATAAGAACAGCGTAATAGTAATAGATAATGCCTCCTACCACAATGTACAAATAAATCCACCTCCAACATCATTATCAAAAAAAGGCAGACATGATTAACTGGTTAAAAAACCATAACATTCCTTGTAGTCCATCTATGTTAAAGCCTGAGCTGTATGCACTAATTAAACAAAACAAACCAACTTACAAAACTTTTAAAATAGATGCCATTTTGGCAAACCAAGGACATTCTGTTTTATAACTTCTACACTATCAGCCGGATTTTAATCCTATGGAACTGACTTGGGCAACCGTGAAGAAGCGTGTTGAAAGAAAAACCGTGCATTTTTATGTGGACAGTGTCGAAGGAATTTTATTGTATTTCTCCTGCAGACTAGAGATCAAGACGTGACGTAATGAAAATTTAAAATGACTACGTGAGATCGAACCGAATAAGGGATACTGTAACAGATCGTTTAGAAAATAATGTAAGACGAGATAGCAGCAGTGAAGGCAACTTGAGTGATAGTGATAATAGGCTAACGGTGATAACAGTGACGGAAATATTAGTACGGTGAAGAACTGACCTAAATAATTATTGTAATTGCATGTAAGTAAATGTGCTCTATGGTACTTAAATAGTTTCAGTCTAATTATTGCATTAATATTGTCTCTCCGGTTCTTTATGGATAGTTTACATCTGCTCGTTTTTTAAACACACACACACACACACACACACACACACACACACACACACACACACACACACACACACACACACACACACACACACACACACACACACACACACACACACACACACACACACACACACACACACACACACACACACACACACACACACACACACACACACACACAAAATCATTTCACGTACGAGGTTGTTATTAATGTACTTATTCAAACAAATTAAGATGCCAGAGCAATGTGCATCATGTATTACTACGTTTTTCGTGAATCGTAACATGTACACAAAGTGTACACATTCCAAAATATACAACGATTGTTGATGTCTAGCCTCGACTTTCGAGAAACATTGCAACAGACACAACGCGCCAAGTCACTGTTTACAAAATAATGGAAATCTTTATTAGGCCTACATTGTCTCTTTCTGTTGTGTCTACGCTTGTTTCGTCTTACAAAATGTCCACGTTTACTGTCGTAATCGGAATCAAAACTTACCTACAACCAAATTTTGTAGGTAACCAAATTTTAGGTAAAAACCTTAAAAACAATTAAAAGAATAACAAAAGAATTTTCAAATTATAAGAATAATTGGTTAGTAAAAAGTTAGGTAAGTTAGTAAAAAGTAAGTTACATATATGCGTGCGTGCGCCCGCGCGCGCGCGTGTGTTGGTAGGGCTGTAAAATTTAGTTTGGTAAAGTATTTAGTAATATAATTAAAAATGTAGCTAATGAAATGTAAAAAACAATAAATACATAAAAACGTTAAAAAATAAACAATTGAAAACACTATAAGAATCATAGACAATAGAAAACTAAATAAATAAAGTTATAAATATAATAAAACGAAAATAATTGTGAATCGACAAAGCAGTGTAACTGGTTTATTTCAGCTGTCATATAAGCGATATCAGTTTTCAAATTTTACTACTTTTACAGAGAAAAACGTAAATTTAACTATTATCTTTCATCTTTAATTATTAAAGAAGCAAACTTCGGCACATTAGGTATAAAAAGTCAACCCGTGTCAAAATAGATTACTCTTGTCACATTCGCGTCTTATTAACAATTCAGAGAGTAGACCAATATTTTCAACTGCGTTAGTAGACATTTTCCTCTCTCGTGCCTTTCACTGCTGCAGCCTTCTCCCCCACTACAACCTGCACGCTGATTCATGTCTGTTTAATACTACTGTAAAAAAAACACAAACTCAAAACCTAAACACAAACTAATGCCCGCACTGAATTAACCACGCCAGAGAAACTTATAAACACTAAACAGAGCAAATCTCATATTATTATCAATAGTCTGCGATTAGTTGTACTTAGTGAATTACGCGAGTGCAGAAATTAGTGAGTTTCTGCTAATCGTGGCACGGGAGCCGGCGCGCCGAGCGACAGTGTAAACGCCGCCTATAAGCTTACAATTTTGTTCAACCTTGGATAGAGTAGGGGAATTGAGAAATGGGCGCGATTGTCAGAGCGCCGTAATGCATGCTGTTCCGAAAACATTTCTGCTATTACCTTACACAAAAATATTTTCTTGTCTGAAACATTAAAGAAATATGTAATGACTTTCCACAAATAGTGATAATGGGTTGTTTAATGATATGATTTAATCTGGGAGGCGCGCGCCTTAGCGCCCTAAGAACGAGCTGCCCCTGGTATTAAGTTGAACTGTAATAGATATTTTAATTTTAAAATTAATTTTAAAATAAGTGAAACATGGAGAGGGAGTATATAACGAGGGAGTCAGCCTTGCTGACGTAACTGTCATTAACGACATGGAAACACAGTCAAATACTGTAGTAGATACAGAAAACAGTTTAACAGAGTCTAAGATAATGGATTCAGTCTAAGACAATGGCGTGGTAATTCAGTCAACGCCAATCCAAAGTAAAAAATCTGATGAGAATGAAATGCTGAAAATGATACAAGCGATGTTAACCGAACAAAGCATTAAAAGTGAAAGAAATTTTGATAAAATAAATAGTCGTTTTGACGTAAATGACACGAAATTTGATGAACAAAATGTAAAACTAAATGACATTAACAAACGCTTTGATAATAGTGATGAAAAGTTTAATGAACTCAAGACTGAGATCAATGCAGTAAATGTTAAATGTGAAAGTAAATTTAACGAGTTAGAACAAAGTATTGAGAAAATGAAAGTGTGGAGAATAGATACAGGTAAGTGTAGTGAAAATGAGAATAACGAAGTAACAGACGACAGTATAAATAACGATGGTGTCAGTACAAGTGGTAATTATAATGGGGAGATAATTACGAATAATAATGGTGTTAGTTTAAGTGGTAATAATGATAGTGAAATAATGGTGGGTGATAATAATAACGAAGTAGTTGAAATCGGGGTATCTGAAAGTGATACGGTGAGTGATGATGATGAGAGTGTAAATTTAGTAGAAGTTATTGAGGGGGTAGTAGTCAGTGTTCATGAGTTAGAAAAGGAGTACGAAGAGAGTTTAAGTAGAAATAGAGTGTGGAGGGCAAATTTTTCCCGTGGTGTTGGAGGTGAAGAAATGGCTTCACGAGTTTATTTGGAAGACGAAAGGTCTACAAATAATTCCTTAGGTTGTTACAATGTACCTGGTAGAGCCAGATGGTGTTGTAACAAAGTGGTATTGCCCTCTACGTGGAGTGAAAGTGTGAGATGGGTTTGGGAAAGTGATTATAAAGAGAGTGAGAGAGTGACAGAGATATTCAGGTTAAATAAAGGTTATGAAGGGTTAGTTAAGAGGTTAAAATTTGAAGGAGTAGACTATACGAAATACTTACCTAGTGCAGTAAATGTTGATGAATATTTTGATGATACCACTGTCGTTAATAAGCACTTACCTGGCGATGTAATTGATGTAGTAGATGAATTTGATGATGAGATCATAACTTACCTGGGGATAACGAATAATACTAAGGGCGACTTGAATATAACTAATGTTGATAAGGTTTATGAGATAATAATAAGGAAGAATCCTATAGATTATTATGGTATAATGAATAACACGGATTTAAAGGGGCGTTGTATTAAAAATAAGAATCTAATGCACGTAAATAAGAATGAAAATTGTTATGGGAAAATCAGACTAAATTTTGATGATGGTGGTTAGAGATATAGTGAATGAACATTTAATTATTTTAGTTTATGGTAATTACTTGTCTAACTTATGTAATGAGGTGTGGTAAACAATAAAATGATATGACAAAAATTGTAGATAAATTTGTATTGATGTTAAATGTATTTTGTTAAGGTTATGTACATTGTATTTTGTGTGGTCGATTTATAGTTTTGATGGAATTAAATGAATTAAAATTGTTTTGAATAAAGTAATGAAAGTAATTTACAGTGTTTTGAAAAAAGATGGAATTAAATTAATTTGTGATGATTTAGTTAATTTAAAGTGTTGTAAAAGTCGGATTTTGGGTAATGATTATTTTGTTAAAGCAGTGATTGATTTCAATAAACGAGTGTTAGACACAATAAGAGTTTCAGGTAGAAGTGATACAAAAATGGGTAAATAGCAGGGACACAGAAGCGAGAGGGAATTTATGTAGTGAATGTATGTAGGGGGACAGAGAGTAGTGAAAGTAAAGAGCGAATATGAGAGGACAGGGTACATAAATTTTATAGTGAGGGTAGAGGTGTAGGGAGTCCCCAACGTAAGGCGTTGGGGCTGGTTGTGAAAAGTTTTAAAAGGGGTTGGCGGAGTTACCTGGAAAGGGCCAGGAACTAATAAAGGTGTGAGTATAAGGTAAAGGAACACACATCCTATGTACAAAAAGGTTATAAGGTGTCATATTCTGGAAGAAGAGGTTCAAGTGGAGAGAGAAAAAGGGGAGAGAGATATTATTGAGAGGTCGGTGTCACCCTATTGAAATCCGCTAGTTGTTGATAAAGAATGATGGGAGAGTGGGATTAGGTCTAAATGCCCGTAGATAAAACAGATTATTATTCTTGAAAGGGAGTCACTCGTTTATTGATAGATGAAAATATGAAATAGTAATTCAGAATAGAAGATATTATGTAACAGTTGGAAGATTTACTGGGGGTAGAATCAGGGGAATCTAATATG
Source organism: Magicicada septendecula (assembly GCA_034769895.1). Taxonomy (NCBI): domain Eukaryota; kingdom Metazoa; phylum Arthropoda; class Insecta; order Hemiptera; family Cicadidae; genus Magicicada; species Magicicada septendecula. Next base: position 146,142,204 of record CM068369.1, read on the forward strand.
ATATTAGACTTTGGAACACGGCTATATACCTATGTAAGGATGATAGACCGATTAAGGGATTGTGACTATTATTTTAGTAGGATTACTGGTATCCCGGGATACCAGTAATGCCGAATTTTGTGTAACGCCAAAGCAAGGATGGGGGAGAAAGAAAAGAAAAAAGTGTTCACCCCTTCCGCTTCAGTTCTTGTGGAGGCAACTGGGCGCTACAGTCCAGGGGAGTAATAGTGTGTGTGGAAGGAGGAGTTAAGATGTAAAATTAAAAAAAAAATGAAAAAAGAGAGTGATGATTAAATCACAAAATAACAAATATTAATATAGTGTTCAAATACACATATAATTGACTGTACGTGTTTTATTGTATAGTTGTTGATTTTTAGATTCATTATTTATTGTATACAGGTTAATACTAAAGAAATTAAGAGATGAAATGAGTTGTTTAAATAAAAGAATAATAGGGAGTGGTTATTTAAATGCTGATTGGAATCAGGAAAATATTTTGAATTTGGAATAAGAAATAATGAAAAGATGTTTATGTAAAATGTCTTGAATTCAAATATTTCATGTTAGGCTAAGGAGTTCTGTTAACATAGAATGTGTGTTAGAGGTTAAGAAAAGCCAGTACTTTGTAAAAAGGCTAACCAGTACAAATAAAAGGAAAACAAATCAGTTCAGGATCTGGAAAAGTGTAGAGCCTTTTGTTAACATTTTAATTTGATTGTTTCAGAATCTGGTGATACTGTGGTGGCGACCCTGTGCTGACCAGCGTGTCAGTGTAGGGGGTGTCTAGTGGCTGCCTGGCTTTGTGGTGTTGGGATCTTGACAAGAAGTCCAGTAAAGTCATGCAGGTGCGGCCACAATCACTGGATCAGGAGGGTAAGTTAACCATGATTAATAAAATTTAAAGGGGGTCATGGCGCCATATACGGACTGATCCTTTTAGGTTATGTCAATGAGAGTTTTTATGCTTAGACATAAAACCTCTCATTGAGGGGGTATTGTGACAGTACATACCACAAGGTATAAACACCACAGGTATCAAACCGGGGTTCAGAGTTTTAACTAAGAATAAAATCAGTTTACTTTGAAATCCATGTGAAACAGTGGCAACAGAAGCTTAAGGAATGTGGAGTGTGTCTTGTAAACAAGTTAATCAAAAGCTATTTTTAGCTACGTCTCGCCAGAGTGTCGCCGATTTAACCCAAAAGTGGCCTCAATATCGTAATTTTCAACAGACGTCACAATCATAGTGACGTCAAATCAACATGTTACACCTCTGGAACGTAAGAAAACTCAGTGAGAAGAACATCCAGAGACATCCGAAATGACGTCGCCCACGTGGAAGGAGTATCACGTGACCGGCTTTTACATTGGCCCCACGCCGATCAGAATCATTCTGTCTCGATCAACACTTTCAACCGGCCGGACGTATTTAGCCGACGTTCGTCAGTCGCCATCATTCTGTTCCGCTCAACTCTTAAAACCGGCCGGCTGAATATAATTCAAGTCCACGGACAAATCAATTTTTGCAATGTAAAACAGTTTATAAATGTGATCAAATACTAAAAAATCAGTAACCAGTGTCGACAACCAGTGACGAGTCAATTAAACAGTTTCGGACAATTATCGAGTGCAGCAGTTATTAGTGGAACCAGCAATGACGCCGCAAAATGGATAACTTTTTTCGATAAGTACAAGACCTAGGCAATTACAAAATAACACTATCATGATATTTTAAAGTATTATGGGGGTTTGAAAGAATGAAAGCAAGCGTGTATATGAAGTACTGGTGAGCCTTAGCCTATTAGAAATTAAGTAAATGTTTCAATCTATTATTCTTTATGTATGTTTATAAATGTGATCTATGAATCACCAGAGAAATGGGGGAAATCCCGTTAATGTTTTAACTGCAAATAAAATAATAAGTTCAATTTATAAAGACCACGTGTTAGTGTAATTTATTACATCCGCTATCTCGATCTGTTTGCGTCATTTAAATCCTCGCCTAACGAACTCTGGGGTTGCTGGATAAAGGTAAGAATTGGAATGTCACAGGTAGGTGGTATTTTTGAGAGGGATAATTGTTTGTTAAATGTAAGTAACTTAACAATTGGTGCCGTGACCAGGATGATTGTTTATTAAAAGTAATCTAATAATAAGTAATTTAACACCTGTAATTACTTTTGGAACCTACACTCATAGTAGCCATTCTGTACCATGATCAGAAGGCATCTTTGCTCTGTATCTAACAGACGAGATTAAACATAAAAGCAGAAGTAAGTTTTGTGCCAGACATCCAATTAGTTTTTCATTTTATCAAGAAATCAGTGATTATCATGAAGAAATTAATTTAAAAAATTTCCATTGGGTTACTGAAAAAACGTATTCTGAAATTTTCTCCCTGAAATGTTGCGGACAACACAATGTACTGTAATAATTGAATAAGGCGCCCACTTCAGTGTCTGCTTACAATATAGTGGATCAGTGGCTACCAGGAATTGAAATATTTATTTATTATGTTATCAGACAATGTTTCTATTGCTGACATACAATCATTAGTTTCACTTCCAAAATCTTCTATACTGTAAAAATCACTGCTGGAATTAATAGTGTTCACTCAACGTTTATATTAACATCTTCAACACTATCTTAATACAGCAATATAGTTTTTTCTATATTATGTTGAAATGCCATGTTGCAGGCCAGTACTAATTTAAGACCACTTGTGTGAGACCTGCTTACGTGTGTTTATTTAAAACAAGTTTAACATTGGAGCAATGGTGGCTTGTGAGATTTTAGTTTCATGGGCTGCACTAGAGTTTCCAACGTCTACCATTATCATATGTTAGTGAAATCTACATATTATTAATCTTTATATCTTCTACCTGTATCGATGGTGAAGTTGTGACAAATTGTTAATCTAATTCTTTATGGTGCTGCTGTTGCCACTAGTCGTGATAATTATGATTTAAGTCAAAAAACACTACACATATTGTAGCATGACAGATAATCCACTAAAAATTAATTCCATTAAGATCATAAAAACATTTAAATTACAAATAACTCAAAGAATTTCAAATGAAATTAATTTAAACTTCAAAGAAAAACACCACTATAAAAGGAAAAAAGTAATTAAATAATAAAAGTGCAATACTAAAACGCAAGAAAATTTAAATCTAAAGAAACTCATAAATAAATCAGGAGATTACCCAGGAAGTTTAGGAGCAGATAATAAGGAAGATACCCCGAAATCAAGATGGAAGAGGAAGTTTAGGAGCAGATAATAAAGAAGATACCCCGAACCAACCAACGGACAAAATAAAACCAAAGTACCTTGGAAAACCCAAGAAGGAAAAGAGAAGAAAAGAAGATATAGGATGGAAGAACTACAAGAAATACCCATTAATAAACCTATTATTAACGACGATGAACCCTAAACCAAATGTTAATACCACCAAAGAAAGTATAACACCCCAAAACCTCATAAAATTGTAAATTAATTATAGACAAAAGTATTTAGTAGTGTGATAAGAAGTGCACCAACTAAACTTATTATATAGTAAAATAAACAAATCTTCACAGTCCATTATGACTAAAGGTTTGGTCTGATAATATAGTAAAACTCAAATATAAGTCAGAACCAACAGTGTATGTGTACCAGTGTAAGTGATTTTAAATATAATAAACTTCAAGTTAATGTGTAACTATTACTTAAACAAGGTGCTATTAAATAACTTTTATATTTTATATAATTACAGAATTAACAAGTGATGAAATATTGAAGTGAAAGATATTTCTAATGTTTCATAAAAGAGGTCACTTTTCATCTAAAAACATTCATAGAAATGCAAATAATAAAGAGAGTATGTGGGGAATAATTACACAAACAGGGGATTAATTTAAAATACTATATAAACAGAAAAGACTGTGATTGACTTAAGTTTAATAAAAATTAAAAAATTTTAAATGGCTAATTATGTTTAGAGCCTATGAACTCCACTTTTCAAAGAGTTCTAATAGAATAAGATTTATATTTAGTGTAAGAATGTTAAGTTACATAACAGTGTGCATACAGCTTAAAATGTTTATGTATGGATGCTGCACCAGTTGATAAAATATTTATTATGTATGTTAAAAATAGTTCAAACTAACATGTCTAACTTTGGAGACTGCTAGTTAATGTTAAATATTATTTTTTGTATTAGTAGCATGAATAATATGCTACAGGTATCAATAGTTATGTAAGCAATTTTATTTAATGTTCTATTAACTTTAAAAAATCAGAGGAGGTGTAGAAATAATTTTATTTGAGAAAACAATATATGTAAGATACTAAGATCTAGGCCAAATAATGAATTCCCAAAAATTAATATAATTGAGTAAATAAGTCTGATGAACCATGTAAACTAATAAGATTTATGTAAGGTGAATCGATAACCAACTACTATAACTGATCCTATACTTTAAAAGAGTAATATAAAAAGATGTATTAAATTATTAAAAATTTTCAAAATGTAATAACTAAGTATTTCAGAGGAGGAATAGTAAATTCATGAATTATGACTAAAAGCCAGATAAATTGACAAATTTATAAGAAATTAAGGAAAGGTAGGGATTTATATCAATCTAGAAGTTAATATTTAAACAATACTTTTTTCATATTAACTTGGCAAGATATTTCCTGAGACGAAGGAAGTAAAACAGTTCTTTATTAACATTCAACGTGAACAGTTGATACTCGGTCGCGTTAAGAATCTGTATAACGTACCGAGTAATGGCGTATAAGTTTATGCATTGAAAACGAGAGTTACCTAATTATTCACTTCAAACATAAAATCAGTGCACTACAACAACACAAAAAGTGAAAACGAACAATACCTATCAAAATATAAGTGAATACAACCAATACAACTATACCACATTGATAATTCAATCTACAACGAACTTTAACATTTTTCACCATATATGCTATACAATTGAACACACCTAACACCAGACAATTAACGCCAGTGAACACAGAACACTTCTTCAGGACACCTTTAACCACATAATAGACAATATACAATAATACGGAGACAATAAAACGGTAGTGAAGGCGTTTTTATTAACAGAATTTATAACCATCGTTTCTGGATTTTCTTCAACTACGAGACGTGCCGCCATTTTTAGCTCCCGTCATGCAAAGTGTTAGCCAGCTGAGATTCGTCGTCAATGAACTGGTCTGAATCATTAAATATTATAAACATTATATATTATTCTCCATTTGTCATTTATTAATTATTAAGAATTATTTGTACATGTTATACTTTCTATGCTTGCTCCCTTCTCTGACTATATAATTATAATCGCTAAAAGAACCATTCTAACATTTATATAATATAACCTGTAATTGTAAAATCGACCAAGCCCTGTGAAAGAGTCGAACATTTAACCAATATTGATTTTAAATCGATCTTTTAGAAATATTGTCAATAAATTAAATTAATTCAACTATCTGGATTTGGAATTATTTCACATATTAAAATAAGAGTTTGAGTTAACTACAGGACTTACTGGAAGACGATAGATATTAAAGGAAAGTGATATATTGGAGCAGAGCAGAAAATCGCAAATCGATTATTGTAGGAAGACAATCTGATTAACTCCAGATTCATTTAAGGTCAACCAGAAGTGCAAGTATTAACCAAATCAACTCACCGAATGTTAAAATATTAACGAAACCACAGAACAAGAATTATTTACAAATTATTAGACCCATAAACAAACATAAAAAATTTTTTTTTAATTAAAATTTTTTGTCTTTGTACAATACACAGATATCTTTATTTGTAATCATATACAGGTCTGGTTACAAATTGACACTCTCAATAGTGAGTCTTAACGAAGAGCAAAGGTATAATTGAAAATATTATCCAATTTATTAATATTTGTACTTGTTACAAATTGGCGCCCAACGTGGGGCATTAGAAGAGATTGACCAAGGACAATCACGTGTAATTGTTACAAATTGGCGTCCAACTAGAGGGCTTCAATTAGCGATTGGAAGACAGTAAATTGCCCAATTACTAATTAAGCTTGGCAGCGGTTATACCGTCGAGAAGGAGGCAAAATGCAACGACGAGCGACTTCGAAGAAAAGGGCGCAGAGGCCGAAAAGGAAGTCGATATGGGGGACAAGGAGGCAACACCCGTGAAAGATCCAGAAGTGTTAGTAACCCCGGTGGATCCTAAGCAACCCGCACCACCAGAGGAACAACCCGAGATGCCCACACAAACAGGGGAAATCAATGTCCGGAAGGAACAATTAGAGAAGCCAACACGGACGGAGGATGGGAACATACAAGAGATGTTCAGGATAATGATGGAGAAAATGGAAGGTTTGAAGGGGGACATAGGAAATACCAACAAAAACATAGAATCCACTAACAAGAAAATGGATGACAACAACCAGTCCACTAAGGAAGATTTGAGTGGAATAAACAAAAACATAGAGTCCAAGATGGAGGAGAACGGGAAGAAATTAGAGAAATTGAAGGAGGACAACCGATCCACAAAGGAAGAATTAGGCCGTAAGATAGAAAATACCAATAAGAGGATTGAGGAAACCAGCAAGAAGATGGAAGAAAACAGTAAGAAGATAGAAGAGAAGATGGAGGAAACCAGTAAGAAGATGGAAGATGACAACCAACAATTAAGGGAAGAGTTAAGGGAGAATAGTAGGAAGATGGAAAACGACAATCAACAACTGAAGGAAAAGTTGGAGGAAAATAATCAGAAGATGGAGGAGAAACTGGACGAGAATAACCAACGATTAAGAGAAGAATTAAGGGAAGTCAACCAGGAAAAGATGAACAAGTTAGACGAGAGAATAGAGTTGGCGAAGGAAGAGTTGAACAGAAAAATCAACGACAATAAAAGATCCATAATTAAGAAATTGGAACAAGAGGTAGTAATAGTAAACCAACAGATCAGGGAAGTGGACGAAAGATGTCGTCAAACTGAGTGTGAAGTACAGGAAGTCAGGGAGGTAATAAATACGGAAGTTACCCAGGTCAAAGAACACCAGAAACCTAAATGGGAAGAAAACCGAAAAGAAACACAGGAGGAAATAAGTAAGGTGCGAACCCAAGTCACAGAAAGGTGCGACGGGATGGAAGCGGCAATGACCAATATCACCGGTCAAGTGCGGCAGAGCCAGGAAGAGATGGAGGTAATCCGAAACCGGCCGACTAGCTTTACAATGTCCCCATGAACGAGCATAGAGAATGGTTGAACTTCCGCCAATATAAACGAAAGCCCATGGAGTTCTTGGCCCGAATCGAGGAATACATGGCCAAACATAGGGGCAACAGGTGGGTCAATAATCGGGAGTTGTTAGACGAGTCGTTTCGAGAAATGAACGATCATTGGTGGATGGCCAACCGCAGTGAAATAGAAGATAACCAGCAGTTTAAAAGCCTATTCAAGGCGAAATATTGGTCTGAGACTACCCAAAATTTAATCCGTGACAACATCTGTCACGGCCATTATAAACCACAAGTGGGTAGCTCAATGACGGCGTACTTCCTCGGCAAAGTATGTATGGCCAACCATTTGGAACCAGCCATACCTGAAGAATGCCTCATAAACAAGTTGTCGTATCATTATGATGAGGAGGTGATTCGAGCGAGGAGAGGCAGCCAAATTAAGACCATACAGGCCATGACAGAACTCCTCGAAAACTATGAAAATGAGGAGTACTACCGACAAAGCCGGAGAAGGAATGACCGGCCAGAACCTAGAAACTATCCAAATACCAACAACGGTACAAACAACAACAACACTGGATACCAGGGAAACCGAGCCAATCCACCGAGTAACAACAATAACAACAGTAATAATAATAATAACAATAACCAGGTTCAAAATAGTTCAAATAATAATCGAACCAATAATGGTTATCAGGGTAACAGAAACCCATACTACCCAAACCCCAATAGTCAGAGAAACCCCAATTATAATAACAACGATCGTTATTATAATAATAGTCGTGGCAATCCACAAAAGAGTAACACTAATAATAATAGGTTTTCTCGACCGAGAGTGAATTTCATACGAGCGGAAGGCGGTCGCCAACGTAGGTACTACCACCAGAGACGCAACAGCTATCACGAATATGAAGATCGGCGAAGGAGCCGAGAACGTGACGAACCAAGGTACAATCCTGCTAGACGGAGTACCAGTCTAGATAACACAGAACGGCTGACAAACCGCGAACAACCGTTAGATCATCGAACAGAGCGGCAGGGACCCACTCAAGGTCTCCCGAATGATGCATCAACCAGTGCGACACATAATAACAATGATGTCGAACATTTAAACGGGAGGAGGCAGTAATAAGTCACCGAGACCCGTTGCTGCTCCTAAATCCTGGGTATATAAATGAGTTGACTAATGCAACTGAAACAAATCGTATCACAATAATTGGTTGTAATTATCTAGAAAATCTCCGACACGAATTATTGGAGGAGGACGATATTAGTCCCAACAATAACATAAATAACGAAATAATACACGTCAATGCTGAGGTAGAAGGAGTCCCAGCTAATTTAGTGATCGATACTGGTTCCAACGTCTCCATAATTAGTACTACAGAGTTGGAGAGAATGCGGACGAATATTACCGACCTTGCCGTTAAATAATATTATTTTATTAGGTGCAACCGGCCGCCAAAATAAGACAATAAGAAGACAAGTCTCCGCCAATGTGATGAGATGTGGTATAGCTATGGACATGGAATTCTTAGTGGCAAGCGGGCTGCCATTTAACATATTGGTGGGGTGCGATGTGCTCAGGCGGAACTCCGCCATAATTGATTTACGAACGGAGAAATTGTCACTTTTTACGAACGGACAAACTTGGACGGCTGACTTGGTTGGTAACGACACAGTAATTCCCAACAATATCCACCAACAGATTCGTAAAATCAATTATATAAATCAAACTCCTATGATTGAGCGGATGATGGACAATGATACTAATGAGGACTTATGGTCCCAAAAGATCCAGGAAATCAGCGATTTTCGGAGCGGTATAACAGGGGAAAGGTTGCAAAAACACCAAGCAAACAAATTAATAAATATTTACGAACAATATAGATCAGTATTTTCTGACGAGCTCGGTAAAGTAAAAAACTTCCAGTGTACTCTACAATTTCGAGACACAGTGGACTTTAACCGGAAGTCATACCCCATCGCGCAATCACGAAAGGAAGCAGTAAGAGCTGAAATAACTAAGATGATTAACCGTGACATAATAGAGAGTAGCCAATCCCCATACACCAGTCCTATCGTGGCTATTCCTAAGAAAAACGGACAAGTCCGTTTGTGCCTAGATGCGCGGGAAATTAATAAAATGATTATTAATGACAGGACTTCGCCCGGTGAGATTGAAGAGATTTTAAAACGGTTCCACGGTACCAAGTACTTTAGTACCTGGGACACGGTGTGCGGCTACTGGCAAGTGGAATTGCACCCACAGAGTCGCCAGTATCTGGCCCTCATATTCGAAGGGCGGAACTACCAGTTTAAGAGATTGCCTTTCGGACTCGTGAATTCGGTCGCAGTCTTTGTACACTGCATGGACCAGATACTTGGCCAAGAAGCACTACAATTCACCACCGTGTACGTAGATGATTTGCTAGTGTCCTCAGAAACTTGGGAGGAACACTGCTACCGTGTGGAACATGTGCTGAAGAAATTAGCTGCGAATAACATCACACTAAAGCTAGAAAAATCTCAGTTCATAGCCAAGGAAATTCAATTCTTGGGCTTTATATTGAACGACCAAGGAATCTCACCGTCGGCTGAAAAGGTAGAAGCAATTCAGAAATTTCCAACACCAAAGAATCGAAGGCAATTACAGTCATTCCTGGGACTCTGTAATTACTATCGCAAGTTCCAGGAAAAGTATTCTGAATTGACCGCCAGATTTCAACCGCAACTGTCATCATCCAAGAATAAATGGATATGGGGTATAGAGCAGAATGAGACCTTAACGCTGATTAAAGAAAAATTCCTTGAACCAATAATACTTCGCCATCCGGATTTCAGTAAACCGTTCTTCCTGAATTGCGTTGCCAGGGACATTAGCCTCGGCACAACACTGTATCAAGAGGACGAGGAGGGCGAACATCTCGTGATTTGCTTCGCAAGTAGAGCGTTAAACCAGTGCGAAAAGAACTACCACGTCACTGAAAAAGAGCTGTTAAGTGTAGTGTTCGCGTGTGGCAAATTCCGCACCTACATCCTTGGTTACTCCGTTACCGTCCGGACAGACCATAAGTCCATATCGTTCTTGAGGAGATGCAAACTCAGTCACGGAAGGTTGACCCGGTGGATACTGTTACTACAAGAGTATAATCTTAAGTGGGAGTACATCCTAGGAAAGAAGAATGTCGTTGCGGACGTGTTGTCACGAATCGACATAGATAAGCAAACATTCCGAGGGGGAGAAAGAAAGTGTACTCAAAATATACCACATTCTTAGCACCAGAGCCGATCTAGCCTCATTATTGGAAAACCTGAGCACCCACCAACAAGCAGACCCGAAATTACAATCCATTAAGACGAGATTGGAAGGAGGGGACGAGACTATCGCCCGATATTATAAAATTCATAACAATATACTGTTCATTCAACCATCTTTGAGGAAGGAGACATGGAAGGTTATCATTCCAACGCATATCGAAAAGGAGATAGTAAGTAACTATCATATTCGATATGGGCATATGGGCGCCTTAAAGGTGATAAAGGCCCTGGAAGAGAGCTGCCACATGAAGGATATTAACCGGAAGGTCCGGAAATATATAAAGGGTTGCCACATTTGCCAACTCGTTAAATCGAATAACGAGAAAAAGGAAGGTCAAATGATTCCAATAACATCTCAGGCAAAGTTGGAAAAAGTATTTTTGGACATCTGCGGGCCATTTCCCCGCAGTGGTGGTCGTCACAGATATAAATATCTAGTCATCGTGATGGACCATTTCACGAAGTTCGTCAAGCTATACCCAGCAAATCGGGCGACTACAAATAAAATTCTCGACATATTAACCAACCAATACTTCCCAAACGTCGGAAAACCAGTTTCGATCATTACCGACCACGGAACCCAATTCAAGGGGAAAAAATGGCGGGATACCCTACTGTCTATGGGTGTTCGTACTTATAAAACCTCGGTATACCACCCGAGCAGTAACCCGGCAGAAAGAGTATTACGAGAGGTGGGGCGAATATTACGAACATATTGCCACAATCAACAGAGGAGGTGGCAAGACTATCTAGAGGCCACAGAAGAATTCCTCAACTTGGCATACCACCCAGCCATAGGAATTACCCCATACACCGCCATGTACGAAAAACAACCCCCAAGGGAGATCGAAGAAATATTGGAGTTCCCAAGGGAAAATAACTATACTTTTGACCGAATAAAGTTTTATAACAAGGTGGCCGAAGACCAGGAGAAACGGCGAAATAAATATCAAAAAGGTATGGGTAAAATAATTACCTATACCAGTGGTGAAAAAGTATTATTAAAAAATAGGGAATTACCAAGTTCACTGGAAGGGATAACTAAGAAATTATTACTATTATACACTGGACCCTATATAGTCTCCAAAGACAAAAACAATAACACGTATGAGATAAAGGAGATGGGTTCTGGTAAAATCAAGGGTGTATATAACCAGGCATCCATGAAAAAGTATCATGAGGAGTAATATAAAAAGAATTTTGTTAAAACTCATCAAAATTCCAAAGATAAAGTAAGTGCATCTTACTACAAGATTATTAATGAAACCATTTAGAAGAAATATAAAAAAGAAAGAATTTTGAGTTTATACCTATAAATTCAAAAACATAGTAAGATCACCTTACTACCATTATTATGAAAACTATTTAGAAACAAAAAGAAAATGAATTTAGAATAGAACCCCCTAAATTCAAAAGGATTGTAAGATCACCTTACAGACATAATTTATGAATAAAAAAGAACTTTATTGAATAAAAAGAAAGAATTTTGATTACTCATCAAAATTCCAAAGACAAAGTAAGTACATCTTACTACAAGATTATTAATGAAACCATTTAGAAGAAATATAAAAAAGAAAAAGAATTTAGAGACATTAAAGAATCCCAAAATTCAAAAATATAGTAAGCACCAATTACTACAAATAATTTATGAAGAAACTATTGTGAAATAAAAAGAAAGAATTTTGAATTAAAAATCTCCAAATTCCAAAAATAAAGTAATATCAACTTACTGACAAACTATTTATAAAAACTTTATGGAATAAAAGGAAAAGAATTTAGAGATGTAAAACAAATCAATTCTAAAGGATATAGGAATGTCAATTTACAACCAATAAATTGTAAAAACCTTCTATGAAATTATATAAAAAGAAATAAAAACCAGTGATACGATTAACTGAATAAACTTGTGTGGAAATAAAAATAATAACACTTTGAAGTGGTATAAAGAGAAACAATGACCTAATTAAAAAATTAATTAAGACATTCATTTGAATAAAAAACCAGAGAGAAGTAATTTGAGAAAAGAATCAAAGTTATAAATGTAATTAAATAAATCAATAATGAAATGATCATGAAATAAGTGTCAAATGTAATAAAGACAATTATAAGAAAGTTCTAGAACATGGAACAAGTGGAACAAATAAAAACTGAGAAACAAACAAATATATCAGAAATATATGCTACCATAAACAAAAGCAGATTGTAATAAAAACCAGAGAAGAATAAAGAACTAATAACAAAAACTTTATATGATAATAAACATTGATAATTATATTAATAAAAGAGCTTCCCACCATGGTACCAATTGAAATAACCATCAAGTTAACAAGTCAGGAGAATAACTGAGATAGGAATATTAAAATATCTGAGCAATATACGAAGTGAAGTATCCAAAGATATTTTTTAAATAGTAATAAAAGTGTACTATTCTGAAATAATTTTTTTAATAACTGTCTGTAGATAAGTCCAGCAGTATTAATATGTTTTTTGAGCAGAGATGATTTGCCTCTGTACTCAAATAGAAGTGAAGTATTGGACAGCAGAGGAAGTAGCGTACTGTGCCTCTCTGAACTGCAGCAGCTCATGTGTTAGGGAATGATAGGGAATAAATATTCCAAGGATAAAACACCAAGAAGAAAAAAGAAAATAAAATAATAAATATGAAACTCAGATGACTATTACTATCAAGGAAGATCAAGTAAGAAGGAAATAGAATTAAGCTCAAATATATATAAGAAAAATTTTGAAATGGAAGGAAGTCAAGAATACTAAAAAATATAATAATTATCATAAGCAATTATTTCAGACAAACCAAGTGTAGTCTGAAAAAAACACTTCTGGAGGAGGGCAATCTCTAGCATGACAGATAATCCACTAAAAATTAATTCCATTAAGATCATAACAACATTTAAATTACAAATAACTCAAAGAATTTCAAATGAAATTAATTTAAACTTCAAAGAAAAACACCACTATAAAAGGAAAAAAGTAATTAAATAATAAAAGTGCAACACTAAAACGCAAGAAAATTTAAATCTAAAGAAACTCATAAATAAATCAGGAGATTACCCAGGAAGTTAATAAAGAAGATATCCCGAAATCAAGAAGGAAGAGGAAGTTTAGGAGCAGATAATAAAGAAGATACCCCGAACCAACCAACGGACAAAATAAAACCAAAGTACCTTGGAAAACCCAAGAAGGAAAAGAGAAGAAAAGAAGATATAGGATGGAAGAACTACAAGAAATACCCATTAATAAACCTATTATTAACGACGATGAACCCTAAACCAAATGTTAATACCACCGAAGAAAGTATAACACCCCAAAACCTCATAAAATTGTAAATTAATTATAGACAAAAGTATTTAGTAGTGTGAAAAGAAGTGCACCAACTAAACTTATTATTTCATTCTTCGTATTGTTTAAATTAGCAGCCATCCTTACTATTTCTTTTATGAATTTGCTAACTGCTATAATTTTTTATTGTTCGACTAAGCTTTTCGTCATTACTGACATCTTCAGGTCTTAAACAACTTCAGGTCTTAAATCTTCAGGTTGTTTAAGACCTGAAGATGTCAGTAATGACGAAAAGCTTAGTCGAACAATAAAAAATTATAGCAGTTAGTAAACTTATTATATAGTAAAATAAACAAATCTTCACAGTCCATTATGACTAAAGGTTTGGTCTGATAATATAGTAAAACTCAAATATAAGTCAGAACCAACAGTGTATGTGTACCAGTGTAAGTGATTTTAAATATAATAAACTTCAAGTTAATGTGTAACTATTACTTAAACAAGGTGCTATTAAATAACTTTTATATTTTATATAATTACAGAATTAACAAGTGATGAAATATTGAAGTGAAAGATATTTCTAATGTTTCATAAAAGAGGTCACTTTTCATCTAAAAACATTCATAGAAATGCAAATAATAAAGAGAGTATGTGGGGAATAATTACACAAACAGGGGATTAATTTAAAATACTATATAAACAGAAAAGACTGTGATTGACTTAAGTTTAATAAAAATTAAAAAATTTTAAATGGCTAATTATGTTTAGAGCCTATGAACTCCACTTTTCAAAGAGTTCTAATAGAATAAGATTTATATTTAGTGTAAGAATGTTAAGTTACATAACAGTGTGCATACAGCTTAAAATGTTTATGTATGGATGCTGTACCAGTTGATAAAATATTTATTATGTATGTTAAAAATAATTCAAACTAACATGTCTAACTTTGGAGACTGCTAGTTAATGTTAAATATTATTTTTTGTATTAGTAGCATGAATAATATGCTACAGGTATCAATAGTTATGTAAGCAATTTTATTTAATGTTCTGTTAACTTTAAAAAGTCAGAGGAGGTGTAGAAATAATTTTATTTGAGAAAACAATATATGTAAGATACTAAGATCTAGGCCAAATAATGAATTCCCAAAAATTAATATAATTGAGTAAATAAATCTGATGAACCATGTAAACTAATAAGATTTATGTAAGGTGAATCGATAACCAACTACTATAACTGATCCTATACTTTAAAAGAGTAATATAAAAAGATGTATTAAATTATTAAAAATTTTCAAAATGTAATAACTAAGTATTTCAGAGGAGGAATAGTAAATTCATGAATTATGACTAAAAGCCAGATAAATTGACAAATTTATAAGAAATTAAGGAAAGGTAGGGATTTATATCAATCTAGAAGTTAATATTTAAACAATACTTTTTCATATTAACTTGGCAAGATATTTCCTGAGACGAAGGAAGTAAAACAGTTCTTTATTAACATTCAACGTGAACAGTTGATACTCGATCGCGTTAAGAATCTGTATAACGTACCGAGTAATGGCGTATAAGTTTATGCATTGAAAACGAGAGTTACCTAATTATTCACTTCAAACATAAAATCAGTGCACTACAACAACACAAAAAGTGAAAACGAACAATACCTATCAAAATATAAGTGAATACAACCAATACAACTATACCACATTGATAATTCAATCTACAACGAACTTTAACATTTTTCACCATATATGCTATACAATTGAACACACCTAACACCAGACAATTAACGCCAGTGAACACAGAACACTTCTTCAGGACACCTTTAACCACATAATAGACAATATACAATAATATGGAGACAATAAAACGGTAGTGAAGGCGTTTTTATTAACAGAATTTATAACCATCGTTTCTGGATTTTCTTCAACTACGAGACGTGCCGCCATTTTTAGCTCCCGTCATGCAAAGTGTTAGCCAGCTGAGATTCGTCGTCAATGAACTGGTCTGAATCATTAAGTATTATAAACATTATATATTATTCTCCATTTGTCATTTATTAATTATTAAGAATTATTTGTACATGTTATACTTTCTATGCTTGCTCCCTTCTCTGACTATATAATTATAATCGCTAAAAGAACCATTCTAACATTTATATAATATAACCTGTAATTGTAAAATCGACCAAGCCCTGTGAAAGAGTCGAACATTTAACCAATATTGATTTTAAATCGATCTTTTAGAAATATTGTCAATAAATTAAATTAATTCAACTATCTGAATTTGGAATTATATCACATATTAAAATAAGAGTTTGAGTTAACTACAGGACTTACTGGAAGACGATAGATATTAAAGGAAAGTGATATATTGGAGCAGAGCAGAAAATCGCAAATCGATTATTGTAGGAAGACAATCTGATTAACTCCAGATTCATTTAAGGTCAACCAGAAGTGCAAGTATTAACCAAATCAACTCACCGAATGTTAAAATATTAACGAAACCACAGAACAAGAATTATTTACAAATTATTAGACCCATAAACAAACATAAAAAATTTGTTTTTTGAAAAATTTTTGTTTAATTACAATTTTTTTTTCTTTGTACAATACACAGATATGTTTATTTGTAATCATATACAGGTCTGGTTACAAATTTACACTCACAATAGTGAGTCTTAACGAAGAGCAAAGGTATAATTGAAAATATTATCCAATTTATTAATATTTGTACTTGTTACAATATTAAAATTTAAACAAATTGTAATTTTTAAATTACATATATAACTTTTACTTTCACATGTAATGTAACTCTTTTCAATGTAGAGAAGCACTTCTCTGGCCGTAGCAGTAGTCGTGGGACTAATTACAATTATTCTGAGAAGAGTGAACATTTCTGTGTAGGAATCAGCGATTCCTGTATCAAACTTGATTCTGTATATTTTAATAAGCCCTGAGATACTGCAGAATTCTTGCCACTCATACAAAACAGATAGTTTTCAAGTGGTCTTTACACAATAAATGGCAAGCTTTGATAATTTCAACAAATTTGTGTGAAGAATTTATATTGTCTTTTAAATGTAACAGCTTTGCAGCTGACAGATGTTTAGTGAAGGAAATCTCTCTTTTATTTGATAACAAATCATATCACACACCTTTGCAGAGACAAGATTGTGCAAGTGCATTTTCCTTTTTTTTATGAGTGGAGTTTCTTCTTCTCAATCAGCTACAGAAGGAAACCTATTTCTTTCATGATCATGTCAAGAAATATATTTACTATAGAGTTGTTTACTACTGGAGTTGGTATGACAAACTGGTTATATAAAATATCCACATGAGGCATGATATGAGATGAAAGCCATCCCATAAATATAAATAAATAAATATATACAATTTTCTATATTGATAACTCAACGTTTCTTGCAGCAATTATATAATGCTGTGATGTTATTCAATTTGTTTCTTCTGCAAGTAGTGTAATTTCGTATTTTCTTTTAAAAGAAACAAACTACTTGGAGAAGAAACAAATTGAATAACATCACAACATTATAATATATATATATAGCATTTAAAATTTATATTTATATTACCTCAAGATGTTCTTTTTCCTTATTTGGAACATGTTTCGAGAGCTCCCGTGCTCTCATCCTCATCCTTCGCGATCTTGCGTCTGGTGAAGTATTTGTGTGTTGGCTGGATGCTATTAAGGTTTCTTGTTGGTCTCTGGTATTTTAAAGTTGTATTATTGTGTGTGATTGTGGTATATGTATTTGTATTTTGTGTATTTTCGATGCTCAGTGCTTTGAATATTGTGTCATGTTTTGTATTGATTTGTATTTGTTCAGGTATTAGTTTGTTTTAAACACAGACGCAAGATCGCGAAGGCTGAAGATGAGAACACGGGAGCTCTCGAAACATGTTCCGAATAAGGAAAAATAACATCTTGAGGTAATATAAACATAAATTTTAAATTACTTTATATATATCAAGAAACGAACTGTAGCAGAAAGTGATTGAATGTATATATTCAAACACTTTTTGCTACAGTCCATTTCTTGATGTATATAATATATTTAATATTTATATGAAATTACCTCAAGATATTTTTTTCCTTATTAGGAACATGTTTCGAGAACCATTGTGTTCTCATCCTCAGCCTTCGTGATTTTGCATCTGGTGACGTATTTGTGTGTTGGCTGGTCGTTATTGTGGTTTCTTGTTGGTCTCTTGTATTTTAAAGTGGTATTATTGTGTGTGATTGTGGTGTATGTATTAGTATTTTGTGTATTTTCGATGTTGAGTGCTTTGAAAATTGTGTCATGTTTTGTATTGATTTGTATTTGTTCAGGTATTAGTTTTTTTGTGTTTTATGTTTGTATATTTGTAAGTTTTCCCAAATGTTCATTATGGTGCCTTTGTGTGGTATGTGTTTTATTAGTGTCATGTTGGTTATGTCTGGGAATTCATGTCCAGTGTTTATTGCATGTGTGGCCAAATTAGATTTGTATATTTCTGGTTTTTTGTATGCGTTTAGGTGTTCAAAATAGCGTTTTTTCAGTTGTTTTTATGTTTGTCCTATGTAACATTTATTGCAATCTTGGCACTCAATTTTGTATTGTATATACCATTGGTTGTTTTATTATCTTTGTTGTGTGGGTTATTTAGTTTTTGTAGATAATTTTTGTTAGTTTTGCATGCTATTTTAATATCTTTGTTTTTAAACAGTTCTGTTAGCTTTGTCATTTTATTATTTATGTATGTGAATGTGGCCCATTTTTTATTGTTGTTATTATTTTTGTTTTGGTCATTTTGATTATCTCTTAATTGTTCAGTTTTTATTTTATATTTGATTTTATTTTCTATTTTGTTTACAGTATTTTTATTATATCAATTTTCATAAGCAATTTGGTAAATTATATTTCTTTCTTTGTCTGTTTCTTGTTTGTTTAGGGTTATTTTGTACATTCTGTTAAATAGTGAATAGAATGCTGCCATTTTATGTTATGGTGGGTGGTCAGAATGGTTAGGTATAATGATGTTAGTGGAAGTTGGTTTTCTGTATATTGCATATTGTAGGTGGTTATTGTATCTTGTGATGGTCTAAATAGTTGATTTTGTTATGATTTTCTTTTTCTTCTGTGAATTGTATTTTTGGATGTATGTTATTGAGCTGTTTTAATATGTTCTCTGCATTTGCGTTTTTGTTACTTCATACATATAGCCCATCATCTACATATCTTATCCAAATGCCACTTGGATCAAAGGAATTTATAATATTTTGTATTTTGGTGTCTATATGTTGTAAGAATATTTCTGCTATTATGCTAGATAATGGAGATCCCATTGCCAATCCTTCTTGTTGATAAATTTTGCTATTGAATTCAAAGTAATTTTGTTTTAGTATTAGTTGGAGGCTATTTTTTATTCAGTAATATATTGTGTGTCTTCATTTTGTTTTTTAAGTTTGTTTATTATTATGTCTATCGTTTCATCAATTGGTGTTCATATGTTGAACATGTATGTTGGTGTACATATTTGTGATGTCATATGATGTGAAAAATGTGTTTTCATCTATATTTATTACCTTTGTAGCATAACAAAATTATTACATTAAAATTTTAACTTAATGCAACATAGATAAAGAAGAAAAGGTCCATAGTGAGTGAGAAGAATGAATTGGTTAAAGATTAAACTAAAGAAACTGTACATTAAGTCAATAAAATGTTAATAAGAATAGAAAATAACAAAGAAAACTATTGGTCAAAATAACTTACTATGTAAAAACCCAATAAACCAGCAGTTTACCCAGTAGATTGGGGAAGCAGTAAAAAGGAAGGAAAAGAAAAAGGAGATAAAAAGGTGAAAACAATATTAATAAGGGAAATTTATAAGGTCAAGAAATAGAGAAACCACAAGACAAGAAATTTACTAATATAATAATGAAGAAAGGACAAAATATGTCAAGATTCCTACAAAGAGCCTAGAAATAAGAAGAGCTATTCCAAAAATGTTAATAAAGGAATACATACCTTTGAACTAAATTTAAAACCAACATATTTAGACCCCGTAACTCAAGTTACAAGATACAATCCAATGAAAACCGATTTGTAAACTAGATATAAGTATTATATGTAACAACCAAAAGACTACCAATAGTGTAGAAACAAACCAAAACTTACCATAGCGTAAAAACAAAAAACTACCATTAGTGTAAGAAATATAAGGTGAAATACCATAATAAATACAATAAAAGTCAGAGACTACAGTGAGTGTAGAGAATAACCAGTGACACACTATAATAAAAAATAGTGTAGGAAATAAAAATTATTTAAAAGGGCTGACAACATTATTAGTGATAAGAGTTTTTTAAATTAGATATAAGAAATAATGTTACCCATAAAATGCTTTTTCTAATTACAGTTAAGTAAATTGTGAGAAGGACAATAAATACCAAAGGACAGTTCATAACTGAGGGTATAACTAATGATAAGATGTTTGTTATTTATTGTTAATCAGATAATATGTTAGATATAAGGTGATAATAGATATAAGATATTTTTAATCACAGTTAAGTTAATACCAAAAGAGACATAAATACAAAAGACAGTTAATGACTGAAAGTATTATTACAGTATTAGTAATAAGATGTTTTAGTATAATTAAATTTGTTACAAAAAGAACATAAAAACAAAGGACAGTTAATGACTGAAGGTATTGTTAGTAATGAGATGTTTCTATTATAGTTAAATGATATATAAAAAATAATAGGCATAAGATATTTTGTTATCATTGAATGATACAGTCAAAAATAATAGATATAAGATGTTTTTGTTAAAATTAGGTGATATATGAAAAATAGTAGATAATAAGATGTTTTGTTGTATTTAAAATCATGTTAACTAATTTTCAAATTTGTAAGGCAGAGAGGCAAGTAGGAAATAGGGATGTTATAATTTTATTTAAAACTGTAAACCATATGAAAGGTACAAAGCAGATTAGCTAATACACCACTCTAGAAAAACAGACCAGTAATGTAAACCAAAACTATCTATCAGAGAATCAAACTACATAATATAGGGAATAGAATTCAGTCCATACAACACAGGAATTTGAAAATGTAATTAGTACAGATACAAATAATAACGAATGGAATGACAAAGGAAAGAAAATTAACTTCTTATGGAAATAAATAATACTAGGCCTATAATGGTAATCAACTCAGACTAAAAAGTAAATAATTCAATATTGAAGTGTTATAACAACAAAATTATGAACAACAAAAATAATCACGGAGTGATTAATATTATTCCATGGAAATATTATCAGAAAAACACTTGTAAACCATTTAAACACTAAATTTGTACAAAATATGAGGCCTACAATAATTATCAAAAATTGTAAATTTTAGGCTTGTATGAACTTAAAACAAACCCAGCTATATATCCAATTATGTAAAATTAATTTAAGAACATTGCTGAATAGTTAGATTTTTGTAAAATTAAGAAATAATTGAAATTCAGCAATAAATAGGAAAACTTGTTAGGTATATTTAGAGGATGAACCAAATCTGAGACATGTACTTTTAAAAATAAACAATGGAAAGAGGAAAAAGACATTTCATAAATTACCCCAAAACGACGACGTTCAGAGTTTAGTCTATTGTTAATCGTTAATATGACCAGTTGAGAAATTACTAACAGAAGACCGAAAAAGTATAATTTTGTGCAAAACCGTGAGTGTAGCCTCGAAAGGTGTAACAGAGGTTAACTAAATAAAAATAACACTAACAGATAATAATTAACACCTAACTAATTCAGAACAACAGTAATAACACTATCTAACACGAGCACAAGAAATCAACGGCCATTTTGAGAATATTTTATACCATATTAGCAGAACACGAATACACATTTTGGAACACCGGACATTTCATAAGTAAACCATCACGAAACGACATCGCAGGAGAAGAGAGAACACTCTACACTATATTCCAGGACAACTACAACCTCGCAGAGAAGGGAATACTCATTTATTTATGTGGGAGAAGCTCAACCAGTATCAGCAGTGCATAGCAGAGAAAATCGAGGTTACGGCGGCCATACTTTATTTCCGAACGAGTCCAGTACACAGCCTGCTTGAAGCCAGTGACGTCATTTCGACGAATGGTTCGATATTACTTTTTATAATTGACAATTTACATAATAATATTGTTTTTTCAGCCATAATGATTTATTTTAAAAATTAGTGTAAAAATTGTATCTTGTTCCTTGCCCTCTGACCATTTCGACTCGCTAAAAGAATCCTAATTCATTAATCTTGTAAAAAATATATTTTGTCAATCTTGTTCGCTACCGACTTGAGCAGATATCAACCAATGCCTGGGTCATGCGCAGCCTGAATGGCGCATAATTTTAAATGTCAATAAATGAATATCATTATTCAGTTATAAGAGTTTGTATTTATTTGTATAGTGAATGTTAGCTAATCTTTCTTCTAAAAAAAATAATTTACAGTGATAAAATGAATATTTTAGAGGAAGAAGAAGAGCAAAGTCAGCAGAGAGAATCAACAGATCTAACTACACAATTAAATTATTAATAGAAACAAATAGTTTCGAACTACAAATTCATACCTATTTAATTGGAAGTAATTAAAGCACGCACACAATTAATTAATTATTAATTAATTAATTGAATTAATTAATTAAACAAAAAAATATATAAGTAATATTTTATAACTTACAAAAATTTTTATTATCAACAAATCACACTTTATTATCATACATTATTTATATTTAATTTATTCTTTATAATTGGGAATAATTACCAATTGGCGAGATCACTAGTGGGATTTCAGTTATTATAAAATCAACTTAATAATTATAAAACTAATCATTAATTAAATTTTAATGAAAATTATATTACACCTTTAGTTTGTCTATTAATTTGTACGTATTTTTTAAGTTGTGATAATTATTTGTTAGATGGTTATTTTTACACGACTGCCAAAAAGGAGTGTTATGTTTTCAGTGGTAGGGTATGTATGTATGTATGTATGTTTGTTCCATTATAACTTTTTAACGGCTTTACCGATTTTGATGTTCGATGGCTCGATGGATTCCTTACTTCACCAGAAGTGTCATAGGCTATATATCACCGTGAGTTGACTTCCGGTTTTGACCGAAAGTGAATAAAAGTGATCGGTTCTAAGGATTTTTGCAATTCAAAATGCTATTTTAACGCACAGAGAGATGTCAGCATGTGAGTGCGCAGTACGTCTGTGTCACCTTAAAATGCGGGATTCCTCACGAAAAGTGATCTTTGTTAATACTTGCTTTCCTGAGTGAAGGTACCGGATGTTGAGAATTGATGATAATGCAAACGAGCCATACAGAAATATTCTTGACCGCTACCGTTGCCAGGCCTCACGCGCTCGAAGAATTAAGTTTGCATGAATTCGCTGTCTGGTATGAGCCTGTGACGCACAATAGATTCTCAGAAGATGATCAGGATGCTGATGCTTACGAACAGGCTCCAGAAGAAAATGCCTCTGAGAGATGTATCACTCTTGATAATTGGGAAAAATGAAAAAGCGTAAGCGCCCAGCTGTCTTACGAACAAGGTATTACACACCAAATTCAGATCCAGAAGCATATTATTATTCTCTTTTAGTCACGCACATTCCTTTCCGCTCTGAATCTGAATTGCGGAGGGGTATAATTGTGCAAAACAAGCGTTCGTAGCAAAACAAACTTTGTTACGACCAATGCAAGGTGGAAACAAAGTGGAGGAAATGGCTAGGTGGGAGGAAGAGATTCAGCAAGCTGTAGCTAGAATTGTAGCAGAAAACCTAGCTAATGAAGTTAATTTAGATGCTGACGTGGTCGAAAATAATATGCGTGAAGTTTTCGAACAAAACCTTATTGAAGAACATAATGATGAAATTGCTTTAGCTAACGGTGAACCTGAAATACATGAAATGACGGATCAACAATATGCCGCAGCAGTAAACTTAATGAATTTTCAGCAGTGCCAATTGTTCAAAATGATTTCAGACAGATTGCTTCCAAGTGAAAATAATACTGAGCCATTACGTGTGTTCGTTACTGGAGGAGCAGGCACCGGCAAAACCTTTACTCTGAAAATTATTGTAGAACAGATTCGTCGTCTTTCTCATTTACCTGCAAGCACAGCTGTTACGGTAGCAGCACCCACAGGTGTCGCTGCAAGATTGATTGAAGGTAGCACTTTGCACTCTACTTTTGCCCTTCCCATCGAAAAAGGCAAGGTGACAGCTCTTCGGCCTCTTACTGGTGAGCGTCTTCAAAGGGAACGGCTAAGGTGGAAGCATATTAATTGGCTAATCATTGACGAAATCTCAATGGTACCCTATACTACCCAAAGAAATATTCACTTAAGGTTGCAACAGCTTAAAATGAATGATGCTCTCTTCGGGGGTATCAATATTATTTTGTTTGGCGATCTAATGCAGTTGCCACCTGTATCAAAAGCAGTTGGTGGTACCTACTGCTTCAAGCAGCCTCATTACTTATCAGCTGAATTTAATTTGTGGACACTGTTTAGTTTCTGTGAATTACCTCAAAATATGCGGCAAGCTAACGACACTACTTTTATAGATATTCTAAATAATTTACGAGTCGGCCAACTCACCATGCAGCAGCTAGAAATTTTAGATCGTCGAAGAGTTCCTTTGACAGATGAATTTGCTGATGGCGAGTGTCTGCGTATTTTCCCAAACACTAAACAGGTAGAAGAATATAATGCTATGATGACTGAAAAGTTGAAAACATCATCTAAAGTTTACGATATTGCAGCGGTGGATGTGTCTGTCTAAGCTAAGAATTACGGACAAAAGTTAAAGAAAGACTTCATACCAACGGATCCAAACAAAACTGGAGGTATTCCAAACTCTTTAGTAATCGGAGTCGGATCTAGGGTAATGTTGCGAAAAAACATTAATGTTAATCATGGTCTGCTCAACGGAGCAATCGGCATCATTAGAAAAATTGAGTGGCCTGCACTACGTCGAGATCAGCTTCAACCTGGTGAGCTTCCACAATCCGTATTTGTAGAATTTGATGACAGATCAATTAGGGGAAATACTGCTGGTATTGGAGTAAAGATAGAGCCCACCAGTGTTGAATATGATGCTTTGCGAGGCCAGGGCAAAGTAGAACGACGTATGCTGCCATTAATATTGTGTTGGGCTGTAACAGTACATAAACTCCAAGGCACTACTTTAGACAAAGCAGTCATTGATTTGAGTAGTAATATTTTTGCCAAGGGTCAGGCCTACGTCGCACTAAGTCGTGTGAAAACATTAGAGGGATTAGCAATAAGTTGTCTGGATCCACGAAAATTGTTGCATGAACGATAAAACTCACTTGAGGAATTAAATCGACTCAGAAATCTGTAGACCAAAGCTTTTCCTTTATCATTTCTAATAAATTAAATGATTTAGTTAATTATATAATTTATAAAACAATTTATCGAAATGTTTGTGTATTATACTAGTTATATAATAGTATATAAAATAAAGTTATACTATATTTATAAGTTTATAAGCTCATACGCTAATTATACTATGTACATAATAAAGTTTCTAAATAAAACTATGTAAAAATTGAAATTTTTGTTGCACTTCACACATACGCACGCACACACGCACGCACACACGCACGCACACACTGCACATTCCCATTATACTCTTTTTAAACACAAAAAGGAATAAAATAAAAAAAATAATTAAAAAAATTAAAAAACACGACTGCCAAAAAAATAAATGAATAAATAAAAATAAATTGATAAAAAACTAAATAAAAATAATATTTAGTAAAAATTACAAATCTAAATAAAGTCGATTTAAAAAGCTAAAAACAAGGTATTGAAATTCAGCTCTGATCAGATTTAACGAAAATATTATGAATGATTAAACGCATAGTAATTTTATTAGATTTAAATTACTTTTCGATGTTGAATATATATCAATGCATCATATGAAGACTACAATTATAAAAAATATTGCTGATAAAATTTTGCTCTTCAATTTCTAATTTTCAATGCAGTCGGGGGCTGTTTCTAAATAGATTTGTTCTTTTCATTAAACAGCCCCCGACTGCAAAGAAAATTAAAATTGAAGAGCAAAATTTTATCAGCAATATTTTTTATAATTGTAGTCTTCATATGATGCACTGCTATATATTCAACATCGAAAAGTAATTTAAATCTAATAAAATTACTATGCGTTTAATCATTCATAATATTTTCGTTAAATCTGATCAGAGCTGAATTTCAATACCTTGTTTTTGGCTTTTTAAATCGACTTTATTTAGATTTTGTGATTTTTACTAAATATTATTTTTATTTAGTTTTTTATCAATTTATTTTTTATTTATTCATTTATTTTTTTGGCAGTCGTGTTTTTTAATTTTTTAAATTATTTTTTTTATTTAGTTTTTGTGCTATTATTTTTGCTATTTTGTAAGTAGGTGCTATTTTGAAGTTGATTAATGGTCGTTGTTCGATATTTCGGATATCGAACCGGTCAATAATTAATTTTCCCAGGTTGGCACTATGGCTTTTGCGAAGCCGATTCATGCGCCGGGCCTGAACCCGTTGTCATGCGCCAACCACTGTAGTGAACACTTCCACGAGCCGGATTTTTTGGCAGGTAGAAATCCTTTTCATGTAACCCATTCTCTTTTCCAGTCAGTCTTTTCTGTCTGTGTGTCAGGATCAACTATTCGTGAGATTTCGGTAAGTCATTTTATTGCTAATTATTTGATCGCTAGCAATTCTGCATGTTGCACTGCTTAAAGAGCTCACCAGAGGTTAAATTTATACTGTAAGAATAAACGTCTTGCCTTCAGACTGTCAATCTTTCAAAATAATATCGTACATATTATACTACCAGAGGGTTTATGAATTTGCTAGTTTTTTCAATTTAATTGTTTGCCGGAACGAATGGGAACACGTGCTTTGTAATTTTTTTTGTTGACGCTGGCCGTGTTGGGTAAATGGGTTACAAGCCAGTTTTGGCTGTGCGATTTTTATTCTAATCACCAACGTGCCGTGCTGTCTCATTTTTTGTGCCTGCTCGTGGATTTTTGCATGCTGTTCATTTCAAAATTACAACAATGTTCTTTATTTGCATGTTATGGCACGGACACACGTTGGTACGATATGCATGTGGACTATTATTTTGCGTTTAATGCTGTTGGTTGGTATGTTGGGCAGTTTCGTCGCGTGTGCGTGGGCCGGGTGAGCAAATATTGTGTCAAATTTTTGCACCTTGATTTTTTTGGTAATCGTTTGATTACTGAGTCAATTCCTGAGAAGTTTGTACCCGTCCTGTTAAGGTCTGCTTTACACGTGAAGTCGACGTGTTACGTGCTTGCGAATGTGAGGCGTGTGGGGGACGTTTGGTTTTAGGTTATCCGGTTTTTTCGGTACAGCCTGCATTTGTATTTAATTTTTTTTTTTGGAATTGTCTATTACCCTTTTGGTGCGGTTTATATTTGGCATATGCGCGATATCCTGTCCATACACGCCGCGCTGACCATGATAAATTTTCGCATTTAATGTGTCCAAGTTATTGTGTTTGTATCGTTAACAGTTGAATTTTTGTATATTGTACCTTGTTGTGTATTTTTGTGCATTTATTCTATTTGGTCTTACACATGTTCTTTGTGTACAATGTTGTGTACCATTATTTTGCACTGTATGTGCGTTAATATTGTGCAACTTGTTGTTTTTTCGTGCTTTTGCGCTGTGCAAATTAATCTTTTGCATTTTTTTGGGTATGTGATTTATTGTGTTTTGTACTATTAGCCTTTTGGATTGTGTAAATTGTATTTTGCCTTGCACTAATATACATTTGTATTTATTATGTTCGGTATTGTGTATGCAAACTAGTTTATTTCAGAGGCCGATTTATCTAGCTTACAGTTAGGCTAAGTCTGGGTCGTGACTATTGTTTAATTTCTAATTCTCTCGTCCAGGGTGGTTGTCGGTTGCGCGAAATTCTTTAAATCACAATGCCTGCCAAATTGTCGCTGGCAGCTTTTGACCGGACCACTTCGGTGGGAATACTTGCGTTGCAACACTTAATAAATAGGTTGGAAGGGTTGCCGCAATTGAGAGTCATGGATCAACATGAGGCCTCCAGGTAAATAAAATATCTTGGCTTCCAGGTTGTCCGAAGAATATCAGGATCTTCTAGGTAAGGTAGATCCTAACCTATCGGCAGAGTCATTGCCCCAGGGATTGGACGAGGACCACATTTTTTCGGTGCTAGCGCAAATTAAAGATATTTATGTCCGGGGAAGCGTTTTAGCGTCTAAACTAACTAAACCAGAGATACCGGTTGGTTCCGGTCAGTCTTCATCGGCAGGCGGCGGGCACTCAGGTGTTTTCGTTCATGAGTTGCCGAAGCTTTCTTTACCTTGTTTTGATGGCCAGTCCAAATGTTGGTCCGAGTTTTGGTCGAAGGTTACCACATTAGTGGACGAAAGTCCTGCCCTCACCCCAAAACAGAAATTGTTATATTTATTGACTCATCTTAAGGGTGAGGCTTATGAGAAGGTTGCCGCGCTTCCCATAGTTGACGATAGTTATCCGCTTGCACTGTCAACTCTTAAAAGCCGTTATCACAACCCTCGTTTGGCCGCCCGGGTCTATTTTACCAATCTGCTTCAATTACCAGCCGCTTCTATGCGATCAGCTGCGTCTATTAGAAAATTGGTAGACAGCTTCAATGCTAACTTTTCAGCGTTGTCAGCTCTAAACATTGCTGATATATATCAAGCAATATATGCGTCTTTTGTATTGTCAAGGCTGGATTTATCATTGCGTGAACGCTTTGAGGCGTCTGTTACGGACAAAGAAAATCTCCCTTCTCTAAAAGAAATTATGACATTTTTAACCGCCATGGCGGAACAAAAAGAACAGGCATCTTTGGAGTCGGCTTTACCTGCTCTTCCTAGCACTAGCCACCAGAAAACTCAGAAAGTTTCCTTTTCTAAGGCTACTCCTCTTGCTGTGTCCACGTTGTCTGCGGAGGTTACGCAACGGGATTCATCTAATTCACGTTGCCTTCATTGCGATTCCCGGACCCATGTGCTTTTCAAGAGTCCGGCGTGGCTGAGTAAGGACCCTAGGGCTCGATTTCAAAGTCTCAAGAATAAAAAATGTTGTCTTTCGTGCCTCCAACATAAACATTCGGGATGGTGCAAAAATAGGTGCAAAACGTGTGGCTCTAAGTACCACCACACTTTACTTCATTTCAAAAATGCTCGTCCGTCTCCGTCTCGCTCACAGATTTCTGAAACAGCTGAACTCAAGGCTTCGGGGTCATCGCTTGCTGACCAAGTTGATCTGTCTAGCACTACTTTGACCGTGTCTCTGCCCCATCCTGCAGGGGTTCTGTTAGCCACATGTCTAGCAGTCTTGTCGTCTCCCAATGGTGGTTATATCGTTGTTAGGGCCATCCTGGATAGCGCGTCCCATGCTTCTTTCATCACTGAAGCGTGTGCATTTCGCTTAAAGTGCGCTTGTTTTGACGCTTCAATAAGTCTCAATGGGGTAGGTGATATTGCCACCAAAGCAAACAGTGTGTGCCATCTTTCCTTGGAAACTTTAAAACGCGAGGTTGTGGCGTCTAACCATGCTTTCGTAATTCTTTCAAAGATCTCATCAGACTCACCTAGGTTCCAGGTGTTGCCTGAAGTTAAGCAGGCTACAAGGGGCCTTTTGTTAGCTGACCCTACCTTCGATGTAGCAGCCCCAATTAATGCGTTGTTGTTTGGAGCCGATATTGTTGCGGCTATTCTTTTGGGAGAGACTATTCCCTTGGGTGCAGGTTTGCCTGTTGCAATTAGGACACGTTTTGGGTTTGTAATTATGGGTAGAGCCCCAATTTCACTTAATTGTGCATTGACTTGCGCTAGCGGTCTCACTGGCCTTCCTGTGGATCTGGTGTCTGCACATCAGCTTCATTGTCATTTCCACCACTTTTATCCTTCAGTCACAACATTATCAACTGATACAACCAACCTACTTGAGCAAGTTCATCGGTTTTGGGAGGTCGAAGAGCCTCCAGCTTTGCCCCACCAGTTACCTGAAGAGGATCACTTTGCTGAAAGGTTTTATATGGAGTCGACAAGTCGGTTGCCGTCGGGTCGTTACCAGGTGCGCTTGCCGTTTTTCAAAAACTCTTCTCACACTTTGGGAAATTCCCTTAAGGGAGCTATGTCTCGGTTTTTCGCATTAGAACGGAAGTTTGCGTCTAACAATCAGTTTAAGAGCCAGTATGTGCAATTTATAACTGATTATGTTGCTCAGGGGCATATTTCGCTGGTGTCTGACCCCAATTTTCCAAAATATTTCATCCCACATCATGGTATCTTTAAGGTTAGAGGCGATACTTCAAAAATAAGGGTGGTGTTTGACGCCAGCATGAAGACGTCCTCCGGGATTTCCTTAAATGACGTGTTATGTGTCGGCCCTAAGTTGCAGACCTTACTGTCCGATGTTTTGACTTTGTTTCGGCGTTTTAGCTATGTCTTCACGTGCGACATCGAGCAGATGTATCGACAAATTGCCATGCATCCTGATGACTCGGCGTACCTGTGTATTTTATGGCGTGAGGAGGTTACCGCCCCACTAAGGGTTTTCGCTTTGCGTACCGTTATTTACGGGCTGGCTTGCGCGCCTTTTCAGGCGTTGCGAACTTTGCAGCGGCTGGCTCAGGATGAGGCAGTTAATTTTCCTGCGGAAGCGGCGGTACTTAGCCGTAATATTTTTGTTGATGATACTGCTGCTGGTGCTAATTCAAAACCAGAGCTTTGCAAATTACAACAGGAATTAATTCTGTTGTTATCGTCAGGAGGTTTCAATTTGAAAAATTGGTGTACTAATCAACCCGACTGCCTACCTGAATCAGCCGCTCAGAGTGATTCCGTCGTTTCTAAGGATATTCTGGGTTTAAGTTGGGACCATTCTACCGATTGCTTCTCATTTCCTCCTTTGGCCTGTTGCAGTAATACTCAGGTACAATTCACCAAAAGTGTCGTGTTATCCCAGATGGCACAATTATTTGACCCATGTGGTTGGCTTTCGCCAGTGATTTTCAGGGCCAAGGCTTTTTTCCAAAAACTCTGGGCTGAGGGCTTGGAATGGGATGCTCCTCTCAATGATGACTTAAATGATTATTGGAGTCAATTCCTGTCCTCTCTGAATCATCTTTCGGTAATCACTATTTCTCGGCCATTCCTCCCTAAAGGTGGGCGTACTGAAAAGGTTATATTACATGGATTTCTGTGATGCTTCCCAGTTGGGTTACGCGGCAGTCCTTTACCTGTCCATTTATACTGACTCTGGTCCTCCGGTGGTTTCGTTGGTGTCTTCTAAAACTAAAGTGGCACCTCTTAAAACTTTATCAATCCCACGTTTGGAGTTGTTGGGAGCTTATCTTTTAGCCAAAGTAGTTTGTCATTATGTTGGCTTATTCTCTTCATGTTTGCAAATGAGTCAGTTTTTCTTATGGACAGATTCGACGATTGTTTTGGATTGGCTGAATATGCCTACTTTTAAATTGAACACGTTTATTGCTAATCGGGTGGCTGCCATTACCTAAGTCTTGGCGTCATGTTCATGGTGTTTCGAACCCCGCTGATTTGGCCTCTAGAGGTACTTCAATCTCCAGCCTCCAGTCGTCGATAATTTTGTTGGTCAGGGCCAGATTGGCTAAAGCTTGATTCTCTGCACTGGCCCCCTATTAATTATCGACCGAATCACGACGTGCAAGATGTTGCCTTGGAGACCAAGGTCTCTTCGTTTCTTACTCAGGAGCCCCGGGTGGAATTGTTCGATCACTTGTCCTCGTGGCCCTTAGTGGTGGGGGTTACCGCAGTTATCTTAAGGTGGGCTATGCCTTCGGGGGTTGAACCTTCCACAGCCGTGGGTTGGAAGAGGTTAGCTGTTAACTATATTTTACGCTACATTCAGCGCAGCGTGTTTGGACAGGAGCTCGCGGCTCTTCATTTAGGTAAGCGGCTCCCGGTCCGCATTCAGCGCCTGGTCCCGTTTATTGATGATTTTGGCCTCATTCGAGTACGCGGTCGCTTGACCAACTCTACGGTAGCTAGAAATCGTTTTCCGGTTTTACTGACCAAGCATCACCATCTAGTAGGGTTGCTAATTCATCACACCCATGTGTGGTTAGGTCATGCTGGTCCTCTGCAAGTTCAATTTCAGCTGGCTCAAAATTATTGGATTTTGTCCGCACGTCAGGTCATAAGAACCATAATTTGGAAATGTCTTCCTTGTTTCAGGGCGCGTCCTTGCCCCACCAATCCGTTAATGGGGGATCTGCCAATCCCTAGGGTTAATCCGGCACCTCCATTTTATTCTTACGGCATGGATTATGCTGGCCCTTTTTTGGTACGGGCTTACGCTGTTCGGAAGGCGCCTATAGTCAAAACGTACCTATGTATTTTCATCTGCTTAGCCACTAAAGCAGTTCATTTTGAAGTAGCTATGGATCTTTCTACTTCACAGTTTATTGATGTGTTGAGGCGATTTATTAGTCGTCGGGGAGCTCCTCAAACACTGTATTCGGATTGTGGCAGGAATTTTGTGGGGTCGCGCTCCGAACTTAAACGGGAGCTAAAAAATGTTCTTTCTAATCCTGACATGTCAGCTCAGATAACAGCTTTTGCTGTCGATAACAATATTGAGTTTAATTTTATCCCTCCGTCTGCCCCTCATCATGGTGGCTTGTGGGAACGTGCTGTCCAGTCGGCCAAGTTTCATATGAAACGCATGATTGGGACCAGGTCGTTGACTGTAGCGGAATTTTTGTCGTTATGCATTCGTATAGAAACAATCTTAAATTCCCGTCCTTTAACTTCCCTATCTTCAGATCCAAGTGATTGCCAGGCTCTAACGCCTGGTCATTTTCTGGTTGGCCGCCCCATTACCGCGCCCCCGGAAGCTGAAGTCTCGTTAAATGAAGGGACAGTCCGCCATTACAAACAAATTGCCGCTTTGCTCCAGGCATTTTGGAAAAGGTGGCGTTTGGAATACTTGACGGCACTTCATGCCAGATCGAAGTGGTCGTCTAAGTCCAGAAACTTAATGGTTGGGGACCTGGTTGTTATGGAGGAACAGAATTCTCCTCCCCTGATGTGGCCTCTTGGCCGAGTTTCAGCTGTGTTTCCGGGGAGCGACTGTTCGTCGCGCTTTAGTTAAAACTTCCGCAGGTTCGTTTGAACGACCTGCTATCAAATTATACAGGTTGCCTATAGCTTCTTGACTGGGTTTGTCTTGTTTTCGGGTGAGCAGAATTAGTCTTAATGATTGTGTTGTGGACTTACTTGACACTTTTCTGGGATTTCCCAGGTCGTTCCTTCAAGCTGTTGTCCGCATTGAAGTTTACATTGTGGAATGTTTCTGGCTTGGCGCTGTGCCAGTCTATTGGGAGTTATGGATGCTCAACAAATCAACAACAACAACAAATAAGTAAAAAAAAAAATGATAAAAATAAAGGGAACAAAAAAATAAAAAAGGAAAAAAAATAAAAAAGGAAAAAAAAATGTAAAAAGACTAGGGAATGTTAACTAAGTTGATTTGCTGAGTTTTAAGTTGTGTTTGGCTGGGCAATTGTTTATTGCATGTTGTTGGGTTTTGTCTGCTCTACCCGAACCTTTCGGATTGCTCTCCTGGTCGATGCGCCCGCGGCGGAGTTATTCGGCATTTTTTTTTCTAATTAATTGCATGTTTTGCATGTTTTGTTCTATGTTTTGAATTTTCTTGTGTTTGCGTGTGACCCCCTCCTATGTTGGAGGGTAATTTTTCAGAGTGTGTTCATGTTCACTAAAAAATTTTTTGTAATGTATTTTGTGCAGTTCTCTTGGTGTACTTGTTTGTTGACCCCTTGTGGTCAACGGGGGCCGGTGTTCGATATTTCGGATATCGAACCGGTCAATAATTAATTTTCCGAGGTTGGCACTATGGCTTTTGCGAAGCCGATTCATGCGCCGGGCCTGAACCCGTTGTCATGCGCCAACCACTGTAGTGAACACTTCCACGAGCCGGATTTTTTGGCAGGTAGAAATCCTTTTCATGTAACCCATCCTCTTTTCCAGTCAGTCTTTTCTGCCTGTGTGTCAGGATCAACCATTCGTGAGATTTCGGTAAGTCATTTTATTGCTAATTATTTGATCGCTAGCAATTCTGCATGTTGCACTGCTTAAAGAGCTCACCAGAGGTTAAATTTATACTGTAAGAATAAACGTCTTACCTTCAGACTGTCAATCTTTCAAAATAATATCGTACAGTCGTATTGGGTTGTTTAATTTGTGTAATTTTATAAGGCTATTCATTTTAGGTGGTTTTGGATTATTATTTATATATATGTCTGTATTTTTATTGTTGAAGATGTTTTTAGCTGTTTTTATTAGTTTTATTGTTTGTTTAAGATATTTTTCTGTTGGGTCTTTATTTAATTGTATGCAATCATTATTGTTGATGAAGTCTTCAGATTTTTTTTATGTAGTCTGTTTTGTCAATAATTACTGTTGCCTGGCTTTTGTCTGCTTTAATTATTATTAACTTTATTTTTAATTTATTTTAATGTTTTATTATTCTGCGTTTGTTTAGATTTGTTTTTTATTTCACTTGTGATTATTTTCTTAATTATATGTGTTGCTTCTGTTCGTTTTTCTTCTTGTATATTGTCTTGTATTAGGTTAATGGCAAATTCTGTTTCTACTATTATATTTTCTAGATTTTTGTTTGTGTTTTGAGTTAGGTTAGTTTTGGATATATTGTTTAAATATTCTGTTTCTTTTTTGTTAAATTCTGTGTTGGTTAGGTTAATGGTTCGAGGATAAAATGTGTATTTGTTTTTTTTTCTTGATTTTTGTTGTCTTGTTTTAATGTGTTGAGTTTTTTGTTTATTGTATTTGTCTTTTTGTATTTTTCAAATTTTATTTTACTTTCTATGTCATTGTATTTATTATTCTATATAATTGGATGTAATATACTTGTTAGTTCTAAGTGTAATTTATATATGTCTAGTGTTATGTTGTTTTTCTTGCTGTATAATTGATTAATTTCATTTTGTATCTATAATTTTTGTGGCTGTTTTATTGTTTTGTGCCTGTACATGAACAAATACAAATCAATACAAAACATGACACAATTTTCAAAGCACTCAACTATAACGTAAACCAACGTTACGTAATATGATGTATTATTATTTAGACATAATTAATAATGTAATATGTGTATTAAATAAGAATTAAGCAATTTTAATGTAATTGTAACAAGAACGAGACAAATGAACGTCTCCTGGTTATATAAAAGTTAATATTATACAGGCGACAGTATGGAGCCAGCAGTTTTAAAAGTGTATTGTATGAAACAGCTTTCTAATGTCATAAAGATATAGAATGCTTTGTTTGCTAAAAGTCACAAAAAATGACGGAGTCCCGTTAGGAGGGTGGCAACTACAACCTTGAAAGTACAATATATCACACAGTAAAGAAGTGAAATCGTCAGAGAAAGTTAGCGTCAGTTTTACGAATTAACATACACGAGGGAAATTGCCGCTCGCGCAATGTTGCAGCCAACCAGAAAAAGCGTCTTTTTGTAGCGCGAACTTTTAGCTGTTACTAAGTGGGTAGATTTGAAATTACCAGCAAAAAACGAAATAGATAGCCAATTGGGGTATTTTGTAGTGTGACGGTGGAGAGAGTAAAGGAAGTGCCCATATAAATATTACCCTGGGAGGAACGAAAACTCTCTTACGGTTACTTAGTCAGTCTCTTTTAGTGAAACTTATTCGAACGCAAACATTCTTATTACAAAGTTCTGAATCAATCTCTTTTAGTTTATATTAGTCAAGCTTTATGTGACAATCATCTTATTTTGTATAATGGAATTAATAGTTCAACGTAACATTCAGTGATCATATAATTAACAATTCAAGTATAAACTGAACAAACCAGTACAAAGAAAAGATCGCGAGTGAATAACTTTTATTTAGTGCGACATCAAGTTTGAAGAAGTTTATATTGATATGTGCAGTAATACGAAGTAAATACAGACAAAGTATATTTTATCTGGTGCGCGTAAGTAGAACGGAGTATGTAACCGAATTGCAATCGAGTGCGTGACCGATAGAAGTTGTCGAGAGTGTGTAAACCAAAGCAGAGCAATAGTGGTAAAGTGTAAAAAGTGTAACGTGTATTGACGTGAATCATTACAAAGGCAGGAGATGGATAATCACACACTCAAGTAACAGATTAATTTCAATTGTTTACTAATTATAAATCCCATGTAGTTTAGTCGTCTATCTTTGGTTCGCCCGTCTCATTCTGAAAGAATTCACGAGTCTGTTGAGATGCTAGTAGAATTCTATATCTTATGACCTAGAAAGAACTAATGAATAACTCTATATGTACTTAGTATAATCTAACTAACAATTTATAAAAACGTAGTCAGTGAATACATTAATTTCATCTGATAGTTTAATTAATAATTGTCTTACTAAATGGTTAAGCATTGAATAGATGTAATATCAAGATTATTTGGAGTATACAAACATAATATTTGAAGTATACGAAGATAATATTTGAAGTATACAAAGATAATTTATAAAGAATTTACTACTTTGTTTAATTATAATTGCAAGCGAATTTAAAGGTAGTAATTGAATTAAAGAGTTAGTGCTGTGTAAAGATATATAATGATTTATGATCAAATTCAATGGGAATTTGAATATGATATTTATATGTTTATTGGTATAAGATTATAATCAATATCTTGTTTGTATATGAATAATTATTTAAATATTAAATAAGTTATTAGCATCTTAACAGAAGAGTTATTATTTAATAACCCCTGAGATCTAAAAAATCTCTGGCGCCCAGCATATTAATAAGGCATTAATCATATTAAACATAATTACCATAATTAATATCATCACATATTAATTATAAAAAGTAATTATAACGCCAGAACTAGGAGCACGTTCTCCGTTTATGTAATACAACATCGAAAATACACAAAATACTAATACATACACCACAATCATAATACCACTTTATGTTTATATTACCTCAAGATGTTATTTTTCCTTATTCGGAACATGTTTCGAGAGCTCCCGTGCTCTCATCTTCTGCCTTCGCGATCTTGCGTCTGTGTATAAAACAAACTAATACCTGAACAAATACAAATCAATACAAAACATGACACAATATTCAAAGCACTGAACATCGAAAATACACAAAATACAAATACATATACCACAATCACACACAATAATACAACTTTAAAATACCAGAGACCAACAAGAAACCACAATAACGACCAGCCAACACACAAATACTTCACCAGACGTAAAATCACGAAGGCTGAGGATGAGAACACAATGATTCTTAGGTCGAAGTTATTTATTTCCCGGATCGACTCTTTCACTCAGTTCGATTGTGACAAAAATTAATTTGTATTTTTATAATATTACTTCTTGGGTTCTTGGTTAACTGCTATTAAAAAGTTTAGAAATGCATACATGAAGTACAATACCTCACAATTATTTAAAAATCTTAATCGCTAATACAATACAGAGTTAATTTTATTTAAGTATAACAAAATAATAATTTAATTTAAATTATTACAACAAAATTGTCATGGCGTCTCCCAGAGTCCAAGTTAATCAAAATGCCAAGATGGCTGCTTGTTACTCACTTCACACAATGTGAAAAATATTTGCCACCAGTTGCTTTCAAATAAATGAATTTACTAATAATGTTCACTGTGTTTGCATTTAAATCTCTTCTCTTTTCACTATTGTTCTGTTTAAAAGTGTTCGTGAAGTTAATCTTGGTGTTTGTGTAGTTGTAAACTGTATTATTAGAATAATGTTAATTTCTCACCAGTATCTAGTAGAAATATTTTCACTTTATTTTATTTTACTTATGTATGATATTCTTCTTACTTATTCTTCTGTTATTTGTTATTATTATTCTATTATCTTCATTTTGTTTTCATTTTCATTTTATACTTTGGTGTTATAATAATTTTGCTTCTTTTCTCCAACTCAGATTTGATTCTTTGCTATACTTTTGTTCTTGGCTACACAGAGATGACCTGCACACTTTTATGTCTAACAATAGAATAATGTATTTTTCTTTTGTCTTCAACCGGCTTGACCAAAATTAGCTACATGCCCATTGGTCAGTACCGTTGAACTTAGGTGTCACATGACCCTTATTATTTAAAATATATGGTTTTTACATTTTCCACTCCAAATTACTCTCTGATTAATACTTAATTGTACCAAAATTGAATTATACAGTGATCTTCCTTATAATAAGACAAACATTTTGGTATCTCATTTGATATGTGTGTGTTTCCTAATAGATGGTTTAGCATATTTACAAAATTTGGTTTTTCATGTCTTTACACAGTTTGACATTCACAAAAACATTTTCTAATTCATTTATGTATTCTAAAAATATGATTACCATTATAGAAATACTGTCTGTTTTGTTAATTTTATTATTCCTTATTAATTTATGTTGGTTTGTTACTTTACTGGCTATTCTGACAATAGTTTATTTATTTTAACATTACCCTATGTCATGGTGATCCTTTCAGTACCATGTTTCATTTTGGTATTTATTATTTGGCCTTTTGGTTTGAACCCTTCTTATTAATTACAAATGTTCTCTAGTATCTTATTACATTGGATTAACATACTCTTTGTATTCTTATAATATTATTACATCAACAAAAATACAAACATGTTAACTCAATGTCATTTCTTCATGACTGAGACTCTGATAAACACTAAACAGATAAACTAATTTCCCAAAAAACACAAAAACTGTTTAACATACAATGAAAAATAACTAATTCTTAATAAATCTAACAACACCGTTTAACTTATATTACTATTATTTTTCCTGGTTTATTTTATTCTGTTATTCAATGATTACATCAAACCAATTTAATTTAATTCTTCCTAATTTAATAGGTAATGTTCATTATTGGTATTGATGTCCCTTTGAATCAACATTAAAAATGTTAAAAAGACATAGGGAGCTTTTATAATTAATTACAAAATTGGTAATTCTTCTTTTTAATTTAAAAGCATAATTGGGAACAACTATCATCATTACCCCAATATTGTGTTATACCCTTTTTTGTTTTGTTGTTCACACTTTTGTTCTTTTGGACAGTTTGTGTTTACACTTATTTTGTCACTGACAGAATTCATTAACTTACACAGTCCTGTCTGCTTGATTAATTACTATTCTTTTCCACTTCTCACTTCACTTCTACTAATAAACATTGTTTACAATTTTTCTTATAAATTATAATACATCAATTTTTATTAGATACTGTATTGTACTTCTGGGTTACTATAGGGGTTTTATTTATTTTATTTTATGGGTTTTAGTATTTTTTTAGTTTAATTAAATATCTACTTCTGTTACATTACAATATTAGACTGACATTATAGCCATGTCAGAACCCTCGACGTCATTGACATAGCTCGAGCAAATCATATAAAGATAATTTCATTGTCGCCGCACTGTACACACAAATTGCAGCCTCTTGACAAAACCTTCATGGGCCCTCTAAAACATTATTACAGCAGTGAAATCAGATCCGCCCTCCTGCATTCAAACGGTTGTCTCAGTCAGTATGACATCATGGAACCCTTCAGTAAAGCGTACCTAAAAGTTCAGAGAGCAGACATACCAGTACAAGGATTTCGTGTAACGGGAATTATGCAGTTCGACAGGAACATTTTCACCGATGCAGACTTTATCGCAGTAGAAACTGAAGCACTAAAGACATGCAGTACTCCTAACTTTACTTCACAACCATCACCTTCAGCACAGCATGGACTAAGTCAAAATCTGGAACAGCTGACCAAGGCCAATAACCCAGGTACAGAAAGTCAGTCGCCAACAAGCAATTCTGGACTACTCTCTCAGGCAGGTTCGTCGGGAATCATCAGCTCATTCCATATTTCACCTCCTCCTGTCATAAAAAAAGACAAATAACAGAGGTCGCAAGTCCACCAGTGCAGCTCTAATAACTGGGAGCCCTTACAAAAATTTACTTACCCATTCTTTGGAGAAATCAAGTCTAAAGAATGAAAAAAAGATCCTAGAGTTTCAAGGTGAGAAAAGGCAGACTAAAGGCAAATCGCAGAGTGGACTTAAGAAAAAATTGAAACCTACTAGGAGATTAAATCTAGATTCATCAGAATCAAACAATGAACCAGAACCACACTTACCTGAAAGTGACAGTGACTTGGAGTTGCCTATTGGGATGAAAAGGCCTGAAGATGAAGATGCAATGTGCATTTTTTGTGAAAGTAAATTTTCAGACGACACAAAAGGTGAATTATGGGTTCAATGTGGGCACACAATGACTGTTCAGGAGCTGAGAAAGGCATTTATGTGTGTGACTTTTGTCAGTAGGTTAAGTAGTGAACAAAATCACAAATTTTTTGGTGTTTTAATTTTGTGTTAACTAGAAAATATTAAGAGATAAACTGAAATAATATTAAAAAATGTTTGACCTGTAACGGTTTTATATAATAAATGTAATTCAAAAATGTCATAGATCTATTTGTAAAATTTGCTAAAAAAAAATTGGTACTTTCAAGTAATTTTTTGTTAATAGATGTTATTTTTTTCCACTTTTTTATAGTAGCCCGTATTTGCACCACCATTTTAAAATCATTGATTTTACAGTTTTACAGAAAGTATTTATTAACTGAAACTGGAATTCGTTTTATTAAGTTCTATCGTGTATATTTTATAGGAAATATAAATGAGATTGTAATTATACAGTGGCACTTCTTAACTTCCATTAAAACTCAAGATATTTTAAGAAAAAAAATGGTAGCCCATATTTGCACCATTTTCTCTAACAAAACATTACGTATTGAGATCAATTATAAAGAACCTGACATTGATGTTTAATTACTGTCTAATGTTAATTTATTTTTTATAAACTATTATGCCTTAGGTGTGTATTCTAAACAGAGGGAAAAACTTCGTCTTCTTGACAAATGAAGAACAAATGACAGTGAAAAATAATAAAATGTACTGTTGATAGTGAATTTCCTTCTAGTGCTAGAGCCACATTTATGTTTTGTGATCCTATTATCGAGAAGATGGAAAGGCAACATGTAAAAGCAAGAACTTGTCATTCCAAATTTTAACTTGATGCGTTATAATGTATACTAATAATATATGATCAGAGTTACCAACCTTTGCATGAGTTCAAATTTGTTACGTGTTATATTGTATATTAAATCTATATGATCAGGTTTACCAACCTATGCATGGGTTCAAACTTTATATGTGTGTGTGCTATATTGTATATTAAAATATATGATCAGGGTTACCAATCTTGCATTATAGTGTATAGAACAGATCTGCCAACATTTTTCTGTGGTGGGAAATTCAAACTATATGAGCAACGCATTCGCCAGAATCTGAGACTCGAGAGAGTATGTTTGTCGTGCATGCTTTATTTTTTTATTTTTTAATGAAGCTGATTTGCATATCAGGGGTGGGTGGTGGGTCAATTCTCTCTTTGAATGTAAATAAATATCTCTCTCCCT
Source organism: Magicicada septendecula (assembly GCA_034769895.1). NCBI lineage: Eukaryota > Metazoa > Arthropoda > Insecta > Hemiptera > Cicadidae > Magicicada > Magicicada septendecula. The sequence continues at coordinate 146,183,748 of CM068369.1, forward strand.
CCCTCTCTCTCTCTACACCAATCTCGTTCTTTCAATGTACGGTAAAGTGTTATGCAATTATAATGTTACAAATATGAAAAAATATATATATTTAAACTAGTATTTACAAAATATGTATAAATGGTACACCTATCTGTCAAGTGAAAATGGATATTTGTCCGACAGAATCTGAGACTCGAGAGAGTATGTTTGTCGTGCATGCTTTATTTTTTTATTTTTTAATGAAGCTGATTTGCATATCAGGGGTGGGTGGTGGGTCAATTCTCTCTTGAATGTAAATAAATATCTCTCTCCCTCCCTCTCTCTCTACACCAATCTCGTTCTTTCAATGTACGGTAAAGTGTTATGCAATTATAATGTTACAAATATGAAAAAATATATATATTTAAACTAGTATTTACAAAATATGTATAAATGGTACACCTATCTATCAAGTGAAAATGGATATTTGTTCGCCAGAATCTGAGACTCGAGAGAGTATGTTTGTCGTGCATGCTTTATTTTTTTATTTTTTAATGAAGCTGATTTGCATATCAGGGGTGGGTGGTGGGTCAATTCTCTCTTTGAATGTAAATAAATATCTCTCTCCCTCCCTCTCTCTCTACACCAATCTCGTTCTTTCAATGTACGGTAAAGTGTTATGCAATTATAATGTTACAAATATGAAAAAATATATATATTTAAACTAGTATTTACAAAATATGTATAAATGGTACACCTATCTATCAAGTGAAAATGGATATTTGTCCGCCAGAATCTGAGACTCGAGAGAGTATGTTTGTCGTGCATGCTTTATTTTTTAATTTTTAATGAAGCTGATTTGCATATCAGGGGCGGGTGATGGGTCAATTCTCTCTTGAATGTAAATAACTATCTCTCTCCCTCCCTCTCTCTCTCTCTCTCTCTCTCTCTCTCTCTTTATGTCCTCGGTTTTACATAAGCGTCAGTAAGTCGTGCTACTTATGGATTATTGTAATTAGCGATACTAAAATGTAATCACCAGGAAATATATTTATCGCCTACCTCATTGCGTTCTACTTCTAATTTTGACACATGACGGTCATTGACTGCGATTTAGAAATTAATCAGATGACTCCTGAAAAATCTGTTGTACAACATCTCTCGCTCTCTCTCTCTCTCGCTCGCAGACGTCGGAAGAAATTCCTACTTTATAATGTAATTACCTGTGTGTGTGTGTGTGTGCTGTTACAGATGACAAATCCATACGTTAACAGCTTCACAGTAAATGTTAGCCTAATGTGTGTGTGTGTGTGTGCTATGTAAATTGTTTGTACATCAATGAATAATATAATCATGATAGTTTTAATGTAATGTGTATTGTGTATGCTACTGCTGCTGCAAACATCGGTAGAAATTCCTACATACAAATATTTGACAGCACCAATAAGGTATGATTTGAATCTTTCGATGTAGCATTTCACATAATTTAATGTACTTTACAAATAATTGCTTACATGTTCAGAGGTTTATAATGAAATAAATTAAAATAAACCATAATTTGTTTTAAATGATTAAATATATATATTTACACCACTGTATACAAACTTAAAATATAGTTTACAAACTGTTGTAATACAATTATTCAAAAATACATTTTACATTGATTAAATATATATATCACAAACAAACATTGTTATATAAAATAAATACAATATTAATAATATTGTTTTAAATGATTAAATATATATATTTACAACACTGTACACAAACTTAAATATAGTTTACAAACCGCTGTAATACAATTATTCAAAAATACATTTTACATTGATTAAATATATATATCACAAACAAACATATATATATAAAATAAATACAATATTAATAATAATAATATTGTTTTAAATGATTAAATATATATATTTACAGCACTGTACACAAACTTAAAATATAGTTTACAAACCGTTATAATACAATTATTCAAAATACATTTTACATTGATTAAATATATATATCACAAACAAACATTGTTATATAAAATAAATACAATATTAATAATAATAATTTTGACATTGTAAGATTTTTAAATAATAATTTCACGGCTGTAGATACAGTTCACAAGGAAGTTTATCTGTAACATATCAATACAGTCGATATTAGAATCACGGATACGATAAATATTCAATTATCACATGCACACACACACACACACACAGTCAGTGTAAAGGAAGAATCAAATGCGTTAAGTAAGTAAACTTTTTCAAATTTGTGTCATTTTTCATAAGTTAATGTACTTTCAAATAATTTCTAATCAAACCAAATATTATTCACTGGAACTTTGTAAATACTGCTTAGAATCAATGATACATTTATCACATAAAGTTAATGTACTTTCAAATAATTTCTAATCGAACCAAATATTATTCAACGAAACTTTGTAAAAAAAAAATACTAAATAGAATCAATGATACATTTATCATGTACATACAAATTCAATTATTAAAGTGTTAAGTACAGAGAGTTGAAACTACACACACACACACACACACACACACACACACACACACACACACACATACATCAATAAATTGTTTGTTAACACGATTGCTACTTACGACACAATCTCCACCTGTATTGTTTGATTCCTCGTCCCTCGATACACTAAATGTAGTTCTTTGGGTTTGATATGCCTGAAAACGTTTTTTTTTCTCAAAACCCTTCACAAACACATATTTATATATACGTGTATGTGATGTTAACAATGAAACAAGATTGTCGTACGGTGTTTCTCCTTCGCTCCATCTAAGTCTATGATAATTTGAAGTTAACCAGTGGTTTGTCCTAACGTATTTTGGATTCGTAACGGATGTAGCAGGCAGAGTCAAAATCCAATGTCTACCAGCAAATCTCAGAACGTCCATGATTGACAGTTCCTTCACAATATATTTTCCGTTGTCGTCGAAAAAGCACTGGAAGTCGATTATAACTGCAGTGTTATCCATAATACTGTAAGACAAAGAAACCACACATTACAAACTCTATATATATATATATATATATTATGTTTAAACACACAAATATCGTTGCGATATTAATATGTGAACTTACGTTTACAGACGACTGGACTGAAGCACCGAGAGACATCAACTGACGAAAGAAACAAGTGTTGAGGGGGGTTACTATACATGGAGACAAATTTTTTTAGCAGGTGGGGAGGTGTCGTCATCATCATCGTTCTCCATGCTGATGCGTCGTATTCGATAATGACCGTATGCAAGCGTATCATGACCATTGTCTAGTATATAGCGCTTATCATCATACGGTGACAACGCTTGCTTATTTACGCGCATCGTGTACAGCGTATGATGATCGCTACGTAAACAAAGTGCACTGGTAGAAAACTGACAATGATCAGTGAGACACTTGCGATACATATCGTGTCGTAGACTCCTCTTAATCGCAACGCGAGGCACACCTTTACATACACGTTTTTGACACTCTTTGGTAGGATCTTCGTGGGCCACAAGGAACGAATAACATTTCGCACGGAGACCCACGAATTCTCTAATAGGACGACCACACGTTTCATCCTTGAACAGTCCGACAACCTTTTTGTTCTTAAGGCTATAACAAGGATGAGACGTAGGGTAATCCGATGTGTCAAAAACGTGTAGGTCCTTCTTCATATCTGCATACAAGTCTGATGTTTGAATACTATACATCAGACTGTCTGTATCTGTCATTAACAATTTAACGTTGCAACCGTACTTGGCGACAGCATAACGATAATGAAAGTCGTACATTATCGTTTTGCTAACGTCAAGCACCGTGAAGCCGGCATACACGGGACGGGAAAGAACAATGGATTTTTTACGGAGTGAGAGCCCCACCAGATCGTTCGTATAACGAATCATACGTTTTAGACTAGGTGTGGAAACTAGTTTTTGAAGCCGTCGTTCATCCGAGACTAGTTCAAAGTCTATATGTTTCCGTACGTTCTCCAGCGACTTACCGTATACGGCGTTGTTCGTCAGTTTGAAAAGGTCTTTTTCAAAGCTGTTGACGGCTGCTTGCCTCTTGCGGGTGTTGAAATCGATAAACGGTTTCAACCAAGCGCTTTGCTTAAAACACAACACCCTATGAGTCGCTTTCAGCTCTAAGCCAAGACTTAAATACAATTTCAAATTTCGATAATGGAGAACGTAATTTTGTTTGTCCTCCAAAGTTGTTAACAACTTCTCTACGGATGACCCTGATTCGTTATACGATAATCTGTATATACTCTCATGTAAACGTTTGGAAAAGGGAGAAAGGATATCGGGTGTTACGCGCTGGCGCACAGGTGCAAGTGGGTAGTCGTAATGCAGGTCGTGTAAGGTATTAGGATAGTGTAGGTCGACTTCGAGGATGTACCCGATGTCGGAATCATCACTCACATTACGTACGTCCAAGGACTCGATTTCGTTACGATCGAGCCATCGGAAGTCTGCGTAAGGGAGTGGTTGCGACATGGCTGCACCGTATAAATTGTTACAGTCCGTATACAGAATGAAGGAGGTCGGTTTCGATACATCGTACTGATCTGGAATCAAAGGATTGTTAGCGACTGCATGACGGTTGGATATCATCGCGCAGCCTCCGCGGACCCCAGACTCGACGAACAGATGTAGATTTATCTCTGTTAACAGCTCTAATTCGACCCCTGTCATTTTTAGCATCGCGTTTCAAGCGAGTCCGGGAAGCGAGTAAAAATGACACGGGTCCAAGCAGTAATCGCGTAAGGCCATGTCTCGGAAACTTTCAAAGACATCGGCCAGTAGCATTATGTCTGTCAACAAATACAAATCATGGTAATCTCCAAACGTACGCAGATTGAATGCACTCCACACGTTTTGTGCGTGCTCGTAATCTGCGTCCGAAATAGACGATTCCAACAACCGGTTATCAAAGTGTTCACGAGCGGGTAGACTTGTTTCGTTGAACCGATCAATGCTGTCAACGTACTCGTAAGGGTATACCCCCTTGCGTACGAGCAGATTGGTCTGTTCATCGAAACCCCGTCTAAGCATTTCCTCTCTGAGCAAAGGAAATTGGCTCCCGGACGTGGACAGATTGGTAACGAGTGTGTCCAGAGAGCGATTAAGAAATTGAAAGGAGTCTACGAAACGCAAGGGACCCAGGGAGAACGACACGTAACGCTCACTAGATGGTGCAATGCAGGATACGTGATGGTCCTTATATTTTCCTAAACCCTGCATTAAATGGTGGCAGTCGTAGCCACGAAGGTTGTGAAAGAAGACGGGGATATGACGAGGCATCTTGTAGCTTAGATTACAGCTATTGTGGGCTGCTCCCAAGAATTTCCCCGTAAGATGACAATGATTGCGTACCTTGTCATCGTCTGTCAAAGGGCGCTCACACAAATGACAAACGACGGCGTTAGTGAACACAACATTGTCATCATCGGACATAATTATTTGTACGTTATGTCGTACTACCTTCATCATATCCTCGGCGTCTTTCATCAACCACGAGAAGAAAGTGTCTACGACGTTTTCACCCCGATAAACTTTAGCCTCTCTCCAGAGTCTGTGCGTATGATCGACGATAGCATAGGAGAAACCTGACGGAATATGCATCGCTTCGTATGATGTGGACGATACAGGAGGAGAAGTTATTTTCTGACGGGCACCGTTGCTATCAACTGAGTAGAATTCACCTAACTCGTGCACTGTCGACGGGACGTTGTTACCAGGTGAACACGATTGAAGCGGAGTGATGAGGGACTCGAAGTCGGCGTAGACGGTAAAGGGTACTTTAAGACAGTGCGCGTAATTTTTAAATGACATAAACTTCTCCTCCTCTGTGGGCATTTTGGTTTTCTGCTCGCCGTAAGGTGTGCAGTAGGGGAGATGATCGGACAGACCATGTTCTGTGGTGAAACGATGCAGGCAGTAGTCACAGTAAAATGATTTATTGCTACATTTTGTAAGGGATGATAACAATCTACTCATGTTACTGATAAGACAGTAATGTTTTCGGCTATTTGTATCGGACAGAAGTAAAAGATTAACATGATGTAATCTGTCCTTATTGGGGGTAATTCTTAACGGATAAACCTCATTTTTTGATTCGTTTCTGATATTGTCTTCTATATCATAGCCGAAAACGTTTATAGAAATGTTGGGATTCTGTGCTTCAAATTTAGAAAGTGAGTTTATAGAAACAGGGTACTCGATACCGGACATATTTATTGTGTTTATGAAGGGGGCGTATTTTGAAACACGTTCTTTATTACGTTCTTGAGGGTGTATGTGAGCTAGTACGGACCATAGAAAACACATTTCATCTTGGTGTTGACTACTGCCTTGGTGAGTGCAAGTTTTCGCGGGGTTGGAAGGTAGGAGGACGCTGCTAGAGGCCGGTACCGTCCAACAACCAGTTCCAGCTTCAGTACAGCATCCACCGACCATCCGCTCCCGTCACGGGTAAAATTGGATATGCTATTCATGATTTTATCGTAGGATTCATCGAGTAGACAGTTCAACTCGTCGTTGTCGTCCGTGAGCAACGTACGACAACGTCCGTGGAAGACGGCGTCTTTGGTTACCTCTTTTTCTTCGCCGCTGTCACCATCTAACACAGTTTTAGTGAAACGTATCCTGCACGCAATATGCCATTTGATACTGCGTAAACGTGCTTGTTCTGCCAGAATATCCTTGCACAATAAAGGTCGCACCTCAGTCATTATCGGTAATATATCTTGATCTTCTTCTTCTGTGTCCGTGTACACGGGCAGGTAATTAAAAGTTGTGAGGGATCCTCTAATACTAGTGTTTCGCACGATATAAAATCGTGTCATAACTGAAACAATAGAAACACATGTATTAGCTAATAGGAATGATGAATAACACACACACACACACACACACACACACACACACACAAATTCATGTTTGTGGTAAATAAATAGGTAGTACACGTTAGTAATACGTTAGTTTATTGCAAACTGTGAAGATGGCAGCTACTCCTGATTTTAGCATTGAAAGTGAAAGAAGAAAATCGTTCAAGTATTGGGAAGTTACGTTTGTTAGCCCCGACGAGTTAGCGTTTGCCGGGTTTTACTACTATCCGCTAAATTATGATGTTTGTGGACATAGTATGTCATTCATAGACGATAGAGTTAAATGCTTTTGTTGCGGAATTGAATTAGTTCATTGGAGAGAAGGTGACATACCTATGGTGGAACATGAAAAAATTTTCTCCGGCATGTCAATTTCTAAACGATGTCAAGAGACAATACATTGGGGAGAAGGTGACAAACCTATGTCAGAACATAAAAAATTTTCTCCGCTATATCAATTTCTAAACAACGTCAAGAGACTATCTTATACATGTTAGACAGAGTTGAATCATATGTTAATTCATATCAAACAAAATTTGGTTTGCTACATAATTATAGAGAGAGGCAATTGGTATTTAAACATTTTTACCTTGTTGAGGATGTTCCTGTTCCTGCTGATGTTGTTGTTCTGGATTCTGCTGAAGGTCGGACATGATGATATTCAGACGAGAGAGTGAATACTGAAAAACAAAGAAACTGTTATAACGCTGGTATTATGTTAGTGTATCTTAAACGCTTTATATCACACAAAGTAAATTAGAATATCAATTTGTAACATACAATTTGTAGCGCAGTAGTGTTCACCAACACGAACGAGTGGTAAGTAAGACACTGTTGTGAAGTTCACTGGTTATATATATAGTGCAAGCGTCGATGTGTGTGCAACTGTACTAAAAAAGCTGTTATGCGCATGCGCAAATAATTCAATGCACATACGTAGATGACTGAAAAAGAGATGATTTACATAATAAATGTACGCTTAGACCAACGAAATGATCTTTAACATATCTGTGTTTCTTGATTATGATTGATGCCGACGGTCTACGTTTCCGCAACGTATACATGTTTTCAAAATCATTATTTCAACCAAAATACAGAATGCTAGAAACAGTGATGAAATCACTCGCTGATGAAGGTTTAGGTTATCATGCATACAGCGAGAACGAAGAAGTCCCACTACCGAGTGAAATCATTGGTCTCGACTCTGTTATCGTATTCGATGACGTATCGTGTGAAAGACAAAACAATATTCGAAAGTATTTTGCTATGGGGAGACATAGCGGTGTGGACACATTCTATCTATGCCAGACATATAGCCAGATACCGAAACAATTGGTACGTGACAACGCTAACTTGTTGATATTGTTCAAACAAGACGATCTAAATTTACGACATGCATACAATGATCACGTTAACATAGATATGAAATATGATGCTTTCAAAGACGTCTGCACGGAAGCGTGGAAGGATCGTTATGGATTTCTAGTCATAGACAAAGACTCGTCAATAAATGAAGGTAGATATAGAATCGGTTTTGATCGATTCATAATTGTTTCCGACGAAGTATAAAAGTGGTTGCACTGTAGTAATGTAATCAGTCCTCTTGCTAACACGCGATGGCGATGAATAAGGAGGAACGACTTGCGTATGATATAGATACGATAAGCGACAACATAAGGAAAAAATATCATGCATTACAACACGGTATCAGAGAAGGTGACGAGAAGTTTAGAAAAAATTACAGACCGATTCTGGAACCGTTAGAAGCTATTTCACGAAAGTTAAGTGGTGATATAATGGAGGAGGGGGAGGAGGAGAAGAAGCAGCAGATAAAACAAGAAGAGCCTACACAACATGTAATAACTGAAAACGAAAGTGGCACGCAGAGTCATAACGCTTCTCATTTCAGTGACGATAGCGCATGGAACCCTAACACTTCATATTTCAGTGACGATTCATTAGCAAACAAATATATGCGTTGTGCGAATCGGCTGACTGTAAACGGATTATAGATCGTATGTATTGTGTTCGATACGAAGGTGGTAAATTTATGATAGGTGATTCAAATGTGAAAATCGATGATAACGACAACTTTCATGTCAAAGGAAAAATTTACAAGGGTACACCTGGTCTGTATGAACTTTTGTTTATGAAACTACCGGAAAAATACAATAAGGACGATATGAGGAAATACAAGCCCATACTACTTGCAACCAACGGACACAAACAAAAATATAAACACAATACGCGAATAAACAGTAACAGTGGCGTCAAGTACCGACTAGTAATATCTAAATTGTTTGCATCGAGTGCATGAAAACGTACAGGGGGTGGCTATATGGAGATGAAACCGAACACTGCAATCGATTACGTGCATTGGGATGATCCTAACGAGTTGGTTAATCGATTGAGAATGTTAATGGCTTCTCAAAGTAGTGGCCATACTGGTCATAGGAATGAAATCGTTTTGATATTGGAAGAATTACGTGAAGCTGGTATTATCATATAAAAGCAGACGCACCGTTCTATAACCACCAGTTCTTTATAAATATGACTATAGACATGATATGTACAGCTAATGCTTGAAGTATACTGTGTCAAACATGTGTTTCCCGCTGCTTACTGTTAACATATTTATAATGAAAATATATACATTCATAGTACAAATATAAACAAGTAAAACATTTGCAGATCTGAATACGAACTCTGAAAACTGACGTACATATTGTACCAATAATGCAAAACAGTCTTTCTCAAGTTAGCGCATAAGACATTTTCCAGTAAACGTAAACTTTATTCAGTTCAAGAACATGCAATTAGCAGCCGATTGTTCTTGTGTGTGTGTGTGTGTGCGTGTGTGTGAATTTAACATGGTTTAGACAAAATACAAACGTAAAGAAACAATTTGATACGTGCGTTGTATGCGTGTGTGGGGTTACGTTGTGTGTGTGTGTGTGTGTGTGTGTGTGTGTGTATGTGTGTGTGTGTGTGTGCGTGTGTTGTTTGCGTTGTGTGTGTGTGTGTGTGTGTGTGTGTGTATATGTATGCGAAAATAAACTTAATTTTCTTGATTTAACAAACAAGGTTGGACAATAGTTTTCAGTACCTCATAAGAAAGATTTAATATAAAAAAAGGTGACAGCACGTAGCAGTCATTGACCTGATTGTGTGTGTGTGTGTGTGTGTGTGTGTGTGTGTGTGTGTGTGTGTGAATTTAACATGGTTTAGACAAAATACAAACGTAAAGAAACAATTTGATACGTGCGTTGTATGCGTGTGTGGGGTTACGTTGTGTGTGTGTGTGTGTGTGTGTGTGTGCGTGTGTGGGTTGCGTTGTGTGTGTGCGTGTGTGGGTTGCGTTGTGTGTGTGTGTGTGTGTATGTGTATGCGAAAATAAACTTAATTTTCTTGATCTAACAAAACAAGGTTGGACAATAGTTTTCAGTACCTCATAAGAAAGATTTAATATAAAAAAAGGTGACAGCACGTAGCAGTCATTGACCTGATTGTGTGTGTGTGTGTGTGTGTGAAGTTAACATGGTTTAGACAAAATACAAATGTAAAGAAACAATTTGTACCACTGTTACGACTCATAGAGAAAGACCACCCGATAACTATGCCTTTTAGGACCTGGGAGTTGCACGAGTATCCTGCCTTACCACAGACTAAAAGCCAGAATTGGATTGTCAAGACCTCGAGTCAGCTAGAAAAACCACGCTTTGTTGTGTTAGCGTTTCAGACAGCAAGAAAGAATGTACTGGTGGCGCATGCCGATGAATTTGATCATTGTAACGTGATCAATGCGAGACTGTTTCTAAACGACAAGTATTATCCTTACGATAATTTAAACTTGGATATTGGGAAAGACCGTTTTGCATTATTGTACAATATGTACACCAGTTTTCAAAGTTCGTATTACCACCGTTTAGACGTCAGCCCAGTACTGACACCAGAATTATTCAAATCAAAAGCCCCGCTGTTTGTATTCGATTGTAGCAAACAAGACGATGCGCTTAAGTCTTTAGCAGTTGATGTACGTTTAGATTTGAATCGTCAATGAATTTTCCTACACAGACGACTGCCTACTGTATGATACTACATGATTCGCTTGTAGAATATACACCATTGTCCAACACAGTACATAGACGTGTTTAAGTCTTATTTTATACATATTTTGTAAATACTAGTTTTAAATATATATATTTTCATATTTGTAACATTATAATATTGGAGCTGTGTGTGTATGTATTTTTAATTGTAAAACTAGTTTAGATATATTTTAATACTTGTAACAATATAATCTTGGAACTGTGTTTTTTTTTTTTTTTTTTTAAATTGTAAATACTAGTTTAGATATATTTTCATACTTGTAACAATATAATCTTGGAGCTGTGTATGTATTTTTAATTGTAAAAACTGTTTAATATAATCTTGGATCTGTGTGTATGTATTTTAATAAATGTATATATTACACACACTTTATTATTATTTGTATAACCCACTCCATAATGTATACTTACTTGCAACAAACTAGCGAGCGTTGTCCACACACACACACACACGAACCCTTAAATGACGGACGTTGTATGCACGCTTAAAATTCAGCTATACCTAAAATATATCTTCAATTAGAAGTGAGGCATAATAATTTGATCATACACATACGCGCACACACACACACACACACACACACACACACATGTATTAAATTCAATAAATAATAATGCGCTTGATAATGTTTTAATGCAAATAATTTTAGGAAAGTCTACATTCCACTTTCATAAGGAAATAGTCACCGCTTACAGCTATGCATGTATGTACATGTCCACAACAGAATTAGAGAGATATAAATGTCATCATACGCTGTGACCTACTTTCTAAATTTGTTACATTAAAAATGTTTGTTTAAAGCAACTTTTCAGAAAAAATTGTAACAGACATAATAATTTGATCGCACACACACACACACACACACACACACACACACACACACACACACACACACACACACACACACACACACACACACACACACACACACACACACACACACACACACACACACACACACACACACACACACACACACACACACACACACACACACACACACACACACACACACACACGCATACACACACACATGTATTAAATTCAATAAATAAATAATGCGCTTGATAATGTTTTAATGCAAATAATTTTTACGTTTAAATAAAATCTGCACATACATTAAAATTAAATAAAATCTGTACACTTACCAAAAATAGTATGTGTTGTCTACACACCCTTAATGATGAAAGTTGTGTGTATACTGAAGACGTACAAACAGTCTTTCAACTATTAAAAAAGATGCAGAGATAGATTTCACGATGTATCAGCACACGCATGCGGTCAAATGAGAAATTGCCACTATAAAAATACGGTAAGAATATATTTTCAGAAATTGTAATTTAATCATACACACACGTACACACACACACACACACACACACACACACACACACACACACACACACACACACACATACACACACACACACGCGTATGTATAAAATTCAATAAATAATGCGCTTGATAATGTTTTAATGCAAATAATTTTTACGTTTAAATAAAATCTGTACATACAATAAAAATTATGCTCAGTTATTAACGTATTCAAAATGTTTCAATAATGCGCTTGATAGTGTTTTAATGCAAATAATTTTTACGTTTAAATAAAATCTGCACATACATTAAAATTAAATAAAATCTGTACACTTACCAAAACTAGTATGTGTTGTCTACACACCCTTAATGATGAAAGTTGTGTGTATACTGAAGACGTACAAACAGTCTTTCAACTATTAAAAAAGATGCAGAGATAGATTTCACGATGTATCAGCACACGTAGGCGGTCAATGAGAAATTGCCACTATAAAAATACGGTAAGAATATATTTTCAGAAATTGTAATTTGATCATACACACACACACACGTACACACACACACACACACACACACACACACACACACACACACACACACACACACACACACACGTATGTATTAAATTCAATAAATAATGCGCTTGATAATGTTTTAATGCAAATAATTTTTACGTTTAAATAAAATCTGTACATACAATAAAAATTATGCTCAGTTATTAACGTATTCAAAATGTTTCAAGTACACTTACTTATTTGAATGAGTCATGTATTAAATTCAATAACTAATGCGCTTGATAATGTTTTAATGCAAATAATTTTTACGTTTAAATAAAATCTGCACATACATTAAAATTAAATAAAATCTGTACACTTACCAAAACTAGTATGTGTTGTCTACACACCCTTAATGATGAAAGTTGTGTATACTGAAGACGTACAAACAGTCTTTCAACTATTAAAAAAGATGCAGAGATAGATTTCACGATGTATCAGCACATGCAGACGGTCAAATGAGAAATTGTTACTAATTTTCTGTGTGTATATATTGTACACTGGTAGTGGGAGAAAGCTTGCATGTCCGTTTTTAGAGTAAATACTTTCTAATCCATAATTAATCCTAATTACTGTCAACGCTGCTAATGATTGACAGGTGTCAAATTAGAAAGTAGGACGCCCGATTTAGACGACGTTCACAAGGTTAATGACCTCTGGTAATCCATAATTAATCCTAATTACTGTCAGCGCTGCTAATGATTGTCAGGTGTCAAATTAGAAAGTAGGTCACAGCGAATGCACATTTATATCTCACTAATTATGTTGTGGACATGTACATACATGCATAGCTGTAAGCGGTGACTATTTCCTTATGAAAGTGGAATGTGGACTTTCCTAATGACATTGTTATATTTTTGGTGTCTAATTTCGATTTAAAACAAATTATGGTTTATTTTAATTTATTTCATTATAAACCTCTGAACATGTAAGCAATTATTTGTAAAGTACATTAAATTATGTGAAATGCTACACCGAAAGATTCAATCATACCTTATTGGTGCTGTCAAATATTTGTATGTAGGAATTTCTACCGACGTTTGCAGCAGCAGCAGCAATACACAATACACATTACATTAAAACTATCACGATTATATTATTCATTGATGTACAAACAATTTACATAGCACACACACACACACACACACACACACACACACACACACACACACACACACACACACACACACAGGTAATTACATTATAAAGTAGGAATTTCTTCCGACGTCTGCGAGCGAGAGAGAGAGAGCGAGAGATGTTGTACAACAGATTTTTCAGGAGTCATCTGATTAATTTCTAAATCGCAGACAATGACCGTCATGTGCCAAAATTAGAAGTAGAACGCAATGAGGTAGGCGATAAATATATTTCCTGGTGATTACATTTTAGTATCGCTAATTACAATAATCCATAAGTAGCACGACTTACTGACGCTTATGTAAAACCGAGGACATAAAGAGAGAGAGAGAGAGAGGGAGGGAGAGAGATAGTTATTTACATTCAAGAGAGAATTGACCCATCACCCGCCCCTGATATGCAAATCAGCTTCATTAAAAATAAAAAATAAAGCATGCACGACAAACATACTCTCTCGAGTCTCAGATTCTGGCGGACAAATATCCATTTTCACTTGATAGATAGGTGTACCATTTATACATATTTTGTAAATACTAGTTTAAATATATATATTTTTTTTCATATTTGTAACATTATAATTGCATAACACTTTACCGTACATTGAAAGAACGAGATTGGTGTAGAGAGAGAGGGAGGGAGAGAGATATTTATTTACATTCAAAGAGAGAATTGACCCACCACCCACCCCTGATATGCAAATCAGCATCATTAAAAAATAAAAAAAATAAAGCATGCACGACAAACATACTCTCTCGAGTCTCAGATTCTGGCGGACAAATATCCATTTTCACTTGATAGATAGGTGTACCATTTATACATATTTTGTAAATACTAGTTTAAATATATATATATTTTCATATTTGTAACATTATAATTGCATAACACTTTACCGTACATTGAAATAACGAGATTGGTGTAGAGAGAGAGGGAGGGAGAGAGATATTTATTTACATTCAAAGAGAGAATTGACCCACCACCCACCCCTGATATGCAAATCAGCTTCATTAAAAAATAAAAAAATAAAGCATGCACGACAAACATACTCTCTCGAGTCTCAGATTCTGGCGAATTCGTTGCTCATATAGTTTGAATTTCCCACCACAGAAAAATGTTGGCAGATCTGTTCTATACACTATAATGCAAGATTGGTAACCCTGATCATATATTTTAATATACAATATAACACGTAACAAATTTGAACTCATGCAAAGGTTGGTAACTCTGATCATATATTATTAGTATACATTATAACGCATCAAGTTAAACTTAGCAATATTTGTTAAGTCAAAATTAAGAAATTACATATTATAATAGTACCGGTATTCAGTTTGTATACATTTATTATTAACAAATGTAGGCTATAAAAATGTAGTAATTTAAAAAAAATATATAACGAAAAAATGTTGTAATAAACATGCAAATTCCTTGTAGGTGTAAAGCGCATCGTCAAAACAACATAAAGTCCTAAAGCAGCATAAAGTTAAACAAAGAATTACATTAAAAGTAATAAAATAACAGGTTAATCGTTCCGTCTTCTATTAATAAACACTTAATATTTGTTTATAATATTTAATAAATATTTAAAACGAAACATTTTAAAATGTAACTTTCCTGGTCTTAATTGCTACAAAGTGGGTTACTAAATCGCTGTGATCTAAAGACGAAGCACTGTCGCTTTCAAGTATTGCTAGACATGATACCCTGTCTTGAGATATTGTTGATCGTAAGTACGTAATTAATCAATTTAAGCTTACTAAACGTTCATTCACAAGAAGACACATACACTGGTAAAGTAAGAAAAATTTTTAAAGCTGTTGCTAGTGTTTTGTAGGCTTCTAATCTCATTGAAGAAATGTATTGTAGCAGTCCCTGAGGTGTAAAGTCCAATTGTTCTCCGTTAAATTTTTCCCTTTTAAATAAAAGTATGACGTCTTTCAAGTCGCTGAACAATTCTTCACTGTTTAGGTCATGTGGATACAGTTTTGCAAGCACTGTGCACTTAATATTGACTGGGAAAGCTGTTCCTTAAAATGTACAGAGGAATCCAAAGCGTTTTTCTAACTCTTTTATGTTATAGAAAAGGCTTGAAATTTCAACTGACATTATGTCCAAATTTCTATTAGAGAGCGTCGCATTTCTTGCCAAATGGTTAATGCAGAATAGTCTGCATACTCTCCTGGCATCGTGCGCTTCCTTTTTATTCTTTTTGTTGTACTGACACTCCATTCATTACATACCTGCTCTGCCTTAGTAACGACATTGTCACACAGCTTATTCCTCCAAATTTTTAATTTGTCCATTAGCGTCTCCAGAGGTGTCAATGCTTTATTTATCCAAAGCATAATAAAGTATTTTAACACGTTATGCACAAAGTATAATTTTATACGGTTAAAATTTATCCAAGTATTTTAACAAAGCCAGAAAGTTTCCAGCATTTGCATTGTTAGTAATTGACTCCTACCAGCCCTCCAGATTTTGTACAAGAGTTTGTACTGTGGCAATGACCCGTTCGAGGATTTCTTTCCATGTCTTAACTGCTTTACTCATTTGTTCCTGAAGTAGATCATCAATAAGTCCCCCTTTGTTTAAAGAACGTTCCAATTCGTTACATTAAAAAAACGCAGAGCGATGAGCAGGACTATTTTCATGAGATGAATACGCGGATTTAACTATCGCCATGACGAAAACACATTTTTACTATTGAAATGGCTTCATTGATAGTTTTTTTGTGGAAATAAAGTGCAACAAAAGCAAGATAGAGATATTTTAGTTGGAGAAAACACATCCAAGTGTTACCTTTTCGTCATTTTGCAAGGTGTAAACCCTCTTTCTTTTTGCTGTATATAAGAAAAAACTTTTGTATTTTATTTTTTTTTGAAAGAGAAGCCACAAGTTATTAAAAACTAGGCCAGAGCCTAGAGAAGCCAAAAATGCGCTGGGTCCAGTATGACGGGACTTGCAATGAAACTCGGCTGTAATTTAACAATAACACTTTTTATTTTGGCCCCCATAATTCGTTACATATATATCCTGTAAATCACATAGTTATCACAAGGCCAGGGCAATAGCCCTCAAAATACATAATAAATAAATAATTTTCATATCCTTAATCGTGTCAAGACAATATCTCTCTATCCCTATAAACTTGTATATATATATATATCTATATGTCCGGGAACATTCTGTAATTATATAATTCCCCCCCCTTTTTGTTACTAACACTTAACATTGACAACACGTACAGAAACATAAAGACACATACACTCACAATTATATCCACATATTATAAACACCTAATACCCTTGGAATACCCATGCTCAACAGGCAGTATTTCTACAAAGCCCCAAGACCGGCAACCATAAAGGTTCAACTTTCAGTCAACATGATTCATTAATTCCCCTTAATTTAAATAATTAAGAAAAACCCCTGAAAGGATGATAATAACTCTCAAAGCATAAA
This sequence comes from Magicicada septendecula, assembly GCA_034769895.1. NCBI lineage: Eukaryota > Metazoa > Arthropoda > Insecta > Hemiptera > Cicadidae > Magicicada > Magicicada septendecula. The sequence goes on from CM068369.1 coordinate 146,201,184, forward strand.
GAGACCGGACTGCCCATGTGTATAGATAGCATCGGATAATCGGCCCACTACGAGCATATGAAATCTTTAAGTTTCTTCGACAGCATATAAATTAAAAAAATCCTCATCACCTGATTTTAAGCAATTGTTATGCGTTTATAAAATGTTAATTTTGTTTTACAAATCCAGATGGATATATGTATCAGTATATGCTTTTACATGATTAAAAATTAATCAGGATAGACTTTTACAAGTAAAAAAATTAATCAGTATATGCCCACAAAATATAAAATTTCTTTTCTGTTAAAGCCGGATGGCTGTGTATAAATGAGTTTATAATAATTGACTGTTGTATCCTAGCAGATGTGGGAGCGCGCCAGCCTGTACTTGACCATGTGTGACAGGAATCAAACCTGCCTTAAACTGAATGAACATATGCCTGGCAAAAACTATGTCCCCTTTTATCCCCAGAAAACAGCAAAAAAAAAAAGAAAACGAAACCCCCCCTAGCCCTTACCGGTTAAACCAAAATGAAATTAAAATATAAACCCCGTTCTGAACCAGCCGGAACAGAACCCCTAACATGTGACTTAAATTTTGTAGTGAACAGTGTAATGACTATTGACTATATATGAAAATATTTAAGTGAAAAAAAAAATCTCTAGCACGCTCCCCCAGTGCAGCACACAATTACAAACATCGTACTTAGTTTTATGAAGTTAAATTATTAAAGTCACATGATGTTCAGAATGAATGTTCAGCTGACACACCACAGAGCAGACTGTCTAGCCACGTGGGCACATGGTTTCAAAAGAAATTTAAACTGTGAATCAGGAGCACGGCAGGCCCGGCCAACGAAAAATAAAAGAGTTCATATCACCTTAATTATGAGCATGTGGTGCATCTTGAGTTGGTTCACCAGACTCCCTCCTCCGAACAGGTGTGTGTATGATGGTTCATGGCTGATGAAGATGGAGTTATATCAGCATCGACCAGCATCTCCGGCTTAGACGAGAACCCTGGGAATTCACAAAAATTAGAAATGCTGTTCATAAAAAATGTCCACCCAAGTTCCCAGGTAAATAACCTCAGAACGGGCCATTCAACCAACACCAGATAATGCACAAAGTTTCGGTTATTATTATTTGAAAATTGCCTGAAGAGTAATAAAGTCTACCAGGGGATGATCAACTCACTAAATAAAAAGATATTATTAAAAGGCGTAAAGCAAAAGTCACTTGCACAAGCTCTTAACAAGCGCCGACAGAATCTAACAGGTTAGTCGCGCCACGTGGCACACAATTATCTAAATTTGTTAAAAAATGACCACCTTAAAGGCACTCACAGTTGCACGCAAATGAAATTTTAATAGTGTTTCGTCTAAAGGTGGTCACACACTTTATTTTTACTGCCATAATCAATTTAAAAAGGACACGCGGACAGCCTGTTACATGCACGAGCCTATCTTGCCCAATTCAACTCCATGCATACACACTGACTTTAGCTTATAATTCACATAACGCTCTATGAAACAATTACAGTGACTCTTGTATTATAATAATAATAAAAGGAATATGAGCTGTATATACTGAACATTAAATGAATCTTTCAATACACACACTGCCAGGTCGCACCAAATACATTCGTATTTCTCATACGGCTGCATACATTTCGTTAATTAAATTTAATTATTTTTGACTCATACAATAAGATGCTATGATCACTTACCGGGAAGTCTTTTAAATTTAGCCTGCCATTAGAGTAGAAGGAACAACTACGCAGTACAATCTGTTCGGATCAGGAGTCTGCTGCTTCTCTGCGTGCCGGTACGTAACTGAATTCAGCAGTTACGCTGCAACCAACAGCCCCACTGGCCCATAGCGTGCGCGCGCCGCTTCAACGGTGCCGTCCAAATCTAGTCGCTCTAACCGACCTTTGCGTTCACGTTATTTTAAAATTAATTTTCTAAAACCTTTGACCGCCGGTTTAGGCAAACACCGGCACACCCCCACCCCGAAAGGGCAACCCGGTTGCCCCACATTTAAACTCGGGAGAGTACCCTGCAGTGTACCCCCTTCCCAAAACAAGCTAGTGGACTTCGTGCTTATGGCGGCCCAGCAGCACTTGCTCTCAGGGGAACAGAGGCTCCTCACAACTGCGTCCATTCCCATGCGACCCTCTCCGCCATGCCAACCCCACGGGACCGCCCCAACTCGTCACCCTTTCCGGTGACCATCAACTACTCCCACCGGTCCCACTCACATACTCGTCCTAAGTCCAAACAAGGTATCTCCCACCTTGGTATGTGAGCGACCGTACTACCTCTCGTCCATCTCTTGGACCGACCAGCCACATGCACCCACAAGGCATCTCCATCCTTGCCATATGGCTGGCCCACATCCCTACACAAGGGCGGACGGCCCCGCTTAGCCAGGCAGAGAAGACCGCATCAAGGGCACGCGAACATTAATCTCAACTTTTACTCAACGAAAACACCATGACTAGCAAGGGGGTTTTACTTCTCCACCGACGTCGATACACAATAAATACAATTCTCTCTCTCAACAAAAACACCCGGGAAACAACCGAAGAATGCGGCATGGACCGACCCTACACTTACCAAACTTCGAAATCAAACCACTATGAACAAGGAAACAACAGCACGCTATCACTCTCCATTATAACTTTCAGAACCAAAACAGGGGAACTTAACAATCTCCAAAACCACGACTATCTAAGGGCACTCTACAACTCTCTAACTTTCTCCATGATAACCTTCCAGAACAGGGGAAACCTACAATCCCGAGGACCACAATCTACTCACTTCCGGCAAGTCTCTCTAACTCCCTATTGGTAGGTTTTTTTTTTTACTAAGGGGAGGGGTAGGAAAATTGGGAAGATGAAATGGGGCAAGGATCATTAAAGGGTCAATAGTTAGGACTAAGGGTAAGGACCTGGTTCCCTCCGAAAAGGAGAATGACTGGAGAAAACCAAGGCTCGCGTGGGCAGGGGCGCAACCCTGAAGTAGACGAACACCACTGGGACTGTGGGGAACATCTACCCGCTACCCATTAACCTCTTCTTCTTACCTTTCTGTGACGGACTTTGGGTACTCGTTGCTTTCGGACACCACTCTCTGAGGAACTATTTCGTGTTGAGCTGTACGGACTTGTTTCTTCGGAATCAGAATCAAGGCAACTTACTTCACTACTTTCACCTCGATTTGGATTATCCTCATCATCTAACTTCTCTGCTTCTCTTTCTTCCAATCCTTCCTTCTCTTCGTCATCTTCTACAATTTCCCCTTTTTCGTCCCCATAATCCAAATCACCATCACGACACTGCACATCCTCAGCATCTTCCAGTTGCTCCTCTGATCCATCTTCAACCGCATCTTCCCTCAGCTCCTCACCAATTTCTTCACTAACTTCTTCTCCAATCTCATTAACATCCTCCTTTTCATCAACACGTTCATCATCAATATCATCGCCATCACATCCACTTCCACCATCAGAACACTGCACATCCTCGTCCTCCTCTAGTTGCTCACCTGGTCCACCTGCAACTTCTTTTCGTTCTTCGGAATCCTCAACACTAATTACAGAAGGCGTCTGCACATCTTCACACACTACATCACTCTCACTCGCACACTCCACAACGCTGCCACCAAATTTCTCCTCAACTTCTACCTCATCTACTTCTACCACACTTGCGGCATGAACATCCCCTTGTCCATCCACAACCTCAGAAACACTTGCAGCCTGGACATCCCTGTGTCCATCTGCAAACTCAGACTCTACAGTCTCCCTAACACCTACAACTATACCTTCCTGTGCAGCATCCGCAGACCGCTCTTCTGCCTCTTCTATCGATTCCACTCCTTCACCACTTTCAGCAACTACAACGTCCTCAACATTTTCCACCCTGGAATCCAGCTGTCCAGGTTCATGTGCAATGACTGAATTAATTTCTACTGGCGATGGTGAAGCTACACCATCAAGTGACTTCTCATATCCCTGCGTAGGCGATGACGATATTACCGGATCTGGATCCGTCACGAACCGAGATGGAGATACCGGAACAAATTCTGCGGTATCTGGATTCAACCATGACGTCCTCTTCGAGTCCTGTAACTCAGTATCAGCAGATGTTTTCTTAGGCTCTTGTATTGATCCACAGAAGTTATTCCGCTTTCCTTCTTCTGCTTCACCTTCTTCATCCACTAATCTCTTAGGCACTGGTAATTCCTCTGGAAGCTTTAAACTCTCACTTCTCTCCAAATAGGAATAACGCCTTGGTACAGGCTCCCTACTTGCCGATGTTTGTTCCCTAACATAATTTCTTCTTCCCCTGTTAATTTCATACTTCTTTGTTTTCTGTGCTGTAGCTGTTGTTACCGTCTTCTCACTTGCCACACCCTTGTAGCCTCCATTACTTCCGGAATACTCCGTTTTTCTGACTGTCTCTTGTGTTCTCCTCCAACCACCATGTTTGTCCTTTTTAGCTCTTCCTAACAAACCACTGGAGTATTGGACATCTGCGGCATCTCTTCCCCGGGACTCGTCAACCTCCTGGACCGTTCTTGAAACCACACACAGCCGTTCAAGGTCCGCAAAACAACGTGGACGGTCCGCGAATATTAAACGAGATCTCTCTTGGGGATTCAGTCCTTCCAGAATCGCTTGTATAACTTCTGTCTCGGGCAACCCCAACCTTAACACCCGGGCAGCTTTCCGTATATCGTGCACGAAGTCCCCTAACGCCTCTCCGTTGGCCTGTAGGCGATAGAATTTTTCCAACTTAAGCTGGGCACGTCGTCGAATGGGTAGGAAGAAGTTCAACACCTCCCCATGGAAAGCATCAACACTGTCACCCCGACGCAGAGTGTTTGTGACCAGCCCTGCCAATGGACTCCGGCAATACGGGTATAAGAGACAAGACCTCCCCATCGGTCACCCCCGGGAAATCTGCCAACTGCAGGACAAGGTCTAAGAAAACCAGCAACTGCTCCTCATCTATTCCATCTAACACTGAAAATTTCTGGAGAACTCCTGAAAGAGGGTGGGGCAACTTCTGATAGCATACCGCCGCCAGAATTGCACAATTCAAAACAAACAATAATAAAACAAATCCCCACTAAACACCTAACACAAACATGACCTACAAAACATATTCACAAGAATCAGAAAAAAACCCAAGTACTGTCCTTCCTTTGAGCGACCCCCGGGTTCTCTAGCGCTGCGGAGACCTGGCCTACTTCGGAACCATCGACTCACACCACAGAAGGAGACAAGCAACAACCAACAATACTGAACACACATAACATCAAACATCAATCCGACACACACTTCTCACCAACACATAACTCACAGAAACCAACTAGCAATCAGAATTCATAATTCGGGAACTAGTAATCAAAAGTTAACAGGCATTAAGTCGGTGACGGTACCGACTTCCGATCGGGCCATACCGCATCCCGCTAATGTCACACGCTAAACGCCGACCCTGAATCAGCAACATTCTATCACCCAGGCTACGCTTGAGACTCCCCGGCAGTTCAACCTATCACATTTTCCGAACACAAATACCCGCCCCAGTGGTGCGACCCGACTCACAAGTTATACGACCTAAACTAGCCTACACGGGCATATACCCTAAAAAAACAATGGCATAACAATAGCATAGTATTTCCGAGTTTGCAAGCCCCGTCACACCCAATGACCCAAGGGTTCAACCCTAGAATGAACCACGCTCTGCTACCATTTGTAACCCCTCTTTCTTTTTGCTGTATATAAGAAAAAACTTTTGTATTTTATTTTTTTTTTGAAAGAGAAGCCACAAGTTATTTAAAACTAGGCCAGAGCCTAGAGAAGCCAAAAATGCGCTGGGTCCAGTATGACGGGACTTGCAATGAAACTCGGCTGTAATTTAACAATAACACTTTTTATTTTGCCCCCATAATTCGTTACATATATATCCTGTAAATCACATAGTTATCACAAGGCCAGGGCAATAGCCCTCAAAATACATAATAAATAAATAATTTTCATATCCTTAATCGTGTCAAGACAATATCTCTCTATCCCTATAAACTTGTATATATATATATATCTATATGTCCGGGAACATTCTGTAATTATATAATTCCCCCCCCTTTTTGTTACTAACACTTAACATTGACAACACGTACAGAAACATAAAGACACATACACTCACAATTATATCCACATATTATAAACACCTAATACCCTTGGAATACCCATGCTCAACAGGCAGTATTTCTACAAAGCCCCAAGACCGGCAACCATAAGGGTTCAACTTTCAGTCAACATGATTCATTAATTCCCCTTAATTTAAATAATTAAGAAAAACCCCTGAAAGGATGATAATAACTCTCAAAGCATAAAGAGACCGGACTGCCCATGTGTATAGATAGCATCGGATAATCGGCCCACTACGAGCATATGAAATCTTTAAGTTTCTTCGACAGCATATAAATTAAAAAAATCCTCATCACCTGATTTTAAGCAATTGTTATGCGTTTATAAAATGTTAATTTTGTTTTACAAATCCAGATGGATATATGTATCAGTATATGCTTTTACAAGGTTAAAAATTAATCAGGATAGACTTTTACAAGTAAGAAAATTAATCAGTATATGCCCACAAAATATAAAATTTCTTTTCTGTTAAAGCCGGATGGCTGTGTATAAATGAGTTTATAATAACTGACTGTTGTATCCTAGCAGATGTGGGAGCGCGCCAGCCTGTACTTGACCATGTGTGACAGGAATCAAACCTGCCTTAAACTGAATGAACATGTGCCTGGCAAAAACTATGTCCCCTTTTATCCCCAGAAAACAGCCAAAAAAAAAAGAAAACGAAACCCCCCTAGCCCTTACCGGTTAAACCAAAATGAAATTAAAATATAAACCCCGTTCTGAACCAGCCGGAACAGAACCCCTAACATGTGACTTAAATTTTGTAGTGAACAGTGTAATGACTATTGACTATATATGAAAATATTTAAGTGAAAAAAAAAATCTCTAGCACGCTCCCCCAGTGCAGCACACAATTACAAACATCGTACTTAGTTTTATGAAGTTAAATTATTAAAGTCACATGATGTTCAGAATGAATGTTCAGCTGACACACCCCAGAGCAGACTGTCTAGCCACGTGGGCACATGGTTTCAAAAGAAATTTAAACTGTGAATCAGGAGCACGGCAGGCCCGGCCAACGAAAAATAAAAGAGTTCATATCACCTTAATTATGAGCATGTGGTGCATCTTGAGTTGGTTCACCAGACTCCCTCCTCCGAACAGGTGTGTGTATGATGGTTCATGGCTGATGAAGATGGAGTTATATCAGCATCGACCAGCATCTCCGGCTTAGACGAGAACCCTGGGAATTCACAAAAATTAGAAATGCTGTTCATAAAAAATGTCCACCCAAGTTCCCAGGTAAATAACCTCAGAACGGGCCATTCAACCAACACCAGATAATGCACAAAGTTTCGGTTATTATTATTTGAAAATTGCCTGAAGAGTAATAAAGTCTACCAGGGGATGATCAACTCACTAAATAAAAAGATATTATTAAAAGGCGTAAAGCAAAAGTCACTTGCACAAGCTCTTAACAAGCGCCGACAGAATCTAACAGGTTAGTCGCGCCACGTGGCACACAATTATCTAAATTTGTTAAAAAATGACCACCTTAAAGGCACTCACAGTTGCACACAAATGAAATTTTAATAGTGTTTCGTCTAAAGGTGGTCACACACTTTATTTTTACTGCCATAATCAATTTAAAAAGGACACGCGAACAGCCTGTTACATGCACGAGCCTATCTTGCCCAATTCAACTCCATGCATACACACTGACTTTAGCTTATAATTCACATAACGCTCTATGAAACAATTACAGTGACTCTTGTATTATAATAATAATAAAAGGAATATGAGCTGTATATACTGAACATTAAATGAATCTTTCAATACACACACTGCCAGGTCGCACCAAATACATTCGTATTTCTCATACGGCTGCATACATTTCGTTAATTAAATTTAATTATTTTTGACTCATACAATAAGATGCTATGATCACTTACCGGGAAGTCTCGTAAATTTAGCCTGCCATTAGAGTAGAAGAAACAACTACGCAGTACAATCTGTTCGGATCAGGAGTCTGCTGCTTCTCTGCGTGCCGGTACGTAACTGAATTCAGCAGTTACGCTGCAACCAACAGCCCCACTGGCCCATAGCGTGCTCGCGCCGCTTCAACGGTGCCGTCCAAATCTAGTCGCTCTAGCCGACCTTTGCGTTCACGTTATTTTAAAATTAATTTTCTAAAACCTTTGACCGCCGGTTTAGGCAAACACCGGCACAAAGGTTTTATCAAACCAATACTTGTTTAAGGATCGTCCAGCTTCATCATCAGGAAAATGGCGGTCCTTTCTCTGCAACTGACATGTTCCCTCTATTCACCATTATATCTCGGAAGGATTGAGATTTCTTGCTTGGCCAAGCTCCCATATCTTGTAAAAAAGAACACGGAAACATGGTCTACGTTGTTGTCAGTAATGTTCTATCCTTCATCGCCTGTAATTTCAAGACTGCACGATGCAACATCATCCATGGTACTTCAACCAACTGAATCTTGTAAATGTACTTTGACACTTTCACACTTTGAAGTATTCATGACATTAACTTTACTGTATTTATGAACAGCCTCGTCGCTAATAACATCCATTTTATGATCGCAAGTTGATTCCTTGTTAATTGTAATATATTGACAATCAAGGTTCGATTTTCCTAGAATAAAAGACTTCATAAACTCTTTGAAACTTGTTATAGATCTTAATCTTATATTAAGAAAATCTTATATTCCTGTAGTTGTTAAGAAATAGTCATATCAAAGAAACAAGTTGTTTGTAGTTTTATAAACTGAAAACAATTTTTTCAAGTCAATGCTCACTTTACCGCCCTCCTGGCTATATTGCAGAGAGCGGCTGCCCTCTTGGCCCACCCTAGCAGAGGGCGGCAAAGTGAGCATTGACTTGAAAAAATTGTTTTCAGTTTATAAAACTACAAACAACTTGTTTCTTTGATATGACTATTTCTTAACAACTACAGGAATATAAGATTTTCTTAATATAAGATTAAGATCTATAACAAGTTTCAAAGAGTTTATGAAGTCTTTTATTCTAGGAAAATCGAACCCTGATTGTCAATATATTACAATTAACAAGGAATCAACTTGCGATCATAAAATGGATGTTATTAGCGACGAGGCTGTTCATAAATACAGTAAAGTTAATGTCATGAATACTTCAAACTGTGAAAGTGTCAAAGTACATTTACAAGATTCAGTTGGTTGTAGTACCATGGATGATGTTGGATCGTGCAGTCTTGAAATTACAGGCGATGAAGGATAGAACATTACTGACAACAACGTAGACCATGTTTCCGTGTACTTCTCTACAAGATATGGGAGCTTGGCCAAGCAAGAATTCTCAATCCTTCCGAGATATAATGGTGAATAGAGGGAACATGTCAGTTGCAGAAAAAGGACCGCCATTTTCCTGATGATGAAGCTGGACGATCCTTAAACAAGTATTGGTTTGATAAAACCTTGCAAAATGACGAAAAGGTAACACTTGGATGTGTTTTCTCCAACTAAAAAATCTCTATCTTGCTTTTGTTGCACTTTATTTCCACAAAAAAACTATCAATGAAGCCATTTCAATAGTAAAAATGTGTTTTCGTCATGGCGAAAGTTAAATCCGCGTATTCAGAATCATGAAAATAGTCCTGCTCATCGCTCTGCGTTTTTTTAATGGAACGAATTGGAACGTTCTTTAAACAAAGGGGAACTTATTGATGATCTACTTCAGGAACAAATGAGTAAAGCAGTTAAGACATGGAAAGAAATCCTCGAACGGGTCATTGCCACAGTACAAACTCTTGTACAAAATCTGGAGGGCTGATAGGAGTCAATTACTAACAATGCAAATGCTGGAAACTTTCTGGCTTTGTTAAAATACTTGGATAAATTTTTAACGTATAAAATTATACTTTGTGCATAACTGTTAAAATACTTTATTATGCTTTGGATAAATAAAGCACTGACACTTCTGGAGACGCTAATGGACAAATTAAAAATTTGGAGGAATAAGCTGTGTGACAATGTCGTTACTAAGGCAGAGCAGGTATGTAATGAATGGAGTGTCTCTCTCAAATACTTAAAACTAACAATTCGAACATGTCTCTTATCAACTAACATACAATGTCCAAACCTGCAGAGTCTACTTATACAAATTTTTATTTAAACATGCTATCATATGCTTTGAGTCCCAGTAATGTTTTATATGCATATTCTACTCATTGCAATATGCATGTACACATAGAGCTACTACTGTTGATTGAAATCAAACAAAATGCTCAATTAATAATTAGTTTTCTATTTTTAAAGAGTGAACATATAGATTCTCAACCTCAGGGCATGTAGCACATATAATACAAGAGAAAATTTACAAATAAACACTTTGTACAATTCGATTAGTTTCATTTCTTTATAACTTATTATAATAATGTATTATTCTTCAGTTTGTTTAAAATATTTTAAAAGTAGCCGAGCTGGTTCCCCATCTTGTAAGCGATCTGTATTGAACCTGCCATCTTGTGAACACTAATGGTAATGGCCGACGCCAATAACTAACGCCAGTCTCCCAATTCGTTCTAACTAAAGTTTAATCGTGAATATTTGTTTTATATGGTATTGTTTTAAGTTATACTATTTAAAAATCAACACTGTTAATGTCACACAGTAACGTAAAATGCTTGAATGTTCGGTTTGGTTACTCATTTATACAGACGAATTATTATTAGTGTCAAAGTGTTGGTTTTGCCATGCAGTGAAGTTTACGTTGAACGAATGTGTTTTAAATATAACGTTATTTTGCTTAGAAACCTTGTATGTATTTTCGTAATTACACTTAGTTATTTATTGCTCACTAGTCTCCTCGTTTTACGTGGTTAATTTTACTTGCCTTCTCAATTATTTCCTTGATATGCTGTTAATTATATTTCCTTTGAGGAATTAATTTCTTTTTATCTTTCCAACACGATTATCATTCAGTATAACTGTTCTTCTTTATTTTGAACTACTAGGTTGACACTGATTAATAATATTACTTACTATTCACTAATATACCTTTCTTTCGCTTCGATGTTCTCTGATCAGACGCTTAAACAAAAGTGAGTTGGCGTCCTTTTTTAGAACACATTATTGTTACAAACCAACCTCGTCTTTCGGTCTTTGGTTTAGTTTTATACTAAAATGTTTTTGAATTCTTATTTTCTTCTGTAACACGGCTTTTTATGTTCACTACATAGTTTAAATATACTTATTTACACTTTGTTGACACTTGACACTCATTATAATATATAGTCTAAGATATTGTTACGACGGTCTACTGATCGTCGTATGGTACAGTGGAAAACAAAATACAAGACACCAATTACTTCACTAATCACCAGCTTTAATTATCACAATTAAACTGTTTGTAATTAACAAGATAGTCTCTTACAAAAAATCAAATAAAAATTGTACACACGCAATAAAAAATGTTAACTGATATAAAACACAATTGTACTGTATTACAATTGTCCCACACAATTATAAAATAATCTGTCACTTTGTTAAACAACAGGCGCTCTCTAGAATCCACTAGAAACAGTGTCCTTGAACACACTGCGCTTACCGGTATGGTCCGGTATAGACTCGATAGTTGACGCGTAACAGAGGCCTCTAGGTTTGGACCCTAGCGGCAAGTAGACTCTGCAGGTTTGGACATTGATATGTTAGTTGATAAGAGACATGTTCGAATTGTTAGTTTTAAGTATTTGAGAGAGTAAAAAATGACTGTTAGTGTTGTGAAATGGTGCGGAAAGATGCGTAGGCGTGTGCGAGAATATTTACTTATTTTACGGGATAATAATTCAAAAAAACCATATTAAATCGAACAACGTTTTAACCTATAGGCCTATGGAATTGTGAGATGAGAGTTGTACCAGAATGCGCCTAAAAAAAAGACCTGTCAGGTGTCAGTATTATAGTAATTTAATGAACCGAATATATGAGTTTTTTAACAAAGAAAGTTTTATGGCTCATTAAATAGGTCGTAAAATTATACTTTATTATTTTTTTTTCTTAGACGAACCGCAAATTTCTTTCAAACAGTCTTATGCAAGATAGTGTTACCTTGGCCACAGAAGCAAGAATGGCGTACGAGAATTAGGGCAAATTTTCATTTGCATACTAATTTCTTTCTGTGAACTCGGAAGCGTGTATACGTGTTACACTAGTTTAGACGTTTGGTCTACTAAGGCGTTACGAACACTTGTAAAAAATGTTCGCTAGGTACTGCTAAATTGTAAATTAAAAAAAGTGCTAATCCGGGAAAGTAGAAGATTTCCGTATAGGGATTAGAACACTTCAAGTCTGCTGGATTTATGAGTATGCCAAATACACAAAATTGCACTAAAAAAGAATAGCAGTAAAAAGAAATTAACTATAATTTATAGAACTGTTTTAACGACCCTGAACGCCGGATACCAGAAAGAACTAACATCTGTCTGGATACAGACATCAACATCTCGGCGATCTATATTCTTCATAGAAAGGGAAGTGGCTTTATTTTTATATAAACTCTAATAAAACATAATTACTAAACAAAATAGACAAAAAAGAATTAAAAAAAACAGGTTTGATCTATTAGATTATATAAGAGATAAAAATTATTTTAATTTATATTCAGTTCAATAGAGACAGAGTAATTAATTTGTTCTTTTCACATTAACTCTATTAAAATCAAAATATTGTCATTTGTAGTTAAATCGTTAATAAATCCGACAACATTCCTGTACACGGTTTACCGACTACTTATTCTATGCGACACTTGTTCATCGCAATATATAGGCCTATAATTTTTTTCACTTACGTATTTTGCGGCTAATTCAAATTAATTTATTACTTGCTTGAGAATTAGTAATGGTTAAGCATTAGGGACAGATCAAGACAACGTGATCAAGGAATTAAGAAACATATAGAAACAAAGAGACTGGTTCTGAAATGAACGAAGTTGCAGGTCCACGAATCTGTGCGTTGTGGAAAAGAAGAAGAAGAAGAAGAAGAAGAAGAAGAAGAAGAAGAAGAAGAAGAACAACAACAACAACAACAACAACAACAACAACAACAACAACAACAACAACAACAACAACAAGAAAAGAATCACGGTACACGTCCTCCCTTATGTTCATTTTATGGAGACATGGTAAGGTAATAGTTTTTATAACTTTTATAGGCTACTGTGTGTTTATAGGTTACTGTGTGTAGTTAATATTTGTTTTAGAAGCTTGTTACGCTTACCTTTTATTTTATCTACGGTCGAACTGTTGACTGTATATGTATACGTTACAAGTATGCGGGAATTTTCAATAATTGCTCTTCAGGAGATAGGGACTTGTTTTTAGTGAGACCGTTTTATGGTATACAGTCCTTAGCTCAACGTCTTTTTATTCTCCTCTCTTAGTAGTGTATAGGCTATTCCTCGTTGTTACTTTATTTATTTTGTCAAAGAACGATTTGTTCAGAAAGTTATATTTTTATGGTGTAATTATTTACATAAAAAAAAAATAGAACCAAGTTCATTTAAACGTATTTTAAAAATACTCTTGAGTGGGGGCTTATTTCAAACAACAACCGAGAACTCAAAGGACTAAAATTTGGTCGAAGAATCTTGTAAACCGATCTACGATGAACTATAGTGTGTTGATGAGGTCATTAACACATTGACATTACGTTATTTTTATTTGTACTCCTCTGTTTTTATTATTTGCACATTAGCTTCCACTGTATAACGTTTAACATTTGTCTGTTGTTGTTTAACTGAGGGGTAAGACGCGTAAGACACGTGAGGGGTAAGAGCGGGTAGGTAGTACTGCTCAGTAAGTAGCACTTAATAACTTGTATAAAACGTATGTGAAGTGGTTTCGGCATCAAAATGTGTCACTAACATGGGCCGTTTAACTGAATTATATTTCGATGTTCAGTCGATGACAGAAATACTGATGTGATGACGTCACAATAAAAGCGGACCATTGTTTCCATTGTTCACTGTACGACCTAAATATCTTTTAAATTAATAACGTACTGTGGGTATTGCTTTGTTGTTGACACCCATTAATCAACTGTGTTATGGTTTATATTTCAGAATCTGAACTCGAATTAAATTATAAACACTTTAATATTGTGTGTGTGTGTGTGTGTGTGTGTGTGTGTACAAGTGTGTAATTTTACAAACAACGATTGTGTCTTGTCACAACCACCGAGAGCCGGTCATCAAGGTGGTCGCGATCTTGTACGGTTAATGGTCCGCGAGTCACGAAGAATGGCGCGCCCTAAAGCTGTGTCGATTACGTAGGAATCGACATACATAACTGTACAGTTTATCAATCACTCTTTATTGGTTTTTATCGTAAATCAAACTGCAATTGTGTAAGCAGCTTGGGCGGCCGCGATTAGGGCAGCTTACATCACATAACTAATAACTAACGTCACGTAGCCTACAAGTTGCCCTTAAACAGTGTAAATTTCAACAAGGTTGCTGAGAAGTACGGAGTCCTTTTATATTTTTAAGTGCTAAAATTAGATTAGTTTTATAAAAACATTCGTAAAATTCCTTACATTTGTTGTGTATATTACCAATTTTTGTCTGTAAAACAATGAAGCAAGTTAACACGTTGATTACCAAGAGAAATTTGTTAAAATGACTACGCCATTTCCAGTTAGCCGTCTTATGTTACAAAAAAAAAGAAATCATAAAATTGACATGAATTTTTGAGGCAGTTGTTAGATAAATATTTAGATTATAACATAATTTTTATATAATAAGTTCAGAGATAAATTTATCCAGTGTTGATTGCATCCACACTATATGACTAAGTTCCAAAGAAAATTAGGTCCCAAGAAACTATATTTTATTTTTCACGTTTTATATCGTTTATTGCAAAAAGTACGCCCATCCAAGTCGTATGTGTGTGTGTGTGTGTGTGTGTGTGTGTGTGTGTGTGTGTGTGTGTGTGTGTGTGTGTGTGTGTGTGTGTGTGCTTAGGAAGGAGAAACTCAGTTTCCAGTTTTGTGACGTGAAGCTGATTATAAATCTTTTAAACAACCCCAAAATCATCTAAAAACCTTGGGGCTTTGTAACCGCGTGTGAGCGTACATTTGCGCTAACTACCACAAAGTTCGACATGTATTTTAAGTTTCCATCCGATTTAAATGTGGTGTGTGTATTTTACGAAAGGAGGCAGACTCGGGTCGTTTTTGAGTAATATCACTTCCTTCGAAGGTGTGAGCAAGAAAGAAGAGTTTTATTATTTTTGGAATGTTTTTTTTTTGTAATTGAGAACTGGGTCGACAAGATGTGACAAGTAAGGTTATATATCGTTTTGCAGGGTTTTCAAAATTCGTTTCAACATCAACTTGAAAATTTTAATTTCTGAAATTCAGAAAGTGGCTTGGTTGGCGTAGCATTCATTGGAAAATATGTTTAAAATTAATTCAAGATTGTTTAAAATGTCTATATAGTTATAACATAAATAATTCAAATACTAATCGAAGAAAAATAATTAAATATCTACTTTTTTGTTTGTACGCACTTCTTTACTATGGAAAAATCGGTAGAGTCTGGACCCTGCTACCGATGTCTATTAACGTAGCCCATATGTTTTCACATTTATCTTCTTGATTACAACAAAATAAACAGCAAATAACGAGTTCTTTTTCTTTTAATTTTGTTATTTTATGCATAAAAATTTAAACTCTCTCCTCATAACCTGTCAGAATCCTTCCAGAAGGAAATCCTGGCTGCGCCGCTGAAATAAAATAATAAGAGAGATATTATTGCTAAATAATTACACGATTTATTGTCACGTAGGCTCCCCAACTTATATATTTTTTATAAGCGTTTCTTATAACTAAGCTGCCAAATATTGAATGCACTAGTTTATGTTTGGATTCACTGATCTGTTTATTGGTTAGTTTGTTAAATACTCTAGAATTTCAAAATTCTTAAAATTCTGTAAAGTATTGCATCGAACGTTGGAAGCACATTAGAAACACGTTAGTTGTCTTAAAAATGGTATGTTCATAAATTTATTATTTAATTCAAATTCAATTTTTTTAAATAATCATTCTCTTTATTAAGTGTATGCGATTTACAGTTGGTGTGTGTAATTTATTCATCTGGTCTGTTTGATTCAGACTTTTTGTATAATGAGATTATTTTCAATTTTTAATACAGAAGTTATTTTTGGATCGAAGAAGCGCCCCTTTGACATTATCTTCTTTTCCTGTAAGTAGTAACGTCTTCCTATTGTGGACTGATTTCGAGTGTATTCAGCAACAGACTTCGAAAGCAAGTCGTTTGCGAATCAAAAGAATTTAAAACGGTTTAAGATAATTTAAAAGTTGCCCTCTAACAGTTTACGGTAAACGTTAGCATATTTGTTAAACGAGCGAAGCGAATCTCAGTTATAACTCTATCGTTTGGAATTTGACAGTCAGTCTGCCTATTTATCTATCTGTCTGGGGTATGTCTCATGATAACTTTTGAACGCATCAACCAATTTCCGTAAAACTTGGAACTTGTACCATACAGAACTCTATCGTTTTTGAAGATGATCTCCCCAAAAATAGGGGGGCGGGAGGCAAGAGTGTGAGGGTCAAAATTGTGAAAGAAATCGCAAAAGCACATATGGGATATCAACGTAACGGAAACGGTAACCACAATCTGAGTATAGTGTTCATTTATAAAAACTTCAAACTTTTTGGACGTCAGGGCCCAAAAAGCGAGTGAAATTTTGATAAATTCATGTGAGGTATCAAATTAAAGAGAATTTTTAACTAACACCCGAGTGAGGTGTTGAGTTTTAGAACTTTAAAAATTTTGGTACCCCAGGGCCAATTTTCTCGTAATTTAAAAAAAATTTAATATCAAAATTTATATAATAATAAATATATTTCGTCGAAAACAGTGAGCGAGTTCTGCAGCTCACGGAGCATATAGGTTTCAGAATTATTGACAAAATGTATAATATATTATTCATAATTGTGATAAAAGCTAATAAAACAATTATTTTATTAGTGTTTTGCAGGTTATGGGAATATTTAAAGAGAAAGCAATAATTCGAGGAAAGAAAGGAAGCCATAGTAACAGTTGCTTGAGAGCGTATCTTTTGGAGAGCTAGCGTGTTTCTGAGCATTAAATTATGAATTCATTTTCCGGATCTAGGGCGCCGCGCCGCCATACAACGAAAAATATTTTTGTTTAATACTATTAACAACTTTTATGACACGATTACGAAAAAGTTGGAAAGCGACTATTTGGCAGCCGCAGCTTCCCTATGCAAAAACCAGCGCGCACTAATAAATTTCCTGCTCAGTCTTGTTAACAAAGTTATCACAGGCTTTTATCGATCTCCTACTTAGTGCTCTACATCATACAGCGCAGTTGCAAAGAATTTCTAAATTTACTTATACTACACCTTATTTGTAATAAATGTATGGAAGCGTGTACTTGTATTTAGTTGTTCTAATAAAATCGTATTACCGTTATGCCGTTAAGTACGTAATGCATGATACGATACGAGATGGAGGATAATAAACGCTAAAGCAATAAACTGCTGTATACTCATCAATACGTGCTGCTCGCTATAGTGTTGTAAACACTGCTATAAAGTTGCATATATTGTTTACAGTCTACTAACGGCATCGAAGCTCTGGCCAGATAATATTCCGATGAACGGTATTCACCACTGTGAATCTGCTCGATTTACAGTTTACTTTTTAACCGACACAGTCTCCGCTCAATTATTTGAAATTTAAACTGTAAATAGCAAGCAGTTAAATAATAATAATTTATTAAAACTGTAGCCTACATTAATAATAAATTAATTATTCAATCAATAAAACTTGCCTTTTTTTTGTAAAACATATTTAAAAAAGTTTTTGTTAATATTTTATTTTTTAGCTGAATTCTTATATCGGGTTTTTGATCTAGACCTATTCGATTTGGTAGTGTTAGAGGAACCGGCACAAGAGCTTGCAGCTGTCATCACCGACGCTGAAGTCAATATTTGTCATATTAATCATAATCGGATATAATATATTATATAACATAGATTATAATTTATATATATATATGTATATATTATATTTGTCATGTTACGAGAAGAGAATGTTTTCTGAAATTAGAGTAGGAGTCAATAGAACTTCCACCACTACTGAGAAGACCGAAGTTAATCGAACATGAACGAATCTTTTCGCAGCTGAGAACTGAGAGCTTTTATGCCTTTTTTCTCTACGCGTAAACTGTCCACGACGGTGCTTCCCGTACCGCAAATGCAACGAAATACATGATGTAAATAAACGTTAATAGTTGTAGTTGCATATTATTCTTACTCACGCATTTCAAATTATTAGAGTGACTTGTATTTTAACTTGGTCATGAGTTTTTCGGTCAAAAATCGATTTTTTTATTGTCCCCCAAAATTTTCCATTTAATCCTGATTAAGAAAATATATACTTTTATGGGGTTATCTACATTAATGTGGCCATAAAAAATAAAATAAAACGTACTACATATTGTTTTCCGACTCCCACTGTTTAGCTTTACGTGCATTTTCCGTAACCATGTGTTTCGACAATTAGGCACAGGTTTCTCAAAAACTATAAGTGCTACTGAGTTCAAGTTTTTTGTGGTTGAATAGTACAGTGTAACAATAAAAATGTACTAGAATTAATATCTTCCTTTAAAGAACAAATATTGTAAAAATGTTTTTATTTATAAAAATGTTTGTTTTAAATTTAAAAAAGTAATTATTTTTTGTATTGGTACTTTTTTTTTCTTAAATTGCTTCAAACTAGTACATTATGTTTCAAATATAGGTGTTAAGGTATGGTAGCAATTTCAGATACCATTGAAATATTGCTAATGGTTCAATAGATCATTGAACCATAGGCTATATCTATATCTATATCTATGCCTATGGTCTATGGTTTAATAGATCATTAATTAACGGTACCTAATTAAACCCCTCTTCGCCCATTTAAAATACATTGGACAAAAAAGCGCTTAATCATAGAAAACTAATCGTTTGAAAGAGATTTCCACGGTCTGTACGAAGCAGCATGTTTAGTGTGGTGCTAGTCCCTATCTGTGAACAAGCCTAGCTTATCTTTACTATACAGGCGTTTGACAGTGGAAAACTATTGTTAAAAAAAAAACTTCAATGAATGCAAACAAAATTTATAATTAACGATTAAATAGTAAGCCATGTGAAATTAAAAAAAAACACACACAAATTTAGTATTTGGGCCGAAACATCTAAAAACACAATACAAAGGATGAACGGACAAAATGTGTAAATGAATGTGAATTTAAAAGAAATTATAACGGAAAATTTGAGCAATTGCTAATTTTACTCAATCAACTATGCTGAACGCAAAGAAATGGGTGTGTTTTAGAAAGCGGAGAGGTATTGAGACGCCAGAACCGTAAGGCGGCATTATTTGAAAGAAAATTAACTTGTAAAAAATCTGTAGAGTAAAGCGGTAGGTTAATAACGCCGGCGCTGGGGCTGACGACTATAATGAATGTACTTTTAGCCGAAGTCACGTTTTGGGACACAACTGTCATAAAATGTATTATTTGCTAAGATAGTAAGGGTGTTTGCCAAACGTTGTAAACTTAAGTGCATATAACAATAGATACCGTTAGACGAGAGAGAGCGTTGTGTGAGAGAGATAACGATAGACGCTAGTTTTTTAAGCACGTGGAACACAGAAAAACGTTGGGCGAATCAGAAAAAGCGTCATGTATCGCGCGGGAGGTTTTAGTTAAACAGATTGGGCGAATTTGTATTTAGCGGTAGTTTAAACCTATAGGAACGTTTTGCTGTAGATCGTAGGTAAGGGACACTCAAAGCAAGTATATATTATGAACTTAGAGAGAAATGAGATAGTCTTCTATATATCGGTGGAATTACACGAAGAGACTCGCGTACGCTGTTTTGCGTCAACTATAGATTTTAATAAGTAATGTAAAAAATAAGTAAATTCGCAGAAGTGACAGAGTACGGGAACGCGATAATTACTAATACTAAAGTTATAAAGTTTTATAAACAGTAATAAGTAAGTGAGTGGATGATCGGAATTATAATAAACAACAAGAAGTAATAATACATATGAAGTTCCATTAATTCAATACATTGTGGTAAATCGCGGAAGAAGGCGAATGAGTTCGGAGTAAAGTCACGACGGTGTGAAATAGTCGAGCCACACGCGACGCGAACTGTGTTAAATGCACTTAAGGTCAATTCAATAATCTTTGTGTCCAGAGTGTATAATTATACGACATAGTTATATGTATAATCCATATGTCAAGTGTAGTGTACACCTGTGATAAAGTGAATTAGTGCAGTTTTAACCAGGATTAACACACGACAACGGCTGCTGACGACTCACCGATCTACAACATCTTCAGGACTACGCACTTTGGAAGGATTCTTACGGAAGTAACGAATAACGAACATTTAATTCTATGTTGTTTGATAAATATATATGTTTGTATTCAATATAGTGACTCAATCTGTCAGAAAAGGACTCATTGCTATTTAATAATATTCAATTTGTAAGATAAAACGATCCAAGTCATATAAAGAAATTTTTGTAATGTATAAATGCAAATGGTTCATTAAAAGTTGAGTAATATAATCTAATTTGTGTTTATTATTACTGGCGCCCTGAGGTATAATCAAGAGTCGGTACACTGGAATAAGTGTTATAGACTATTAAATAAATTATTAATATTATTATTGATCAAGGTAGTTTGTAATCTTATTTCTCACATGCTCGTAGGCCAACATAATTTTCAAATAAATAATTTAACTCTTTTACAAAGGCCTATCAAGAAGTGTATTACAAAATACATGTAAAAATGTAAATCCATAAAACTAGAGTGTAAAAGTCATTCTTAGGGATATAAGAACCAGTTTACTACTCAATCAGACGCAAACATAATATACACAGTACAATACAATATGTTAACAACATAAAAGAAAGAAGAAAAACCCTAAGTAATTACAATAAAACTTATGATTATAATTAAAGAGTTAGTCATATGAAATTTAAAAAAAAACAAATTTAGTATTTGGGACTAAAATTTCAGAGACACAACATGAATAATAAAAAGTACACGCTTACAAAATACCAGTGAACTCTGTAACAAATATAACTAGAGAATTAAAAGTGAATTTAGATCCATAAGAATAGTTTATTATCCGTTATCCAATTAGTCGACTGGTGAAATTTATACATTGATATAACAATATTGTTACGACGGGCTCACTGATCGTCGTATGGTACAGTGGAAACAAGATACAGACACCAATGAAATCACGATTACCAGCTTTAACGAGTCGCAAATAACAATCTAAAATCAAAAATATATTTCCGTACAGTAATTCTAGTTAAATTTGTCCACACGCAATAATAATGTCAACTATTAGAGTTCCACACTAATTATAACACAATAACACTTCGCCACAATACTTCGAATCGCACTTGTGAATAAATCGCTACTTATAAGTGACTAACTAAGTAGCAGCTGTAGCCTAGTTATATAGCCTGCCGATGTTGCAGACTAGTGTTCCATAATATACGTCAACAATCACTCGAAAACTCTAGAGGATACTTTAGTACGACCTTGGCAGAAACACGCACCTACTCGGCTAGCCGGGAAACGTCTAGAAGGACGCTCTCGCCTTTTCGGTATAATATCATCGTTACAATATGTTAACCACAGATAAAAAAATAAATACACTTAAATAAGTACAACAAAACGTATAATGAACGATTAACAATGCGTCGATTAAACTTGTGAAAGTGAATAATGATAAATCAATTTAACATGAAATATGTACCTATACGTTAAATTTAGAAAATTCAAAGAGTTGTGATTTTTACGATACTGTCGAATCGTATAGTGATTTTAGAGACAATGTGATTTTACGATTCTATCAGTTATATCTGATTGTTTTTCCTACGCTTTCAACAAAAATTGTGAAGACCTATCCTACCAAATACATAGTTACGACACAAAGAGTATAATCTTTTTATTTGAAGATTGACCTATTGTTTTCTTTTACTTGGTATTTCTTAACTCAACGCTTGAGTCATTCCAGGTCTTCTTCATCTTTTCTTATGGCATCTAAAACAGACCATGTGGAAGAATTACGATGTCCTACGATGTTCCGGAACCTGTTGTTTAAAGTTTCACACAATTTGTTGGTGCGATGGCTGTTGTTCATTGTGGCATTGTGCACATTTCATACTTCCGGAGGAAGCATTTGCCCAGCGCATCACTGATTAGGCTGTGTCAAAGTCATATAATAGTTCCACCAGCTTAGGAGGTGTCCTCCACAAGCATTCCATTCCTCTTCCAACATCGTTTGTAGGCAAAAAGGCCAGAACATCCAGAATACCTACGAATAGCTATATTGTTTGTTCTTGTACTCGGAGACCGATCCAAGTTACTGTATATGCCTCCAAGTATTCTGGCACAGATGCAGATCCCTTGTCAAACCCTTGTCAACATTTACTTGCGGAGAGAGGCCTTCTGTCACAATTGTAATGAGGGATTTAGGTGTGAGCAAAGTCGCCCCCTGCGATTAATTTTGAGTCCGAGCCGTTGACGCTGATTAAAGTGTGAATATTTTCCGATCCCCGAAAACCACGTCTCTCGCCAGCCGTAAGACGGCATTGGAGCTGCAGAGGCAGAGAGAGAGAGAGAGAGAGAGAGAGAGAGAGAGAGAGAGAGAGAGAGAGAGAGAGAGAGAGAGAGAGAGAGAGAGAGAGAGAGAAAGAGAGAGAGAGAGAGAGTGAGAGAGAGGAGTGGGTGTAGACAACGGAAAATATATTGTGAAGGAACTGTCAATCATGGACGTTCTGAGATTTGCTGGTAGACATTGGATTTTGACTCCGCCTGCTACATCCGTTACGAATCCCAAATACGTTAGGACAAACCACTGGTTAACGTCAAATTATCATAGACTTAGATGGAGCGAAGGAGAGACACCGTACGACAATCTTGTTTCATTGTTAACATCACATACACGTATATATAAATATGTGTTTGTGAAGGGTTTTGAGAAAAAACGTTTTTTGCAATCAAAGATAATACACAATAATATCATCAATCTCGATGACTTTGGTTGTCCTAAAAACATACCGTATCTATTTCATGGAACAGAATGTCTTAGACATTTCAATTCTTCTGACCGATGTGCCAACTATAAGGTGCATGCTATTCGGGAATGGATGATTCATGATTTTCGCTTTAAACAAACATTTTTAATGTAACAAATTTAGAAAGTAGGTCACAGCGAATGATGACATTTATATCTCTCTCATTATGTTGTGGACATGTACATACATGCATAGCTGTAAGCGGTGACTATTTCCTTATGAAAATGGAATGTAGACTTTCCTAATGACATTGTTATATTTTTGGTGTCTCTAATTTCGTCTGTGGGACATGTTCATACATGCAAATGAAAGTGGGACACCGACGTTACCACCACCACTATCACATTGTACTGTCCTTTTGTGTCGAATATTCTGTCATTGTTTGGTTCTCTCTCGCTTGATACAGACGTGTTCACTAGTGTCTTTCTCTCTCTCTTCTAATAATGTCGTTTCTTGTAAAGTTTAATGTTGTAAGTGCTATCGAGTACAAACGATGTTCAGAATTGACAGTGAATAAAAAATATCCCATCATGGTCTTAACAAATGTGGACACAAAATATGGGAACTCTGTGCTTGCTACGTTGGAGGATGGCGACCGCCAGTATCGTGTCTATCTTCCCAAGAGGTATGCAGGTGTCTTCACGAATGAGGAGCTCAGACATATCAAACCTAAAGAACTACATTTAGTGTATCGAGGGACGAGAAATCAAACAACACAAGTAGAGATTGAGTCCTAACGTCGTAAGTAGCAATCGTGTTAACAAACAATTTATTGATGTGTGTGTGTGTGTGTAGTTTCAACTCTCTGTACTTAACACTTTAATAATTGAATTTGTATGTACATGGTAAATGTATCATTGATTCTACAAGTTTCGTTGAATAATAGTTGGTTCGATTAGAAATTATTTGAAAGTACATTAACTTATGCGATAAATGTATCATTGATTCTAAGCAGTATTTACAAATTTTCAGTGAATAATATTTGGTTTGATTAGAAATTATTTGAAAGTACATTAACTTATGAAAAACGACATATACTTGAAAAAGTTTACTTACTTAACGCATTTGATTCTTTCCACTAACTGTGCGTGTGCATGTGATAATTGAATATTATCGTATCAGTGATTCTAATATCGACTGTATTGTTATGTTACAGATAAACTTCCTTGTGAACTGTATCTACAGCCGTGAAATTATTATTTAAAAATCTTACAATGTCAAAAATTATTATTAATATTGTATTTATTTTATATAACAATGTTTGTTTGTGATATATATATATTTAATCAATGTAAAATGTATTTTTGAATAATTGTATAAAATGTATTTTTTGAATAATTGTATTATAACGGTTTGTAAACTATATTTTAAGTTTGTGTACAGTGTTGTAAATATATATTTAATTATTAAAAACAAAATTATGGTTTATTTTAATTTATTTCGTTATAAACCTCCGAATATGCATGCAATTATTTGTATAGTAATCAGAAATGTGTGTGAGAGAGAGAGAGAGAGAGAGAGAGAGAGAGAGAGAGAGAGAGAGAGAGAGAGAGAGAGAGACATTTTAATAATTTGCAGGTTGTATCTTACAATCACGAAAATTATTATTTAAACTGATAATTGTTTTATTAAAATCTTACAATGACGAAATATTATTATTATTTCATTGTTTACGATATATATTTAATTAATGCAAAAATGAATTTCTAAAATTACAATGGTCTGTAAACCATATTTAAGTTTGTGTGTGTGTGTGTGTGTGTGTGTGTGTGTGTGTGTGTGTGTGTGTGTGTGCATACATAGTTAATCTTTCTATCAACCATATTTAAGTTCGTGTACACATACAAATCACTTTGAATAAGGGAATTCTTGTCAACGTTTGCAGCGAGAGAGAGACATATACAATGTGTGTATGTGTACACAAAACTTTTGAAAATACCTTATTTCAAGGAGATTTTTTTATGCGTAACACTTTACCACACACACAGACTTGGCAGTATATTAATTTCTAAATCGTGGTCAATGACTGTCATGTGTCAAAAAAAATTAGAAGTAGGACGCAACGAGGTAGGTGATAAATATATTTCCTGGTGATTACATTTTAGTATCGCTACTTACAATAATCCATAAGTAGCACGACGCTTATGTAAAACCGATGACATAAAGAGCTAGCGAGAGAGAGTGTGTGAGAGAGAGAGAGAGTTTATATCGTTATCGATAACTGTGTCTAGAGACAAAGAGAGAGGAGGGGAGAGAGAGTTGATATCGAAGTCGTCAACAATTTACTATACACTATAATATAGTTTGAATTTCCCACCGAAGAAAAATGTTGGCAGATCTGTTCTATACACACAATAATGCAGGATTGGTAACCCTGATCATATATTTTAATATACACTATAATACACACACATATCAAGTTTGAACCCATACATAGGTTGGTAAACCTGATCATATAGATTTAATATACATTATAACACACAACAAATTTGAACTCATGCAAGGTTGGTAACCCTGATCATATATTTAATATATACACTATAATGCATCAAGTCGGAACCCCCCACCCACAAAGGCATAGTTATCGGGTGGTCTTTCTCTATGAGTCGTAACTGTGGTAATCTGTAGTCCAGCGGTGGTGGGGAGAGCGTGGGAAAAAATCTTGGACCGCGGGAACGGCGGCATCTCTTTGAACTTGGCGCGCAAAAGGTGGCATGAAATTTTATTGGTGGAAATTCGCGGATGCTGCAGGTCCAGCGGTGGTGGGGAGAGCGTGGGAAAAAATCTTGGACCGTGGGAAAGGCGGCATCCTTTGTTAGTTAGAACTCTCATTTTCCCTCTACTATCCCGATTAAAAAAAAAGGAACATCGTGTCGTTTTGCTACCAATTTAACCGAACAACCAACAATTTTACCTGCGCGGCGCCGGTGTTATTGTACGTATCACTGCGCAGAACACTACAACGAATATAATTGTACGGATAACTGCGCAATTTGACTCGCAGAACACTACAACGAATATAATTGACTATTTTGAAATATGTCAATTACGAAAATGAGTGTGTATGTACACGCGCTTCCAGGCACAGGCAATGAGCAGCGTAGAGCAAATTCTAAGAAATTACACATATAATATCACATATTTTAACGGGTTATTCGCTTCTTTGGCCGTTAAAAGTGTCGTGACTGTTACCTTATTAAAGCTCTCTTACTTAAACCGTTAACGTTGTGCCTGAAAGCTCCTGTTATCAGCCGTAATAAACGGTACGCCGACAGCAGAATGACGACGACACGACGGTTTCACGTCCTTCCTAGACGTGAGTCAAGCATTTACTAAATTTTGGCATGATTGCCTGTTGTACAAAATCAAACAGCCTCTACCTACAGTGTATTAGGCCTACATTCTTTTAAAATCATACTTATTAGACAGACATTTAGAACAATAATAAATGAAGAAACACCTGATTTCTATGTTATCAAATCTGGAGTCTTCGAGGTTAGTGTTCTGGAACGCATCTTACAATATTCATGGCTGATATCCTAACAACTGATTATACTATAACAGGTACGTTTATAGACGGCACAGCTATCCCTGTAAAGGCATCGTCAAACTTAAGAGTCACCTCTTGTGAATGGAACATCAAAATTAACGAATTTAAATCACAGCATGTGACTTATACTATGAGGAAAGAGTTATTATAAATAATATAGAAATGTATAGAATATCATGCTTTAGGTATTTTGGAGTTCATATTGATAGTAAGCTTACCTGGAGAGAAAACACCATAAAAAGCATACCTATACACATTGACTTGAGAATGAAATAATTATATTGGTTACTTGGTACAAACTCAAAACATTCATTAGAAAACAAAATCATCCTGCGCATTTGCTCCTCCCAACTAGCCCTATTTGGAATTACGGTATTGAATTATGAAGTTGCAGTAAAATGCAGGATTGCTATAATTCAACGTGCACAATCGACAGTCCTTGCAATAATTGATTCGCCACGGTATGTCGGAAACCAGATGCTACGTCTAGATCTCCGCAAACCGACCGACCAAGAGGTGGTCCACGAACGAAGCAGAAAATACCATGCAAGCAATCACCGCATGTTAGAAAAGCACGCCAATCGTCTCATCCAATCGCTTGTGTAAGAGCATCACACCAGAATGGTGAAGATAAGTTTACCAATAGACTCATTACTAGACAAGTATTTCACGCCAAAACAGAAGCTAAACAACTACCATAAAAGTCTTGTCCAACAGTCACACGAGGCTATGGGTGAGATAGGAAGAAATAAGTTGTTCTTATGGAGAAACCGCTCGCCTATACCAGCTAACTTGAACATTTTTTAATCGAGAAATGAACTTCAAAGAATCATAAAATAATGCCATACGTTATAAATAATGTTACTTTACCGTCTTTTGGGTTAGTTTAAAAAATTACAATTACAAATATAACTATAGAAAAATAAAAATTGGTATACTGAGAGAAACAGGAGTTTTTATTAGTTTAGGAACTTAACTCAAATAACTTAATTAATTTCAAATGAATGAAATTATTTGTTGTGTGCTAGCAGGTCTACGTATCCTTGAGACTACGGTGGCATTAAATTGCATTAATGTATTGACCGAAGCAAAGGAAAATATTTTGTTACATTCGACTCAGGGTTTTTTCAGTATTGAAGGTAAAACGTCGATCAGCGAGGAACTTCTTTATTGCTGAGGAGGGTGCATGGTGCAAGCGAGAGATTTGTTCAGATAACACCAAAATTAATTTTGAAACCCATCTCAACTTATTACCTCTTTGAATAATGCGGATACAGAGCACTTTGTAACACGCCGTGTACTCTGACTGGCTGCGTCCTTGTTTTCCAGTCAGAAATTATACAAAAAATAATATCATTTAAGTGTATGGCATCCGGGTACTGGCGAGTTAAGTTTCTAAACAAACTAAAACTCCCGTTTTTCTCAGTATAGCAATTTTTATTTTTTTTGTAGTTGTATTTGTATTTGTAAATTTTTTAAACGAACCCAAAAGACGTAAAGTAACATTACTTATAACGCATGACATTATTTTATGAGTATTTTGAAGTTCATTTCTCGATTACAAAATTTTCAAGTTAGCTAGTAAAGCGAGAGGTTTCTTCATAAGAACAATGTATTTCCCTATCTCGCCCATAGTCTCATGTGACTGCTGGACGAGGTAAGACATCACAGTAGATTGCAGAAGTTATTGTAATTTTATATTGCTGTTGTAAATAAATAAATAAATAAAAATGTGTAACTCGAATTTTCACAAGACGTCTTTGGCCATGCAATATGCCTGAAAAAAATTCCGAGTAATTACGAGAAACACAAAAAAAATAGTATTAACTGGTTTTCTACATTTAAGGACAAATTATTATGTTTTAAACAACTACATTTGCTTACATTTTTATGTTTATTGGGTTTTTATTTTTATATTATTTCAAATGTGTTCTGAAGTGTATGCTTAGTTTCTTTTGGACTGCTATTTATTTTGGTTTTCTGAGCTAGGGAATAAATAAAACTTTCTCTCCGCCAGTTGCGGACTGTATCGTGGTGTATCGCAGACGTATGTGTGAGGTCTTGCAGCGTTATCAGTAGGAGACATCGTCAGCGTTTGCGTACGTTCGTGAACAAACACACATACCTCCGGTCAAGCACACATACTTCCACTCCAAGGACGACTAACATCTGGTTTCACCTTTATGTAGTAACTGATTAATGACATCGAACGAACCGTACCTGATAAATTTCACATTGTTTATCGTAGGTCGTAGTTCAAGCAATGTTTATGCTTCAAATTGTGTTTAGATCTCTATGTAGGCCTATCGGCAATTGTATAGGCCTACATTACTCACTCCTATCTCTCTGTTGTAAATCCTATTGTAAAATAATGGTTTCAAAGAATTACGTTTACTTTCTAAACCTAAATGTTTAAACTTAATTACTTTTAGACTCGAATTTTATTATTTTTTTAATGGCATAAAGTAGTTTACTAAAAAATCTGTTATGATTATTACTGGAATTCTGTACTCTATTGTGCTAAATTTTTATTTATTTTTACTGCACGATATTCAGCCAGTTTTATGAAACTTAATGATGATAGAGACTTTTAATAAGCTCAAGCAGTACGAACTGAGTCTAAAATAGTTGTTGACAGTACTTGTTGCCGTGTGTGAGCTCACAAATCCTGATTGGTCATCTGGTTGAAGAAAGCATCGTTGGACGTATCTAATCCGATAACTTTTAGGATCGAATATAGACGGGAAACGTTTGGATGAATAGTACACAGTCATCGAACGTTACAAGCACCTGGTGCCGTAACTTTTCAGCTGGCGAAGCCGCTATTGGCTATCGTTATTATCATCTCTGATACATATCTAGACAGGGGCAGTTGTACCTGAAGACATGTTTTACAAATACAAAAAAAAAATATTAATTATTATGTAAAGTAGAAAATATTAATTATGAAGAGTGTTGCGCTATTGTGTGGATTTCCCTTTCTTTGCTTCTATTGGCTGTCGGAAAACAATCACGTATATGTTATGCTGGTATGCTAGTACACCGTTTATGACAGAGATGATTTAAAATAAAATCATAAAGGAGATGATGAGGTATAATGGTCATCATCATCTTCAGCAAGGAGTAAACCAAAAATGGTTTGTTCCGGTCCTAAGCAGATAGACTGCAGCCGGTCGCTCCAACGCTTCTTTGGATCCCTCCGTCCTTTCGGCTTATAATTCCATAGTTGTTTGGGGATGCGGCAGTCATCCATTAGGTAAAGATGTTCCAATCATTTTACCCGATATTAGGCAGTCCTGTCAAGTTTACTCATAATATTCAGTTCCTGCCGTACATTAACATTTCTTTTGTCATCTCGAAGAGTATATCCTGCCACGTGCCTGAGAAATCTCATTTCTGCCGCTTGAATACAACAGGCCTGAGATTCTCAGGCCCATAGAGAAGTGCGGGAAGGGTCATCACCTTGTCGAACTTCAGCCGTGTTTCTTTACTCGTTGATTTTATAGTTCTCCTGATGCTCCCACACAAATGGTCGAACTTCTGTAGCTTTTTTACCACATCATTGGTTTTAATGATGCTTATTCATCACCACTGATATATAATGGCAAAACTCTAATTTTCTGTTCGAATGTTTGTGTAATGCAAGAGAAACATGGAAATATAAAATAGTATAGTGATGAAAATCTGGTGTCGGTTAAGCTACATTGACTAGGTCGGGTCGGGTAGGGTCAGACACAAAGAAGTAAGGAGACAAGGTGGACTGGATGAAGTTGCAGAGCTGGTCCGAACACCAAAGACAGACCTAAAATTTCAAGGAGAAAGGTTTAAAAAATGTAACGAGTACAAGAAACAGTCTATGAGGACAAGAGGGAACCGTAATATGGCTGGAGTGTACAGATTTAGAAATCCGCATATCATATATAATACAGGTAATTCTCCGTTGCGCGGCATGATCTAGGAACGTTTTCTAAAAGTCAAAATAAGAAAGAAAAGTATTTTAACATATGTCTCAAAATGGTTTGTTACCGTGATATTTATGGTTAAATATATTTTGTAAGATACCATTCATTCAAAGTGCGTGTTTAATGTGGCATCAGTTTTTTTTGAATTCAGCATTCTGATTTGGGGAACTAGGAAATAATTAAATATGAGTTTCTGAATGGTACTAGTTTTAAACGTAATAGTTTTCATTGACTGTAAAAACACTATGAGATAGGCCTACAAGTTATTCTGCTTTATGTC
The DNA here is from genome assembly GCA_034769895.1 of Magicicada septendecula. Classification (NCBI taxonomy): domain Eukaryota; kingdom Metazoa; phylum Arthropoda; class Insecta; order Hemiptera; family Cicadidae; genus Magicicada; species Magicicada septendecula. The sequence goes on from CM068369.1 coordinate 146,232,328, forward strand.
AGACAGGGAATGCGGTTCATGCACTATGGTGAGTCAGCTCCTGTCTCTTGTAAGTTAGCATACCATACATAAACTACGGGTTGATTAAAACTGATGCTTATAATGGCAACCACTATCACTCGTCATTAGCATATTTCCTTAGGCGTGGTTAAGTCGTTGGTTTATTCTAATGGTATTAGCACACTACAATAACTACCAAATCGCATTATGGAAGCTGGAATATGAATAGTCCTCAAAATATATTACGTGTTTGAGAAGCGCGGATATATGCTGGATGCTGCATTAAAAAAAAATTAAACCACATGGAATAAGTACTTTGAATGATTGTATCTAATAATGTGTCTTTAACCTCAAATATCTAGGTAACAAACAATTGTAAGACATGTTAATTGGTAGTTTTTTTTATTAATTTGACTTTCAGAATACGTCCTTAGAACTGCCGTGCAGTTTAGTATCATCAAAATACGTATAGGCTACTTATATATGAAGCACAGAGAAAATCAACTTTTAGTTTCTCAGGCTTGAGTCTCTGTGGATTACTAGGCCTTTGTCTTTGCGAAAAATAACAATTTTTTGTTAGAGCTGGGCTCCCCCTCACCCGGACACGCTGCCTATTCATCCACTGGGGGACAGAAGGAACACCCAGTAGAGGATCAGGGGAACAAGTGTGATGGAACAGTTTATCTACAACCCTAGTACATTACATTTGTTAGAATTATTAACTCTGAGAGATTTTAGAGCCAATATTGTAACAAGACAAATAGGGCATGAAGAGAACTTTACATAAATACTTCTCAAACGAATTCGGCATTAATAAGAGAATATCGCTTTTTACTGCAATGCAAAATTGCGTTGTATCAGTAAAGCAGTGCAGGCTGTATTAGAGGTTAGCAACGTTTAATACACCTGTTAGTCGGACACATGAACCTGTGTGATCCCCCATAAATCTAGGCTTTGCACGTCTTGCGTAGCTAGGCACATTTAAACCAACACTCATGCGCAATAGGTCTACACCAAGTCTGTGGACAGTAAGTCAGTGTGAGTTATTCTGGTTGTAAGTAGAGTAAGACCGAAAGCTTTCCTAAGCTCCAGTTCACGGTCTACTAGTCCAAAACATTTGGCCATAGACGACCAAAAAATTCCTCTGAACTCGTTCAGTACACTTACTAGAATAATCACGGTTCCTGTACCAAATGACAGAAGCATATTCTAAGTGACTCGTCACAAGCAACTTGTAAAGGACACAAGATTCCATGCTCTTAAAATGCCTTCCAATTCACATGAAGACCCAGATTCCATCTGGCTTTGCAGGGAAAACTACAAATCTGCTGACGGAATGGCAGTTTTGAGTCCATAAGACCCCTAAGATCTGACACCGAGTCTTTCCTCTGTAGCATATATCACGCCGTCGATCGCGCAAGCAAAATACGGTCAATTTGTTTTCCAGGTGTACATAACAATTGTTGTCTTCTTGTCACGAAGAGGCATACAGTTGCTCTGTGTCCACTCTGCAGCCTTATCTATGCATTGCTGAATAGCAAAATGATCCTCCAATGGGAAACACGATCTTTAAGCCACACACAATATTTACACGTCACAATTTAGTACCTACGTTATAATAATAATAGCAAAAGTAATAATAATAGTAATAATACTAATATATGTGTAATTATCTGATTGTAATAATATTTAAAAAAAATAATAATTAACATTTTTATATTTAAAATTATATTATGATTTATAATTACAAGTTAATTATTAGTCTTACAAAAATACAAAGATATATTAGTCGTTGTAGCCACATTGACGACACGTTTCCGTTTTGAATCCATTTGTCAAGTCACTATTGAACCAGCATCCACTCAAGAGAGAAAGGCTTTTTTTTAATGTTAAGAACTTTTAGTGTGTTTTAGTGTGCACAAACCATGTTTTATGAATAATCGCCAAGTGTCGGTGTACGTTTCTGTTATTATTACTTCATTTAGTTAATTAAATACTTACTTAATTATTACTTATTTATATTCAAGTTACTATTATCGGTACCCAAAAGAGAGAGAGAGAGAGAGAGAGCGCACGCACGCACGCACGCAGTCGTGTTTCAATATCAGTGTGCAAAGTATCCATGTGTATACAGACTGTACAACGCGGAAGAACCTTATCTATAGACAGATTCAATGCCAACCGCAGGATAGATTTGTGTACTCATCTGTGTATGACAGATATTTGATGAGGTCTTGTTTACAGCTCTTCTGCTTTCTGATACGTCTAATTAATTCTTGACTGTTTTTATTAGACACTCCGTTTGAAGTTCGCGTGACTTTCTAAAGAAGGCGCTGAATGTGTATCTTTGACGTTCAGACATCAGTTGTAAGTTTCTGACTTCATTTCTGCGTCGTGCTCTTCGGAATGACTTTGTGAAAATTTCAAACTCAAAGAGAACAATTGTTTCCAGTGTCGTTGGGTGTCTCATAGACACGTCTTTCGATACGATCTAATACTGTTTATGTTGGTTCCTGTAATATTTAGAAAAAACTGTTATTTATCATGGTACTCTGTAATTTCCAGAATCGACTGTGGAATACAGTCCATTACAGAAGCTCATGTAAGACACTTCGACTGAAGTGAAACTACAAGGGAAGATTATGAATGGATTAGCATGTTTTTTTGTTTTTTTTAAATGAGGTATAATAATACTTCATGTGGCAATATGCAAAAGGCAGAAGAAAACTTGTTTCTTTAAGCACGTAAAACTTAAGCATTTATTTTCCTCTTCAGTTCCTTCAGTGGTTAGATGCTCAAGATGATTTAACACCATTACAATTTTTAAACAGGATGGTAATATATATTTGTTTTTACTGCTATTAAAATAACCGGGCTGTTAGACCGTGGTCCATCATGTCCAACGTAGTGGCTGGCAGACGTTTTGGGCCGTCGCCGTCGCAACTTCTGGCAGTTACTTCGTTGGACATGATGGATCACGGTCCAACAGCCCACAACTTCTGCTGTGATAGCTTACCTTTTTTGATATAATTATTTTATTGGAATACCTGTTGAAAAGAGGGTTGTATAATCTTGACATTCGTAGCATTTTCGTTAATCCGTGTGCTTGGAAACATAGGAATCAGGAGTGTCGCTCATTACATAAGATTCAATAATGAGCGCTCTCATTATTTTTTTCTCGTTATTACAGTCAAAACGTTCAATATTCCAGTAAATGTAAGGTGATGTAATAATCTACAGAATTCACACACACACACACACACACACACACACACACACACACACACACACACACACACACACACACACACACACACACACACACACACACACACACACACACACACACACACACACACACACACACACACACACACACACACACACACACACACACACACACACACACACACAAGTTTCTTCAGTTTTTAGTCTTCTATTTATGAAGAAACTTATCCACTTCCTGTTGACCTCACCACAAGACCGCACACTCTTATTTTAAATCCACGCTGCCACGTTGTTCGATGTCTTTGCTGGTGTCCCTCAATATTTTTCTAAAGTTCCCTCGCTTTCCATAACCTCTTTGTTTAACTTTTCTGTGCTCACCGTTTGATTTCTCTCATCACATGCTCAACTGTAGCTTGATCTTTTGATCAACGTTCCATCTTGAGTCTAGTTCTTACCAAATCACTTCTGACCTTATGGCATCTGGAATTCCCATAACGCCTCTTAGATTATTAATTTATACTGCCTGCAATTTGTTTTTAAATTGTTCTGATACTACCTAGCTTTCATTTCTACATATTGATATGTTCTAAACATTGTTTTTAACACTGTAAGCTTTCTCTTCCTTTTTACTTGTGCTTGGATTCTTCACTGAATAATAGAAATTGACAGCATTCGCCAAGCTCACATTTTACTTCACCTTCGTTTCTTCCATATTTGCTTATTTTTCACTTGTTCCTTGCATATCACCATTAATTCAGTTCCGTCTGATTAACTTTTTTGCTTGTAAGGTATTTCTTCGTACCTTCATGTTGTACTATAGTTCTTCCTCATTGCACAGAAAACTAAACCGTCGGTAAAGGCATATTCCGTTACATCCACTAAGGACTGTATCCCAATTTAAATTTCTTTAATTTTGCTACTATTTTCTTTATTATATCGTCTATTATTATAATAAAAAGTGTCGGGCTAAGAAAGTCTTAAAAGTCTTCTTATTCATTCAGATAGTTTCTGCATTGTTTAAGTTATGGAACATCGACACATATTCACTGATCTAACCATTCAGACATTGTAAACGGGATGGTCGCAGATTTGTGTTAGACTTCTTTTGGTTACAAACTTCTCGGATTCTAATTATGTTCTCACATAATTTCTAGAACTGATATCTTCTTTTCTTCTCCTCAACTTAGAGGTTGGCGTGCTTGCAATGTTTCTTTTCCGAGGACAGTCTCTGAATCATCACATATCTTCTTCTACTGCTTCTCCTTTCCACAATAGTTTCAATCATAAACCTTCTTTCATCCCCTCTTTTCAAGAACCTCATCACTCTTTGTGCACACGGTGTTCTTAAAGCCATCCTCCAGCACCAGATCTAAGAAGCTTCAAGGGAGCTCTTCTTCAATTTCCTCAGGGTCCAGATTTCTGAGCCATACATGTGTACATGCTCCAACTGAAACTTTTTATGAATTTCGTCCTGGTTTCTAGGGAAAAGTTTCTATATGTCATAAGAAACTCCTTGCTTGTGCAATTCTACTTTTTACTTCACTGATGCATGCTCCTTCTGATGTAATGCAGCTCTCAACATATTTAAATGTGTCAACTTGCACTAGGTTTGAACCACCCAGAAATATCTGAGCCTTCTGTTTTCTATTTCTGGAATACCTGTATTTCATGACTCTTATTTTTCTTTAGCTATCGACACGTAGCTGAGCCGCATCATTTCCCCTTCTCAAAGTTTTGAGAAATTTAAAATTTTTTTTTTTTTTTTTTTGAAAAGAGGAAGGCGTCCCGTAAAATTTAAAAACTAGGCCAAAGACCCAGACGAAGATTAAAGTGTACCAGGCCCATTGTGACAGGACTTGGAAATGAAACAGCCTGATTAACAAGACAAATTTTATTAGCGTATGATTTAAAACATCAAAATACTGCGAAAATCGCACACAACATCTTGTACAGCAAGTACCTAGTTTTCCCCTTTTTCTAAATTTTATATTATCTTGCTTATATTTTTAAATATACAATTATATGAGTGCTATAACAACAAAGAAACAGATAAATACCTTTTGTGTGCCCTTTCGTAACAGCCTAACATCTATTATATAAAATGAATTCATAATTATTTATGACCCTTGGTTCTGCATTAATAGAATTTGAACACTTTGTTACATACTGCAGTGATACATGTGACCAGCAAGTCAGCCAGCATGACGAGCCCACTATCAACCGAAATCTTAAATTCGAGCAATTAAATAAAACAAGACTAGACTAAAAACGGCAAGTTACAAAATGTAAAGTCACACAGAATTCAAAATGACCGGACCCCAGCCGCATGCCCAGGCCAGGCATCCCTTGCACAGACATGACCCGAAAGAGTGAAAGAGACCAAAGAAACGAAAATAATAAATTTCAAAGTTAAAAATAATAAGCGCCAGGGTTTAGCAAAATTCACCGCCCAACTGTAAGCCACTTCAAACATCATTAAGGTAAAAAAAGTAAAACCCGACAATAGCATGCGAAAGGCTGACATGGTAATTCATGAATGTTCCAGCATGTAGTTCAGACGGACTTGCTTGAGTAAAAGTATATACTGTATATCATAAGGTACCCAAAATTAAGTTACAAAAAAATTAAGGGAGCTGGCGATGCCATACAATTTATGACTCCCTATACATATAAATCTATGGTGTAATACAAACAGTGCACAACTGAGCACATTTCTACGCACTCGTCAAGTTCGGTCTATTCATATCACTTTACAAGTTAAGTTCAAAGAGAATGTAATTTGATTGGTAGAAGGTGTCAATCACATGTGAATTCTGTTGCGAAACTCGAGCGTGAAATAATGGAAAATGGTCACCTTGTATTCCGTGGTTAGAAGGCGATCAGCTGCCTGCGTGTAGTTTAAGGTCACAGAAGTCCCCGTTACAGTTCATTGCAGGTAGAGGGTGAAAGATTCGGGTTCCCAGGTTACATTCTCTCGACGGCGAAATTCAGGTAAAGCTTAGCTGCTCAGCAGATGACCACGGATGGAGTTGTAGTCATCCTCATCTCTCGAGCACTTCGACGAGTCAGGAACCCAGAGGTACTTTATGGATTAGCAATCCATACAGATATAAGATGAGCACACGAGAAAATTTTTCGCGGTCGAGAGAGACAGTGCATCAGCTGTTGGCGGAAATGGAATTGACCTGTCGTCCGTGCACCACCACATGCTCTTTTCAATCACCAGAATGCGCGCGCATGACTTCGACACACACCGGGCGTGCAAACAATAGAAATCCGAAATTTACTAACCGTAACGGCGCCGTGATTACATGCTTTGTGCCAATCATGGCACATAGCATAGGATTCTTTAACTATATTGTCTTTTAGGATCTTATTTACTTGGTGAAGTTTATTCTATAATTCTTCCTTGTTGTTCCTAAACGTGCGATATCACTGCAAAATGGATAGTTTTACCATATACGCCATTAATTATTATTCCGTTGTTGCTGGTTTCCACGAACTCCTTCAACGTACTCTACACACAAGTTGAACAGTAGTGAGGATAATTCAAAACCTTGTCTAGCATCTTTTGATAGCTTTTCTTTGAGTCCGTCCGGTTTATGAAAGTTCTCTGTAGAGTTGCAGGATAATTTTTTTATCCTATAGTCTACCTTAACATCTCTGAGGACTTTGAACGTTATATTCTAGTTGGCGTTGTCAAATGCCTTTTCGGTGACAAACAAAGGCAATCATGTTTTATTTGTTAAGTCTCAGAATTTTCACCATAATTATTCACAGCGACAATGTGACTTTTCGTGTTCCCCGATTTCTCAAAAAACCAAATTGATCTTCTTGTAAGATCTCCTCAGTTTTATTTTCCACTCGTTGATAAATTCTTCTAGTTAGTAGGCTATCTTTGATGCATGTGACACCAGGCTCAGAGTTCTATATTTCTCACACTTCTGTGCGATGGTGGTCTTGGGAATGCATAATCCAAATGCGCGTTAGTTCAAAGTCTTGGGGTACCTTCCCTCTTGGGTACATCTCGTTTATCATACCAAACAACCTAAGAACTCATACTAGCTATCATTAGATTGTATGTAACGAATTTTACAACGAGTTCACATAACTTTACAATAATTTTGCCGTCTTTCACATATTTAAAGGCACAAAGTGTGTATAAGGGGTCAAAATCAAAGAAATGAGCTTTTTCAGATTTCAGTTTTTAAAAAACCATATTTACATTAGAATATTAATTATAATTTACAATTATAGCGCCATATGCCCTAAAGTAATTCTAAAAATCGCCACGCACAAAAGTGGTTTTTTTAGTTACGGCATTTAATATTAAAAGTAGGGTACATATAAGTCATTTCGGGAACGTTTTTTAAAATTATATAAAATAGGATGTAGTGAACTTAGCATTAGCATTCTTATTTAAAAAAATAAATGACACAATTATTGATTAGAAAATATTTGGATCAATAGATTAAGTGATCAAATATGGATTTTTATAAAGTATTCTTCGTGATATCGTATTAACTATAAATTCACAAACGAAATTATGATTTATTTTTAACAATTTGAGCCTATATATCTAATTCACATGAAGATGGAATGAGTTGATATAATATTTATTTATCTGTACACAAACAATTTTAGATAATTAAACGAATATTGAATTATTTGTCTTTTTCCGACATTCCCGGAAATGACGGTGACTTTCTCTGAATGACGGCAGCGTTCTCTGAATGACAATTGCAATCAAGAATGAAGGTTGCACTATTAAATACCTTACAAATGACATAAATAAAACATTTCTAGCAAAATTAAATCTTTATTGTACTTAAGGCAATAGGAATTTTGGTTAAATGCACCATAATCTTATATACCAACAGAGATCAATGGCTGATATTCAAGTCTTACAACAAAAATAGAGTATCAAACTTAAAACTACAATCTAATAAACTATGACAGTTTTCTTTAATAGGTAGGTATTAGTATTTTTTAAGCATTAACCATAAAAATCAACATTCTTAAGTAAGCTAATTATAAAATATAAAGAATCAAACATAAAGAATCACAACCTTTGTTTATTTCTCAAATATATCAATGTCTTCTTGAAAACAATAAAACTCACGGCTACCTTTTTTCTGCAATTGAGATGTTGGAAGAATTTTCACTATTTGCTCATAAGCAACATAGGAAACGTCCTTTTGTTCTATTTTAAATATTTTAGCAGAGTTGCGCTGACAACGTAAAAAAGTAACTTTTACATCACCATCTTCATCAACTGTGGTGTTTGCAATGGCAGCGTATCTATAGGTAATGTGTTTTTTTTTCGGTTGGTACATTTATAAGCAAAATATCCTAGGGCAAATCAAATTTGGATGTAAATTTTCCTTATTCTGACTGTAGGATGTACCAGCATGAATGTCGTTTTCATGTCCATGGAGTCGGTCCGAAAGCGTCTGCAAATCTTCATCATCTGAACTACTGGAACCATACACAGCTTGATAAATGCTTTCCCTATTAAATGACAGAGGCAGCAGTTCTGCAGACACTTCCATGTCTATATCCATCAATTCTGACGTAGCAGCTTCTGGTTCTTGCTCCTCGATGGAAAATGTCTCTAGTTTTATTTTTTTCAGCAATTTCGCATGCTGATATAATGATATCGATACATCCGATGCTTTCTGCCATGTTATTTTGGTTACATTCATGATACCAGGTGTGGCAGGGACTAACATGATATCTAATTTTCCAGGGACTAACTTCTTCACAGCCACGATTTCGTCGTCGGTAATTTCCTGAAGTAAAACAGTTGTCTTTTCGAATAAATTGACAAAATCTGCAGCTGTTCTGACGTCTTTTCTCTTTAAAACATAATTATCAGCTGTTTTCTTTAATACACCGCCTACACCATCCAAAGGCCCTTTACCGTGTCCAGGTTCGCTGTAAGTCCAAGTTGCAGAAGTTATTTCTGGAAAGTGGTCCATTAGAGTTTTTATCCATAAGTAAATGTTAGTGCGGTTTCGATATTGCGAGGTAGGACCGTCTGAAAATATATGGAGGGTTTGGACATGTTCTCTTGTACTTAAAATTGTCTGTAGTATAGGCTTCATGTGACCCCATACAACATGAGCCTGATGGTCCAGATTATTGCTCACAGTTGCAAACGTAGCAGTATGTACCGAATCAACATTTTTCGAGTAAAAGACACCTGTGTGGATGGTCAACTGGCCTTTAGATGCTCCAAAATGTGTTTAAGACATTTCACTTAGAGACTTAGTTTTCTTTTTAGCCTTCTTTCTTTGGTTAATATTCTTTGTCCTTCTCTCTTTTCATCTCTCTTTGCTCAGGAATCATTTTATTTAGAAAATTGCGCTTCCTTGCATTAGCCTTTTTGCGATGTCTTAGATAAGCTGCACTATTTCTATTTATTTTCTTTTTAGACGGTTTTTCATTTTTATTTTTATCTTCCTCCATGTTTATGTTATTAATTTTCTGAAAACAAAAAGAGCATTGGCCTAAAACAGCAAAATTTAGCACTTTCAGCTCCTTAGAAAAGGCAAACGTCATTTCGAGAACGCCCGTCATAGTCCGAGAACGTTCCCGAAATGACGATTTGACATATATTTTTGTTTATACAGCAACAACGCCATCTTGGTTGCCGGCTTTAGAGGTTATTAAGTAGTGAGCCATATTATTTATAAGAATAACGCTCAAAATACGTACTTTTTCGGCAAAATAAATACTAAGTGGCGTTCCCGTAATGATAAGGAATTAAAGTACGCTACACAAATATTAAATTGAAAGGTACTTATCACAAAAAAATATTATTGAATGCGGAAAACACACAAACATGGGCACTTTCTTGTCAATAAAGCTTCACATGACTGCTCACTAACACCATCTAGCGCATTTAGTTCGAAATATTTCGTCAAACTATTGCTGCGTTCACGAAATGACTTGTTAACTGTCAGACAACATTTGAAAACCCAATTAATGAAAAATTTAAATAAATACGAATACAATTACCCATTAGTTGCTTAAATAAGTGATATATACAGCATACACATACCAGTAATTAAATACATGATATATACACATACCAGTGCTTAAATTCGTATATTGTAGTTTATATTATTTTGACCTTAGTTGAATTATGAAAAATCGTATATGGACGCGTTCCCGAAATGACTGAAGAGTATGTTTTAAAGTAAAAAACGAGAAAAATGGAAATATTACTTAAAGATACGTTGGGTGCTGATAATTACGGATAATACGCATGTTTTAAAGAACACATTGTAATATTAATATGTAATTTTAGTATGAAAATCTTATTCCGAAGGGAATTCTTCACCTCTCTGATTTTGACCCATAGGATTTTATTGCTTTGAGTTGAGAATGTGTTGAGAACGACTGATAAATTTCGCATTTGCGTGTCACTTGGATTGCATACTCAATGAGCGATTAATGTGTATTACAAATATATTTGCTGAAGTCGTCTAGTTTCTATTGCGCATCACGAAAGGTAAATTCACGATGATAGTAAGGATGCTTTGTTTTGTAGTTAACTGTAACTCTAGTAGCGCTCAGTAATTAAGTTGAGATCGTATTTATCTCAACCACCCCACCGTCCCCTTTATCAGGATAGCGGCACGATTTGCAGTTAGAGCTAAGCTGAAAGCGACTTCGTCACATTGATTGTACTAGCTTGTTGCTTAAAATGCAAATGCAAGGGCTCTAACCTATTATTATTAATTGCTTATTAGACTCGACTATGTCTGAATATAATCTTCGTTTGACTGTCTGTCTTGAAGCCTTCTATTCTGTACATTTAAATACCTCTCATTCCGAACTATCTCGTCCTTCACCGTGAGCACATTAGAGTTAGGATCTTAGAGAGAGGGAGGGTAGACTGAGAAAAGAGAGTGAGAGGGGAGAGGAAGCAACGTGACGTAGGGCAGAGAAAAGGAGATTTTGCGGAGTCTGTAACTACTCAGTAGACAATAACAGCAGATGGGCTGAGTACTGTTCACAACAATGACTGGCGATGTAAGGCTCAAGGGTACGGTCGTTTACTTGGAACTGTTGGATTGTTTAGGTAGTTGTCTGGACAGATAGTAGAACTGGGTCAACAAGTATTGTTACCTCTAGGGAACAATCCTCCTTGAGCTCAGCCCTCAATACTACGACCTGTTATTTACTCTTCAAAAAATGACTGCCGTTGTTAACCCAGTCGGGCCGTTGTTGTGTTCACTACACACTTATATTCTTCCCTCGACACAAGCGAGCGCGTGTGACAGCGACAAGATGTGAACATGGTTGTGACGTAAAAAACATATACGTGTCGTGTTGTCTGCACACACGCCCACATGTTCGCTGCGGGAAACAATACGCCGAGAGTTGTTGCGAGCCCGCCAAACACGATGCACACGTCATTTTTATACTCGGCTCTGTGAAAAAGTGAAATTCTAGTGTATTTTACTTCTCTGTCGTAAAGATCGGCCAATGAAGCGCCGAGAATCATTGGAATCTACAGCCCTCGAAAACAAATGCGTTTACTTTATTTTCGAGTATTAGTACTGAAAACTATTACTTATTAATATGGACTTATTTCTTTTTATATGTATTATTTACTGTCCTCTTTATCACACACACACACACACACACACACACACACACACACACACACACACACACACACACACACACACACACACACACACACACACACACACACACACACACACACACACACACACACACACACACACACACACACACACACACACACACACACACACACACACACACACACACACACACACACACACACACACACACACACACACACACACACACACACACACACACACACACACACACACACACACACACACACACACACACACACACAGGTTTGATAACAATTAAATAGATTGTTACCTTGTTACTTTGTGCGTTGTGTGTGACGTCATCGCTGGGAGCGTTGATACTGACTGGTTCCCAATCAATGACGACTCCGTTAATGTTGTTCTCTGCCGAGCTATTAGGCCGTGGTCTAATACTGTTTTTAACAGGCGTTTCGGCACATCAATTGGAGTCCATCTTCAGTATTTCTAACGACTGAAAGTAACTGTCAAGATGTAGGCTAGTCTCCCACAGTACTGTCCTCTTTACTGTCCTCCCACAGTACTGTGGGAATTGGCGTACATATTGCCAGTTGCTTTCAATCTTTAGAAATACTGAAGATGGCCTCTAGTGGTGGGGCGAAACGTCTGGTGAAAACAGTAGGCCTATTAGACTACGGTCTAATGGACCGGCAGAAAACAATATTAAGAATGATGCCGGCCGTGAGAGTCTTATAAATTCATTAATGACGACTTTGGTGTTTCTGCAGTAGTACACTTCACACTCGGCACAGTTCGATTTCTGTAGCGGCAAGATTGAAACTCCCAACCAGGAAGACCAGGAATTCGACATTAGAATTATACTTTTCCTTAGTTGCTGCTGCTTTATCTACGATTTAGAGCCTGGCCTTGGCCTTGGTTTGACGGTATCATTTCTATCTCTTAAGTTTTGGGAACTCAACCCCTTCCATATAAGGGAGGATGGGAGGGCCAACGCAAACTACGTAAATTGGATTGGACAGTGACCATTTGTTCGTATCACCGGCCACGTTACAATAGTAACGTATCCAGAGTGTCATAGAGTTTTTGTGTTTGCGGCAGTAATAAATAGTCTACTCTACACAACGCTAATGCCACATTAACACATTCGGGGACTGCTTTTGTGTCAACAGTCTTATGCGCAGACCTGACGGATTCTCTTCGTTCGCCACCTGCTACCTGTACGTGCGTGTACGCCGAAAATATGTAACTAAAATTTTAACTCTAAAAATTCAAATCTTTCTAGTGGTTGCCCAAGTTTCATTCCTTCAAAGAGTACACGTCTGTCGATAAATAATGGTAAAATATGTGAAGTAAATATTGTTGGAATAGCTATTTGCCGGGCTGTTAGGCCGTGGTGTACTGCTTGTGTTGAAAACAGACGTTTGGGCCCCACCCTCGGAGGCAATCTTCAGTGTAGATTAAAAAATTGGTACCGTGTTCGCCAATTCACCCCAGTACAAAGGTACAGGTACCTTATATCATAGTCTGTGGTGAACTTGGGGACACCGTGCCAATTTTTTAATCGTTTCTACACTGAAGATGGCCTCCGAAGGTGGGGCCGAAACGTCTGTTTTGGACACAAGCAGTACCCCACGGCCTAACAGCCCGGCAAATAGCTATTTAAACCATGTTGACGCCGGCCGAGGAAGCCTAAAGAATTCTAAGCGTGAAGTAAATTTCTCTTGGCTTTTTCCTACATAGTCTGATAAAATCCACAAAGACGGACACGTTTCCAGATTAAGCAGAGATTGTTTCACAGTTGACTTAAATATTAAATTTAGAGAGGCCTATGCATGGCTACGTACGAAATGAAGTTTCTAACCTGTGCCAACTATCTGATTAAACACGTTATGTGACGCATAAACAACCGGAACTGTATTGTAGTGCGTTGCCCTGTTTTGTACAAATGACTAAACATTTCTATATTGCGGTCTGTTGCTACATTGTAAAAAAAAAAAAAAAAAAAAAAAAAAAAAAAAAAAAAAAAAAAAAAAAAAACACGAGACATATATAAAAATCACGTTCAAGCAAATTGTAATAAGTTCAACATGTAAAGCAAAAAATTAGTTGAACGCATTTTTGGAAACACATCTTTTGATTTCACCATATTAATTATGCTTGAAGTAAATTAAACATTACCTTGATACTCGGCATTTGTTATAAATTTAGAACTTTATGCAATGACTACGTCTTTAACCGTATATGTTTATAGATTTTTCCGTTACGTAAAATTCAATTATTATTTCCGGTAATACGCGTATTGACTTTTTCCAAAGACCTGTTTTGCGTCGCTACGCAGCTCGATACTGGGGTTTCCTTCACCAATTTATTGCGTGTAAGTATTCTTGTAAAAGTTGTTATTTTCAAACCCCTCGTGCCGTCACGTTCTCCTTCTTGCTGTTGAACACACACACACACACACACACACACACACACACACACACACACACACACACACACACACACACACACACACACACACACACACACACACACACACACACACACACACACACACACACACACACACACACACACACACACACACACACACACACACACACACACACACACACACACACACACACACACACACACACACACACACACACACACACACACACCTAGGACCAAAAGAAATGTTTTGTGAAGAAGTTTTTTGTAGACGTGTCATAAGAATATTCATTTACTTTTTATTTGTTACATTATTTATGAAGCAAAGAAAGTTTAGAGACGTCTGTAGAGGAGATATATTTAAAACCGGCATAAGCTTGGCAGCTAAAGTAAAGCGAACAAGACACTTTTAAGTGCGAAGTTACAAATCACGTACTCGCATAAGGTTTTGCATTGAAATAAATATATCTCAAGAATTCAAAATTATGTTTTTATTTATATGTCACAGTGGGATCAAATAATGCAGGCCTTCGTTTTTTCAGCCGGAATGTTATCTTCGTTTCTACTGTTGCTGAATCTTTTATCAGACGTTTCGGTTAAATCCACAATAGTCTTTTTCAGCGACTACATGCCCGGAAATTGAAAACCAGTTAAAGAACTTGTATATTGTATTAATGTAGAGCAGCTAACAATGTCTATAAAATGTATCTTCATGTAACACATTTCACTTGGAAAACAAAAGATACTCTTGTTATTATTATTTTTACTACTCTTTCTTCGTAATGTCAACATCAGTTTAGTTCATTCAAATTCATTTGTCAGTCGTATTGATCTTGTTTTGTCATTTTTCTTGTTTGTATTAAGTTTGTACTTCTGTACCCTCTTGATACTTTGGCTGTCCTCTTAAGGAAATCCATCTCAGTTGCAAACAGTTTATTTACAGCTTTTTTATTAGCTGCATTTCTTCGGGCCGAATGGTTTCAGAATAAAATTTTCTACTCTCGGCAGCGCCCGCTCTAGCGTTTACGTTGCCCCAGACAAAAAGACAAATTGCCACCCCTTAAACATATACTTTTTAAAAATATATATCTTTTATTTTAAAGAAAAATCAAGTGGTTTTAAATTATAATAAAAACGTATATTTAGAAAGAAACATGTAACAAAATTAACAGGCAAGTAGTACAAAACAGTAAAAATTAAGAAGTACCTGTACCTAGTTACAAACTGTTAACCACATGCATTTTTAATGCTATTACATAAATGTATTATTGCACAATCAAGCAAAAAATACTTATGTCCTATAAGAACTAAACAAAAGTAACATCAACTACGCTAAAATCAAAAGAAACTTTTTTTCTCACTTTTAGTCCTGCAAACTTTTTTATTACCTCTTTTAAGTTTATTTGATCAGCAATTTCATGCTCAATCGCCAAAATGACCAAACCATTAAGACGATTTTGCGTGGTAGTGGAACGTAAAAAGTTCTTAATTAATTTTAATTTAGAGAAACTCCTTTCCCCACTTGCTACAGTTATTGGTATAGTCAGCAATATTCTTAAGGCAACATTAAGGTTTGGGGGAAAATTTAACATTGTTATTAATTTTAGTACATTGCTTAGGCTTTATTTTTTGGCCAAAACCGCAGATACCGCAGAAATTTCCTCTGTTAATTCTACCCTATCTATGTCAACAGAATCACCATCAGTTAAAATACTTTCCAAATTCTTGCAGTGTTTTAATAGCGTTTCTTTAGACATGGTTTTTAAATCGTATATATTATATACGAATTGAAAATAGTTACTATGGTAACTAAGTTGTTCAAATCTAGTGCATTTAGTGCTTGATCAATTGTAAAATAAAAAAAAAAAATCTATCTTATATTTTTCTTTGGGATCTTCGATCTGTTCATCTCGTGCTTCGTATGAGAAGTTGGTTTTGTTTTTTTTCCTTCTTACCCGGTGTCGCGGTATTATTGATTCAAAATTAGCCTCGACGCCAATTTCGTCAGCCAGTTCTTTTGCATCAATAACAGTTTCATTGAAGGACTTATCCGATCGAAGATCCTTAAAGAATTTGTTACAGTTTTGTAAAAGATCAAGTAATAACAGCTTCTAAATAATATAAACTTTCACTTGTTATCACCACCGACGTATTATCAAGAATAATGCTATTGTGTAACGAAACCGCCCTTTTATAAATACAGTTAATAAACAAGTCACTGCATGATATTCCTTCCTATTCCTGTTTCAAACAAGTTCACGCAGCACTCATCGTGCTTTTCTATGCGGTGCACCACTTAGGGTACATTTACAGTAGCGCGTACACGAAGGTTTGCAAACTCTTGCAATAACGTCATCAGAATTAGCCGCTTTGCAAGCGCATGCGCTGAACGCTCAGATCAGCAGCAAGGGGGGAGACGTATTCTCGTTCTATCTCTTTCTCACACGTATTCAGCGCATGCCCTCGCAAAGTGGCTGATTCTGATGACGTCATTGCGAGGGTTTGCAAACCTTCGTGCACGCGCTACTGTAAATGTACCCTTAGATACCTTGCCTTTTTTGTTATTTAATTAAACATGCCGCTCTTTTATAGTTGTTTTCTTCAGAATTAAGGATTACAAATATTTTTTTAGCTAAATATAATTACTTTTAGTTAAGTACTTAATTATTTTAGTTAAGTAACGGACCCGTCATGGACAACGAAATCCAAGAATTTTTTTAGCTTTTAGGCATAAACAGTAAATACGAAATGTAAATTGCATGGTAATTTTAGCCAAATAAAAAAATCGACAAGTATAAATTACGATTAATTGGGTATTTAACATATCAATATTTTGTCACATTCACAGCCAAAATGCCGCCCTTTAGATTTGCAGCCCCGGACAAATGTCCGGGTTGTCCGCCCCTAGAGCGGGCCCTGCTCTCGGTGTTCAGTTTTCACGCAATTTCTTGTCAAAGAACCGAGTTTAGTGCTGTAATAACTGTTAGAATCTTGTTAATTTTGTCGTCGCTTTTTTATTTTATTCCCACATATTCGAGTATGCGACTCGTATATATATTCTATTCGTCTTCAGTGCTGTAGTTTTCATGTACATTGAAATTTTGTTTTTCCTTTGCAATGTGAACGCAGAATGTGATGTTCGGTTTACTTTGAGCCTTTATTTACATCGGTTTTTTCTCTTCTATATCTTCAAGAACACAACTAGCTTTTAAAAATACTACAATTATAATTTACTCAGATGTACAAAATATCGGTTAAATATCTATGAAATGTATAAAAGGCCTGTTTCTAATCTTTCAGGATTTGTATTACTTTCTATAAACTTATTTATAGTAAATCGGAAATGTTTTATACAGTTGAAACGCTCGATTTCTGTTGGTCTTAAATGGATTTTCAGTTTAGCGAAATGCTACTACTATTGGGATTAAACGAGAACTGACTTTGTACCAAACTGCGTGTGTGTACCAACCCTTCATACTTCGTATTCCTGGAACACGCCTAATTTACTTTGTACTGTCGACGAGAGGAGAGTTAAATGGAATGAGTCAGAACACTGGCGGCACAGTAGTATTAAGGCAAGAGAAT
The DNA here is from genome assembly GCA_034769895.1 of Magicicada septendecula. Lineage (NCBI taxonomy): Eukaryota > Metazoa > Arthropoda > Insecta > Hemiptera > Cicadidae > Magicicada > Magicicada septendecula. Next base: position 146,250,198 of record CM068369.1, read on the forward strand.
CCGTATTAGACCGTGAAACCGAGCACTGATCCAGGATTAGGCCTGTGTGATCAAATTTGACAAAGTGAATAGCCTTGTGAGGGAATACAGGCAGACGTTGAAGCATACTCTCGAATTCAGGATATGCAACAAAACATAAGTTTTTCGTATACTTAGCACGTCACACATATAACTGAAGAGGAGACCGTGACGGCCAATCGAAAGGATTTCGTAACTGAGTTTGATATACGAGGTCTGACCAACAAATCCGTGGAATTGTTATTTCACTGAAAAATTATGAGTTAATTCATCCAAATTTACATTGATCTCTTCAAAGTAGTCTTAGTTGCATATAACACTGTTGTCTCAACGTTTTTTATCAGTCTTCGAAACATTTCTAGAACGATTCTTTTGATAAAGTCTTACGCTCACTCATTGATTTTTGTTTTATATGTTCAACAGTCATGAAACGTTGTCCTTTCGCGGTACTTTTCATTATCGGAAGAGAAAAGTTCTGGCGAATACAGCGGCTGCGGTGACATTACGAGGTTTTTTTTGCTTAAAATTCTTGTACAGTTAGTGTCGTGCGTCCTAGTATATTATCGGGGTGCAATTTTAATAAATAATTTATTAAAATAAATTAATAATTTGATAAAATAATTGTTATTTTTTCGAAAATCTGGCTGTTTCTAAAATAGCTTCACACATGTGACGTAAAATATCCAAAAATTAGGACTACTCTTTACTTACTGTTGAACCTAGTGTTGAAAATTCATGGAACAAGTAACCACGATCTTCATTTGACTGTTACGATCTTCAGCTAATTCACGACAGTGTTTGAGCTGTAGTACTATTTTCAGATCACTTCTACATGCGTAGCAGGCTTTCCAGAAGCCTGCAAAACTTTCACCACGATAGGGCAGTTTATCTTGTTTTTTGCACAAAACTTAGTCCATGTTCTTCAATCTGGCATTGCAGAATGTCACAAAAAATCGCCAAAACACCAAAAACAAGTTACTCAATTAACTGTAAAGTTTAAACTATGTACAGAATAGGGCTAACATTTCAAACGATCACCATTAAGATGTGTACAAACATAACATAAAAACAGTTTTTTAATAGGAAACTTGTCACATGTTTTTGATTGACAGTTTTGTAAATCCGCCAATACACCATCAAATCTGCCAGTACATCATATCTTCTTTTTCCTCACACTCTTCTACCTTCTATCTTTCCTTCAATTAGTAACTTCCGTAAACAATTCCTTCTCAAAATTTGACTAATATAGGTTCCCTTTTATCTGTCTTATGGCTGTTACTACCTATCTCTCTTCTTTTATTCTCATAAGCACTTCTTTTCTTGTCACAGTTTCTCCAAAGCTAATCTTTTTGATTCTCGCAACCACATTTCAAAGCTTTCCAGATACTTCTTTCCTCTGTCTCTAATCGTCCATGTCTCCGATGTATACATTACAACGGTACATATAAAATACTTGGAAATTCTCTTTCGTAACATTACATCAAATCCTTTTAGAACCAATGGGTTTATAACTCTATTAAATGCTATCTTTCAAGTGCAATTATACTTATCATATCCTCTGTACAACTTCCATTCCAAGTGATTATACACCTAAGGTATTTGAATGAATCTACTTGCTCCAATTCTTGATTTTCTATTATCACATTTACTTAATTCGTTTTCTTTAACAATTCCCTTTACTTTAGTTTTCATGATATTCATTTTCATTCCAAACTTTTTCCTATTACAACTATTCTATTCGTTCAGTTTTTTGGGTCTTCTTCACTGCTCGCTGGAACTACCCGATCATCTGCTTATTTAGTGACCGTAATTATTTGTATTCCAACTATCACTCCACACGCCCCCTTCTAAACTTCGTTCGTCAACTATTCCCTGTAATAACACCAGCACTAATAAATTTATTAACTTAAAAGCCGCTTATAACTCAATTTTTGTTATTAAAAGGTCCCCCATGATTTTATTTATTTTTTGTAATATATATGATCTATGTTATCTGCTACTTCAAGGAAAGCAATGTAGGTTTTTGTGGTAGACTTTAAGACAGTCACATAAATGATGCTTGTGAACGCCGCTGTTACGTAATGCGGAAAAAGTGTTACGACATTACAGAATACTCTACGTGTTTATCGAATGTTCCAGTGGAATCCAGCTGTAATGTGTGTGCGCGTAATAATGCTGCTACTTTGCGGTGAAAGACAATTACGCGTCAACTATCGGGTCTATACCGGACCATACCAGTCCGCGTCTGATGTGTGTAAGGCCGCAACCAATTATGTACTGGTGTTTTCTAGTAGCATTCTTGACGCGCAGTCAGCGAATATTCTGGAACCTCAGCGGGGTATAAATACAAATACTCGGCGACGTTCAGTTTTCAGTTTGAGTTGCGAATTATTGGAGTGCGGTTTGTAGTATTATGGCGAAGTATTGCGTGTTTTATAATTGTGCGAGACTATTGTAATACAATTGTGTTTTTTATCAGTTAACATTTTTTGTGTGTGTGAACAATTTTTAATTGATTTGTTGATTAATGACGTAACTGGTGTCTTGTATTTTGTTTTCCACTGTACCATACGACGATCAGTAGACAGTCGTAACATTATCATTCGGCAGAAAATTCAGCAATAACTTGACGTTCAATCCATTTGCAATTGACACTAAAGTTATAGCATGGACGAAGTGTTAAATTATGAGTGTACAAGAGTGTATTGTGGACCAGCTCTCACGCGAAACATCACAGGTCAGGGGCGACGCAGAAATCCAATAACGGTAATAGCGTAGCGTAGTGGCGCACACACACAATATGGGCACCGCTCCGTTTGAGACGGCATGCTTCGTTACACACACACGGTCGTTTACTGAAGAAGCACACTCAAACATAATACCTATAGCCAACGTACAATATGCAACAATGCGCATCTACACTGCTTTTGTTGGCTCTAAAAGTCTGTCGCAAAAATATTAACAAACGCGAGAATAATTTAGCTTACAGAATTCTATTAATGAAATGGGAGTTTTGCAGAGTTTTCCCGATTTTTATAAACAACAGTTCTCTATATTATGGTCTTCAAAATCCTAAAACACCATTTTGAAAAACGTGACTGCATGTCAATTGAAACACGCTTTTATATTTGGAAACGTAAAAAAGCAGAGTACACTATTTTAATAGTTCTGTAATGTCAACCAGCAAGAACACGATGAAATATACAAAATGTCAGAGATCATATTATGCTTGTTCGCTGTGATCAGTTTCCATGTTGCAGGATTATAGTGGCTTGACTACCGTTCCTGTGTGGTCTATGGGTGCACAATAAAGTTGACACAGGCGTACACACATAGAGTGCGCATAGCTTAAAAGCGCGCCGGTTGTTTTTCGTCATCTAACAGAATATTAGTGTCTTTCTCTCCCCTGTGCCCAATGTAACTCATTTTTACTTTAATATATACATATTTAATATTTGTTCTACGAAGAGTCGATGACGGGTTCTCATCGACTGGTATACTACGCCGGTTAGTTCACTGACTTTCTTGGAATACAATAGACTGTAAATCCCAAAATTACAATCTAATCCGCGAAGGACAATGATTAACACGACAAAACTAACCATCCCTGCAGAAAGTCAGCCTTGAACAAACTAGCCCAGAGGCAAGCAGAACATGCTGTTATGTGTGTGCTGCGTAGTTGGCGCCTTGTTACTAACTAAGATCACACTCCTGTCAAGCCAGATTGTGAACTGGTTTCATCCACACCAGGCTGCCATGTGTGTCGTACTTTGCGCCTTGACTGACATCACACTCCTATCAAGCCGGATTGGTGAACTGGTTTGCATCCACACTAGCAATGCACGACTATCAATTTTCTGACGAGGATAATATAATTGCTCTCACAATAATTAAATTGCTTGTTACCAGTTCCTTATTGTCTAGCTGCGTATGGCATCAGACGACTTTTGTTACCTCCCTGCAATACAGTACATAGAAAAACAAGATCTGTTAAGTGCTCAGCCTCAGTAGCGTGGCGTCCATGTAACTGCTGTTGCCGGCTACAACACTACTGGAAATAAGAGAAAATAATATTAATTATATCACAGATTAAATACTTTAGTTATTGAATAATTTGAAATCCGAACAATATTAGTAGGGAAACTTGAAGAAAAGCGTACCATTGCTTTCGAACTGCTGGGCACTTGCACCGTCTTGTGTTGCCGGCTCAGACATCGGCAATGTTTTACTGCATACGGTCATTGACCTTGTAGTAGTTGTTACTGTACAAACTGTGGTAACGGGGACACATTCGTACACCCAATGTGTTGCCGCTGTATAAACCGGCAAAACGCTCAAATAGCAGCTATGTTCGTTTCGGAACCAACGTGCAGCAGTTACTACCTACCTATTTGTGTTTTGTTCGTTTAGTTATCTGTTTCTCTGTTTGTCTTTATTATTTTTCATTCCATTATTTGTGTTTTGATTTATTCTGTGTAAGTATAATGGAGTCAGATCCCGTTGAACCAGGACCCTCTTCTTCTGTCAGCGAATGGTAGAAAATACTCTAAAAAATATTTTGGCTCTAAAAAAGAATATTTTTCCCATAAAAATAACACTTAGTACTAGAAAAATTCGAATTAATTTTTAGGTCAAGTTTAAGGCCTATCACAACCGGCAAGAGGTCTTATATAGGCCTACTCACGCCAAGCCACTCCTCAGCCTAAATATCAATAGCCCAATTTGTAATTGAAACATGAGCAACATGCTTAAAAAACAAATTGATTATAATAAAAAGTTGATTTTCGGTGTATCCTAAATTCGTACTCAATCTATAAATATTTAAGGAATTTATTATGTATTTACGATTCTAATTATTAAGAGGTATCTTTAGCTCATATGTAAAATTTTCTTTCAAAACTACGGACATGTAGTCTAACGAGTAGTTATACTAATATTTATGACTTACGAAAGAATGTAGTTTACCAAAAGCAATAAAGATAGAAGGCTTAACACATAAAAGTAAAATGCGGTTATGGGTTGCTGAGTGAAAATTTCTGTTCTGATATAGGCCTACAACGAATTTTGGACCGTCGCCACTTATTGTTTATCTGCGGAATTTGAGGAAGCAAGTGATATTGTTATACTCCATTTTTTTTAAGTAATACAAATACAAATTTAAGAAACCTGCAGCACTGAATAAAGTATAAATTTGGGCATTTAGCCAGCGCATCAGTATTTACAGAGCGAATGGGACGTTGTATTTGGGTGCAGATGCTGGTCGCCAGACTAATAATTTAATAATCCATATGCAATAGGTAGATTTAACAATTTTTTTAAACTAGCGAATAAATAAAATATAGTGGTGGAAATTTACATAAAAGAAACTTGGATCACAGTAGTAAGAAGAATTGAAGTACTCTATTGAGGCCATCATAAGAAATGAAAACTGATTAATGCGTGCAACTGGAATCAAATTTTAAAAGGTGTATCAAGTGCTGTGCCCAATTTGACACCTTGCTTTGTTTACCTTCTTAGTAGATGTATTGAACTAACTCGGGCTTGATTTGAACCCACTGAGGTAGCCTCAGCCACTGAAGAGGAAGAGGAAGAGGAAGAGGAAGACGAAGAGGAAGAAGAAGAAGAAGAAGAAGAAGAAGAAGAAGAAGAAGAAGAAGAAGAAGAAGAAGAAGAAGAGGAAGAGGAAGAGGAAGAAGAAGAACAAGAACAAGAACAAGAACAAGAACAAGAACAAGAACAAGAACAAGAACAAGAAGAACAAGAATAAAAATAAGAAGAAGAAGAAGAAGAAGAAGAAGAAGAAGAAGAAGAAGAAGAAGAAGAAGAAGAAGAAGAAGAAGAAGAAGAAGAACAAGAAGAAGAACAAGAACAAGAACAAGAACAAGAAGAAGAAGAAGAAGAAGAAGAAGAAGAAGAAGAAGAAGAAGAAGAAGAAGAAGAAGACCAACAACAACAACAACAACAACAACGACAGCAACAACAATGGCAACAGTAATAATCACTTTAATTGTAATTATAATTATTATAATAATAATTATTCATTATGTTGGACTTAAATTCGAATGTCTCGCCTTAGCAGAGGAATATAACGTTCTTCGCCAACGAATTTAGAGTTACAACCAAGCAGCTAAAAGTCCTGAAAGAAACAGTAGTGAATGTAGGTTTTCAAATATATTTGAAAAGACAAAGTAGATGAACCTGGTCTCCGAAGCTCAAACCTGGACAATGAGGAAAACATACAGTGTGTAATAAAACAAATTTATTTCGGTTTTGTGTTTTATTAATTGTTTAATAAAATTTTTATTATTTTTTTATAATTAATTATTTTAATTTAATTATTTAATTATGTTAAGTGTTTTTATTAAATTTTCAATTAATTAATTAATTGAAGAATTATCAATTGTGTATGACTTGGTAAGGAAATATTTGTTTCTCCGCGTTAAATAGATTGTCGTAACCAAATCGATTGAAGGTAGCGGTCAATTCAGTGTCTTTATTTCTTCTTCTGCTCATCTTTTTCCTTCTGAAGTCCTCGTTTATAAATTGATAATTAATGTATTTTAATTTAGTTCTTAACTAATCAATAAAACAACAATTTAAAACAAATAATTATGTTTATTAGGATCAATGCGATTGTTCGACTTGCGTCGACTATTGCTCTCGGATTCGAGACTAGATCTCAAGTCGATTAATACAAATTCCAAAATTATTTCAAATTAAATTTTTATCTAACATGGATTCTTTGAACTGTCGAAATAGTCAGGAAAGGCAAGTGAGAGAATTCAATACTTACAATTAGAAAAGACTTATTCATTAACAGGTAATAATTAAAAAAGTATATAGTATATAGTAAAATGTTATTCGAACCGCAGGCTGGGTATGCTGACGTCACGCCTTCGTTGTTTCGGGCTGGTTTGAAATTACAAGATGGCTGCTCCAATGTGTTGTCCCACGCTAAGAATCTGTCTCTGAGATTTTACTTCAATAAAGTGCAGTAGTTGATAAATTCCTCTTCTGTGATGTAGTTATTACAAGGTCTTCAAATTGTGGTGTTTGATTTTCGTCCTCCACTGGATTTCGTCCGGTAATACGTGTATTGTGCCGAATGGTTTATTCAATCAGTTCGCTGTTCGTATATACTAGGTTAGATTATAATTCCGTCGTGACCATTCGTTCTGGGAGTTAGTTTAGTGTTTTTCAATTCTGTTTTATTATTCCAATGACTATTCAAATTGGATTTATTAATTTACTGTATATTCTTCATTCTTTCATAATTCCATAATACATCTTGGTTTAAGCTAGTTAAAAATTTTTTAATTCAGATTTCTTTTCAATACTCTCACACGTCCGTCTTGCTTGGAATCTAACAATCAACTAATTATATTTGTTTCTTCATATAGAAACTTCTGTAAGATTTTGGCCTCACCTTTCATTGTTTACAATCATCTGTTTGCTTCCTTCATATTTCGATTTTATGGAAATAAATGACAATTTTTTATATTTTACTGGCTATAATTTAGTTATTTAGTATTTTTATGAAATTTTAATTTCATAACTTTATTCCTGCTTTGATTTTATACAAATTAATACTAAACATGACCTAGTTTGGTTTGAATTAAACTCAAAAATTACATTCCTTGAACTTTACTTCTAGGCCTTATCATGATTCACATAATTACCCATTAAATGGTTTACACTATGTTTCATGTTATCATTGTACTCAAATAAGATTACTAATTAAATCATTATAATTTGCCTTCACTACTGTGTCATTATACTAAACATTTACTGAGTTATTTACTTTTTGCTTATACTTGGTTCATTGCCTATAAATAGGTATTATCTGGTACAATCCTCAGTTAAGTCAATTTTACCCTCTGACTCTTTTAATTACTACTATAGGTTGTTGTGATAATTATAATAAAGTATTTGTATGCCAAAGGGAATAATTTATATCAATGTGGTCTAGGTTTTCATTAATTTGTCTCCTCTGATTTGTTACAGGGTCAAAGTTGAATTTGGCATGATTATCAAATTTAATTTTTCCTATCAATATACTATAATTATTTCACATTATTATTATTATCTTTTCTGAGTTACTATTTATAAGATATTTGAATTAATATACTGCCTTTCCTTCCTTAACAAAATTCTGACATAAATTAACATTATTTAAATACAATAAACACTTATTTTCTAACATTTAGTGTCTCCTAATATTAACATAGTAGGTAGTGAATACCAATATAATAATTAAACATAATAATTAGATAAATAAATAAATTATGGTCTTAGCCTAATTACAGTCTTTTGCTGTCCTTTCAAAACTGGTTTGGGGCGTTTCCTCTTAATTACATAATATTTTATTTATAACTAACTTTACATTAGGTCATTGTAACTTTACTACTGGTATTGTATTCTCTTACTTTTTCATATGGGTTTCTAATTTTTTGTATAATAATCATTTTTTAGTTCATTGATTTATTTTGATTGACTCTTATATAGTGTTCTGTCTTTAAAATAGGTTTTGTCCCATTGATATTTTTATTTTAATTAATTTGTTCTTGGCTGTATTTCCTTACTACTCCTTATCGTACTGGGTATACTGATGATGTTACTGGGATAATAATCATCCTATATGGTTTAACACATTTTGTTCTGAATTGAATGTGTCTAATTTCTTTGGATCGAGAATTTGATAGTACTGTTAAGGCATTTTATTTATTATAATGATTACTTCTTTTATGTTACTTTTATTTAGGTTTATTCTACTCATTCCAGATTGCTTCTTCCTTTCTTTTTCTATGTGTTATTAACTTGTAAAATAAGGCAACATTTTCGTTGTGCTACAAGTGGTATCAAAAGGACTTGAAATTTCAAGTATTTAGTGGAAATTCTGAACCCCGAACATCAACGAGAAGGCAAAGATTGAAGAACGAGCGAAAGATATATGGAGATAGGGTTGAGACTATGCCAGAAGACTTACAAAGCCAAATCACTATCCTATCAGACCAAATGGATTTAGTACAATTTGGTAATCGAACCGGAATGCTTATATGCTGCAAAGACAATAATTGTTAAAGGACTCTCGATAATTTCTAAGGAAATGTTGAGCCTAGATTATAAATGTATTAGCAAATAAGTTTAGATTTTATGTGAGATCAAAGCAAGAGCTGTATGAAATGTTTGAGTCAACCTCGACCACGATTGAGAGAAGGCGAATGAAGCATGCTTTCTGTGGCTTGATTTGGGTTTTTAGAAGAATGGGATAAGAAAGAATAGCAACCAAGATCCCCAACTTTCAAAAGAATACAAGGCACAAGTACTATGGGTGAAAAATAAGTACATCAGGATCTAGAAAAGTGTGAAAACAGCGAAGCGTTGAGAAGGAAAATTTCGAAGGTGAAAAATTTGTCCGAAAAGGAACGAAGGAGAACCAAAGGGTTTTTAGTGAAAGAAGAACTAGCAAGAGAAATCCAGACAATGAAGGAATACTGGCGAAAGAGAAAAAATGTTAGAAAGCGAAGGACGTTGTGCAATCGCAGCTCATAAATGGCTGAAACGGAAAAGAAAGGAAATAATACTACTACTACTACTACTACTACTACTACTGCTGCTGCTGCTGCTGCTGCTCAGTGTTTTGGGGGGGATGCTTTATGGACCGTCAGAGGAAACAGTATGTCTCCTGGTGTGTAGGACTCACACACAAAAAACCCACCTCTAATTAATTCAGGCATTCATATTGTAGCACAACGAAGTTTTTACCTCATTAAACAAAATAAGATCATATAGGAAAAAAAGGGAAGAAGTCATCTGGAAGGAGTAATACCAACTTAAATAAAAGTAGCAGAGAAAAGTAATTACAATCATCAATAAAAGAACTTAACAGAACTAAACAAATCGATTCAAAGAATTTATATATAGTAAATTTATAGCCAAAAGGTGTTAAAAAACAAATAGTATGAATATCATGTCAATAAAATAATTAGTAGACCCAGTAAGATACGTAGTAGTGAGGAGTAACAGCCCAGAATAAATAAATTAAAATGACAGTCTTCAAGATATGAAGTAGTAAGGAATAACAACCCATAACCAATGAATTGAAATGGAATAGTAGCAAAATACCTAAAAAACCTATTGTAAAGACAGAAACCTCTATAGCAGCAAACCACATAAATGAAAGAACTTAAACCATATTAGCTATACCAATTTAGAACCAAAACTAATAAAATAAGAGAATCCAATACAAATAATCAGAATAATGTAAACTTAATTATAATTAAAATAAATGTGATTAAGGCGAACACCCCAAACCAGTTAAAAAAAAAAACCAAAAGACAATTCTCGATATAAAGCTTTAATGTGTTTATTTATATAATTATTTTGTGTTATTATTTTTGTGTATACTAGAAAATACTAGATGTTAGTATATAAGAATTTATTGTATTTGAACCATGTTAATTAATGTTGTATTTTTGTAAAGTAAGGAAAGGCAAAATAATAATTCAAACGACCCATAAATAGTACATCAAAAAATATAAAACTAATAATATGAATTCATAATACCATTGCTAGTAAAACTGAAAATTGATGACCAAGACAAATTCAACTTTGACCAGATAAACTAAATCAGAGAATATAAATTTATATAACCTAGATTAAATTGATATAAATTATCATCTTCAGAATACAAATATTTTATCCTAATGATAACAACGACATATAATAGTGATTAAAGGAATCAACAAGTAAAATTAACTTAAATGGTGATTGCACAAGAGAAGGCCTAACAGCAGTAAGCCAGCACTAGTAAAATGCAAATAACCTGTTAAATATTTAAAATAATAGTCAGACATAAAAGGTAAATTACCAGGGTTTAATTAGTAATCAAGTGTGAGTAAAATTGTAACATAAAACCTATTGGAAACCATTTACTAGGTATTTATGTGAATCAAAATAAGGCCTATAGATAAGTTTCAAAGAATGTAATTCTGAAGCTTAATTCAAACCAAACCAGATCAAATTTAGTATTAACTTGTGTAAAATAAAAACAGGAATATGGTTCTATAATTAGAATTACATTAAAGTACTAAACAAATAATTTATAGTCAATTAAATGTAAAATATGACAGTTTTTTCAATAAGATTGAATTATTTGATAGGAACAGCTGATTCATAAACAATGAGAAATGATACCAAAATCTTATGGAATTTTATGTATGAAGGAACAAATATCAGTTAGTTGACTGTTAAAAGCCAAACGAGACGGACGTGTCAGAATACATCTCAGAGAATTGTGAACGGAAATTTTTGACTAACACAACCAAGATATATGATGAGTTTACAACAGTTATAAAAGAATATAAAATAAAGTGACTAATAATATAATAACGATCAGTGAAACCTTAACTAAATTAACCAATACTAAGTAAAGCTGTCACTACATATAGACACGACTGAAGAACCAAATTGAACTCATATAACCAGACACCGAGTGAAGGGAACCTTTTTGACATAACACTACTATTACCGAACCAAAATCCAGTGGGTGAATGCAACTACACTCTGCAGCTTGTGGATATTCCAAGAACAACATCACTGAAGAGGAATTAACTAACGGATACGTTTATTTGAAGGAAAATCTCGTAGATGAATTCACATCGCAGATCAACTCATTAAGGCAGCCATCTTGATTCCATTCGAAGAGGCTGATGGAAGCGTGACGAGTGACGTCAGAGAAACCATCTGTATCGTAATATTAACATTTTATATACATTATACTTTATTATTTTGTCTGTTTAATGAATAAGTTTTTAATAATTTGTAAGTATTGAATTCTCTTGCCTTTCCTGACTATTTATACAGTTAAAAGAACCCTTATACTATTGAATATTTATTTATATGTACTAATCGAACTGGAACTTAATCTCGAATCAGACTCGAGCCAGTCGCGGCAATTCAAACCATTACTTTGAAGCTAATAAACTTAATTATTGTTTAAATGCTGTTTTATTGATGATTATTTGAGTCATAAACTAAATTACATTAATTATTAAATATTAACGTGAACTTGTGAAGGAAAGGAACGAGCACAAGAATAAGTACAGATACTGAATCGGCCGCTACATGCAATCGGTTTGGCCACGATAATCCATTTAACGTGAAGAAACAAATAATTTTTCATCACAGCTAACACAGTCATTACACAGTATTTTTATTAATTGAACATAAAACAATTAAAAACAATTAAACCAATTAAAATTAATTAAATACATACTAAAATATAATAGAAAAATTAAACTCCATAATAAAATTTTATTTTTATTAATTATTTGTAATTAAAATTTGTTTTATTACAATATCCATCCTGAAACCACTTAGCGTATTACTTATCGAGCTCCTTCTATTGTCGCTTATCTTCTACTTCCCGCTGGGTGCAAGTTGGGTCTGTCTTTTCTTTTATAGTAGGACCCACTGAATAAATTCAGAAATGCGGTCCACTCCTTCTTGCCTCGAATCATAATCTCAACTACGCTCTCGGGCGCGAACTCCCCGAGCTCTATCTCCAGTGCCATTCTGTCTCTTGTGAATCTTCAGCACTTGAAAAAGGTATGCAAGGCATCTCCATGGGGAGAGTCACCGTGTTGGCATGCTGGGCTTTGCAGCTTTCCCATTCTGTGGAGGTAGGCATTAGAATTGCCATGACCACTGGGCAACTGTGTCAGATGATAGTTAACCTCAGCGTCTTGGCGGTCAATCCATTCCCTCAATCAAGATATGAGCCTTGCGGTCAATCTTCTTCTATCCTCCCTATTCCATCGATCTTGCCAGTACCATGGATTCATGCTTTGCCACACCCCTTTCAATTATATCTCTTCTTTCGAAGAGATGCTTTCACTCCAGAGCCAACAGGTCTGTGGGAATCACCCCCCGCTGTCACCAGAACTACTGGCTCTGCCACTGTCCAGTAAGAGGATGCTACTGAGGGCTCCCAGTAGAGGGATAATGAGAGTTCTAACGCACAAAGGAATGCCGCCTTTCTTAAAAAACATAAAAAACGATAAAAAACAAGATCAAAGAGATGCCGCCGTTCCCGCGGTCCAAGATTTTTTCCCACGCTCTCCCCACCACCCTGGACCCGCAGTATCCGCGAATTTTCGCGAATATAATTTTTTATATGCAGCCTTTCGCGAGCCTAATTAACTTTCACTTTCTAATTTCCGCGAATATAATTTTTTATATGCCGCCTTTCGCGAGCTTAGATCACTTTCACTTTCTACTGGACCACAGCATCCGCGACTTTTTCGCTGATCTGTGTCAAGATCCGCGACTTTTTCGCGTATCTGGACCACAGCATCCGCGAATATAATTTTTTATTTTTTTATATGCCGCCTTTCGCGAGCTTAGATCACTTTCACTTTCTATCACTTGATGCAATATTAAATATATGATCGGGGAGTACCAACCTTGCATGAGTTCAAATTTGTTATAATGTATATTAAATCTATATGATCAGGTTTACCAACCTATGGTGGGGGGTTCCGACTTGCTGCATTATAGTGTATATATTAAATATATGATCAGGGTTACCAACCTTGCATGAGTTCAAATTTGTTGTGTGTTATAATGTATATTAAATCTATATGATCAGGTTTACCAACCTATGTATGGGTTCAAACTTGATATGTGTGTGTATTATAGTGTATATTAAAATATATGATCAGGGTTACCAATCCTGCATTATTGTGTGTATGTATAGAACAGATCTGCCAACATTTTTCTTCGGTGGGAAATTCAAACTATATATTATAGTAAATTGTTGACGACGACTTCGATATCAACTCTCTCTCCCCTCCTCTCTCTTTGTCTCTAGACACAGTTGTCATCAGTTTTACATAAGCGTCGTGCTACTTATGGATTATTGTAATTAGCGATACTAAAATGTAATCACCAGGAAATATATATTTATCACCTATCTCGTGGCGTCCTTTTTTGACACATGACAGTCATTGACTACGATTTAGAAATTCATATACTGCCAAGTCTGTGTGTGTGTGTGTGTGTGTGTGTGTGTGTGGTAAAGTGTTACGCATAAAAAAATCTCCTTGAAATAAGGTATTTTCAAACGTTTTGTGTACACACACACATTGTATAATAATTTTCGTAATTGTAAGATACAACCTGCAAATTATTAAAATGTCTCTCTCACACATTTCTGATTACTATACAAATAATTGGATGCATATTCGAAGATTTCCCTTATTCAAACGATTTGTATGTGTGTACACGAACTTAAATACAGACGATTGTAATTTTAAAAATTCATTTTTTTGCATTAAATATATATCGTAAACAATGAAATAATAATATTTCGTCATTGTAAGATTTTAATAAAACAATTATCAGTTTAAATAATAATTTTCATGATTGTAAGATACAACCTACAAATTATTAAAATGTCTCTCTCACACACATTTCTGATTACTATACAAATAATTGCATGCATATTCGGAGGTTTATAACGAAATAAATTTAAAAAAACCATAATTTGTTATAAAAAATTAAATATATATATATTTTACAACACTGTACACAAACTTAAAATATAGTTTACAAACCGCTATAATACAATTATTCAAAAAATACATTTTACATTGATTAAATATATATATATATCACAAACAAACATTGTTATATATAAAATATTAATAATAATATTGTTTTAAATGATTAAATATATATTTACAGCACTGTACACAAACTTAAAATATAGTTTACAAACCGTTATAATACAATTATTCAAAATACATTTTACATTGATTAAATATACATATATCACAAACAAACATTGTTATATAAAATAAATATTAATAATAATTTTTTGACATTGTAAGATTTTAAAATAATAATTTCACGGCTGTAGATACAGTTCACAAGGAAGTTTATCTGTAACATAACAATACAGTCGATATTAGAATCACTGATACGATAATATTCAATTATCACATGCACACACACACACACAGTTAGTGGAAAGAATCAAATGTGTTAAGTAAGTAAACTTTTTCAAGTATATGTCATTTTTCATAAGTTAATGTACTTTCAAATAATTTCTAATCAAACCAAACCAAATATTATTCACTGGAAATTTGTAAATACTACTTAGAATCAATGATACATTTATCGCATAAAGGTAATGTACTTTCAAATAATTTCTAATCGAACCAACTATTATTCAACGAAACTTGTAGAATCAATGATACATTTATCATGTACATACAAATTCAATTATTAAAGTGTTAAGTACAGTGAGTTGAAACTACACACACGCACACACATCAATAAATTGTTTGTTAACACGATTGCTACTTACGACGTTAGGACTCAATCTCTACTTGTGTTGTTTGATTTCTCGTCCCTCGATACACTAAATGTAGTTCTTTAGGTTTGATATGTCTGAGCTCCTCATTCGTGAAGACACCTGCATACCTCTTGGGAAGATAGACACGATAGTGACGGTCGCCATCCTCCAACGTAGCAAGCACAGAGTTCCCATATTTTGTGTCCACATTTGTTAAGACCATGATGGGATATTTTTTATTCACTATCAATTCTGAACATCGTTTGTACTCGATAGCACTTACAGCATTAAACTTTACAAGAAACGACATTATTAGAGTTTGTACTCGATAGCACTTACAGCATTAAACTTTACAAGAAACGACATTATTAGAAGACACTAGTGAACACGTCTGTATCAAACCAGAGAGAACCAAACAATGACAGAATATTCGACACAAAAGGACAGTACAATGTGATAGTGGTGGTGGTGGTAACGTCGGTGTCCCACTTTCATTTGCATGTATGAACATGTCCCACAGACGAAATTAGAGACACCAAAAATATAACAATGTCATTAGGAAAGTCCATTTTCATAAGAAAATAGTCACTGCTTACAGCTATGCATGTATGTACATGTCCACAACAGAATGAGAGAGAGAGATATAAATGTCATCATTCGCGGTGACCTACTTTCTAAATTTGTTACATTAAAAATGTTTGTTTAAAGCAAAAATCATGAATCATCCATTCCCGAATAGCATGCACCTTATAGTTGGCACAACGGTCAGAAGAATTGAAATGTCTAAGACATTCTGTTCCATGAATTATATACGGTATGTTTTTAGGACAACCAAAGTCATTGAGATTGATGATATTATTGTGTATTATCTTTGATTGCAAAAAACGTTTTTTCTCAAAACCCTTCACAAACACATATTTATATATACGTGTATGTGATGTTAACAATGAAACAAGATTGTCGTATGGTGTCTCTCCTTCGCTCCATCTAAGTCTATGATAATTTGTTGTTAACCAGTGGTTTGTCCTAACGTATTTGGGATTCGTAACGGATGTAGCAGGTGGTGTCAAAATCCAATGTCTACCAGCAAATCTCAGAACGTCCATGATTGACAGTTCCTTCACAATATATTTTCCGTTGTCATCGAAAAAGCACTGGAAGTCAATTATAACTGCAGTGTTATCCATAATACTGTAAGACAAAGAAACCACACACATTACAAAGTCTATATATGTATATATTATGTTTAAACATACAAATATCGTTGCGATATTAATATGTGAACTTACGTTTACAGACGTCTGGACTGAAGCACCGAGAGACATCAACTGACGAAAGAAACAAGTGTTGAGGAGGGTTACTATACATGGAGACGAATTTTTTTAGTAGGTGGGGAGGTGTCGTCGTCGTCGTTCTCCATGTTGATGCGTTGTCGTATCCGATAATGACCGTATGCAAGTGTATCATGACCATTGTCTAATATATAACGCTTATCATCATACGGTGACAACGCTTGCTTATTTACACGCATCGTGTACAGCGTATGATGATCGCTACGTAAACAAAGCGCACTGGTAGAAAACTGACAATGATCAGTGAGACACTTGCGATACATATCGTGTCGCAGACTCCTCTTAATTGCAACTCGAGGCACACCTTTACATACACGTTTTTGACACTCTTGGGTGGGATCTTCGTGGGCCACAAGGAACGAATAACATTTCGCACGGAGACCCACGAATTCTCTAATAGGACGACCACACGTTTCATCCTTGAACAGGCCGACAACCTTTTTGTTCTTAAGGCTATAACAAGGATGAGACGTAGGGTAATCCGATGTGTCAAAAACGTGTAGGTCCTTCTTCATGTCTGCATACAAGTCTGATGTTTGAATGCTATACATCAGACTGTCTGTATCTGTCATTAATAATTTAACGTTGCAGCCGTACTTGGCGACAGCATAACGATAATGAAAGTCGTACATTATCGTTTTGCTAACGTCAAGCACCGTGAAGCCGACATACACGGGACGGGAAAGAACAATGGATTTTTTACGGAGTGAGAGCCCCACCAGATCGTTCGTATAACGAATCATACGTTTTAGCCTAGGTGTGGAAACTAGTTTTTGAAGCCGTCGTTCATTCGAGACTAGTTCAAAGTCTATATGTTTCCGTACGTTCTCCAGCGACTTACCGTATACGGCGTTGTTCATCAGTTTGAAAAGGTCTTTTTCAATTTTTCAAAGCTGTTGACGGCTGTTTGCCTCTTGCGGGTGTTGAAATCGATAAACGGTTTCAACCAAGCGCTTTACTTAAAACACAACACCCTATGAGTCGCTTTCAGCTCTAAGCCAAGACTTAAATACAATTTCAAATTTCGATAATGGAGAACGTAATTTTGTTTGTCCTCCAAAGTTGTTAACAACTTCTCTACGGATGACCCTGATTCGTTATACGATGATCTGTATATACTCTCGTGTAAACGTTTGGAAAAGGGAGAAAGGATATCGAGTGTTACGCGCTGGCGCACAGGTGCAAGTGGGTAGTCGGAATGCAGGTCGTGTAAGGTATCGGGATAGTGTAGGTCGACTTCGAGGATGTACCCGATGTCGGAATCATCACTCACATTACGTACGTCCAAGGACTCGATTTCGTTACGATCGAGCCATCGGAAGTCTGCGTAAGGGAGTGTTTGCGACATGGCTGCACCGTATAAATTATTACAGTCTGTATACAGAATGAAGGAGGTCGGTTTCGATACATCGTACTGATCTGGAATCAGAGGATTGTTAGCGACTGCGTGACGGTTGGATATCATCGCGCAGCCTCCGCGGACCCCAGACTCAAGGAACAGATGCATATTTATCTCTGTTAACAGCTCTAATTCGACCCCTGTCATTTTTAGCATCGCGTTCCAAGCGAGTCCGGGAAGCGAGTAAAAATGACATGGGTCCAAGCAGTAATCGCGTAAGGCCATGTCTCGGAAACTTTCAAAGACATCGGCCAGCAGCATTACGTCTGTCAACAAATACAAATCGTGGTAATCGCCAAACGTACGCAGATTGAATGCACTCCACACGTTTTGTGCGTGCTCGTAATCTGCGTCCGAAATAGCCGATTCCAATAACCGGTTATCAAAGTGTTCACGAGCGGGTAGACTTGATTCGTTGAACCGATCAATGCTGTCAACGTACGCGTAAGGGTATACTCCCTTGCGTACGAGCAGATTGGTCTGTTCGTCGAAACCCCGTCTAAGCATTTCCTCTCTGAGCAAAGGAAATTGGCTCCCGGACGTGGACAGATTGGTAACGAGTGTGTCCAGAGAGCGATTAAGAAATTGAAAAGAGTCTACGAAACGCAAGGGACCCAGGGAGAACGACACGTAACGCTCACTGGATGTTGCAATGCAGGATACGTGTTGGTCCTTATATTTTCCTAAACCCAGCATTAAATGGTGACAGTCGTAGCCACGAAGGTTGTGAAAGAAGACGGGGATATGACGAGGCATCTTGTAGCTTAGATTACAGCTATTGTGGGCTGCTCCCAAGAATTTCCCCGTAAGATGACAATGATTGCGTACCTTGTCATCGTCTGTCAAAGGGCGCTCACACAAATGACAAACGGTGGCGTTAGTGAATGCAACATTGTCATCATCGGACATAATTATTTGCACGTTATGTCGTACTACCTTCATCATATCCTCGGCGTCTTTCATCAACCACGAGAAGAAAGTGTCTACAACGTTTTCACCTCGATAAACTTTAGCCTCTCTCCAGAGTCTGTGTGTATGATCCACGATAGCATAGGAGAAACCTGACGGAATATGTATCGCTTCGTATGATGTGGACGATACAGGAGGAGAAGTTATTTTCTGACGGGCACAGTTGCTATCAACTGAGTAGAATTCGCCTAACTCGTGCACTGTCGTCGGGACGTTGTTACCAGGTGAACACGATTGAAGCGGAGTGATGAGAGACTCGAAGTCGGCGTAGACGGTAAAGGGTACTTTAAGACAGTGCGCGTAATTTTTAAATGACATAAACTTCTCCTCCTCTGTAGGCATTTTGGTTTTCTGCTCGCCGTGAGGTGTGCAGTAGGGGAGATGATCGGACAGACCATGTTCTGTGGTGAAACGATGCAGGCAGTAGTCACAGTAAAATGATTGGCCGTTGTGTTGTGTTAGGGATGATAATAATCTACTCATGTTACTGATAAGACAGTAATGTTTTCGGCTATTTGTATCGGACAGAAGTAAAAGATTAACATGATGTAATCTGTCCTTATTGGGGGTAATTCTTAACGGATAAACCTCATTTTTTGATTCGTTTCTGATATTGTCGTCTATATCATAGCCGAAAACGTTTATAGAAATGTTGGGATTCTGTGTTTCAAATTTAGAAAGTGAGTTTATAGAAACAGGGTACTCGATACCGGACATATTTATTGTGTTTTTGAATAAGAGGTATTTTGAAACACGTTCTTTATCTCTTACTTGAGGGTGTATGTGAGCTAGTACGGACCATAGAAAACACATTTCATCTTGGGAGTTCTTGATGTTGACTACTGCCCTGGTGAGTGCAAGTTTTCGCGGGGTTGGAAGGTGGGAGGATGCTGCTAGAGGTCGGTACCGTCCAACAACTAGTTCCAGCTTCAGTACAGCATCCACCGACCATCCGCTCCCGTCACGGGTAAAATTGGATATGCTATTCATGATTTTATCGTAGGATTCATCGAGTAGACAGTTCAAATCGTCGTTGTCGTCCGTGAGCAACGTACGACAACGTCCGTGGAAGACGGCGTCTTTGGTTACCTCTTTTTCTTCGCCGCTGTCACCATCTAACACAGTTTTAGTGAAACGTATCCTGCACGCAATATGCCATTTGATACTGCGTAAACGTGCTTGTTCTGCCAGAATATCCTTGCACAATAAAGGTCGCACCTCGGTCATTATCGGTACTATATCTTGATCTTCTTCTTCTTCTGTGTACACAGGTAGATAATTAAAAGTTGTGAGACATCCTCTAATACTACTGTTTCGCACGATATAAAATCGTGTCATATCTGAAACAATAGAAACACATGTATTAGCTAATAGGAATGATGAATAACACACACACACACACACACACACACACACACACACACACACACACACACACACACACACACACACACACACACACACACACACACACACACACACACACACACACACACACACACAAATTCATGTTTGAGGTAAATAGATAGTACACGTTAGTAATAGGCTAGTTTATTGCAAACTGTGAAGATGGCAGCTACTCCTGATTTTAGCATTGAAAGTGAAAGAAGAAAATCGTTCAAGTATTGGGAAGTGACGTTTGTCAGTCCCGACGAGTTAGCGTTTGCCGGGTTTTACTACTATCCGCTAAATTATGATGTTTGTGGACATAGTATGTCATTCATAGACGATAGAGTTAAATGCTTTTGTTGCGGAATTGAATTAGTTCATTGGAGAGAAGGTGACATACCTATGGTGGAACATGAAAAATTTTCTCCGTCATGTCAATTTCTAAACGATGTCAAGAGACAATATATTGGGGAGAAGGTGACAAACCTATGTCAGAACATAAAAAATTTTCTCCGTCATATCAATTTCTAAACAACGTCAAGAGACTATCTTATACATGTTAATTCATATCAAACAAATTTGGTTTGCTGCATAATTATAGAGAGAGACAATTGGTATTTAAAAAAATTTTTTACCTTGTTGAGGATGTCCCTGTTCCTACTGATGTTCTGGATTCTGCTGAAGGTCAGACATGGTAATATTCAGACGTGAGAGTGAATACTGAAAAACAAAGAAACTGTTATAACGCTGGTATTATGTTAGTGTATCTTAAACGCTTTATATCTCACAAAGTAAATTAGAATATCAATTTGTAACATACAATTTGTAGCACAGTAGTGTTCAGCAACACGAACGATTTTTTTTTTTCGCTCTGGGCTTTGCGGTTGTGCGTCGCAGAGACGAACCGCACGGGAACTGAGTTCCGAGCTACCTTCTGGAGCTCCTGCCTCGTGGCCCTGCCCAAGTAGGGCGCGTGCTCTATAGCAGGCCGATTCTCGGCTGTTGTGCTAGCCTACGCTAGCGCAGTATGCACCGAGGGCGTTTCCACGAATCACCTGGGCGTATACGGTACCTTCCCAGCCCAGTCACTAGAGGATTGCCTGGGAACCTCGCCGCACGTGCATAAAATTTGCGTGCAAGCCGCCTGTCGTCTAAGGAGCGGACGCCAAGTCCTCTCCTTAGAAGGCGAGATGAGAAGCGACGGGGGACTTTGGCCGCTAGCCGAAGCCCCCTGTCGAGGACGCTCTGCAACTTCTTTTTATGCATTGCGGCGAGGTAACCCCAGACCGGGCAGGCGTAGGTAATGACCGGCAGCAGATACGCGCCGACGATCATCCTACCCAATTTCCTGGTCATGGCTGAGCTGATCAGGAGTGGAAACAGTGCGCACAGGCGAGTGGATGCTCGCTTTAGAACTGTCTGTGCGTGGGTACGCCAGGTGAGCCGACGGTCGAGGTGTAAGCCGAGGTACTTGACCTCGTTGGACCAGCGCAAGTACGTTCTGCCGATACGTAGTTGCCTAACGGGGTTCTTCCGTCGCTTGGAGAATTCGACGGCTACGCTCTTGGTGGCGTTGAGTTGCACTCTCCAATTCTCAGTCCAGTCCACGAGCGTGTCGAGCTGGCGCTGCAGTCGTAGGACGGCCCTTTCCTCATGACGATCGGCCGTAAATACGGCCGTGTCGTCAGCGTAGAGGGCCATCTGGACTCCAGGCTGTCTCGGCACGTCGTTGACGTAGATCGAGAACAGAAGGGGGCCTAGAACACTACCTTGAGGGACGCCGGCTGTGATTCGTCTCTCGGAAGAGACAGAATCGCCAACTCTCACGCAGAAGGTCCTCTCCGTCAGAAAGCTAGCAACCAGATGGAGGTAGCAGTCCGGGAGCTGGACTTCCCTAAGTTTGAATAAAAGGCCATCATGCCATACGCTGTCGAAGGCTTTCTCAACATCTAAGAAACAGCCAACGGTCCGTTCTCTCCGACACCCGGCTTCCGTGATGCTTTCCACCAGTCTCATCAGTTGATGAGTGGTCGAATGCCCCACACGAAAGCCGAACTGTTCGGGGACCAGCACGTCAAAGTTGGTTAGATGCTCTCGTACACGACGCTGTACGAGGCGCTCAAAAACCTTGGACGTAGCGGAAAGTAGGCTGATAGGCCGGAGGTTTTCCGAGCGGGTGGTATCCTTTCCCTGCTTCGGGATCACCGTCGCCTTTCTCCATTTCTTGGGAAAGTAGGCCAGTCTAAGACACGCGTTGAACAAATCAGTCAAGAATTGAACTCCAGGCTCGGGAAGAAGTCGTAGAGCGGTGTTGGTAACACCGTCCGGGCCTGGAGCCTTTCTTGGCTGAAGGTCAGCGAGCCGATCTGAGACCTCTTCCAAAGAGATGGGTTCGGGCTCCGCCGTGATCGGAAGAGACAGAAAGTCTTCCACAGCCATCTCGACTTGTTCGTCGAAGTCCCAGTCCATGGGCGGGTTGGGAGCGAACTGACGCTCGAAACACAAGCCCAAGTACTCGGCCTTCTCCTCCGGGCGACCCATTGGCGGGAAGTGGAGGTCGGCGCCTCCGTCCCGTCAATGCGGTAGGTATTCTGTACGGGTGAGATTGCGGGTCCGCATCCCCCGTTCGGGCCACGTCGAGTTCCCAACAGCTACGTCGGAACGCCTTCAGACTGCCACGCAGTCGTCCGGTGAGCCGATTGTATGCTGCCTTATCGGCCGGATCACGGGTCCTCTGCCAACGTTTCCGGAAGTAATTCCTCTCGCGAGCGAGAAGAGAGACTTCCTCAGGGATGCGTTGGTAGTCAGGCGTGAAGCCAGCTCGCGTACGTGAAGACACGCCTATAGCCGAGATGATTGCCTCTTCGATTCCCGCAACTGCTTCGTCTAGGAGGCGAACGGAATCGAGTGGGGCCGCTGGCGGCAATCTACGGCACAAGGCCGGGCCGTAGCGATCCCAATCGATAACCTTCTGCTTGTCAGAACGTGTATAGGCGTGCTGGGTAGCGACGTGGACCAAGATAGGGTTGTGGTCGGATGTCAGCTCCGTAAGTGAGAATACCTCGTCCGGACAGACAATTCCTTGGGTCACCGCGATGTCCAGAACATCGGGAGCCGCGTTAGGCAGTGACGGAAAGAACGTGGGTTGCGCTGGACCAAACACCATCGCCCGGCGCGATTCAACAAAACTGAGCAAGCGCCTCCCGTTCGGAGTAGTCAGGCGACTATTCCAAACGCGATGCTTGCAATTCAGATCGCCGGCCAAAATTACCCTTCGATGGGAATCGAAGATGACGTCCAGGTCGCTGACAAGGAGTTCAGCTTGTGGGGGCTTGTAAGCTGAGACCACGAGGACGCCGCCAAGAGCTCCGTGGACCTCAATGGCGGTGGCCTCCAGGTTGGTAAGCTGCGGCAAAGCGACACGATGATGACCTATGGAGGTCCTCACCGCGATCGCCGTGCCGCCTCCTCGTCGGCCAACTCGGTCATCCCGATAGACCACGTAATTTGGTAATCGAAACCGGTTCGCCGGGGTCAGGTGGGTTTCCCCGAGGAGAAGTACGTCGGGTTTGAACCGAGCCAGGAATTCAAGAAGGTCGGAATGCTTGGTACCGATGTTGTTAGCATTCCAGGCTACGAGCGAGAGATTTCGTCTAAGGGCTCGGTTCATAGAAGACCTATGACTTCGCAGGCTTCCACCAAGAGCATGAATCTCTCAGTTGGGTCAGCAGTTTCCAGGCGGGCTCGGATGGACCTGAAGGTAGATGCGACTTTCGGGAGGTCGTAGCTAGACAGAAAGCCGCGGACGAACTGTGCGTCATTGGAACTGACGGACTGGGTGGTTTGCCTGGAAACTGAGGCCGCATAAGAGCGACCAGGTGTTACGGCAGATCGGGTCATGGTGGAAGCCATAGGACCAGGGCCAGACGGTTTTGGATCAGCGGCAGGAAAAGTACGCTGTTGCGCTTCGTCGGACTTATACCGGGAAGCAAGACTTTTCTTGGGCTGTGGGCAGGCAGGAGCTCGGGGCCGAGCATCCGGTGTGGGTATCCCTTTGTTCCTGGGTTTGATGCCTGCTCGCGGAAATCGCGGAGGTGGCAGGGGCGGCGAGGCTACCTCTGGTTTAGAGGCGGGAGTAGGAGGTTCCGCGGAGGTGGAGGGTTCATTCTCCGGCTCCAAAACCGAGATAACAGCTACTGGGCGTGTCTCTGCTGTGGAAGGAGACGCGGTACGTTTAGTTGCCTTTGTAGGGGCTGGAGGTGGAGCCGGAGAGGGCGCGCGCCGTGCCGGTTGTGCCTGAGGTTTAGGCCTAGCCTGCATTTTAGGCTGTCTAGGTTGGGGCTGCATAACTGGCTGCCGTGGCTTCGGGAGGGGCCCCTGCGGCTTTTGCTTCCGCAGGAGCTCCGACTTATAGACCGGGCAGTTTACGTTAGACGCTGCGTGGCCTTGGCCACAATTTATGCAGCGAAATTTGGTTTTGTCTGCCACAGTGCAGGCCTGTGTTGAATGTCCCAGAGAACATCGGAGACAGGCCGGGGCATTGCGGCAGACGTCGGTGTGATGGCCGAACCTCTGGCACCGGTGGCACTGCGCAAGCTTGCCCTGGGGTCGACTGGTTTCCACCCGGACGCGGAAGCCAAACAGCCGCGTCAGGTGGAAAATTTTATCAGCAGCCTCGCCCTTCTCGAGCTGGAGACGGACGAGCGGGAGAGGTACTCGGGTTTCTGAGTGAGTGTACAGGCGGAAAATTGCCTGCACCGGGTACCCGAGGTCGCGGAGTTCCAAGAGGATCTCCTGAGGATCAGTGTGCGCGTCAAGCCCTCGCAAAATGACAGACAAGGGCTTGACTCGCTTAGGAGTGAAGGTATGATATTGGAGGTTATGTGCTTGGAGGAAGGCCTCGACCAAGCGATGGTCCTCGAGCTGGCGGACGACAATCCTGACCGTATCACCGCCAAGCAGCTTCAGGTCAAGCTTGTCGGCCGACAGGCCGTGGGCCGCGATCAGCCGTCTGTATAAGGCGGCGACATTTGACACGCTATGGACGTACAGGGGCGGCGCACGACCAACAGCGGCAGCAGCCGGAGCTGCTGTCGAAGCGGTCGGAACCGCGGCCTGTGGGCCCTGAGAAGGTCCAATGTCCATGGCCGAGGTCTGAGAGGAAGCGGTTGGGTGAGTCCTCTTGGGCTTCTTAGCCGGGCGATTACGCCGACCAACGGTCGCGAACTCGCCCGACTCGTCGGCCGGAAGAGGAGGAATCGGGTTAGGGAGAGGATCGTCCGTCTCCATCGCCCGAGGCGAATCAGGCGAGTCGCCCAGATGGGGCAGCAAGGCGGGGCCGAGCGACTCGGCACTTGGGCCGTTGCCTGTAGAAGGCATGCTGGCCAGGTGCGGCGGCTGCCGGGCATAG
The DNA here is from genome assembly GCA_034769895.1 of Magicicada septendecula. NCBI lineage: Eukaryota > Metazoa > Arthropoda > Insecta > Hemiptera > Cicadidae > Magicicada > Magicicada septendecula. The sequence continues at coordinate 146,276,096 of CM068369.1, forward strand.
ACTGCTAGGCAGTCACTGCCAGACGCCAGGGATCTCGGGTCCGGCCGAAGCCGGATTACCCGCGCGTCTTCCTTGTTCACGACGATGCGGGAGGAGCTGGGCTAACGACCAGCTTCGTTGAATACCAGTCCTTACCAAGACTGGTGTCCACTGGCCCCTTTACCCCGGCGATATCCTAGCTCGCTTACCACTGCAACACGAACGATTGTGAAGTTCACCGGTTATATATTGTGATGGCAGCGGTATGCGAACATCTGCTCTCCGGTACCAGCGGTGGACACAGCGAGTCAATCAGACATCAGCAGCCACCGAGACGTAACCAACTTCGTGTTCGGAGCTAGCCAATCAGCGATGCCAGTTAGTTAATAAAACCTGAGCCGACAGAAAATTTTGAAAGTTCCGCGTCAGCGATGGATTTCGCTGGGTCGGCAGCTGACTCTACAACCAGTGTCGGAAGAAGAGGAGGACTGCAGTACGCCGTGAACAGCAGGCGCAGCCGCCGAACATCTCAGCGCGGCACTACCAACATCGCCGTTCTCACAACTCGGTCCTTTTTAGGACCACCAAAAACACTAGAGTGTACGATTGGTGCCAGTTGTCATGCGGCAAGCCTTTTGTCCGATGAAACCTTCCACAGTTGAAACCTGCTCTACAAAACGCTTCACACGAAGCGTTATGTTAAGAGAGAGAACGCGCATGTAAGTAGTTGACAACACACACACGCACACATAGTTAATATTTGTTAATTATTTAATGCAATGAAAAATGAAGTCAACGTTTTGACGATGAGAGAGAGAGCGGGCGTTGTAAGTACGTACACAGTTAATATTTGTCGAATATATATAAACTTTCTAAAATCATATACATGCACGGTAATGATCATAGAGAGGAGAAACGGTTTGAACATAACGTTTGACAACGAGAGAGAGAGAGAGAGAGAGAGAGAGAGAGAGAGAGAGAGAGAGAGAGAGAGAGAGAGAGAGAGAGAGAGACAGACAGACAGACAGACAGACAGACAGATATAGACAGTCGGACGGATGGATGGACGGACGTAACGAGTGTGTCCAGAGAGCGATTAAGAAATTGAAAAGAGTCTACGAAACGCAAGGGACCCAGAGAGAACGACACGTAACGCTCACTGGATGTTGCAATGCGTACGTTATGTCGTACTACCTTCATCATATCCTCGGCGTCTTTCATCAACCACGAGAAGAAAGTGTCTACGACGTTTTCATCTCGATAAACTTTAGCCTCTCTCCAGAGTCTGTGTGTATGATCGACGTTACCACCACCACCACCACTATCACATTCTACTGTCCTTTTGTGATGAATATTCTATCATTGTTTGATACAGACGTGTTCACTAGTGTCTTCTAATAATGTCGTTTTTTGTAAAGTTTAATGCTGTAATATCATGCATTACAACACGGTATCAGAGAAAGCGACGAGGCGTTTAGAAAAAATTACAGACCGATTCTGGAACCGTTAGAAACTATTTCACGAAAGTTAAGTGGTGATATAATGGAGGAGGGGAGGAGGAGAAGAAGAGCCTACACAACATGTAATAACTGAAAACGAAAGTGGCACGCAGAGTCATAACGCTTCTCATTTCAGTGACAATAGCGCATGGAACCCTAACACTTTACATTTCAGTGACGATTCATTAGCAAACAAATATATGCGTTTGTGCGAATCGGCTGACTGTAAACGGATTATAGATCGTATGTATGGTGTTCGATACGAAGGTGGTAAATTTATGATAGGTGTTTAAATGTGAAAATCGAAAACATAAACAGACGGTGTTTGTTGACACGTAAACATTGCACACTTAAAATGTAAACATTCCGAGTTCGTTGACATGTAAACTGTTTTTCCTTTCGTGAGTAATCGTTCGTTAATAAGATATGAATTAGCTTAATCGATTAAATGGTTAGACGAGTAATGGTAAATGTGAAGGTAAAGAAGGTAAGTATGTAGGTTCGATTCCTGTTAATTCATATTTTTGTTAAAAATCTTTTTTATAAATATTGAGGAGAAGGGATAATAACATATTCTTTTATAATTATTAACAACGTTGTTTGGTATTTGTCATTGTAAAGTACAATCGGAAACCATGACGCCACTTAAATCTGTAATATTTTTTTAACATTATGGACAAAATGTTTAACGGATAACACAACACAGTTTCAATTGGATTAGGTTAAACGTTACTTATATGAATATGGATATCTTTATACGAAAGATAAAACGTCATTGCAATTAGTAAATGATTCAGATGTTTCCAATGCCCTCCTTATATTTCATGAATATTACAAATTACCTGCTGACGGCAAATTAAATAATGAAACTCGAAATTAATTTGAATCGTCAACGAATTTTCCTACACAGACGACCGCCTACTGTATGATACTACATGATTCGCTTGTAGAATATACGCCATTGTCCAACACAGTACATAGTCGTGTTTAAGTCTTGTCGAATAAAGAGAGACATACACGCACAGGTAATTACATTATAAACTAGGAATTGCTTCCAACGTCTGCGAGCGAGAGAGAGAACGCGCATGTAAGTAGTTGACAACACACACGCACACATAGTTAATATTTGTTAATTATTTAATACAATGAAAAATGAAGTCAACGTTTTGACGATGAGTGAGAGAGAGAGAGAGAGAGAGAGAGCGGGCGTTGTAAGTACGTACACAGTTAATATTTGTCGAATATATATAAACTTTCTAAAATCATATACATGCACGGAGAGGAGAAACGGTTTGAACATAACTTTTGACAACGAGAGAGAGAGAGAGAGAGAGAGAGAGAGAGAGAGAGAGAGAGAGAGGGAGAGAGACAGACAGATAGACAGACAGACAGAGTTTGTTTAAAGCAATTTTTCAGAAAATTTGTAACAGACATAATAATTTGATCATACACACACACATGTATTAAATTCAATAACACGCTTGATAATACAAATAATTTTTACGTTTAAATAAAAATCTTCAGACAGCAAGAAAAAATGTACTGACAGCACACGCTGATGAATTCGATCACTGTAACGTGATCAATGCGAGACTGTTTCTAAACGACAAGTATTATCCTTACGATAATTTAAACTTGGATATTGGGAAAGACCGTTTTGCATTATTGTACAATATGTACGCCAGTTTTCAAAGTTCGTATTACCACCGTTTAGACGGCAGCCCAGTACTGACACCGGAATTATTCAAATCAAAAGCACCGCTGTTTGTTTTCGGTTGTAGCAGACAAGACGAAGCACTTAAGTCTTCAGCAGTTGATGTACGTTTAGAATTTGAATCGTCAACGAATTTTCCTACACAGACGACCGCCTACTGTATGATACTACATGATTCGCTTGTAGAATATACACCATTGACCAACACAGTACATAGACGTGTTTAAGTCTTATTTTATACATATTTTGTAAATACTAGTTTTAAATATATATATATTTATTTTCAGAAATTGTAATTTGATCACACACACACACACACACACACACACACACACACACACACACATGTATTAAATTCAATAAATAATGCACTTGATAATTTTTACGTTTAAATAAAATCTATACACTTACCAAAGAAGATGTGTATACTGGAAGACACGTAAGACGTGCAGTATCAGCCAAACTAGTATGTGCGTTGTCTACACTGAAGACGTACAAACAGTCTTTCAACTGTTAAAAAAGATGTAGAGATTTCACGATGTATCAGCACACGTTGGTGAGAAATTGCCACTATAAAAATACGGTAAGAATATATTTTCAGAAATTGTAATTTGATCATACACACACGCACACACACACACACACACACACACACACACACACACACACACACACACACACACACACACACACACACACACACACAGATTACCACTGTTACGACTCATAGAGAAAGACCACCCGATAACTATGCCTTTTAGGACCTAGGAGTTGAACGAGTATCCTGCCTTACCACAGACTAAAAGGCAGAATTGGATTGTCAAGACCTCGAGTCAGCTAGAAAAACCACGCTTTGTTGTGTTAGCGTTTCAGACAGCAAGAAAAAATGTACTGACAGCACACGCTGATGAATTTGATCACTGTAACGTGATCAATGCGAGACTGTTTCTAAACGACAAGTATTATCCTTACGATAATTTAAACTTGGATATTGGGAAAGACCGTTTTGCATTATTGTACAATATGTACACCAGTTTTCAAAGTTCGTATTACCACCGTTTAGACGGCAGCCCAGTACTGACACCGGAATTATTCAAATCAAAAGCCCCGCTGTTTGTTTTCGGTTGTAGCAGACAAGACGAAGCACTTAAGTCTTCAGCAGTTGATGTACGTTTAGAATTTGAATCATCAATGAATTTTCCTAGACAGACAACCGCCTACTGTAAGATACTACATGATTCGCTTGTAGAATATACACCATTGTCCAACACAGTACATAGACGTGTTTAAGTCTTATTTTATACATATTTTGTAAATACTAGTTTTAAATATATATATATTTTCATCATATTTGTAACATTATAATATTGGAGCTATGTGTGTGTGTATGTATTTTTAATTGTAAAACTAGTTTAGATATATTTTAATACTTGTAACAATATAATCTTGGAACTGTGTATGTTTTTTTTTTTAAATTGTAAATATTAGTTTAGATATATTTTCATACTTGTAACAATATAATCTTGGAGCTGTGTATGTATTTTTAATTGTAAAACTGTTTAATATAATCTTGGAGCTGTGTGTATGTATTTTAATAAATGTATATATATATTACACACACTTTATTATTATTTGTATAACCCACTCCATAATAATTTGATCATACACATACACGCGCACACACACATGTATTAAATTCAATAATGCGTTTGATAATGTTTTAATGCAAATAATTTTAGGGAAGTCTACATTCCGCATTCATAAGGAGATAGTCACTGCTTACAGCTATGTATGTCCACAACAGAATTAGAGAGAGATATAAATGTCATCATACGCTGTGACCTACTTTCTAAATTTTTTACATTAAAAACGTTTGTTTAAAGCAATTTTTCAGAAAATTTGTAACAGACATAATAATTTGATCACACACACACACACACACACACACACACACACACACACACACACACACACACACACACACACACACACACACACACACACACACACACACACACACACACACACACACACACACACACACACACACACACACACATGTATTAAATTCAATAACACGCTTGATAATGCAAATAATTTTTACGTTTAAATAAATATCTGCACATACATTAAAATTAAAATTAAATAAAATCTGTACATGTGTGTTGTCAACACTGAAGGCGTACAAACAGTCTTTCAACTATTAAAAAAAAGATGTAGAGATTTCACGATGTATCAGCACACGTTGGTGAGAAATTGCCACTATAATAATACAGTAAGAATATATTTTCAGAAATTGTAATTTGATCATACACACACGCGTACACACACACATGTATTAAATTCAATAAATAATGCACTTGATAATTTTTACGTTTAAATAAAATCTATACACTTACCAAAAGAAGATGTGTATACTGGAAGACACGTACAGTATCAGCCAAACTAGTATGTGCGTTGTCTACACTGAAGACGTACAAACAGTCTTTCAAAAGAAGATGTGTATACTGGAAGACACGTAATACGTGCAGTATCAGGATGTTAAATTCAGTAATGTGTTTGATAATGTTTTAATGCAAATAATTTTAGGAAAGTCTACATTCCGCATTCATAAGGAGATAGTCACTGCTTACAGCTATGTATGTCCACAACAGAATTAGAGAGAGATATAAATGTCACCATACGCTGTGACCTACTTTCTAAATTTTTTACATTAAAAACGTTTGTTTAAAGCAATTTTTCAGAAAATTTATAACAGACATAATAATTTGATCATACACACACACACATGTATTAAATTCAATAACACGCTTGATAATGCAAATAATTTTTACGTTTAAATAAAAATCTGCACATACATTAAAATTAAAATTAAATAAAATCTGTACAACTTGCCAAAAAACTAGTATGTGCGTTGTCTACACTGAAGGCGTACAAACAGTCTTTCAACTATTAAAAAAAAGATGTAGAGATTTCACGATGTATCAGCACACGTTGGTGAGAAATTGCCACTATAAAAATACAGTAAGAATATATTTTCAGAAATTGTAATTTGATCATACACACACGCGTACACACACACAGATGTATTAAATTCAATAAATAATGCACTTGATAATTTTTACGTTTAAATAAAATCTATACACTTACCAAAAGAAGATGTGTATACTGGAAGACAGTATCAGCCAAACTAGTATGTGCGTTGTCTACACTGAAGACGTACAAACAGTCTTTCAAAAGAAGATGTGTATACTGGAAGACACGTAATACGTGCAGTATCAGGATGTACAAGTCGACAAATAAGAAATTGCCGCTAACTTACTTAGCGTATATATAGTGTACTCTGTAGTGGGGAAAGCACGTGTGTGTGTGTGTGTGTGTGTGTCCGTTTTTAGAGTAATTACTGTAAGCGGTGTTAATGCTTGACAGGTGTCAAATTAGAAAGTAGAGTTGTCCGTTTTTAGAGTAAATACTTTATAATCCTAATCACTGCTAATGACTAGCAGGTGTGAAATTAGAATGTAGGACGTCGTACACAAGGTTAATGACCTCTGGTTTAATTTAGCGAATAATAACTATATCTAATTCAGTATCGTTGTGTGTATGTGTGTGTGTGTGTGCATAGACTTGTTTCGCTGTCAACGTACTCCGAATATGCATGCAATTATTTGTATAGTAATCAGAAATGTGTGTGAGAGAGACATTTTAATAATTTGTAGGTTGTATCTTACAATCATGAAAATTATTATTTAAACTGATAATTGTTTTATTAAAATCTTACAATGACGAAATATTATTATTTCATTGTTTACGATATATATTTAATGCAAAAAATGAATTTTTAAAATTACAATCGTCTGTATTTAAGTTCGTGTACACACATACAAATCGTTTGAATAAGGGAAATCTTCGAATATGCATCCAATTATTTGTATAGTAATCAGAAATGTGTGAGAGAGACATTTTAATAATTTGCAGGTTGTATCTTACAATTACGAAAATTATTATACAATGTGTGTGTACACAAAACTTTTGAAAATACCTTATTTCAAGGAGATTTTTTTATGCGTAACACTTTACCACACACACACACACACACACACACACACAGACTTGGCAGTATATGAATTTCTAAATCGTAGTCAATGACTGTCATGTGTCAAAAAAGGACGCCACGAGATAGGTGATAAATATATATTTCCTGGTGATTACATTTTAGTATCGCTAATTACAATAATCCATAAGTAGCACGACGCTTATGTAAAACTGATGACAACTGTGTCTAGAGACAAAGAGAGAGGAGGGGAGAGAGAGTTGATATCGAAGTCGTCGTCAACAATTTACTATAATATAGTTTGAATTTCCCACCGAAGAAAAATGTTGCCAGATCTGTTCTATACACACACACAATAATGCAGGATTGGTAACCCTGATCATATATTTTAATATACACTATAATACACACACATATCAAGTTTGAACCCATACATAGGTTGGTAAACCTGATCATATAGATTTAATATACATTATAACACACAACAAATTTGAACTCATGCAAGGTTGGTAACCCTGATCATATATTTAATATATACACTATAATTCATCAAGTCGGAACCCCCCCACCATAGGTTGGTAAACCTGATCATATAGATTTAATATACATTATAACAAATTTGAACTCATGCAAGGTTGGTACTCCCCGATCATATATTTAATAATGCATCAAGTGATAGAAAGTGAAAGTGATCTAAGCTCGCGAAAGGCGGCATATAAAAAAATAAAAAATTATATTCGCGGATGCTGTGGTCCAGATACGCGAAAAAGTCGCGGATCTTGACACAGATCAGCGAAAAAGTCGCGGATGCTGTGGTCCAGTAGAAAGTGAAAGTGATCTAGGCTCGCGAAAGGCGGCATATAAAAAATTATATTCGCGGAAATTAGAAAGTGAAAGTGATTTAGGCTCGCGAAAGGCTGCATATAAAAAATTATTTTCGCGAAAATTCGCGGATACTGCGGGTCCAGGGTGGTGGGGAGAGCGTGGGAAAAATCTTGGACCGCGGGAACGGCGGCATCTCTTTGATCTTGTTTTTTATCGTTTTTTATGTTTTTTAAGAAAGGCGGCATTCCTTTGTGGGTCAGAACCCTTATTTTCCCCCTACTGCTCCCCTTCTCTGTACTGATCCCATACGTTTCCTGTATTTCTCCGTCTCCAATGCATCGGTCCAGATTTCTCAACTATACAGAAGGATGGATTCCGTGACCACCATCAACAATCGCCCCTTGCTTGTATGGAACCTCTTACATTGGCCGTAAGCTTGCAGAGCTTTATAGTGATGTGATCTGCCTTATCAGCTGCATGCTTGATTTGATCACAATAGGAGATTTTTGAATCTAGCCTCACCCCTAGGTATTTAACTGCCTTCTTTGTAAGTATAGCCTCAGCGGCAGTCTCAATTTGTTTCTTCTTTCGAAGGAAACCCTCGATGTAAAGTGCCACCTTTCTTCTTACTTGTAAGATATTTTCAACAATGCTGTCTGGGCTCCAATGTACCTTCTCGGTGATGTCTCTTGTGTGTCCATTTTTTGCATTAAAAAAAAACGCATGGGATGCATATTCTTTTTCATACCCACAGTGTGGACAAATTGATCTAGCAGCCCTACCCGTACTGTGAAGATATGACTGTAATCGTTTATTAGGTTGAATTCAGTCTGCGGTATGTTTTCTATTTATCCAGGCATCCAAATTCTTGATAATTTTTGTTGTCCATCTGCCTTTGGTTCCCGGCGACCATCGTTCTTGACATTTCTGCATTGTTATCATTTTTGCTGTTCTTTTCATCCCGGCCTTGTCTGTACTATTCTTTCTGTTTCCCATATATTTTATTTCTTCTTCCAACAGGTCAGTGGTGTCAGCGTGCCGGTTATTGCCAATATCGCAGCGTGTAAAACTGTACGATAATGGGAAATTAATAATGATAATAATAATAATAATAACGACGACAACAACAATAATAATAATATAATAATAACATCAATGAAGAATGTGGAGACGGTGCTGAAGTTAAAATGTCGGGAAAACTGTTAGAAGAGAATTGTGAATGATGAATTTTTGATGGAATTTTACAGACTAGTGTAGGCCTATGACACTGACCGACACGAAGAGACGTTAAAGTAATTTGGATCCCTAATCGAGCTTGATGTCACAAAGGAGGTCACGTGTAATCACAACTACAGGACGAGGTGTTCATTGCTGACTGTTGTTTCTAATCATGTCGCCTGTTTCTGTCGTAATTGTTGTCTACCCGAGTAGCAACATGCAAGTCCGTGATTAAGTTATTACAACTTAATTTTCTGTGTTGTCTCTCTTTACTTCCGGCAAATTTGCCTTGTAATTGAGAATCAGCGCACAAGCACACGCACACGCACACAGACTTTGTGAAAGGTGTAGAAAGAGAGACAGTTAGGTAGATAGGGAGATAAATGGAGAAAGACAGAGGATATAGAGACAAATGGTGAGCGAACAATAATGGTGTAGGACTATTATAGGACTATTTTAATTTAATTATATGAGCTCTAAATCTTTGGTTGTCTATAAGAATTTACTGAAGAATTGTGAACGTCTCCGTATAAATACACTTTATATACTGCAACGATACATATTTGCCTATTTGCGCAGGGTAATTTATTTGTACGTATAAAATAAATATAAGCAGTTGTAAATAGTTTTAAATGGTGCATACGGGAACAGACAAGAACTGGATAAAATCTAACTTGTTTTTAAACACCTGTTTTGGACAATGGAATACTTGGTTACTAAGGAGAAGGTGTGTGTGTGTGTGTGTGTGTGTGTGTGTGTGTGTGTGTGTGTGTGTGTGTGTGTGTGTGTGTGTTGTCACCTGACCAAGGGAGGAAAAAATCGTCTCTTTGTGTACAGTGTATTTAACTGGTGGTAATAAGCTCCAGTTCAGACAAGCATAAAAAACAAACAATTAAATATGTTTAATAAAAATAAAAATAAAAATAAAAATTCGCACACTGACAATACATACAGCAAAGTGAATGATTTCCTTTTAAGACTTACAAAATGACACATGTGTAGATACAATTTGAAGGCGAATGGTAAAAGTATAACCAAACTATAAGCAAATTAATTAATTACTCAATTAATTAACATGTGACGAGCAATTAATTAATATATGTAGAAAGAGAAAAGTATCACGAATCTCATGATTCTTCACGAAAATAATGATGTGTGAAAATACGAAAAAAGTGACGTGTGAAAACCAACGCGCTGTTCAAAATTTACATGTTTGAGATGACATGTTAAACACTCTTCGACCTGCCAGCGTGCTTTGAGTATAAAAGCCCGGACGATTTTGAATGTGGGAACAGACGCTAATGATTTGCTTACGGGGACACTATGTAAGTTTGCTCAGCGACATAAAACATACGCCAATCATTCTAGACGGGACACACCTTTGAACGGACAAAGACAACAGACTTCGGCATCATCATCATCATCATCATCATCGTCGTCGTCGTCGTCGTCGTCGTCGTCGTCATCATCATCATCATCATCATCATCATGATGGAACAACACCCACGCCACAGTAACTCAACGAGAAAAAGAGGTGAAGAATGAACAATTATATTGATAAACAAAGACAGTAAACAAGTTTAATCATGGTATAAAAAAAAGAAGAAATAAATAATTGTACATAGTGTAGTTACAAAAATTTAAATAATTAGTATAATTTAACCAAGTAATTTTAATATCTGTTTCCTAGTAATTTTTCTAGTTAGTTAAAATGGATACACAATAATTAATATTTATTTAAATAAATAAATAAATATTATTTCTGATTAAAATACTACAAATAAACTTTACATTTTTGTAATAAATATTTAATTAATATGTGATTTGCAACATTGAAAATAATTACTTGAATTCTATATTTTAATGTCAGACGCCCAAGTAAGTGAAACAATGTTATAACTGTTTTTATATATGTTTGATGTTTGTTATTTATAGGTTCATATCTGTGTTTTATTTTTGTTATTTTCATATTATTTATGTGTAATTTATAATGCGTGTAAAACAGCTTCTTTTTAAAAGGCAATTTTAAATACATATTTTTTAATTTTTAAAGAATTTTTTTTTTAATAAATCAATGTTTTATTAGCATTTATTCCACACCACAAAATCCGCTCTTTGTCGGCTCTTCTCACATAAAATTTATTGTGCTACAAAAGGGACTCAACGTAACGAACACAGAAATCCCACGACCTAGCTGGTAGGTTATTCGATAGTTACGTTGAGTACTTTTCAAAAACATAATATATAAATTGTAATGTTGCAATACACACACACAATTTTCACCACTTAAGCATTTGATTATTAACAAGCTCAATTATGAAGAAATCACATGTAAAACGATTATTTAGTACGATTTAATCAAAGGCTTTAATGGTACTTTAGTAACGGATTGTTGTATACTAATGAATGGATAAAAAGCAGAGTAACGGCTTAATTAATATTCTTTTGCAGCCTTCAAAGTTGTATAAATGTTAAATAACAAAAAAAATATTGGCGACTTGAATGAAAGAAAAGATACTGAGTAGTGTTAATGTGTGTGTGCAAAATTTTTATAAGTTATTTAGAAAATAAGTTTATATGTAAGACCACTTACAGGACTACATTCAACAAGCGTTACACAATATTCATTTCATGAGACGAAAAAGAAAGTATGGAAACATTTGAGTGAAGAAAGGTAGTTACACTGGTGAGTGCTGCCATCTGGCAGCTATTTTGTAAAGCTTCGTTCCTACAGAACTAAGGTCCTATATACGTCTGTGCTGTGCTGATTTGACGGTGTTATCGAGAAGTATTCTCGGAACGTAGAAAACAAAACTATTTTTGTAACTTAAAAACTTTTAAAAAGAATTCTCATAATTATACGGGAATTCTTTTGGAAACAAGAAAACGTTTTTACTCTCTTCATAATATACGCGTTTTGAGAACACAAAAAGTTTTTGAAAAGAATTTAATAATTACATCTGAACTCTTCTTTGTAGACGGTAACTGTCTAAACATTTATTTTTGTTACAACGTTTTTTTGTGTTATAAAGAAACGTTATACACCATTCTTTAAACATGTAATATTTAATACAATCTGAAGGTAATTGTCAGTATTTTTGGTGTGTTTAATTAAAGCATCGTCAATTTTGCAATTTATTCATTTTTATAACAAATAATCGTAAACACGAGGGAATAACATGAGTTAATTTTTAACATTAGTAAAGACATTCTTTTCCTTCAGCCTTTAAAGATGCAATGATGGGCAATCATTTTGTATTGTATTTATTTGAATTTGTTCTTTAATTAGTACATTATTATCTGAGAAAATCTTAGTATTTATAAATACAGTAACAATCATTTACTGATTAAATAAGAAATTCAAATAAAGAGAACACAAGACGATTTTGTTAAGTTATACATTTATTAAACTAATAAAAATAAAAACATTAAATATTTTAATAAAACAGCTAACAACATAAACAAACATTATAAGAATCGAAAATTTAAATCGAAATGAAATCAATTATTCATTACTTTATATTATAATCTAAACAAATGGAAACAAATGGTAATAGATGTCATTAGGAGCATGTACAAGAACACAGAGATCATTGTAAAAACTGAATTTGGTGAAGTCCTTAATGAAGTGATAAATAAAGGGGTCAGACAAGGGTGTAGCATTTCACCTACACTTTTTAATTTATATTTGGACGATGCTGTTAGAGAGTGGGAAGAGAGGCAAGAAGTACTGAACTTCAGTGACAGTTTCAGTGAACGTAATTTCGTCAAAACTCTGATATTGACGATCGGGTCATAATAGCAGACAATGAAAGTAGCCTGCAGAGGGCCCTCTATGAATTGAAGCAGATAATCAGGATGTATGGTCTGGAAATTTCTGTAATCAAGCTAACCCTATGGCCTTTAAAGGTTGCTTTCCTGTAAGGTGTAAACTAGTACTGAATGATCAACTAATTGAGCAAGTGGATTCAATCAGGTTTCTTGGATTGAGTTGTGTTTTAGATGTGGACAAAAAAATAGAGAAGTTTAATTACATGTGTGGAACGATACGAACAACACTGAATGGAAAGGTCAGAAGAGATACTCTTTTTATAATAAAGTGAAATTTTATAATAAGATATATAAGAAATATTTCATAAGAGATATGAAATTTTATAAAGTAATGGCAGTGCCATGCGACCTTCATAATAGCGTGACTTGGATACTGAACGCAAAGACCCAAAGCCGGATATAGGCTAATGAAATGAGATTTTTACGATCAATACAAGGCGTATCATGATAAGGCGATCGGCTAAGAAGTGATGGTATAAGGAACATCCTTGGAATATACAACCTAAACGAAAGGATAAAGCAATTCAAACTGGATTGGACACACCATGTTGAAAGGATGCATAAGAACAGGATAACAAAACAAATTTTGGTTTATAATCCGGAAGGACGGCGGGATATTGGAAGACCAGAGAAAAGATGGTCGGACCAAGAAGTGCGCAGCGGATCGTAAGGTCCACATCCTGAAGAAGAATAAGAAGAAGACAAATGGATTATTCGTTAATTCATAAAGAAACCTCTGAAGATATAGAATAATTCTGTAAAATATGCGTCAGGTGAAAATAGAACAATATAATTTAATAATATATATTTGCAGAAGTATTTATTATTTGAAAACGTATTTATTGTATGTAAATATAATTATATTGTGTATTATAACAAGCTTATTATGCACTAAAAGACATAATAGGTTACAAATATATGGTGCGTAAATAAAATTTTACGATGCTAATTGTTAAAAAAATCCGTTTCTTAAAAAGGAAAATATTAAAATAAATTATTTACTTAAATTAGAACAGGCCATGGGTACACGGTGATTGTAAATGGCGCAGCGGATATTGTTTCTAATATGGAATAAACTGAAGTTTTGCGTAACCGTTACTTAGTATTTCGGGTTGGTAGTATGAGTAACACAATTCAGACGCGGGCGTTTCCACACCTACTGTACATTTACATCCGCGTAACACGTTCTATTTCGTTTTTCTTCCTCTTCTTTCCTCACTTCTTGCGTTTGCAAGTCTAGACCTTGATTACTGAGACTCGAGCCTAATTTAACAAGCCATAGTATCTATCATCGTGTGAAATCAAATCGGGAAAATTCAAACGATCAAAAACCAGCAAATTCTATTTGTATTTGTGTAATAAGTAGATTATCGACTACCCAAAGTCGAGAGAATCGGGGTCGAAATAACTACCCAATTTACAACCCCTCGAAGATCGAGAGAACCCTGAGAGATTGTACCTTTGTCCCGGTTGACTAGACACTGGTATTCACAGGTTTTTCAGGATTGGCTGAAGTGACATTAGCTCCCAACGGGGTGAGGGTCTTAGCCTCTCTGCAGCCAAGACTGTACTACGAGGAGGAGTTGCCCCTTACGAGAGATGACCTTGTTGCCTCAGAAGTACGGGATCTAGAACGCAAGTTCGATAGACATTCTTGGTGGAGCGCAGCAGAATCTACCAGTTAAGTGGGGAGTAGGAGGAAGTCTTCCTGATTCGGGTGAACTTTCGGTTATTTCAACGTCAAATCTTGGTTCATCTACGATACGTCTGTGAACAATAATTTACGGTAATTGTCCCGTAAGCGTTGACATGAGCAGGAATATGTATATATCAATTACGACGAATCAGTTGAAGTATTGTGACTGAAAGATTATCAAAGTAGTAGGCTACTAGCCTACTTATAAGAACATAATTTGAAACAAAAGAGAGGGCATGCGGACCCCAAAAGTAACAAAACTAATTCAAATTAACCTAGACGAGAAGAATTTATATTTGTATTTGGGGAATGATTAAATTGTTGATATTCTGAAGCTGCATATTTTGTAAAACAAAAGATATTCTTAGAACGCCACGTGCATTGCGATTGTCCTGTTTCATTTTTACTTTCTCTCTTTCTTTTTGTGTTTCTCCTCGTCTTCGTTTTTTACTTCCGTTTCTCTTTCCTCTCCCTTTTTTGATATCAGCCTAACCGCAATTATCATGCTCTGCCTCTACCGTCCCAATTTGACTCAATCACAATATTAAAAATTTCACCCAAATGTTATTTTAACGGAAAAATAATGTTTTACTTCTTTTTAGGTACAAAAACATATTAAAAAGTGTAATACTTAAATTAGAAAACTGTTTTATGACTGTTCTCAGAACCAATAATTAATATGTATTGCAACATTAGATTTACTTAATGATGTTTCAGTGGTAATACTGAACGCAATTGTAATGTATTAATTACCGGCTAGGTCACTGGATTTCTGTGTGGGTCACGTTCAATATTCTTGTTGCACAATAAATCTTCCTGTTAGTTGAGAGGAGAAGGATTTTAATGCCATGAAATAACTACTTAAATATCTGTAAAGAAAATCATTGGTTTATTAAATTTTATAACAAAAACACACTAAATATTGTAAATTTAAATATCCTCTTTTTTTTAGAAGCTGTTTACAAAGAATAAAGACAAATTACACACATTATTGAATTCAAATAATTAATTAAAATTTGCAAGCCGTATTCATATGTAAAAACATTATTTAACTATTTATTACGTAAAAAATGAAAAGTTTAATTGTAATATTTTAATCAAAAATAATATTTATTTTAGTTCAATAAATATTAGTTATTGTGCACCCATTCAATTAAATAAATAATGACTAAAAACAAATATTAAAATTACATACTTTAATTATAATAATAATTTATTTTTTGCATTTACATTATATACAATTATATAATTACTTTTTATTTATTTATACTATGTTTCAGTTTATTTACTGTCTTTTTTAATAAAAAAGTAATTGTTTCACTTGCTTTCACCGTGTTGTTATTGTAGCGAAATTATCATTGTGTGTGTGTGTGTGTGTGTGTGTTGCTCTTGGATAATGATGATGATTCCGGGGTTCCACGTCGATCATTATTACTAGAGTTTCTCCTTCTTGTTAGATAGAAATTGTCCTTGGTGTTTATAGTGTGGTGTAAGTCGACAGGTCTGATTTTGCTGGATACCATTCCGGACTCGTCAAACTTTGTTTCCTCCTGGATAGCGTCGGTTTTAAACAAATCACTTCTCTTTTTCCACTAATAACGTGTTGATGTGCAAACCGGTAGTCGCATATGATTTGTGATTTTTCATTCGTTCGATACATATAAATTACTTGTTTATGACTTATTAATTACCAGAGTAATTAATTAGTTTTTAAATACTTCAGTTATTATTGCGTAATTTGCATTCGTTTTGTGGCTATATACTCGTCTCTTTGCTGGATCTCTAATGGCATTGCTCGGTAAGCAAAATGTGTTTTAAATGTGCGAATTTCCTTTAAAAGTATATATTGAATCCTTAGTATATATTCATGTCCTAACCAGAGTCACGCATACAAAGAAAAAACGTCATATACAAACAAAGGATTTCCTATCTTGCATAAGTCAGGTCTCCGCTGGCTAGACACTCACAACCAAAATACACCTGTACGTAAACGCAGCTCGTCATTTGCGTGTCGGGAAGTGTTACATTTTACTTGTCCGTTCCAGTTTTCCACTATTTAAAACTACTTAAAACAATTTCTGTCCACTATATTACTTGTATGTACAAAAATTGTATTATGGGCGTATATGTATTAGACGCGTATATGTATTGTATATGTATGTATTTTTACAGTATACTATAACTGGAAAAATTAAAATACAGATATATTTACTTCTGGAATTGTGTGTAATTATTTTTTCAACGTTTTATTATGAGATACAGATAATTGTAGTTTACTGTATAATACTTTTGATATAGCATAGATTAATGATCTGGTCTGTGCATGTAAATATGACTAGCATTAAGAGTTAGTGTCTATACTCCATTCAGAAGTCACTTGGCACGGGGAAGGTAGGGGTATACATTGCGTATATAGAGTTTTCACTCGTATGTACTGCGCGACCTAAAAATTTACTATCCGAGACTAAAGTTAGAGAATTAGAATTTTTGAATTTGATCATAAACATAGCAGTAAAAAAAAAATAAAACCAATAAATAGTACATTTCAACAATTTAGGAATTTTTCAACTTAACTCGTCGTATTTCCATTGTTAGTTGACGTAAACGACTCATTTTTACTTTAATCTGTTGCTTAATGTATCCATAAGGCAGAAGAATAGTTAATGTCTTTCCGAATATTTTCATGTTTTGACAAAAAATTATTTGTAACTTTGGTTACGACGTTTGGCATGAAAAAGTTGGTCTGTGAGAAAAGTTTTTGTTATCACAGGTATGTACCTAGTGTAAGGAAACAAAATGATGAGAATTGATTAAATTTAATTCTAATTTAATTTTAAAGTCTCTATCTTAATGCATTTAAAAGATATACAATTTTCTTTTGAACAGTAAGAACAACGCGCGGTTAGCATTTGGCGCCTGGTTTACTCAAACGCGACTTTGTTTGTAACACTTGTACAGTATAGCCTACGTTAAATTACATTTTAATAACGACTGCACTACTATTTTGTTTTTCAATAAGATTATGCTGCTTCTTTCCGTGACGACTGGGTTCTGCAAACTACGTCGTTTTGCTTACTACATGCAGCTTTCGTAGCTCGCGTTACCGTCATTGGCATGTTACACACTCTGTCAGTGAAGTGATGCATATATATATATATATAGCAGCGTTTATATTTTAGGGAAGTATTTGAAAACAACTACCGATTTCTAGTGTAGTCAAAACGCTGCTTTTTGAAAAGTTAAATCAATGATTGGATTTTTCAATTTTAATCGTTAACGTTTCCGTTTTTTTAATTTTAAGATAATTTTATCATAATATACGCGTACAGTAAACATTATAGTTTCTAGTAGATATCGAGTTCCGGGAGTAATAAAAACGCAGTTTTTATGCAACGTTTCAAGATTTATGTAATCCCATCATCATGCGTATGTTGCTGAGAGTCACATATACACACATCATATAATACTACACACTATACTAAGATATAATACACATACACATGTTAGTTATATTTAATTACACTTTGTACAATGCACAGTGACAGTCCGCAGGAGCGTATTTACGGGCGGATGGACGACGGGATCGGACCCACCCCCAAGAGGGTCGAAAAAGTTGACGAATTTTGTTACTCTCTTAATTTTTAGGCTATTTTATTAATTTTTTTATCTGTGTACGCTAATATAGTAGTAACTATTTTTTAAATATACAAACATGTTTATTACACAAGATTTGCGTATACGTGTGAAGTATGAAATACTGTATACGAAAATCAATAATTCAGTCAATAAGTATCTTCCAAGCGATGTTACAATAACGTGTATTTTTATAGTGTTATTGTCGTTCTCTTTAAAGGGATTGATTTCAGGATGTTTTCACCGGGTTTTCAACCACTTTAAGGATAGTAATGTTGTTTAGTCTTAATTTGTTTCTTCTTTTGTATAAAGTCGACTCGACCGAACCCAACCCCCACCATGAAGACAAAATTCTAGATACGCCACTGATAGGCTGTGAATATACAACAGATTGTAGACTGACGCGTAAACTGACAATAACATAGAGTGCCAATCAACATATTGCCCACTTTGTGTAATATGTATATTACAACACATTAAATTCGTGTGTGTGATGGATGTAATCGTAATAATAATAATACAACATAATATGTTTTAAAATCATTTAAAAATTTATTAATCAAAAATTTCTTATTTGGTTGCGATTTAAAAGTATCATTATTATTTCCTTGTGTGTGTAGTCGTAGCACACATCTAATTATTACATATAAGTGATAATCTCGTATTACACATAGACATAATATACAATCTTATACTATAATAAACATTTATAATTATCTAATATTGCTCTCGGCTTGCTCATTAGTGTGAAAATTATTGGATTATCTAATCTCTTTCTAATGATCTAATTTCTTTTGAATATACTGCATATGCATTGCTTTGTTTTCTAATAAAAATTTACTAATTACTTTTATATTAATTTAAATATCAATGACTAAGTTATTGATTCAAAATTATAGTTTAAAACATTTTTAAAATATTACTCTAATTACTATACAAATAAATATTTACATTTGCAAAATTTATTAATTCATCTTTGAATTAGATTGTCTCTCTTTTTACATCGTTAATTATATTGTCTTTACGTCAGTCTTTGTTTTACAAATACATGGTTGTTTTTCACCTTATTGTCGTAGTAAATAGGCAGCGTGTCCTCTTCGGTCCTAGGTCCTCGATCCTGGATGCTCCTGTGTAGTCGTGTAGTCCTGGAGTCCTTGATCCTCGTCCGTCGGATCCTATCCTCGTCCGTCGCCTCGTCCCGTACGCTGGATTCTATTACATGTACTTGGCTGCTCCCTCGTCTTCTGTCATGGCCTCAGGTTGCAGGTGCTCTCATGAAAGTGATGAGTAGTCGTGAAGAGCCTCCGGCTGCTGCTGTGGTTGATCGAGAAAGAGTCGGCTGCCACGGTAGTTGTACGAGAAAGAGAATTAAGTCGGCGCGTCTCGTCTATTTATACCCTAGGGCGCTAAAATCATGTTTCGACAATATTCTGCATGTCAGAGTCTGTCGTTGGCGTCCCTCTTTAAATATGATTATTATCACACTTAATTCGCTCGTCTTCGCGACATGCGAAGTCTTTTGCACATTACCCGATATTCATCTTGTCGGTAATTTTTATGTGTTCACTGTGTATAAACCGTTTTCCTGTATCGTAATTAACATAAGTTTTATTTATATTTATTTTTACTACAATCGCACTTTTTATTCTTTTCACACTATTTTTTTGTACACATCTGCGTCTTATTTTTATACACACTTTGGCGTATTTGGTTTTGAGATATTTTGCACACAATCTTTAAAATAAATAAATTCATATAATTCATAGCGTTCATTAAGGGTGACGCTTTTCAGGAATTGACAGGTGTCACACACACATGTAATATACACGTGTACACACAGACACAGCAAAGTGGCGTGATCAGCCTGTCCCGACATGAAAGTTAGTCGTTGCTTTTACTGTTCAGATTGAAAGCTAAATTATTATTGCTGACTATATGAATTATTTATTTAGTTTAATTAATTATTTTAATTACTTTGGGCAATGCACAGTACTCTATACATTTGTACTGTTGCAATATATATTGCAACGTTACAAGTATTTCAAAACAATTACACAAATACATTACCATGTACTCAACGCAAATATGAAGTGTATTACACCGGCCAGGTCGCAGGAATTTTTATTCTCGTTGCGTCAAGTATATGTAGTTGCACAATAAAAAAATAATTTTTAAAGAGGAGTGAGATGTTGATGACATGAAATAATTAATTAAAACCGTTTCAAA
Organism: Magicicada septendecula; assembly: GCA_034769895.1. NCBI lineage: Eukaryota > Metazoa > Arthropoda > Insecta > Hemiptera > Cicadidae > Magicicada > Magicicada septendecula. The sequence continues at coordinate 146,296,771 of CM068369.1, forward strand.
ATAATCATTCTATGCTTTATTAATATTAATAGAAAATATGCAAATATTAAAATTTCGAATTATAAAAAATATGCTCTTTTATAAGTTTACAAAAAATAACAACATAACATTCTATGCTGTTCATGACATATGAAAAATAAACAACCATATAATCTTACTAGCTAAACAGACATATTAAACAAATTATCTAAACAGTTTTTATTTCAGTGTGTCTGACTTTAACTCATATTTTAAATAATAATAGCAACTCATTTACAAAAAAAATTAATATTAAATCTCAAGAATGAAACTAATTGTTGCTAGAAACAAAAAAAAATATAATATTTACTTCCCACCTATTATTTATTTCTACTGACACACCCAAATTTTAACATAAACAGAAGATTAGTATTTTTAAATTTTCTTGTTAAATTAAATTATTTTCTTTAACTACCATTTGATTATAACTGTACAATGATTATATTTAAAACTTTAAGTCTTTACTGTTCATATATATAAGTTTCTTTTTAAGAGTTCTTTTCAGAAACAAAAAATATAATTGTTTATTCATCACCTGCGGACTGCCAACGTTACCGTTGCGTGTGTGTGTCCTGAATCCTGAGAATTTGATGATGATGATTATGCTGATGCTGTGTCCTCTGTCTCTACGGTTTGTTGTTTGTGATGGTCCAGAGTTCCTCCATAAATCTTGGTGTGTGTGGTTCGATCGGTCAGCAGACCGGCAGCGTGACGTTGTGTGAAGATATCTTGAGTCTCTCTGAGATCGCCCCAAAATTGCCGGTGGTATTTATACTGGACGGCAATCTGACAAGTCCAGGACTGTTTTCGACCTGTTAGATGTTGTCACTTCATGCAAAGCCTCCTTTTAATTACAAATCACTTTTTGGTTCATTTTCGCGATTTCGTAAACATACTCGTAGCACGAGCGATATCATCGTTTCCGTAATTTGTTTCTGGTCACTCACATATAACATACTTATTAATTACTATTTAATTACACTAGTAATTAACATTAAATTACCTAGCGTCTTTATTATTGCACATATCTGCACTACTTTTACATCCCCATATTCGTTAAAACTTCCTTAATGTAATGATGTTTTTATAATTGGGGTAAGTCTTTGTTCATAGGTTTAAGAGGTATTAATTAGTTTATTTTTATCCGGTTAAAACCTGATTACAGACAAACCAACAATTCGTACGCATCACCCTATCGTAGACTTTGCCTGTCGTAGCTTGCGATCACACACACAAACACACAAGCGCTGTATTCACTCGCGGGGCAGGTGTACGCTTTCTGACAATTCTTAGCTTGCATAATATTGTTAAAAACTGTTCATCATATATTATTTTATATGCTAAATATTTACAAACATACCGCCCTGGGCAAATATGCAAATATATATATATATATATTATATTATGCAATATAAACTACATATAAATAATATATACTATACTATAGGCCTAATATAATATACGTTAAATATACAACATAAATATAAGTTATGTATAATTATATGTAGGCCTATAATTTAAATAATAAATTATGATAATAACGTTAGTTAAACGAATTTTACGACACAATTTATAGTAGTATAAATATACTGTAAGTTAACATTACTGTTCGCTCCTTTAGTCACAAAAAGACTCTTAAAATGTAACTTTTTTACACATAATAAGAAACTGAAAAGTTTTTCTTTCTGCATTTTAATCAAGTACGGAAATTGTGTAGTCAAAAAGTTTTTTGTTCTGTGGTTGTTGTTGATATCGTTGTTGTTGTCTCGCTTTGTTGAATTCGTTTTAAAAATTGCCAGAGTAAAAGGAAGCCAGAGATGGCAGGAAGTAGGACAGTTTAAAACTTGCAGAATTTTGGGAAACAAAAGAAGAATCCGTTCTATGCTAATTGCCCGAGTGAATTATTGTTGTGGAGTGCTTGAAACATTTTTGCTTATATAACTTTAATAATTACAGCGTTTGGAATGTTTTATTCGCGAAGTATCCCACAGCTATGTGGTTTTCGTCTTCAGTGGTTTGTCAGTCCTAATTAAAACGCCGTCTGGTTAATCGCGGACGGGAAACCTCTAAAGAACTGCAATAGTGTATGAGTTTAACTTACTACAAACAATAAATAATTAATATAATAACTAAATAATTAACAACAGTGTAGTTCTCCGTGATTTTTAAAATGTAGGACTAAAAGCTTCTTAAATCTGTTAGAAGTCCATATAAGAGTTATGGTTAGATGTATTCACAACCCGATTCAACCGATAACACTGACATTTCGTCACCGCTCATCGCGTAAAGAAGGTTACTATCCAGCATGTAATCCACTGTCAAGTTCTCTGTATCACCTTATATAAGAGTCTTGCTGAAACAGTTTACTATTATCAAAGAAACTCTTATGAGTCATAATTAATTTTTTCGGTCCAGCCACCTAGTCGCGTTCCTGCGTCACTTTAACAAACGCCTACACTGACAGCAGAACGACGACGGCAGGACGGGTCGCTTTCATTGAAGGTGATTAGCTGCAGTTGCTGAATGCTAACTGTGGCAAACGCCGAGTCCACGTGGACAAGAGATCTTCCTGTCACTTTACTAACAGGGCAATCTGATTGGCGTAGACTGACGTGTTCTAGGAACATATAAAATCATTTTTTGTCAGTTTTGGTAGTAGGAGGGAAGTATGTTTGTCTCCAAAAAGTTGGTAAGGAATTTAATAAGTGTAAAGTGGATTTCTAAAGTGTCATCTGTTTATTAAGTGCATTTTGGAGAAACTTATTGACTGTAAGAATGTGATAACGAATGTTAACAGATTTTGCTACTTTGTAATATCACTTGTGAGAGGAAGTTTAACTGAAAGATTTCAGTAAGTGCGGTTACCAATTTATTGGTGTACACAAAACTGTTTTTCAAATGTTTCTATTTACACCATTATGTTGTGTGATAGACATTTATATTTGAAATACACCAACATTTTCCGGATAGACTGAAGACTATTACTGTGAGCAAAACGAACCGAAAATTATCATGAATATACTTTCTTTTTTAAATGAAGGAAACGTTTGGGGTTGTCAAAATACCTTTTTGACAAATTTATCTGTAAGTGATGGACCGGTGATTTATGCTTTTGACAACATTACTACAAGTGGAGTTTTGGCTCATAAGATTTAAGAGGAAAACGAGCTTCAGTGAATCGTACTCCAGGCAATGATGTAGAAAGGGTAAAAAGCCATATTCAGAAATTTCCAGTAATAGAATCTGACTATTGTCAGAAGTCTACATCCTGATTATACCTCGGCGCAACACCTTATCTGCTATAAGATACAGTAGAATATTTTGCAAAACTTTTAATTACTCGTTTAGTTTGCCTAAGATGGGCCAATGTCTTATATGCGCACACTGCGCTACAACACTGCCAACGTAGATGCAAAACTAAAATTAGAGGAAGAATATTTGGAACACAGAGAACAAAATAAAAACGGAAATGAGGAAGAGAATAGTGATAAAGATATTTAACTGATATCAATTAAAGCATTCTGCGTGTGGCGTTCTGAGCGCGCGAGCTGTAACCTACTATGCGTCGCAACTCTGATTATCATTTTATTATATCATCATGCCCTACGCTGCAGCTCATTCAGGGCTTCCTCGACTCACTCTTCTCGATCCTCCCCCAGTCTTCTTCACCTTCATACTCGCATTTTCCTGAAGTCCTCCTCAAGATCATCCGAACATCTCTCTCTTGACTTCCCCTCGGTCTTTTTTCTCCAGGTCGTCCTTGAAAAAACGTTTAGGAACTTCATGCTCTGACGTCATTTGTAAGTTCCCTGCGTATGTAATTCGTGACTATTTAATTTCTGGGAATGATGCAGGCTCTTTGTACAGCTGCCCCAAATCTTCATTTATTTTTATTCTCCACACTCTACCTTTAGGATGGGGCAATTATTTTCCTGAAAATATTTTGCCCCATACTTGTAGGTCCTAATTAAAACTCCGTTTGGTTAATCGCTCAAGCGGAAACTCTAAAGAACTACAGTGCTGTATGACTCGGGGTAACTTACTGCAAACAGTAATAACTACTATAACAGCGTAGTTCAATGTAATTTTTTAAATCTAGGACTAAACGCTTAGAAGTCTCTGGCTGTCAGTGACAATGCCTCTGATCCGTGGGTAACCACACGTGTTATGTTACTGTCTTACTGTCAGATTTTTAATTGTTTGGTCCTACTCAAAGTCTTTGACTTTAAGATGTGGTGGCGAAGTAAGATCTGTTATCAGCTGCCGGCCTTTATTTCCTTTTTGCATTTACATTAAATTTTTGTATTAAATACTGAAGTTATCATACATTAACGAGATCCATTATCTTCTTCTTCTTCTTTTTGTCTTTAGGATTAAGTGTTTACCACAAACCCAAGTGGCAACTTTCAAGCCATGCATGCTGAGTGTTTCTATAACTTTTATCCTTCAGATTATAATTTTAAGTTTCTTTAGAGAGCCTTAATCTTTCCGCTGTACTTCAGGAATTCTATGCATCATCTAAACTGTTTTAAGCTATATCAGGTAACTACAAATTGTCATTTTTGTAAGCTACAGCTATAGAACAAAATTGTTGAGCAGGTGTCGTCCTTCGGTTACCTAGGTATACAAATAATTTCCCACCAAAATCTAGAAGAGAAGTAATTAAAGCTCCAAGAATGTCATGTTGTTAGAATAGCGCAATTCTGTTAAATCCCTAAGAACTGAAGCGAAGGTATACATATAGAAAACAGTGGTACGGCCAATATTGACCCACGCTGCCGAAACGAGAGCTGACACAGTGAAGAACGAGATGAATGTTTTAAGAAAAATACCGAACCTGACACCGTCGAGTTATAAGAGAAAGATACAGTGTGCAGAAAAGTGATTGGGTTCAGAAAAGAAGAGTGGAACGTGCGTGTGGAGAGAGCGACCCAGAACCGACTTGTCAAAATATTTATGAAGCGTACCCACAGCTGCAATAGAGGTAGACGACGTCCTAAAGGAAGACGATGTGACGTTTTGACGGAAACAGACACCGGATCTGCATTAAAGTAGAAGATGAAACCTATTATGTACCGAAGATTTTTATGCATAATCGAAACGTATGTGTTAAACAAGAGCTATCTTGTTTTCAGTTTTAAATACAGACATTACCCAACATTGATTTAATTCTTCTGAAAAAGCAATGTTTCGTCTGCTCTAGAGATTGGTACCGACTTCAGGCCCGTAATTCGTAAACATATAACATATAAATTGTAAGCCTATAAACACTAACCTATTGATCCAATGGTTGAAAGTGGGCCTACAACAACTAAAAATTATGTATACGGAAAGGAACCGACTTACCTTTGCAATAGAATCCGATTATCAAATGAATGAGCGTTATCTCTCATGAAATAGGCAGAGAGATTAGTGTGCACGCGCGCGCCACTCCTGTACACGAACAGAAAAGAATCAGTTCGTTTACTTATATGTATAAGTCTAATAGCTGTACCAATAGTATAATAACTGTATATTATTTTTAATAACTGTCGGTCGCATGTTAATCTGTTACTGTGGCATAGATAAGTTTTTATAGACTTACAATTTATACTTCGTAGTTTTATGAATTATTACGACCTGAAGAAGGTTCTAACTTCTAGTGTAGACGAAAAGATGCCTTTCTGGAATAAAGTAATTGATTATGGCTTACGTCTGTTCTTTAAATTTAAACAGCACTATCAGTGTTAACGTCTAAGGAGAGCTAAGGAGAGCTATCATGTTCCGTCCAATCGCGTGTACTGAACTAGAGCAGGGCTTTTCCAAACGTGTAACTAAATTTTGGGGCCGCAGAAATCTTAGAAAAACTACATATTCCCTGGGCGCGCAGTACACTATTACTGTATGAATAGATACCGCTTAGATATGAACAGTAGACTATAAGATATGAGAGTTCCGATTACCAAATCTTATTGTTACATGCAGAAGTACGGAGGGTTCTCAAGAGGACAAACTTCATACAGATTTTACAGTTGAAAGATGAAGTTGTTATATTTTTAACTTAGCAGAAATCCGATTTTGTTGATTTTTTCACAATTAATTATGGCTTTTAAGACTGTATTATTTGTCAAATGTTATAGAAAAATTAAACGATTTAAACATATCACTTCTTGGAAATAATTCTAACATATTTACCTTAAAATATAAAATTGAAAGTTTTGTTAAAAAAGTGAACATATGGAAAAATAGAGTGGAAAATGGATCTTTAGAAAACTTAAAATTGATCATGTTTAGCGTCTGAAGACACAATTTCAAAAATATTTTCCTTCAAATTTTGATGATGAAAAAGAAAATTTGGTCTATAAACCATACTCAAATAAAATTATTAATTGGCCCTGAACATACTTCTACCATTTTGTACTACGTATTTATTTTCAGCATTAACGTTTATAAAATCACAAAGTTGGTCAATTCTATAAAACGTTGAAGAAGCTCTGCGCTCTACAGTATCAAATATTCATCCAAGATTTAAGTTTTTATGTAAAAGTAAACAAGCACACCCATGTCAGTAGGTTTAGTATGACTATTTGGCTTTGTCTTTAATACATGGTAAAATTACATTCGTTTGTATACCAAGGATTGTTTTCGAATAAATGTTCTTTATGATTTATTATCAGCAAGTGTTTTAACGCGTAATTATAGTTTATATAGTATCTCATACCCAGGGTCGCGAAAATATTTTCTCGGGGAAAGAGGGTCGCCATGTGGAAAAGTTTGAGAACTCATGAACTAGAGTAAATAATGCGTGAGTAATAATTCATACTGTAAATATGAAACACTACTTCAAGTCAAACAATGTAGAAACAATAGGCTCCAAACCAACCTATCTCTGGACCTGGTTTTAGGAATTTTTATGAATTAAGATTATCGTTAATCTCTATATCCTGATTTATTATAAAACCTTGAATCTGCCATTGTATTTTGATTTTATCTCTACTTAGTGATTGATGTTGACTATGATTCATAAAATAATTAATCATTCAGGCCTCACAGTGATGATCATATTCACGAAAAAGTTTTTTTATAGTAAGTTTTTATAAGCCACGAGGTCTGTCTGTCATATGGTATTCAAAACGCAACCTACACGTACATGAAGTCTTCCTTTCAATTTGGTAACAGTAGGAGGCCAGTGTTTTACTAATTGTAAAACGCATGGCGTGTAGTATAGTCTTGGGTATTTCACCACTCGAAACGGTTTTAATAGTTTTTTTTTACGTGTCAAAATAATTAAGCCGTCTCTAAACTTGGGCTGTCCGTAGGTCTTTTGTCGGTCGACCATAAAATCCACACAGTCATTTTATTTTGTTATTAACTGCGGCGAAGGTCGTACAAATCCTTATTTCAAATGTATTTAATTTATATCATTCTTTTCTTACACGCAGAGTGTTTCCTTGTCAACGTCACGCGGACTTGATTAATGATGTGTGAGTATGGTAACTTTTGTTTCCTCAGAGATGAGTCAGCTGTTAACTGTGAATGTAAAAAACGTACATTCTGTGTATTCGCATTCTTAATTATGGTCCTGATTAAAACCCCGTCTGTTGTTAACGATGCTATTACGCAAGTTGTCTCAATTTGTCTGCTCTGTCGTAAATGACTTGGTAATTTGAGGTTACGTTTGTTTGATTTTCACATTACTGCAGTTAAGAATTGTTTTAAGAAACGTTCAAACAGGGCTAACAAAAGGTAATTCCAGCATATATTTTAACATTTTGACATCACTTTTAATCAGTGAGATGTCACTGAAAGGAAAGGAAATGAATGAAAGCAATTTCATGTTGACAAAACACTTCAGACACCATAAATGTAAAGCGTCTAGGGAAACTTAAATTAAAGATTAACAAGAAGAAAAAAAAACAATGGTGAAAGGGAGGAAGAAAGAGAATTTGAAACTTGATACTAAATCGGGAAATACAGTTAATACAATGTTAGAACAGGTTGAAAATTTTTGCTACCTGAGGAGCACCTTCATGTGTCAAAATAGATATGGGACAGAGATTAAGAGAAGAATAGCTTTAGCAAAGCAGGCGATTTAGAACAAAATGAATTTACTTACAAATAATCGCTTCAAGTATCCAGGTAAGGAAAAGGTTCGCAAAAACATTTGTTTGGAGTGTCTTAACTTATCGGTGTGAAGCGTGGACCCTCGACAAGATAGAAAGGAGGAAGGTGGAAGCAATGGAAATGTCGGTCTGGAGGACAACGACGAGGACGAGTTGGATGGATAAGGAAAATAATGAGCAAGTCCTCGCAGAAGGAACGAAGATAGATCACTTTTAAAAATGATTGGAAGAGGAAGGGCAAAATTGATCGGGCACGTGTTACGACACAATCAATTCTTAAGTAACATTTTTGAAGGAAAGGTGGGGGGGGGGGAAAGCGAGAGACGACCAAGAGCAGCGTTCTGAGATGAACTTCCTATCGTACGGCAATTTGAAGAGGACAATGATGGAGAGAGAGACGTGTGCAACTCGACAAGGCACGGTCTTTAGATGATGATGAGCGGGGTATGGTCACATAGAACGGATACCTGATGAGCGTTAGTCCAAAAAGTTGTTAAACTTGGTTCCCACCTAGACAACGGAGACAGGTTAGACCCAGGAGGACGTACACGTAAGGCGAAAAACTGGTAACGAGGTGTCAGGAACAACAGAACAACAGTAGGCCTACTCTCTTCCCACTTCCTGTAATTGAAACACAGCTCTTTGTAAATCATTCTCGTTTTCTTCAATAAGAACTATGTCACCCGCATGTAGCATGGAACCCATACAAATTGATTTGTTAAGCTGTATTCCCGAAGTCATTCTGGATTTCCATGCTCTCAACATGTCGTCAATGTATATATTAAACAAGGTCGGGAAAACACAGCATCACTGCCTAACTCCCTTATTTATTGCAATGTCACCTGAGAGCCTACCGTTCAGATCCAGGACTACAGATGTACTTTTGTAAAGGATCTTAACTGAATTTATTAAATGCTATGGATATCATCTTCTGTCCACAATATTCCATAACTTTTGACGGTCTACATTATCAAATGCTTTTTCCAGATCATCAAAAGCGATATGCGTTTTCTGGTTATACTCCCGTATTTTCTCTATTATCTGTCGTAATATACATACTTAGACAGTCGACCTACTCTTTCTAAAACCCATTTCAGAATCATAACCATGCATCTTAAATATCTGTTTCGAACGGGGGGGGGGATCCAGCAAGCAATTTAGGGGGGAGGGGATATGAAAAGTTGGATCATTCTTTAATGGTCTAAAGCAGTGGTTCCCAAAGTGGGGTCCGCGAAAATGTTTCAGGGGGTCCGCGGACACTTTTAAGAAAAAGAAAGAATATACCGTAATTTTCTCCGATTTTTTGTAGTGTAACATCTAAATTTTAGAGTCTTAAAACAATTAGTACAAGATTCCAGTATTTTTTGGTGCAAACTAATTGTAATTGTAAAAGTAATTTGAAACTAATTTCTTTAATAATGTCTTTAAATCATGTCGCGTAGCAGATATGTTTGCCAGCAAAACTGACTAGAGCGCCGCATCAACGCAGAATTGATCGCGCTGTTTTAGTCCACGTATGAGCACTGTATTTTGCGTATAAGCACTGTATCTAAGCATAACGTTTTTCAATGTAGCTGGTTTTATGACTAAGTAGCTGGATTCGACACGTGTGGCTGGAAAGATAGAGTCGAAGTTAGCAAAGTTAAGAAATAAACTTGATGTCGGGAGTGACTTAATATTAAAATTATCATACATTAAAACCAATATTGCAGAGCTAATTGTTCAAAAGAGCTTCATTGTTCACATTAAACTATGTTTGATATCATTAACATTATAATTTTATATTAATATTACATTAATATTTTATTTTTATACGTTAAAAAATGTTTGATTTTAATATATTTTAATTAAAATATAAGAGTTTATTTATCATATTTACTGCTTGTTTTATTTCATAACTCAGACGGGGTCCGTGAAATTTTTAATTTTTTGGAGGGGGTCCACGGAGTGATTAGTTTGGGAACCACTGGTCTAAAGTATAAATGATAGGATGATAAAAATACAGTGTGTTGTTGTCAACACAACAAGCTTATTAACGTACAAGTATGAATGACAATATTAATGGACGTAGAAAAGCAGTAAAACGAATATAGAACGTACCGTAACTTATGAATCGTTTGTGTTCACTTATTGCTTGTGTTGAGGATAGAGGATCTGTAATTTCCAAATATTTATAATATGTGAAAGTCGAGCTCTATAAACACACATAATATAATATACACACGCATATATAATACACAAGAAGTGACCTGTGACTCACCTTCTCGCCTCCGAAACGCGAATTACGATATCAATAAAATTTCGTGTATACATTTTCATACTTGCCTTTTATATTAACTGCGATCCTCACAGAGTTGTATAATCACTGTTTTAAAGTAAAACTTGTTTTACACAATTAACAGAAGAAAAGCTACGCTTATGAATTTTAATCAAGTGCGGAAATTATATATCGAAATATCTCTCTCTCTCTCTCTTGCTTATATTGTCGGTATTATTTCACTTTGTTAAATTTATTTTAAAAGTTATCAAGGGAAAGGAAACCCGTGCTCGCAGGAAGTACTGAAAGTTTCATAACTTGTAGGATCCAGGAAAACAAAAGAGGTAGGGCTACTCTTCCTTCCTCCCCGCCGACTACCCGGCTTAATTGCCATGTTGGTTGTTGAACGGTAAACAAATTTGTCTGCACAGCAATGGTACAAACGCAGAGTATTAATACTACCCCTGTACTTGCTGAAATAATCGAGTTTTCTTTTACAGAATATAATTCATAAAATGTGTACAATACGATTGGGCGTGTATTCAGTTACAGAATTTTGATATTGATATTACAGTTACAACCGAGATTATATTCAATGTAACAAACAAACTTAAATATGGCTGAAATTGATTTGTTTTAATAAATAGAGACATTTTTCGTATTCAACCTTTTAGATTCCCGCAATAACGACCACTTGGCAGTATGCTCTGTCGTAATATTGTTTCAGATTTTTTAGACTTCAATTTTTGTGCCACTGGAAACGAGGCGCTGATTGTCGCAGATGTGTAAATGGAGTCACTTGACCTACGTCACATGTGACTTTGGTATCCAACACGTAGACATAATGTGTTACATATAGGAAATTATATTTACCTAACAGCAACTAGTAATTAAATTGAATGTTTCCTACTTTATTAACAGAGTTACTTAGAAAAATATTTCAATTACCGAAAACTCGTGTAAGAGGACAGCCTGTTATAGTCTTTTTACAGGGGAGCACGGTGCTTCTCCACGACTGTAGTTGTGATCTCCATTCCGGGAGGCGCTGCAGAGCGCATTACTAGCCTCATAATATTACATGAATATGTAGAAACCTGACGATAGAAATTGAACAGTGGCTTAGAGTTGCGCAGTGTACAAACACCTAGTTGCGAGGCTAACAAAATTTTCATTCACTTCGCACATGCGCACAACAGTCATGTATAGTGTTTCAAGATCGGCTGCAACAAGACTGGCGATAACAGTGGAAGCATGTGTGTGACAGAGAGGGATATAATATGGAAGTGAGACAGTGAACTGCTATCGCGTCGTCTCCCCTCTTTTCTTTCTAGATAACTTAGTTATACTTGTTAGTGGGGGTAATTCATGCACTGAGTCGGCGCAGCTTACTGTTCAGATACGACTGTCGGGCCTCTACCACATGTAGGCCTACATTCTATGGCGTTCGAACCGAAGCCCAGAGGCGATATCCTTAGCCCCTAGACCACTGGGAATGCTGACTGGAATTCCTGCTCATATGTATTTTAACCGTCGTGAGGATATGGCAGTACTTTTAGGATTTCAGATATTTTTGTTTTGACCAGCGCCCTCTATACTGGCCACCCGTGAGAAGTGCTTCATGGAGTGAATGTCTCGTTACCTCTTAAGTCACTTCTGCTAATGTCATTTCAGATTATCTTTCATTAATAAAATTTTTCGGACTTCGTTTACTACGGTCGGAAATAATAAATCTGGTTGGAAATCACTTACGATTACTTCGGTTAACAGATTATTTTCGCTTACAGATTTAACACGAGTATTCTCTTTTACGCAGATTTCCGTTGCCCATTCCACTGAAGAACTCCAATAAACAACACTTCAGTACCTTTTAATGATGATGTGTATTATGAAATCATATAAAACAAATACTAAAAGTTTTTCGTGTTATTTGTTTTGCCATCTGAAAATAAAAAATTTCAATTATCGTGCTTTTCGAGCAGCTGAAAAGAAAGGATCTTCTGAAATGCCTTCGTTCAGGACTATTTGTTTCGGGGGGGGAATTAAATTAAGATAATTATCTTCTAATTCGATGTGAGTGATAATACAACTAAATGCTATATTATTTTCTATGTTTACTATTATTATTATTTTTTAACAATGTATAGATTTACGGTAACTTGGAACAATACAGCGGTTATTGATTACAAAATGATCCGAAGGTCACAGTGGTAACTACGTGGTAACTGTGTTGGCTGAATGAAAAATTTTCGTATTTCCGATCGATAGTAAAAGTAAGGCAATGAAAGTAAATCCCAACAAGAAAAGAAAGTATAAATATGAAAATATGGCAACAGAAAATTATATTTAAAGTATAAACAATACACGAAATTCTTATTTCATAAAAAAAGTTAATAAGTTGCTGGGCCATGTATGTATGTTTTTGGACATGATTAATTATCATGTTTTGAGCCTCAAGTTCCGAAATAATAGGACATGTACTATTTTCAACTGACACAGTTACACTTGTAGTTCTTACATTTATTGAACTTTAAACTTGTCGCTTTTCTAAACAATGCTTTAGAATGGTAGAAATTGTACAGTCAAAGACAACAAAAATTCCACTTTCATAGTAGAAACTAAAAATTAATATTTTCCACAAAATGTATTTTGTAAAGCAAAAACGTAGGAATCCGCTATTTCTATTGTAGCAGAATTTCTCTAAGCCTTCTTTGTTGTGTAATTAAAGTTAAATTATGTGGGGTTTTTTTTGTCATTTTTTATTAAGGTTTTAGGTAAGATTTTTTAAATAGCATTTGTAACAAACTTTTACTGTACAAGTGAGTATTCGGAACATAACTAAAAGAAAATATAATAAACATTCGTTTCATAATTCATAAACAAGCAAATTTTTGATAGACAAATTTTAAATCGCATCCAAAAGGGATCAAGAGTTATAGAAAATATGAATTTAATTCCCTCAGTTCATCGATTTACTTGATACTACTAATACTCGGTTTGTCTCACAGTGCTCTCGTCTTCTACGTTGGCACAACAGGTACAAGAAGTCGCTTTGGGCGTGCCATGCTAATGCTGTAGGCTAAGTCTAGTGCGGTCCTGTGCCTGGTCGATTCTACACCTAAACTGCTTGAAATCACACCACAACGCTGTCTTTGGCTCGTATGCCTTTTCTGTAGCTGATAATTACCCAATATTAACTTATATAACTTATTCACAATCCTGGTGTCATCTAGGCTTAGAATTCGATTCAGCCACTACAGTCCCGGTAATTTAATGTGAGAAATAAAGCTAAGGTCTTCATCACCTGCACACACAGTTATCTGTTTTCCCTCGTCTCCATATTCTGTTAACTGTTGATCCAACAACAGTACGAAAATTTAAATTATACAGTACTTTAATTTTTGGCGAGAAGATTTCAGTTTACCATTCGCATAAATAAATTAGACGTACTTAATATTTTTAGCATGCTATTATTATAACGTTTAGTTTGCCAGTCATCAAACTAAATAAAATAACGGTTCCTCTTATAAAACAGACATTCTGATATTGTAAATGAAATACGTACAATGGCAACTGTCCAAGAAAACGAACATACAGTTTACTGCGTAAATTGGGAAACAGGAGGTGAACTACTTTAAAACAGTTTATCTTATAATGCACACAATTAAGGAACGTTGTAGTGAAGTTTTACGAATGTTCGTGTACAATCATCAAATAACAGTAGGCCTACGTCATGTAATGAGCTATAAGTAGATAGATCGTTTCACAATAACGAAGAATAAAGGGACTCATACTAGAACATGGTTCTAGATTCTGCGAAAATGGAGTAAACAGTGGTAGAGTTAGGGGCTTTACGTGCGAGTTAAAATACCATGGGTTTAGATAATGCTCTCGAATATGCTTCTTTATGAGGAGTATGCTTCTTTGTTGAATAAACTAGGACTATCCTATCTATGTACAGATAATTATGCAACGCATTATTGTTGGAGTCATCACACCATTAAAACTACTAGTCATAACTTGACCATCACACCAAGTTACTAGTCGTTATTTTTCACTTTTTGCATCTTCGCAAAACTGTGTAGACTTACGTTCTGTTATAAACGTTTATATTGTAAAGGCTGGCCAAATGTTATGTGTGGAGCGTTGCTTTATATGGTGCAAAGACATGGACACCGAGGAAGGACGATGAGAAAAGATTAGAAGCATTTGAGATGTGGGTTTAGGGAGCAATGAAAAAAGTAAGGTGGGTTGATAAAGTAAGGAATAATGAAGATTTAGGAAGAATAGGGGAAGAGAGAAGAATCCTGAAGGTAATAGAAAATAGGAAAAGGAATTGGTTAGGTCATTGTTTAAGAAGAGACTGCTTGCTTACAACTGCCATGGAGGGTGTCATAGAAGGAGAAAAAAGAAGAGGGCGTAGAAGAATGAAGCTAATAGATAGCATTAAAATCAGAGGGTGTTACGAAGAAACGAAAAGACTGGCATGCGATAGGACAGCTTGGAGAGCTTTTACCATTTGAAGACCTGCCTTAGGGCAGAACATAAAAAAAAATATTGTAAATACAGCTTTGGCTAGTTGGCGAATTTGTCAATCTAGAGGACAAAAAAAAGTATATCTGTGCTGTAACATACTGACAATTTCATTGATATAATTTTAATCTGTGTATTTCAAGCTGACTTACTTTTCATACTTGCCTTGGTTAGGGATATAAAAACTTTAGCACCGGAAGCTAAGATCGCTGGCTGGGTGTCTGAGAGATATAATGAATATCACTACATTCACTAGGAGGTGAAGAAAATATTGTGAATAACTTCAATGTGAGACGTCAAACTAACGTACGACCGTTGATTAACGCACATTCTCGTGTATCCCTAAACCGGTTATTTAGCTTAGCGTTTTTTTTTAAGATTGCTTAAGATTTATAGTCACAGCCGAGTTTAACTGAATGTTTACGAACGTTGTAGTGCAGTATTCCCGGTTCTGTCATCTGTTATCAAAGACTGAGCAAATCACTGCAGCGTATCGGTGACATAATCTCAGTGAGGATCCGTAGTTTCTAAATGTTTTAATAAAATTTGAAGTAAATTTTCTGATTTGGAAAAAACGAGTTAACGTAACTGCATTCAGACTGTGTCCAGGGGTTTTAACAAATGCAACTATTTCACCGTAAATTCATTTAGATTACTTGTCAGTCACTCGCAGAAAACATAGAAGTAGATTTCTTCCCTCATGCAGATTTTCCAGTAATAATATAACTAAACAAGTGCCACTGAATTCAATCGAATCATGTTGCTTGTGTGTTATGGCAGGGGTTGGCACTAATCTTGCATTATTGTCAGTTTGTAGTACACAGTACTTACATGCGTGATTGACCGATGTGAAAACTGAAACGTAGATGACTGACAGACGTACACATTAAGGGACAAAAATACACTCTGAAGTTGACTCCGTTTTTAAATAACTGTAAACATTACTAACATTAGATTTATCCATTTTTAATGCCGATTCCAATTGCTTTTGGTTGATTAACTGAGACAATCCTTAACTGTATATCAGCTAACCTGACGTTCAGTATTCTTATCTTTAAGCACACACACACACACACACACACACACACACACACACACACACACACACACACACACACACACACACACACACACACACACACACACACACACACACACACACACACACACACACACATCGCCAATAACAGTCATACATATGAAAGAATCTGTTGGTGAGTTATATTGTGTGAATAAATAAATAATTTACAAATTCGTCATCGTACATCAGTTTTCAAAGTTGTCCGACGTTTTCCGATTTCTAGTCTGTATCTCTCATGAGACGGAGAGAAATTTAATACATTATTAAATTATGTATACAATAATTAATAATAGTAACATATATTTATGAGTTGATCAAAATAAAACTTAAAATTTATGTAAAATTGCTTGGTCCTACTGTAAGTATATTATTAAGGCATTTACACTACACAGGTGGGAGCCAACGGGTTAGCAAGTACTGAATAATTTATTAGTTTATTAAGTCAATCGGTACATATTACGTTTAGAGCTTGGTGCTAAGCGAGAAACATGTTACCTCCCGCGAGGTACAAGCTATATAGTTGGGTTACAGAGAACAAGGTACCAGGAATGGTTTTGAATAACGATGGGGCACGCGCTCAGTGGGGGGCGGACTCTATCTTGATTTACGACTAATTTCGGCGTTTGAAACACAAATTAATTTAAAGTCATCTAGTAATGGTGGTGTCGAAATCCAATCAATAGCGAGGACATCCGCGATCGTCATTAATTATTATTTATTAGCTCAGCCGGCGCTATATAAGCGTGTGCGCGCGCTCGCTGCTGGATTTGTTGTTACTTCACCAAATATATTATTCACAATCAATTACAAATCGGGCCGATATCGCTGACAAACACGTGGCAATCCCAATATTTGTCATGGCTTCGGTTCGGTTCAATCCATCTTTACAATTAATTCATATCTGCTGGCTGTCATACAGATTTATCATTCGACTGGATTATATCGTTTGAATCGGTACTCCTATTGCTTTTATTATTTTTTCGTTTAATTTTTTTTGACACGTTAATGTTGAACTCTCGATTAAAAAGTCGCACACAATTAACTGTAAAAATTGAAATATTTTGATGAAGTTTGATTGCATACTTGTTTATTTCAATTGAAAGTTTCGATCTACGAAAATTCATTAAATCGCAGCTAAGTGCGACTTGTATTGTGAATATATTACTGTCAGATTACAAAAGGCTACTTAATTTAACGTTTATAATGTGCCTTAACTTATATCGTAAATCAGGAAAATTATATCGTACTTTATTTATTTAAATCAGGAAAATTAATTCGATTAGTCCGGTAACTAATTTAATTTGTTATAAAATGGACTTTATTTAGCTGTGGTAAAGTGTTATAACATAATAAAACTATTAAAACTGCATCTAAATACTATAGTGGTTTGAATACATAATGTTACGATGGTCTCACGGATCGTCGTATTGTACAGTGGAAACAGAATAACTGAACCAATGAAGTCACAAATTACAGACTTTAATTAGACACTAACAACAGTTTAAAATCAGCAAAGGCATTCTTACAGTACCATATCAACTGCTTGCTTTTTATTACTCCTGTGATTGATTTTCCACTACATATTTCCATTTGAATGTATAATTAGGGCGTGGGCCGACATAGCGATAACGTAAGAGACTCATAGCATGAACGGCTGTGCTGCGATGGTGGGATAGAGACAATGTCACGACTCGGTCTGCCTGCCCACCCCTATCGCTGGTAACAAATAATACAGCGGTCCTGTACGGCATGCCTGAGGTAGATAAGTAACAAAGGCCCGCTTATACCACAACACACACACACACACACACACACACACACACACACACACACACACACACACACACACACACACACACACACACACACACACACACACACACACACACACACACACACACACACACACACACACACACACACACAACTCCATCTCCACCGTGCAACTTGCCACACAGAGTGATTTCCCTCTAGAGGTGGTAGAACGTGAGTAGTACCATGGCCAAGGGGCGCAACAGGCCATAGGCCTAATGCTTGAAGGGAAAAGAAAACGATGTAATTGGTTGTGTATTTTCTTTTACGAGCAAAACGCAGGTTAATGACAAAAAAAGTAAAATTGACGCGAATAATTTAGCAAACTGTGATTTACTTTTTCTGAAAATCGAAGTCTTACTAGATAAGTTTTATTACTGGAGACTAACAATAATGAATATATTAAACAAGTAGCTCAGTTGCAACAGACAACGTGCGGTTTTTTTATTTCTGAATTACTTACGGATGGATACACGATGGTTAGTGACGCAATTTTCCTGACTAAATTGTGTTCACAAATATAAAAATTTTACAAGAAGGCAAAGAGTAAAGTCAAATTTCGTTTCTTGTTACTATTTTTAAAATATTACAAAAAAACGCGACAAATTTTACACGAAACAATTCAGCAGGTAGCTGTCTAGATGCGCTTATGTAATAGAGAAAAAATGGTAGAACACAGGTTTGTAAATTTATTTCCGAACGCCAAGAGATTTCCTGAGGCAGGACGCGTATGAAACGTACATTCCATACTACACAGCTATATATTGTGTCTTGTCCATTGGGATTTCACGTAACAGAGCTGGATGTGGATGCGAAGGTATTGTGAAACGACTGCGCTCACAATCTCTTTGTATCTCAAATTTGTGCCAAACAGAAAACTATAAAAAAATTAGGATATTTTTAAAATCTATTAAAGGCTCGTAAAAATACGAGTACTGTCCTTAGGGAATTCGAGGTGCTTGTTATTACCGAAAATCACAAAGCGCTGTCAATAAACCTACCGTAGTCGATTTCACAAGTAACAAGAAATCTTCGAACTTACTTCTTTTAAAAGCCATTTTTCTTAGATTACCCAGTAATATTTAGATTTCGACAATAGTATTGTTTGAAGGGGTTTAAATAAGTACTCGCATCAGATAGAAAGGCTGACGAAAAGTCTGAATCGTTCGCAGAAGGCAAACGAAATTTACTACCAGGTCTCCAGTGTTGTCGTGTGTAGAAATAAATCCTAGAAGAAACCAAGATACGGGTCTAGAAGACAGTTTTCGTACCCATGTTACAATTAGACTGAAAGCATGAGGAATAATAATTCTGAGGAGACAGCTGAAAACTACGAGACACCGAATTAGGAAACAGAAAACAGTTTCACAGGAATCAGTCGTAAAAACACCACAAGGATGGATAACGAAAGGAAACTGAAATTCATCATCCAAGCATCCGTAACAGAAAGATTAAGATTGGGATGAGTGAATTATATTGAGAGGATGGCTACACCAGAAGGGGTCAGAGTTTTCGAGAAATGAAACACCCCGTCCAAGATAGACCAAAGTTTTGAAAGTGGCCGAATGATACCGACTCATAAGGGCAAAAGAGGATTATACAGAAGATGAAGAAGAAGAGGAGGAAGGACAAAATGAAACGTTTTTGTCGTGACGTAAGATTTTTACGTTGGTGAAGCATAAAATACACGCGACTATTTTCATGCATTACTGCAAGTTTCAACAAGTTACATGCTCGCGACTTACAAGTCTCATGTATTACTTCAAGTTTTAATAAATTTAATTTGTATTAATTGTTCGTGTTTTACGTTTTATTTATGGTTTTAAATAGAGAAGCTGTAGACAAATATTTTTGGGTTAGAACCTTCAGCTTAGTATGCAGACCGCAGGGACATTAGAAAATCAAAGTAAGGTTAATTAATACATTTCAGTTGGTATTTATGAAGTCAGTTTTTTATATGGAATAACATGGGATATTTGATATGGGCTATTGAACGAAAGTAAAGAGCTTTTCAGCGAAAGTTTGGATTATTTTCAGACTAAATCTTAAACAAGAAACAATTAGTAAAATTTATTAAATTTTTAAAATTATTACAATCTAAGCAGGAGCTAATTTAATTAAATATCTGTTATGCAAATTAAAAATGACTTTTATTAAAAGTAAATTCTGTTACTGATTCGTTGTTCGAATTGTATGATTGTACCACGAGCAATAGTAAGACAATTGATCCGTATTTACATAAGAAAATGTGGATTTTATAAAAAATACTTCTGTATAGCGCAAAAATGTCTTCCTTACATCTAAAGGAGACTTGATGTAGTTGAAAGAGTTTTAAAGGAGTTTAATTTCAATTAAAAAATAATAACGTTCTCTTGAAGTTCCAAAATTCAATGAAATTTTGAAACATATGACTATTCCTGTAACAACAACAACAACAACAACAACAACAACAACAACAACAACGACGACGACGACGACGACGACGACGACGACGACGACGACGACGACGACGACAACAACAACAACAACAACAACAACAACAACAACAACAACAACAACAACAACAGTAATAATAAATAAATAAATAGTAACAACGACACAATAAATATAATTTTAGTAGTAGTAGTAGTAGTAGTAGTAGTAGTAGTAGTAGTAGTAGTAGTAGTTTTTATTTTACTAGGGCTGGTCGAAAAATTTGCTGTACAAATGTACAAAGGGTGCACTCTTCCGAGGTCTGTGTGTTTGGGTATTATACCCGGTATTATACTCACTAAAAACCACCTCCCTTTCCTCTTCTAGGACACTAACCTGGAACTGTTTGACATATGACTTCGGGCTTGGCCTATTGTTATTTAGCTCTAGGGCTCACATCTGACTTGTTATTCTTCTACATTGCATTGTCTAAATCTATCTTCTTCGCCCGAAGAATCCCTCCTGCAAAGCGTGCCACACAGTTTCAGGTGTCTTCTCCTTGAAGCATCGCTTCATCGATGATATCCGGGGAGATCTCCTGCCTAATATCATCTTGCAACTATATTCTATGTTCTTACTTCCATCTGTCGCTGACGAAAAAAATTTTTGGGCGGCATCGTCCGCAGCTCCCGGACAGTACAGACACTCTGGAGTAGTAGTATTAGTAGTAGTAATAGTAAAAATTATAACAATAATAAAAGAATTATATTTTAACTTTATTTATCTTGTTCAATTAAAACGAACAATATTATTTGAAGTGCGAAATACAAACTAGGTCTTGTACGCATATAATGTTTACTTTGGCGTGTTTTACACGGTTCGTATTGATAAGGCAATCAGTAATTCCAAAATGTTACAAAATTTGTAGTAGGCCTAAACTCTTCGCATTTGATTCCAACCAAAGATAACAAGGGTGAGTTTTTCTATTGGGTAACAAGAATAGATTTAAATGTTCTGCTGTGTGTGTGGCCACACAATATTCGAATCTGGACAGATTGTGTTGTTGACTGAGAACCGGTGCACTAAAAGTAATACGGCTCGGCATGACGACGGGCACAGCACAAAATCAATAGCGTGTCTGTTTGCACAAAGGCCGGGCAAAAATAAGGGAAATCTTGGTCGTGCTCTAATTTGCATAATTACTTCATTACATAATTAATTAAGTTACTCCCGACTTTTGTGTGTCGGCAAATTACACCCTAATGATATGCGCATTACAACATCCCTCTCCGCGAATACGACACACACGCTCAGACAGAACGTGAAGTCGGTGACACGGTGTTAATAACTGTCAAAATTGTGCGTCGTTAACGCTCACTTTATTGTTCTTTCTGTGCTAGACGACGTTTCCTGCTGGCATCGTACAGTATTGTCTGTATGTTTAAATATTTCGAGTTTAACGTTTTGCGACATGACGCTGCCTGCACCTTAATTGTCGCGAAAATTTACTTGGAAGACACGAATTTGCAAGTAAAATTTTATAAGGCAGAAAATTTTACTACACACGTTTGGCTCTTTTGTAAGAATTAGAGTGTAATCCATTATGTAACACTATTTAGTGACAAGTTAATATAACATCTTTGTACACGGAAATTCTTCTTAATGCAGATAATCTTTACCCTTCTAGTGTCACACACTATCGTTAGCCCCAGACGTGAGCTAACGTGTCACAGACAACTGCGGTATTATAAGCCGAAAGGATGGAGAGGTGCGGGGCGTCCGAAGAAGCGTTGGAGTGGCCGGCTCTAGTCTATCTCGTTGGGACCGGAATAAGCAATTTTTTGTCTAATCCTTGCTGAAGCTGATGATGATGATGATGATGATTTTCCGTTCGATAATTAAATATTTTAATTTAATTATTGTAAGGATTGTATTTAAGAGGTAAATAACAACGTACATAATTTTTTAAAAACTTCATTCACGTTAGACATTATTTTCATCGATCAGTGTACAGTTTGTGAAGCAGATATTCTTATTTCGCCAGTGGAATCGGCCCTTTGAAAACAGCACCCGTTCTTCACGGTCCATCGTCAGTCTCTACACATAATGTTACTTAGTCGCTGTGTTAGTTGAACGAGAGATGCGAGTTCTCAGTTTTAAGTCGACCGTTTAGCATTTGTCTGTCTGTCTGTATGCTTGGGATATGTCTAACGATTACTTTTGAACGCATCAACCGATATTCGTAAAACATGGCAATCGTGTGTATATATTTTAGCCTGCAGAACTCCTATCGTTTTTGAGATTGATCCTTCAAAAGTAGGAGGGAGAAGACAAAAATGTGAGGACTCAAAATTATTAAAAAATATCGCAAAAACGCATATGGGATATTAAATTAAAGTGAATTTTAACCAATACTGAATATAGTGTTAATTTTTGAAAATTTCAAAATTTTGAGACACTAGGGCCAAAAAGTGGGGTAAAATTTTTATGAAATCGAAAAATCCGTGCGGTTTATCAAACTGAAGAAAGTTTTAACCAGAAAATGAATATATTATTCAGTTTCTGAATTATCAAAATTATAGACCTCCAGGGCCCAAAAAGGGATAAAAAATTTGACAAAACTTAAAATCGGATTTGGACTAAACAGAATTTTAAGCCGAATCCGAATTTAGTCTTTACTATGATTTTCTGTTAACGTTAGATGAACCTCGGGCCAAGAATGGTACTCAAAATTTGAAGAAAATTGTAAAACTCAATGTGGGGATCAAGTTATGAAAATTTTTATTCAGAATCCAAACTCAATTTCTTTAATAATTTTACAGAATAATTAGACAGCACTGTAATATCTCAACATTCCTTTTTAATTTTGGGTCACCTTTTTAAGTTGTGTTAAAAAAAAACTTTATATACTCTTATGAGTTATGTACAGGCCTATTTACCAACAGAATTAGACATATACCGATAGATATGTAGCCTATAGATACAAACAAAGGACTAAATTGTTTGTCGTTTAGGCATTACGGTTATAAATTTCCGTGAAAAACTAGTAAAGTAGGCCTAGTGTGGAGTTTTTAGTGTGAGCTTAACAATTGTTATTTTCCTAAAAATGTAGTAAAGTAATCGGCGTTTATCACATTTTTTTTTGATAATTGAAAATCATATTATATTAAAATTTACCAATAATATACATATTTCATTTAAAATTTTGTGCTAGTTCTGTAGCTGAGGGTGACGATTTAAAGCCAATTTAAATAGCACAAAACAAAACAAATATTTTTTTTTGAAATGACAAGTGAGAAAATAATCCACCCTCCCCTTTGTACAAAATTCCTGTACCTTCTTGTCAACCGCGAGTATGGACAAGCAAATCATAATGTTGTTGAGCTAATTAAAATAACCATCCTAATTATATAAAAAAGGACGTGATAATAATAAATAAAATATTGACTAAATAAAGAAGCTATAGTAGGATTAATAGTAGCTAAGTAGAGGTAAACAATAATAATAAAAGTACGAACTATTTCTTCTCGCGGCGGAACTGCGCCAATCTCCCTACTCGGCCACAAAACCTTACCGACAGTCTCCTCTGAATCACGGCCAAGCCAACAGCCTTGTCATGTGTTGTGAAGACGAATATTTCTATATTGCAAAACTAGGTATCCGTGAATAAGTGTTTCGTGGTTACACAACCCCCACATGTAGTTAAACGAAGTGAAATGTAAAAACAAAAGTTACGTAGTTTAAATGTAAATAAAATAAGAAATAAAGGCATAGCCGATACATCTTTGTATGAAATGGTTTAATCGTTAAGGTATGTTCCATACCATATCATAAGGTAACATCAGTGCATTTTAAACCAAAATGTAAAAGTGAACACCACCGACCGGAGTGAATCATCAACTACAACACTATGAGCTCCAGGTAGCCAGAATCCGAGCCTCATGACTGCGCTAACTACTTAGAGTCAACCACTGAAATGGAGGAACACAAACTACAACTAAGATCATCCAGGAAAACCTACGGAAGAGGACCAGCCGTGGACCAACATCATACCCAGGTGACATGGAAGGATAACTTCCGTGGTTATATTGTTTTCTAAGAACCCAGAGTACAAAAACAGTTTATTTTGTAAAGACTCATACAAATCATGTAAATCATAACTTAATAATATGTATACTTTCTGTAACGAGATAAGAGTAATCTGAAGATGGATACAGATATAATTAATTCAAAATTGAATCAAACTATTCTTCAAATAGTTTGCATAATGTTAAAGTACTTTTAAAATATAAAAAGAATTAGAACCCGGATCCGTGGTATTCTATGTAATATACAGTTGTATTGTTTTGAGCTCATCATAGTAACAGTTTAAAGAGAATAAGAGCATAAAATGCAGAATCTATCAGAATCTTTCATTTAATAACCATAAGAATCATTAAAGGTATTATTTTGGAAGCTGTAATAAAGATATGTTTTTGCTAAAAAGAAGAGAGTGAGTAAATTTACGTAACCTTAGTCAAACTCCTGATCTTCACAGGTTCCCAATTTATTGGTAAGTAATTAGTACTAACAATGGCAGCCGGTTTAATTGACACAGGCCAATTAAACTGGTTCCCTGTGTTATAATGTCTTAACAGGAGGAGACGTTATAGAGGGAGCTTACTAGTTTCACTCTTTCTAGGTTCCCATTGAGAAGCCCGATCAAATCGTTCTCTTATACTTTAATTTATTTTTCTGTCCAACAAAGCGTGTCTCATGGTAGTGTACTTGGGATTTTAAACCAAGCGTCAGTGTAACAGTGGGCAGTGGAATCAGAACGCATTTTGTAGAACCACGCACTCCCAACGTTGCGATAGGCCTATTTCAGATTTCTCACACAATTATCGTATATTGCCCTCCAATGGCGCGCGTGGAGAATAGAACATTTTGAACTTACTTTCTATATTTCCGTTGCTCCAAGGTGTTAGTAATTAAATTATTGCATGATCGCCGATACCTGAAATTGTTTAATAAATTTATTAAACACACTGTACACGGCGTTGTTATTAACTCATGTTGAATTGAAGCGTAATTGTTCTGATTAAGCTATGAAGTGCACTCAGTGTTTGACGTAAATAGGAGGCTGATGAGACCTTGAACGCAAACAGTAGTGTGTTTAACGTCCACACAATCCTTGTGTACGCTCTCCGTACACTCGGTCTTGAAACGCTTTCAAAACGTCTATTGTACGCTAACGAGATGTACGTGGTAGCCTCTGTCAAAATTGGACTGTGACGCGTGAGTCCTTGTGAGTCACCAGCGTTCTTCACACAGCATTGAACCATTTGTGTAGCCTAACGTTGTTCCGTAATTGGGATGAAAAGGAAGTCAATTAATTATGTTGGAGCGTAAAAATAATCATTGTATGCTACGTGTCCAGCCGAACGTACATAGTGTTGGAACCGCCCAACGTTCAAGCGTTGTAACTGCTCAGCGTTAATAGTATTGTGAGGGTTTCAGCCTTGGATACCAGTAGGCTACGTAGGAAGAGAAGACATTCAGTTTGAGGAGTAGTACGTGGACTAGATGTGTAGCGTTTGTAGCGTCTTGTCAATGACTTCTTAAAGCTGTGTGTAAGGTTCCCCATAATTGTATTCAAACTTTTACAATAGAAAGGACGGCAGCTCATATGATTCCACGTTATGGAATGAAACGGGGAACCGGGCAGTAAACCAGCTGCTTAATCCTCTGCCGTAATTCCGGCTTGTCTGCCAAGAGGTCTGTACCCACACGTTGCTCGATGGATTCCGTTCAGAATCATGCGGTATTCCAACACGCATCTACTCGAATTAACCACGTGATAATTGAACGAGCAAAGAGAGTTCTCAGTTTTACTTCGACCTTATTGCATTTGAGTGTCTGTCTATCTATCTACTCTGTCTGTCTATGTGTTTGAGGTATGTCTCAAGTTAACTTTTGAAAGCATCAACCGATTTTCGTAAAACTTGGCACGCGTATCCATTCTTTTACCTTATAGAAGCGTGTTATTTTTTAGATTTATCTCGCAAAAATAGGGGGGTGGAGAGGTCAAAATTGCAAAAAATCTCAAAAACCCATAGATATCAAATTTAATATATTTTAAACCACAATCTGAATATACGAGGTTTCATCAAAAAGTTCATGCAGTTCTTGTTTATTTTAAAAATTATGCCTCCATTCGTTGACACTTATAATGTTTCCTTCAAAGTAGTCTCTGTCGAATGTAACACGATTAAGCCAGCCGTTTTGTAGTCTTCAAAATTTTCAAACACTTTTTGGTACAGCCTTGAGGTCGCTTAGCGATTTTCGTTTTATGTCTTCAACGGTCGCGAAATGTTGTCCTTTCAGAAATTATCACTATTGGGAGGATGAAAGATCGCGTTGGGACACATCTGGTGATTACGGCAGTTTCCGTGTCATTATTATGACGTTTTCTTTTGTTTAGCCTGGCAAAACTCTTAACAAGCAATGACGTGCATCCAGGCGCATTACCGTGCTGCAATTTTCATTAATTATTCTTCCGTAAATCTGGTCGTTTTCTATGAATAGCGTCATACAAGTCGTGTAAAATGTCCGAATGGTACTCTATTGACCACTGCGTGTATCAAAGAAATTTCGTAGAACACAAAACCATAATTTTCATCTAACAAACACGATCTTCAACTCATTTATGGCAGTCTTTGAAGCTTGTAAACTGCTTGTTCACGCACAGCAGTCTCGCCAGAAGCCTTCTGAACAGGTTTACCAGGACAGAGCAGTTAATCTCACGGTTTACACAACATTTAATCCGTGTTCTTCAATCTTGCATAGTAGAATGACAAAAAATCGCCTAATATACCTAAGAACGACTTACTCAATTACCTGTGAAATTTAAAGTATGCATGAAATAGAGCTAAAATTTTAGACGATTGTCACTAACATGTGTACAATATCACATAAAAACAGTTTTTTAATCGGACACTTGTCGCGGTGGAAATTGGACAATTGAACGAATTTTTCGATCAAACCTCGTAGTATTAGGTTTTTGAAAATTTAAAAATGTTTGGACTTCAGGGCCCAAAAGTGGATGACATTTTGACAAAATCGCTAAAAATTCATGATGGGTATCAAATTAAAAAGAATTTTAAGTAATATCTGAATGTAGTGTCAAGTTATGGAAATTTCAAAATTTTTGAACCCTACGGCTCTAAAAAAAGAATCAAAAATTTGAAAAAATTGTGGAAATCTAGCAGGGTGTCCGACTTAAACGAATTATACCCAAATCCGAATGTTTCGAATGTTTTGTGTATATTGTATGATTATGCGCTCTCAAATTGTTATATTACTAAAAAAACAGTAGAGTAATCGGAATTTTTCAAAATTTTTTCCATAATTAAAAAATTATCTAAAATCAAAATTTTTGTAATAATACATGTTCTTCTCTCAAACATAGTGAGCTAGTTCTGCAGATCGTGGAGAATTCTACATAATAATAACCACAAGACTTCACAGGGGACGTCCTTTTATATATTGAATTCAAAATTAGACGTGGATAAGATTCTACAAGAAAGTCTAATCGCATTACCTGAGGCCCGTCATGAATACTCGAACGTCAATGAGAACCACAGCTGCAACGTCCGACAATATGCACGGTACAACTTAACACCAAATAACAAAAATTTGTTTTTGTTTTCTAGACAGCGGGGGATCCGCCCCCATTAAAAATAATTTGTTTATTTCAATAAAATCTCTGATTTTATAATCAATACTTCATCTGTTTGGATGACATTAGAATTTTCTTTTCAAAAAGAAACATATTTTTGTGTTTTTTCAATTTTGTGGAATTTTTAAATTGTTGAATAATTTTTGCATTTTTAACCACTTTTTGAAATATCACTGTATTTAATTACCAATTCAATACTTTCTGGTAAGTAAACAATAAGTTAATAACCTATTTATGAAAAATATTTAGTTACATAGAAAAATATTTTTTACCTAAAAAAAGGTAATAAAAAAATAATTAAAAAAATTAAAAAACACGACTGCCAAAAAATAAATGAATAAATAAAAAATAAATTCATAAAAACACTAAATAAAAAAACTAAATAAAAATAATATTTAGTAAAAATCACAAAATCTAAATAAAGTCGATTTAAAAAGCCAAAAACAAGGTATTGAAATTCAGCTCTGATCAGATTTAACGAAAATGTTATGAATGATTAAACGCATAGTAATTTTATTAGATTTAAATTACTTTTCGATGTTGAATATATATCAATGCATCATATGAAGACTACAATTATAAAAAATATTGCTGATAAAATTTTGCTCTTCAATTTTAATTTTCAATGCAGTCGGGGGCTGTTTAATGAAAAGAACAAATCTATTTAGAAACAGCCCCCGACTGCATCGAAAATAAAAATTGAAGAGCAAAATTTTATCAGCAATATTTTTTATAATTGTAGTCTTCATATGATGCATTGATATATATTCAACATCGAAAAGTAATTTAAATCTAATAAAATTACTATGCGTTTAATCATTCATAACATTTTCGTTAAATCTGATCAGAGCTGAATTTCAGTACCTTGTTTTTGGCTTTTTAAATCGACTTTATTTAGATTTTGTGATTTTTACTAAATATTATTTTTATTTAGTTTTTTTTATTTAGTGTTTTTATGAATTTATTTTTTATTTATTCATTTATTTTTTGGCAGTCGTGTTTTTTAATTTTTTTAATTATTTTTTTATTTTATTCCTTTTTGTGTTTAAAAAGAGTATAATGGGAATGTGCAGTGTGTGCGTGTGTGTGTGCGTGCGTATGTGTGAAGTGCAAAAAAAATTTCAATTTTTACATAGTTTTATTTAGAAACTTTATTATGTACATAGTATAATTAGCGTATGAACTTATAAACTTATAAATATAGTATAACTTTATTTTATATACTATTATATAACTAGTATAATACAAACATTTCGATAAATTGTTTTATAAATTATATAATTAACTAAATAATTTAATTTATTAGAAATGATAAAGAAAGAGCTTTGGTCTACAGATTTCGGAGTCGATTTAATTCCTCAAGTGAGTTTTTATCGTGCGGTTCATGCAACAATTTTCGTGGATCCAGACAACTTATTGCTAATCCCTCTAATCTTTTCACACGACTTAGTGCGACGTAGGCCTGACCCTTGGCAAAAATATTACTACTCAAATCAATGACTGCTTTGTCTAAAGTAGTGCCTTGGAGTTTATGTACTGTTACAGCCCAACACAATATTAATGGCAGCATACGTCGTTCTACTTTGCCCTGGCCTCGCAAAGCATCATATTCAACAGTGGTGGGCTCTATCTTTACTCCAATACCAGCAGTATTTCCCCTAATTGATCTGTCATCAAATTCTACAAATACGGCTTGTGGAAGCTCACCAGGTTGAAGCTGATCTCGACGTAGTGCAGGCCACTCAATTTTTCTAATGATACCGATTGCTCCGTTGACCAGACCATGATTAACATTAATGTTTTTTCGCAACATTACCCTAGATCCGACTCCGATTACTAAAGAGTTTGGAATACCTCCAGTTTTGTTTGGATCCGTTGGTATGAAGTCTTTCTTTAACTTTTGTCCGTAATTCTTTGCTACGACAGACACATCCACCGCTGTAATATCGTAAAGTTTAGACGATGTTTTCAACTTTTCAGTCATCATAGCATTATATTCTTCAACCTGTTTAGTGGTTGGGAAAATACGCAGACACTCGCCATCAGCAAATTCATCTGTCAAAGGAACTCATCCACGATCTAAAATTTCTAGCTGCTGCATGGTGAGTTGGCCGACTCGTAAATTATTTAGAATGTCTATAAAAGTAGTGTCGTTAGCTTGCCGCATATTTTGAGGTAATTCACAGAAACTAAACAGTGTCCACAAATTAATTTCAGCTGATAAGTAATGAGGCTGCTTGAAGCAGTAGGTACCACCAACTGCTTTTGATACAGGTGGCAACTGCATTAGATCGCCAAACAAAATAATATTGATACCCCCGAAGAGAGCATCATTCATTTTAAGCTGTTGCTACCTTAAGTGAATATTTCTTAGGGTAGTATAGGGTACCATTGAGATTTCGTCAATGATTAGCCAATTAATATGATTCCACCTTAGCCGTTCCCTTTGAAGACGCTCATCAGTAAGAGGGCGAAGAGCTGTCACCTTGCCTTTTTCGATAGGAAGGGCAAAAGTAGAGTGCAAAGTGCTACCTCCAATCAATCTTGCAGCGACACCTGTGGGTCCTGCTACCGTAACAGCTCTGCTTGCATGTAAATGAGAAAGACGACGAATCTGTTCTACAATAATTTTCAGAGTAAAGGTTTTGCCGGTGCCTGCTCCTTCAGTAACGAACACACGTAATGGCTCAGTATTATTTTCACTTTGAAGCAATCTGTCTGAAAACATTTTGAACAATTGGCGCTGCTGAAAATTCATTAAGTTTACTGCTGCGGCATATTGTTGATCCGTCATTTCATGTATTTCAGGTTCACCATATTTCGCAGAGAGAAATATATATAGCAAACCAATATATATATATATATATATATATATATATATATATACTTTCAGATCAGCTGTTCTCGTGTTCTCGATTTCTCACGGATTGCACATCTATACTCTCACACAATAGCGCGCTAACATAGTATTAGTGAGCGTGGTCTTAAATCCCGAGCACTATCTGGAGTGAACTTTACAGAATACCTTCCACTAGCGCCACCTGATGGACCAATAAACGAACAAAAAAAAATCCTTAGAACCGATCACTTGTATTCACTTCCGGTCAAAACCGGAAGTCAACTCATAGTGATATATAGCCTATGACACTTCTGGTGAAGTAAGGAATCCATCGAGCCATCGAACATCAAAATCGGTAAAGCCGTTAAAAAGTTATAGTGGAACAAACATACATACATACATACATACATACCCTACCACTAAAAACATAACACTCCTTTTTAGCAGTCGTGTAAAAAGTAGGTTGTATTTACCTAAAAATCCGTTCCCTACCAATAAGTAACGAATGAATAAATTAGTGAAAGTTGCCCCAGTGTGTTCAATGCTATACCTTAGTGTTGGGTGTAGGTAAAAGGAAATGCTAAAGTTTTAATTATTTTTCGTCAGTAAATCTCCAGGGATGGATACTATTTCGAAAACAGCTAAATTAAATGTTGAAAATTATAACACTCGTCGCTTGATATAACGAAAGAGTTTTCTCCGATGTACGTAATAAGCAAAGTGTTATTAACAGACAAGAGGCAAAGTTAAGAGGATTGTTAAAGTAATCTGGTTCCAAGGCTGTGTCGTATTCGAAAAAGGTATATTGGTAGGACTATATTTAGGCGGATTAAAACTGTTAGAAATTGTACTGCCTCATAATTCACGAAAATGTTCTTACAGCGGTTGCCTTAGTAACCTAGATAGAAGACAAAAAAAAAGATTACCTTGAAATTTATGAAGAAAATTGTTAATTCAAAGCAAAAGTAGAGGGTTTTTAAATTAAAATAACTATTAAAAACAAGAATTGATACAAATCGCTTATTAAAGACCCACGCGAGTAGTCTGATAATTATTATTTATACTCGGTTTTTGTAATTTAATATTTTCTGAATTTGTGCATTGGAATATAAATATATGGCTTATTAAGTTATTAAGAAATAAGAACTGCCTTATTACCTGATCGTGTGTTACGAAAGAGGCGTCGTAGGAAAACGCCGATGTATCGTGAAAACGTATTACCTGTATTACTGTTTGTAGTGAATTATTGTTACTGACAGAATATAAATGGTTTCTTTAGTGAATCAAATAGGACAACTCTTACTTCCTTATAAATCATTTATATCATCTTAGAATCCTTTCAGACATATCAATTCACACGCACGCACGCACACTTAATTACTGACGGAATAAAAATCTCTTCCGCATACGTTCAATTTTGTGTACTTTATAAAATTCGTTAATGAACTTGTATATCATATTGTCATAAGTAGGTCTTATCATACTACGTCATATTGTATATTTTATGGCACATACATACACAAAACACGTACACGCGCGTTTTATTATTTCAAACAGATGTTAACAACAGAGGTGCCCCCCCCCCAAAGGTCATGATGCATTTCCCCCCACGTATTCCAAAATTCCCCCAATTTGATTTCTTGGGTAGAGGGCTCACAATATGGGGGTGTGGAATAACCCCCAGTTAACGGTGGATCTTGGGTCTTTATCCAAAATTTTTTGAAAAACTAAAGCCATCTAAGCAATTACTGGACTCAAAAAACTAATCTTAATCTTTTTATCAATACCAATAGGTTTTCTAGTATGCCTAAATAATAAATCAATTATGAGAAACGTAAAAGTCTGGTGAACCTGGCCTAACATAATTACCAGAACATTAGACCTTATCAAGATAATCTAAATTGATTTTGTAATTGAATTCTTTTTCATCACTGATTTGTTTGAATCACGACACTTGTAAGAGGGTAATAGATCCCCTGGTTAATTAACTGCCTTAAATTCATGTAACTTCTATTTTAAACAAGGGATTATGAAAGGAAAAAGATGACTATTAATAGCAGGAACATTTTAGTAGTTAAATAAAAAATCTACTAAATTTTGAAACACAATTTATTTTTTGCTATATGAACAATGAGATTTAGTTTTCACTGGTTCTATAGTCAGTTATTCAACAACAGAGATTGTGTATTTTTGGTTGTTTTAGTAAACGAATGAATTATCTGATCGTTCTTTATATATTCTAAAAAACGCCTTGAAACCCTCCCCACACAAAAATTCCAGTGGTGCGACTTGCACCATTGCACCATGCTGTGGGCACCCCTGGTTTACAATACAAATTGTGCTTACAAAATTTTAACTGACGGGATTAATTTGCCTGCTTGCATTTCATACAAGAACAACGCGCTGTGATGGAATACAGACACTGACGTGACCTGTCATGTTTTTGTCGTGCTTAAGTTCCGACTCAGTTGCGTCCTGTCTTTATGAGTAGCCTACGGTTGTAGTATTTGCTGGACATAAGCTGATCTGCGTAAGATGTACTATTTCTGTTTCTCGTTAGCTATTACCTTTTTCTTAAAATTATTTCTTAGTATTCAATTGTTTCAAGTACCTTTATAGAAATTGCGTATAGCATCGACAAATATAACATTTTGAGACTGTTTACAGCTTTATGAGGGGATACGGTTAATTTACGTGGAAGAGCAGTGGCGTACCTAGAATTTGGCCTTGGTCGAGTGGACTCCACACAAAAGAAAAGAAAGTTAAGACTAACCAATAGTACGATCTTTGAAACGGTTGAAAAACGTGTGATAACATCCTGAAATCAATCCCATTAAAGTAAACAAAACTAACAAAATAAAAATACGCGTTATTGAAGCATTGTTTACAAGAGACTTATTGACTGAATTGATTTTCCTATATTTCATATTTCAAACATATACGCTAATGTTGTGTAATAAACTTATTTAAAACTTATTGACTTATTTAAAATTTATTTAAAAAAGTTACTATATTAGCGAACAGAGCTAAATAAAATAAAAAATAATAAAATAACAGAGCTAAATAATAATAAAATAGCCTAAAAATTAAGAGATTAACAAAATTCGTCAACTTTTTTTTGACCCTCAGGGGGGTCCGGTCCGTTCGCCCCCCCCACCGTAAGAAGTCGGTAAATTACATTCTTTTGTAATTAAATTTTAAATAGCGAAAGAAGCAAAGGAGACATACCAAACAGAGAGACTATTCGGACGTTTGTACCTATTTTTTTGTACGACCAAGCTCTGTCGACGACAAATATTAATCTCAGGATGAAGACAAGAACAAAATGTGTCGTTCCCTCGACGTTATCTCCTCCTACTTTACTAACGTCCATCCCACCAATTGTCATATGTTTACAGCGTTTCGCAGGCTGAATTCCTATTTCAATAGTACTTTTGTTCGATTATAAGCAACAGACCAAACATGTGAGAGGTCAAAATTGTAAAAAAATCCCAAAAATGCATATAGGATATCAGATTAAACGTAATTTTAACCAATACGTGAATGTAGAGTTCATTTTTAAAAATTTCAAAATTTTGAGACACTAGGGCCAAAAAGTGGGTCAACATTTTTATGAAATCGAAAAATCCGTGCGGTGTATCATACTGAAGAAACTTTTAACCAGAATATTAATGTATTATACTGTTTCTGAATTATCGAAATTTTCAGAACTCCAGGGCCCAAAAAAGGGATATGTATCATACTGAAGAAACTTTTAACCAGAATATTAATGTATTATACTGTTTCTGAATTATCGAAATTTTCAGAACTCCAGGGCCCAAAAAAGGGATAAAAAATTCGGCAACACTTGAAACGAAATTAGACTAAATAGAATTTTAAGGCAAATCCGAATCTAGTCTTTACTATGATTTTTTTTAAACGTTAGAGGAACCACGGGCCAAGAATGAAACTCAAAATTTCAAGAAATTTGTAAAACTCAATATGGGAATCAAGTTATGAAAATTTTTATTCAAAATCCAAACTCAATTTCTTTAATAATTTGACAGAATAATTATACAGCCTTCTAATCTCTCAACATTCCTTGTTAATTTTGGATCACCTTTTTAAGCTATTTTTATAAAAAACTTTAAATCAACCAAAAGGACAACGACATCTGCACATATTAACGTTACTATACGTATAAGTCCTCTATTTTTACTCCATTTGTACATTTATTTTATATCTTTCAGAGCTTCTTCGATATACAAGGTGAGTAGGAGTGGTTACGAGTAGCATCCTCTAACAAGGGTTGGGTTTTTCTTATGTTTCTTGACTAGCGTTTCACTCCATTTACACATACTTGATCTTTACAAAAGTTGTACTGTTTTGGAATTTAAGTCCCAAATTAAAAAAGAATTACATCTTATTCCAATTTAAATGACTAAAAACCTTCTCCAGAATAACAAGTATCATGTTAGTATACATTTTCTACCTATATACATCGTAAATTGCCTCCCATGTGCCTCTATTTTCGCTGAAACCAAACTGGTATTCATCCAGTTTGGTTTCAGCCTTTTTCAAATTTTCTATATTTCATCTTCGTGAACAATTTCAATGTTTGTGATGTTAAGATGTATGTATGGCAATCCACACGTTTATCGATTTGTGTGTGTGTGTGTGTGTGTTTTGAATAGCAAGAACTATGTTTTTTTACGGAAAACATCTTCCACCGTGGATCCGGTGTGGGGGGGAACCTATGCGAAAGTCGATGTTACGATTTGGTGTATACCAGACAAACTATAATATCTTTAAAACTATAATGCACATTTCAATAAACAATAAACAGTTCAAAAGAGCAAGGGTGAAAGAATGCCACGCAATATTCCAATCTGGAGTGACAATCACCGGTTCGCTGCGCGGAAAATTAGTATAGCTCGGGAACGCGTACACGTAGAACGTTATTTGAGGTGCCGTTTTATAAAGCTCCACAAGTACTATAAAATAAAACACTTACAGTGATAATAGTGAAAGAACTTAATAAATAATACAGTGACAAATTGTTGAACTTGTACAAAATTTCCTTAAAATTTCAAAAATGTTGAAATATCTCGACAACAGAAAGGTAAATGATAATCATAAACGCTTACAAACTAAAAGAAGAATGAACGAGGAACCCAAAAATGCTCCTATGACAGCAGAAAAACGAATGCGGGGGATGAGGCAACGTCGAAAAGTCGAGGCGAGCACCAGCTGCGCAGACGCCGCAACGACTAACGCCAGTTCACAAACAACGAACGTCGACAGTGGGATAGAACTGATGGAATGCTACAAAATACAAGCAGGTAAGACGTTTGAGAATTGAGATTAACGTTTATAAGCCATTGGCGTCTGGCGACGAAGCACTTTGAAAAGTCGTTCTACCACATCAAGTCGGGTTTTGTTTGTCGAGTTTGTAATCGTATATGGTTCCAAAATGATTTAAAACGACCCAATGCAGCTACATTGCAATTCTTACAGCAAGAATTCACAGATAAAGACATTCAACAGTTTATGTTGTGCTCAAACTGCTGGACATCGGTAAAACAAGTAAAGGTGCCAACTTTGAGTAAGAGTATCCACCGAAGCCAACACACTTGCCGCCGTTACATCCACTCAGCGAACGTCTATCACCGCGACTACCGTTTATGCAAATCAGGCGTCTTCGATATGAAAGGAACTACGGTATTGTGGGCCAAGTGATTAACGTGCCCTACGATGTGAATGAAATGGTCAAGCAACTTCCCAGATTTCACAACTTTAAAAAATACCACGATAGATAACGTTCTCTAGAGATATAAATGAAGCGTGTAATTCTTACATATCGTACCATTGTCCTGTCTTTAACAAAATTTTACAAATTAGTCAGCATTGAGAGTAACAAATAAAATAAAAGACATGCAAATTCGTTCATTCCTTTTTTTACCAAACCTACAAACACCCCGTCCCAGCAACACCGCCAGAGCAAGATGTTTTCAGCCAAAAACCTCAGCGGTAGTGATCCCGACACTACCTACCTTTCTTTTTTTTTAATCTGATGGAACTTTCACCTGTTTCGTACATCTTACTTACTAATGTAAACGATCAGTTTAAACTTCCTGCCCTGGGGGGCATAGGATGGATGCAACTACATACCTATATGTATAGGTATGTATATATACCTCGACTGTCTTTTATGTTTTAAGTCCTGCAGTGCCCTATCAAACTGAGTATATCTCTACTGGATCACCTCTTTCATCTTTATCAATATTTTCCTCTCTTTCCAGACGATTTCCAGCGAATTCTTCTGTTTTATATAAGTCTTCATATTTTTACTCCTTTTTGCTAATTCTTACTTAGATAACAACAATTTTCCATATATCTTTAAGTTTTAACATATTTTCTTCTCCTCGGGCAAAGTTTTGCTTTAGTTTCCTCTATCCTATACTTATATAATAATATATCAAACATGATCTCTTTCTCTATTCGTCACACTTTTCCTCAGTTATTACTCTTTTGCTGACTTACATCTCCTGTTAGTTTCATTTCTTATCGACCTGTACATTACTTATGATCTGTTGTCATTTTGACCTTACTGTTCTAAGTTTTCTTCTGTAATCGAAATTTCCTGCGTCACTCACGGCTTCAGGCTAACTGCTTCCCTTCAACTTAATGTTTTTTTTCTTCCAATTCTAATTACTTCCCTCTTTAATGTAAGACATTCTTTCTCGGCTGAATTACTTTCTGTGCATCCATTGAGCCCTATTTCGATGACCAGTTGAAATTTTAATATACAGTAATATCAATTTTCATTAATCTATTCAAATCAAATCTCGTCATGTCTTGTTTCTTGCAACCTCTCGTCATAAGTTACAACCTAAAACTACATCTTACACTGGGTATGCAAATCCTTTCTTAATATGATTATTTAACGTCCGTTTGACTAGTAAATAGTGAAAGGGATATCTACCCATGCCTCCCAGAACAAGAGGAGAAGACGAGAAACTTGACAATTACGTTTGGAACGTTTGTGGTGGAGAATATTGTATTTAAGTAAAAAGAAGGAGCACAAAGACTATAACACTTAGATTTTCTAAAGCGCACCGGGGATTTCTCAGAAGAAAAGATTGGTAACAGTGTCTACCATGTAACCCCTCTTTCAATTTTCCCCTTTTTGTTTTGTTTGTTTTTTTCTTTTATAAAAAAAAACATAAATTCTTTTTTTTTTGAAAGAGAGGCCACTAGTTATTTAGAACTAGGCAAGAGCCTAGAGAAGCCAAAAATGCGCTGGGTCCAGTATGACGGGACTTGCAAATGAAACTCTACTTTAAGACAACAATAACAAGATTTATTAGAGTCATGTTACGCCCCATTCTAATATAATGAATTAAATAAACAGGCACAAAAACTGTAAAATACTATCTGTTAGCCAGCGTTAACATTTGAAACATGAATAAACAGAAATTAGCCTGATGCACGCCACGTGCTGACTCTATGCAAATATATCGCCCGGAATCAGCGTTGATATTAAGTAAAATACAATTTAGTTTTATTAAACAGTAAGTAATATACCTTAGACACACTTACCGGAGAGTCGCGTAGTCGATTATCTAGGCATAGTTATATATAGTAGGTAAAATTCCAAGTCGAAGCTGCCAGGCGAATACAGACGAGCTACTACGTTGAACGCTGATAGTGGACTGGTCATTACAGCTACTGAAAAATTTTACGAAGCTATAGACCCAGAGCGCGCGCGGATCGGCACGGCGGAAGCATAACAAGACGGGCGCCGGTAATACTTAATTAATTAATTCGACGCTGCCCGTTCTCGTTAACATAAAAAAAAGCCGAGTTTTTCCAAAACTCGGCACAACCATTAGTTAAGAAGGGTGATTAGAATGTGTAAGACAAATTTTGAGGATACGATAGGTTATAGATAAGTTTTGACGGATGACATTGAAAAAAGTGGAAAGCTAAAGGCTGACTACAAAACGACATGTCTTTGGATGGTGATCACGATGTCGGATCTGAAAATACAGAAGTTGTAATTGTTTACATGTTTCACTTAGACAGGACGTAGAACTTAGCTTGAAAGCTTTCATCGTTGTCACAAGCCGCTGCATGTAACAATAAAGAGCACTGGCTTTGATCTCGGTAAGTTAATTCACCTTTCACACACACACACACACACGCACACACGAACATATTTAAAGTTAGTCTGTCGGTCTGTGTATAAATCAGAATGGCCAAAGGGCACTTGAGCGGTTAAACAGTATTAATAACAGATATAAAGTCAGTCCTTTACTAAAATTACACATGTTTATACGAGTTAGGTAACTTTGGAGACGACGGTGAGTCACGAATGTAGGTCACGTTTAACCCGTGTGAGAGCGACAAATTGTAATAACGGTCTAATGTTCAATTGTTGCATTTGTTGAATAAGGGTTTATACCATCACACAATGTACAGCGGTATCTCATCTTTAGTACCCTATACTTTACACGTCTACCGATTGTGCTACAGGTTCCCAAAACTACCGTGTGCAGAGTACACGATTAAAAAACCTAATATAATTTCTTTTTATTTATTTATGTGATATTTACAATCTGCTTGCGAGGAACAATAAATAAATCTGATAAGAGTACAGCACAATATGAAGAGAAAAGCTATCCAGTGATGGCGCTTCCATAGTTAACAACACTAATTTGTGTTGGAAAAATTCAGTTAATCAGGTGCGAAGGCCACTACTTCTTCAGTCGTTTTTGGGTGTATCGTGTAGACTTCTGACTGGATCGTTTCAGTGAAAACACGTGACAGTATGGCAGTATGTACAAACGTGACAATCCGATTGGGGAGTAAATTATCACTGTTCTAAGAGCCAGCTGTATATCACACCACACCGATAGTGCTGGTTGCGGTGATAATGAAAATGATGGTGGTGGTAACAGCATGACGCGACGATGATATTTTTATGATGATGTATTATACTGATGATGCTGGTGCAGATGCTAATAATGGTAACGGTAGTGGGGGGATGATCGCGTTGGTGAATATGATACTATTGATGATTTTGTATTACGCTACTGACGATATCCACAGAATGCTATTATATTGAATTGAAATTATTATTTACTTAGCGCAATTCCAGTTGCAGAAGTAACAATCGGAGTAGTAGTTGTATTAGTAGCAGCAGTAGTAGTAGTAGTAGTAGTAGTAGTAGTAGTAGTAGTAGTAGTAGTAGTATTGGTAGTATTAGTAGTATTAGTAGAAGTAGTAGTAGTAGTATTAGTAGTAGTAGTATTAGTAGTAGTAGTAGTAGTAGTAGTAGTAGTAGTAGTAGTAGTAGTAGTAGTAGTAGTAGTAGATGGAAGAGGAGAGGAAAAAGAAGAAGAAGAACAACAACAACAAAAATAATAATAATATAATAATTACTACTGTAGTAGTAGTAGTAGTAGTAGATGGAAGAGGAGAGGAAAAAGAAGAACAACATCAATAATAATAATATAATAATGCTAGAGATAAATTGAAGCAAGATAGAAAATTGTAACAGTAGGCCTACATATCATCACAATACCACAAACAGCAACAAGTAATATTCTTAATAAATCAAATGCAACCAGAACAACAAAAATTTAAACTTTGAAGGAGGAAGTAGACCAAATTATGAACTAACTGAGAAAAGGAAATCAATCAGGCTTAATAAATATACTTGAGTATGGAAGAAAGGAAGACAAATGACAACAGACAAGACCAACATTGACCCAATACCCAATAGATCAAACAGTGAGAAGAAGACTGAAAACATCCATAAAATGAAATTAATGAAATGATAGTAATTGAATAAGTTTTAAAAAGGGAAGAATTGAATTAACTCAACCAATAGGATAAATAAATAATAAAAAGAAGATACCAAATGAATAGAATAGTTCAATGACTTAAACATGGCCATTAAACGAAAATTAATTTAAATAAAAGATATATAACAAAAAGTAGGAGAGTGAAGTAATGAACAGATGATTGTAAATAATAGACTTGTGTGTAAAATAAAAACAAAAGATTATATGGTATGTACAACTAAAATCAATTTATGTTACCCAATGACAAAGAAAAACCAAATGAATAATTGATAAATGTATTTAAATTATAAGAATTAATGAACCAAGACATTCAGAATAAATGATATTAGTTATGAATAATCTACAATGTATAAAATAAATAATGAAATGCAACATGTAACCTGATGGGGATCAGGAAGTATCAACAATGGAAACATAACCTAGCTCATAAGGAATTTACACTAATAAGTAATAAAATAAAGAGCAAAAATCATGTAAAGATAATGTAGGTAATACTCATGTGAACCTAAAAAAACTAAAGACAATTCTGAGCCAGAAGTTAGATCAATTAGATATCACAATTAATGAAAATAATGTGAAACAAAATCAATAATATGACAAATTGTAAAGTACACATAGTGCATTAACAAATCTACACTTGTTGGTTAATAACAACAAATGTACAAAATGTAACTATCTATAAATAGTCTTCATATGTTCAGTATATAAAGGACTAACTATTGGTGAAGCAACCAAATAATATTTATACTAATTAACCAAATATTAATAAAATATTAAATGAAAATGACCAATGGCAGTCAAAATGCAAGTTCAATAATCATAATTACAAACAATGTAGAAAGTCCAACAAGGAAAATGTATTGTAAAATTTATCAGTAAATGAGATGTTCAATTTAGAATAACGTAATAACTTACCAAATAATGTACGAGACAAGTGCTAAAAATGATCTTCATTAATCAGAAACAGAACTATGACATGTGGGGTAGCGAATTAATCAGGGAGACATTTGACAAATGATTATAAAGCTGGATTAAAGATCCCAGATGTTATAAGGAATTTATATCTGTTTTAAAATATTTCATAAATTTTGGGAAAAAGGTGAGCGTCAATTTTTAAATCTCAAACCCAAAGATGCACGCTTAGAGCAAAATAATTAATTTCGTAGACGAGGGAGTATGTTAAAACATGTAATATCACCAAATTTTAGCCAATCAGATCGATTAAAATCGAGACGCAAACCGCGGGTGCCGCCGGGAACGGAGAAGAAGACTACAAATTTGACACAGTTTATCCAGAGGACTCGACGAGAGAAGTTTAACTCTCCGCGCCAAAAGGTCCGCCATTTTGATACCCATAATTCTGTGCGACGACATCGCATAGTTTATGTATCGGTAACTTAGTCAACAAAGTGAAGTGCATTTAAATAATAGTGTAGTAATGGTAACTATTAGCAATGAATGCTAATAAAACACCAGAAGTGTAGTGAATTAAAATACCATGCAAGTTAAAAGGGAAGTATAATGCAATTAATAAAAAATAATCGATACTCAAGAAAGAGATTTCGTAACTTATTGGTTAAGCCAGTGAACATTATCAGCCAAGTGCAAACATTTTAATAATGATACACTAACAAACAAAACGTTATTAAGTACCAACATGCAAATTGGGAATAATTGTTTTATTATTATTATTAATGAAACTGTTTAATTTTTTGAGTTAAAAGATAACCTACAATGGTGTCAGCCCTGTATAAACAAACTTTAGTGTAATAATTTAAGAGTTGTCATACCTTTATTTAATGATCAACATCCTTTTTCAATAATTAACGAACAATTACCAGCATGTTTAATTACCATGTTTTAGTGAAAGATACATAGATGACGATTAATGCAAGAGACCATATAAACAAACGTCTTTCAGGTTCATAGTGGGCAACTATGACTGATGAAATCAATTCTGATATTATTATTTTTTGTGTTCTCAAAAAATGTTAAACGAATTAATTATTTATATAAAGATAATTCCAATGATATAATTTGCTTAAATAACCTACTTGTTTATTAAATATGAGATGATGATAACTGAGGTTAATCTTACCTGTTCGTTTTTGTAAACAAAACATAACCA
Source organism: Magicicada septendecula (assembly GCA_034769895.1). NCBI lineage: Eukaryota > Metazoa > Arthropoda > Insecta > Hemiptera > Cicadidae > Magicicada > Magicicada septendecula. Next base: position 146,339,521 of record CM068369.1, read on the forward strand.
AGGTTCATGTTAATATTTAATCCAAATGAATTTATTTGTGTTAGCATTTTAAGTTATTAATGTTAATGTAATCTCTCTCCTATTGTTATTATAAGTATTATGACCAAGTTTAGTGAGAACACAGGCATTTTAGAATTCGTATGTTGCAGTTCAAAGAACTCACTTTAAATGTAAAAAAGATTTTAACCTAACATATTTAATTAACCCTGAGATACAAGAGTCAACAATAACCAAATGTATGAGAATTTTAAAATTAATTACAATGTATAAATCAATTTTAACATTGAATCACAGATATAAATAAATCACCATTTTGTACAGCATTACTGGTTTACGACGATTATTTCTTTTATTCATAAATTATGAAGAAACAAGAGACTGGGGAGATTTACTTTTAGAATTTGTTGTGAACCACTCTGACACTATATTGAAGCGACTCAAGATATGATGATTTTACAAACGTAGATACTACTAACTATCATTTTATTTATTTAAAATTTTTCATCACAAACGATATTAATAATAATCAGCAAAACGAGTTATATTAGATATGACGCACCCCACATGTGGCTTTTGACCCATACAACGGACGATTTGAAAATCGAAGCTGGCAAGCACTTGTTGCCCGGCCCCGCACGTCATGAATTCAGTTTTCGTTTTAATATTAACGTTATTTTTAAAATTAAAAAAAATGTTTAAGTGTTGTGTTTTATGTTGCATATTATATGTACCTGTGTCGACGACGCTCACCTGAGTGGGAATTTTTATAAATGTTATGTAGTAAGTTTACTAAATGATCCAACTGAAGATGGAACACAACTGTTCCGAAATGCATCTTGGGTAAAAAACTAAAAAAATCACCGACTGGAATACCTAGAGGTGTACTTGTAAGTACTAAAAATTCTTTATACACTTTATCTGTATCAGTAATCGTGTCCCTAGTATGTTATATACTTTTGCAATGGTATGTATATTTGATTTTGTTATTTCTAACATCCATGCAGGCTTTAAATAGAATGAAACAACACACATATAAGCAATTAATCCTTTGAAAATTGCAGTTGTTCCTAGTCTTTGTGACTCCCCGTACCCATCCCTCGATTGGAACAGCACAATCGTTTGCAACCCGTGATAATTGCCTCGGTTTAAACTCAAAGCTGCTACATACGTGTTGTAGCATACGTATGTCACAACACACACGCACACACACGCACACATACACACACACACACACACACACACAACCCCAAAGCGAATGTTATTTCTAAACAAAGTACTGTAAACTTCACTTGGTGAACGCAATTACGTAGAAATGTTTGATCAAAGTGTAAAACAGAGAAATTTATTCGTATAAACTATAAGTAATCTGTCACTGAGGAATCTGTAAAATGAGATTATTTTATAACCTGAATTTGTATGGCTTTAGGTGTGCTTTGTTGACAAATCAGTGTTCTGGGGTGCCTTATTAAGTGGAGGGATGTTTTATTCAGTGGGTTATGCTAGTTTTCTCTGTTAAAATTAGAGAAATTGATCCTGTAATGGTCAAGTATCGTGAGGTGTGAAATAATTTCGTCTAGATCCACAGTTATCATAAGAATCTGATTAAAACATTGAGAATAATCATGCATACTAAATACTCAAGTGATAAGAGAGATACAAATATGTATATAACGCGCGCGCGCGCGCACACACACACACACACACACACACACACACACATGTACATAACCCACACGGATACAAGCATCTTTTTTTGTCTTTGGTTTAAGGGAATCAGATTTACGTTTCACTTATCGTGTAAACTGTATCTGTATTTTATAGGATTATGAAAGAAGGCAATCTGATTTAACTGGTTGTATGCTTAATTTCACACACACACACACACACACACACACACACACACACACACACACACACACACACACACACACACACACACACACACACACACACACACACACACACACACACACACACACACACACACACACACACACACACACACACACACACACACACACACACACACACACACACACACACACACACACACACACACACACACACACACACACAGCAAAATGTGCAGCAATAAATAGGGTTCAATCTACTGATAAAATTAGTGCCAATTATATATCCTAATTACTAGTCTGAAAAAAGATAGGTGTATAGAGAGATAGGTAGAAAGAATTATATACGCAAAGGAAGTATGCGCGAGGGAAGAAACACGCGCGCGCGCGCACACACACACACACACATACATAGTTATATAGAGTGGAAATAGATAGAGAGATTGACAGACAGACATATCGGACACATACAGACAGATAGATATAGATACATAGGTAGACAGACAGACAGGTTGATACATTGCCAGAGTGACGGAGTCAGGTAGTCAATAGATAGGCAGACAGATAGTAGGCAGAATTGTATACATTTTTTGTGTGATTAAAATCTTTGTAAGGCGTAAACAACGGCGCGCCTACTGGTTACACGAGGTTGGTACGTGACATACGATAGCCCTATTGGTTTGGTTAATTGAATTTGTATCGGATCCACTTCGTCAACTTTCGCTTTTAATTTACAGTTATAGTGAGTCTGTAGTGCACCACAAAACGCGGGCTCGTAAAAACAAGAGCGCCACACACGACGACGCGGCAGTGGAAAAGTTTAATACAATTTACATACACACGACGTTTTACGGCAGACAGCTGATTTACAATCTGCCTCGACATGCTTCCGTACTTGAAGCGAAACGTAACTGTTTGTATATTAATACAGTTGAGTGAGGCTCGTAGAGCTGTGACGAAGACGTAAAGAGTTAAATGTTTAGTGACTACTAGTTATAAACATATGAACAGTGGAGAGGTATGTTATACCATTAAGTGTATAGTTATACAGGTATACGATACCTTAATTGTAGAGTTCTCAAGACCTATTGTTTTTGGTGTTGATCGGTTAAGGGAAAGGGGTAGTTTACAAATAGGTAGGGTCTACAGCGATTCGATACAGTACTTAGCCTATGAGTAGACCAGAACTTTAAACATCGTATTGAAAGGTTATTAAAAATATTATCGTAATTTATTAGTAAATAATATATTTCTAACGAGATTTAAACAATTGTTCAACGATTCAATGAGATCTGTTTCCTGTGGCAAACGAAAGTAAACGACGGCAATTTACGTTTGGAAACACTATTGGTTTTCTATAATTGCGTTTGGATTCGAAATTGCTTTTAAAGCCAATTGTGGAAGCAATTACCTTATTGCTTTATTTTTGATGGAAAACGTCTTACACCGCGGTCCGGTGTGGTAGGAACCTATGGGAAAGTCGATGTTACGATCGTGTGTACGTATATTTACCAGACGTTTAAAACTATCTTTAAAACTATAACGCAAATTTAAATAAGCAATACACGAATCACAAGAGCAAGAATGAATAAATGTTACGCAATATTAACCTTGAACGCGTGACGTTACACGCCATCACAAGATGGCTGCCAAGTTGGTGTGGAAAATTGCCGGTTCGCTGAGCGGAAAATTTAGTGTAGCTCGGGAACGTGTCTGCGTAGGACGTTATTTAAGGTGCCGTTTTATAAAGATCCACGACTACTATAAAATAAAATACTTGTAGCGATAATAGTGAAAGAACTTAATAAATAATACAGTGACAAAGTGTTGAACTTGGACATATTTTCCTTAAAATTTAAAAAATGATAAATTTTCTATTACCTATCGTAAACGATTACAAAGTAAAAGAAGAAAGAATGAAAAATCTAAAAAGGTACCTATGACAGCAGCAGAACGAATGCGGAGAATGAGGCAGCGTCGAAAAGTCGAGGCGAGCACCAGCTGCGCAGACGCAGCAACGCCTAACGCCCGTTCACAAACAACGAACGTCGACAGTGAGATAAAACTGATAGAATGCTACGACACAAGTTCAATGGCTGTGCGGGACGAAGGGCTTGCCCGTCGCCCGCTCGTATACTGCGTTCCGAGCTTCAAATAGAGCTCCTGCCGCAGGGACGACTGAGTGGTCTGGATTTAGGGTGTGGCCTGGTACCGGCCATGGGGAATGCTACGAGACGTCAAGCAGATGAGACGTTTGAGAATTGAGGTTAACGTTTATAACCCGTTGGGTCTGGCGACGGAGCACTTTGAAAAATCGTTCTGTAGCAACAAGTTGGGTTTTGTTTGTGGAGTTTGTGATCGTACTGTATATGGTTTCAAAATGATTTAAATCGACCCAATCCAGCTATGTTGCAATTCTTACAACAAGAATTCACAGATGAAGACGTTCAACAGTTTGTGTTGTGCTCAAACTGCTGGACATCTGTAAAACAAGGAAAGTGCCAAGTTTTAGTTAGAGTAACGGCTTCACGTATCCACCGAAGCCAACACACTTGCCGCCGTTAGATCCACTCAGCGAACGTCTATACTTCCGTGATTACCGTTTATGCAAATCAGGCGTCTTTGAAATGAGGGCAACTACGGTTTTGTGGGCCAAGTGATTAACGTGCCCTGCGATGTGAAAGAAGTGGTCAGCAACTTCCCAGACATTTGGAAGACGACCAAGGGATAAATGTCAACTTGAAGCACAATCCACAAGTCGGCATACTTGAGCTGTTACGTTAAGAAATCTTTATTGAAAGCTTGGTTACGTTTTTTAGTCGAACAGCCGTTGTATAAGTTCTACAACATAACAGTGGATTGGTCTCGTGTTGACGGACGTTTCAAACGACGCAGTGAGGCGACGACCGACAGTGAAGACACTACGACAGACGACATCGAGCCGCTAAACACTTACACTATGCCCGACTCAGAGATAGTACATGCTAGACAACATACGATACTTTGGAACGGAGAACACTGTTTAGACATCGCTCCTGGCCAACATTCGATTTCTCTTAACACTTTCAACGCCAGGCCAAATTTTGTTAACTTTTTTAGTGGACCAGCCACTTTCCTGAATAGTTTTACCAGTGGACCGATATATTTTTTTATTGCTCAAACTGCTTCAAAATGAATTAAAATGAAATAACATAAGTTAGAAAAAATTGTTTAACATCAAGTGCAAGGTGTTTTACCTCAATCCAGGGCTGAGCGATATATGCATTTATATCAATAATAACTGTGTATCAATAATAACTGTGTATCAATAATAACTGTGTTGTACACAGTGTTTGAAACATGACCACTTCGTGTATATCAACTTGACACACATGGTTCGTGACAACAAATGCAGTGTGTATCAAAATGTGAAAATGTGTCTCCACTGGTAAAACACAAGCGTGCATCAAATTGATATACATGGCGCTGAAAGTGTTAACATTGTATACGACGTCTATGCAGAAGAGTTGTCGTTTCCATCCATCTACTACGGTGTGGGCAGAGAGTTCAAAAACAGTGTGTGGGTGAGACGTTTTCCGCCAGAAACCTCAGCGGTAGTGACCCTGACGCTACCTACCCCTTTTGTGCTACTGTTTTGTGTCTGCTGACTAATCTGCGCGTTAGTTAATACTGTTCAGTTTATAGATGCAATGCGTTCTATGCATTGCGCATGCCATTAGAAATCCTTATAAATTTCAATGCTTGGATATGTACTCGTAAAACGCTTTTTTTAGATTTTATAGACTATTAAGTAATGAAGCAAACTAATTTATCGTCCATTGCCAGGCTGCTGCAGCACATTTTGCTCTTCAAAAAGTGTGACAACAATATGACAACGATGAAGCGACCCAATCGCCAAGCGCGACGTACCCGCATATGCAGTAAGTTATACGTGTTGCGACCGATTGGGAGTAACTTCTTCATTTATATTGAAAGTTATATTTCGGTATATTTAAGTAAAAATATCTACCATAATACCAAATATATTATTCATTCATTTCTGGATTAATATTACACCGCTGAACATAAAAACGAAACAATAGAATGAGCTGATAAACAAAGAAAGGAAAATCTTCGTCTTCTTTTACGTTTTAGAGATTTTCATTGCACTCCCTTTAATGCCACCTATTTCTTGGTCTAACTTCGTAGATTTCTTTAACTCAACTACAATATACCGATTCTACATTCAGTGAACATTCAACATTACAAAGGAAAATCAAACATCAGGTATCTAAGAAAATCGTCTGAATAAAACAATAGAATAAAACAGAAAACACAACTACGTTAATTAAAAAACTATATTAGCGTAGCTTTAAATAATTAAATACGGCAAACAAATGGACAAAGATCTCATTTGTAAAAAAAAGAAATAAAGTAAAGTAATAAAATAGGTAACTATAAAGACACTGAAGTAAATACGGCAATTTATAAAATAAGACATAAAATAAGGCATTTATAAAATAAGATATAAACATTACATATTGTTTAAGCAGTACAACCCAGAAGTGTTGGGAAAAACTGCTACGGTAGCAATCTGAAAGCTTTAAAAAACACTCACGTTTGAAAATATAATTTAATTACATGCGATATAAATACTGACACGAATTCTCTGACATCAGCTGTATGATGCTAAAAAAACATGTCACTCAAAGGCGCCTTAATGAACATACCGGCTAATTCTACTCTTGCAAACAACAAAAAAGCAACAATTAATAAATTAATTACATCAGTCCAATATAAAACAGGATACCGATTTTTTAACACTGCATGGTAAACAAATGTCACTAAATTTTCAAGGAACACCACTCTACCTCTCTATCTTCCTGTAAGTCTGTTTCTCCTATGTCTATCTGTCTACCTATTTCATGTCGGTCCTTCCGTCCATTTCTGTCTTATGCCTGTCTATTTATTTATTTTATTTCAGTCTGTCTGTCTGTCTGTCTGTCTGTCTCTCTCTCTCTCTCTCTCTCTCTCTCTCTCTCTCTCTCTCTCTCTCTCTCTCTCTCTCTCTCTCTCTCTCTCTCTCTCTCTCTCTCTCTCTCTCTCTCTCCCTCTCTCTCTGAAGCACTAGAACACTGCGACGACCTTAGCTTTTTCCACTGTTTGTTTCAATTCTCTTCTTCTTAGCGTCTGTCGTCCCCAATTCTTGACTCTCATCCTTCCCAACATTACTCCTCCACTTCCTACAGCCATCTTCTTTGTGTCTTCCTATAAGTTTTAGTCTTCTCACATCGCCATGTAAGATTTTCTTCGCTTTCTTTTCTTGATCCGTTCTGTCCACATACAAAAACAATAATTTTTTTGAGAATTTAAGATCTTTGTAGATACACATCTTATCTTCTGATTAAGTCGTTTATTTACTGTTGTTTTTCATTTTTCATGTTTCCCCTTTCATAAAGGGCTATATATTTTTCTTATTAATTTCAGCTCAGAAAAGTTTAAAGTGGAAACATCTTCTACTGTAAGACTCACTCGTTAGACACCTAAAGTCTAATAATGACTAAAGTCTATAAAGCTTAGTCATTCGGGAGATTATTCCAGATTTGAAGCGATTCACATTTACATGCTTTGCTCGGTTTTTCGTAATTACTTCTTGCTTCTTTCTTAAAATTTAGTCCAGTATAAAACACGACATAATGTTTAATTATTCGAAGTGGCAAACACACATACACGACCTTTCCTTTCCACATACGGTTACAATACTAGACCCAAAGTTCTAGGGATAGACGATGAAATTACGTTTTTAAATGAGATACATAATATGAATATGTAAAAGCTGTGTATCATGTGTATAAATATATAGACGTATGTGTAGTTGTGTAAATATGTATAAAATTCAGCAAAAACCTGTGCAAAATTACACATGCCTTCCTGGATGTTTGAGATATCCTAACAAAAAAGTGTTCACTTGCCTTGCTCATTTATAAGTGTGAATATGTACCGTCAGTGGGTGTAGCAATTCATTAGAATTATACGAATCTTTCTATTTTTGTAAGCCTGTTCTTTTAACTGTTTCTAGTTTATAGGGACTTCAATTAATTGCATCACGAGTTTTCCATATACTATGTATTTGTGTAACGCCTGCGTTTAGACACACACACACAAGCGCGCGCGCGCGCATGTAAAATGTTCACTGTATGCGCGCACACATATAAATGTATATGTCTCATTATATATAGAAATGGAAACAAAATGAAAAATATCAATAAATTAAAAAATAAAATAAAAGAAACTCACTAAACAAATACCTAACCGTACCGTAATACTACACCTGAAATTCCATCTATTAAAGGTTGTAAAATCCACTTATACAGTCTTTATTGATTATGGAAATATAACTCAAAAACTATGTAAAATATTTAAAGATAAAAATTTTTAAATATTTTATAACACAGATAATCCAGCTTTTAATTAAATGAAACCTAAAACTAAATCCAATATTCATAATAAAAATTGAAAATACAAAATAGAATGCCCAGATTGAAATAAACTTTACGTAGGCTAGACAAAGAAAAAACTACTCGATAGATTCCTTCAGTACCACAATGCATTTTTAAAACCAAATATTTACATCCAATTTAGCCACGCATTGTATAAATAATAAACATCAATTTCCAGACATTCAAAATATGAAGTTAATTAAAAACATACAAAAAGGTAAAAAAAAATTTGGAAAATCGAAATATTCACAAATACAATAAGAATAATTTACTAATTAAAGAACAAACTCAAATAATACGAAAACAAGATGATATATTAAAATTATAAAATATAAATAAAATATGAACATTAAATATTTCCAATATAACAATCCAAACAGCTGATTGATTAAATAAACATTACAACAATCGATAATTTAAATCGAATTAAATCGATTATTTGTTATTTTATATTAAAACCGAAACAACGTCGATTATTCCTCAATTTTTATATTGAAATCGAATCAATTCGATTCGTGCGTATTCGTTAATTTATTTAGAAACCTCTGGAGATACTGATACAGTTAGTGAAAGGTGCGTCAGGTCAATTAAAACAATAAAAAATAAGACACAACTACTTGCAGAAGTAATTATAATTTGTTAATGTATAATATTATCTTATATATGTACATATGTATTAGCATTTTCCTAACATCCGTACACATTGGAGGGATGCCTCCATCTCGCAAACTGCTGTTCCTCGCCTAGATAACCGATTGTTCTATGATACGTTTTACTTATTTCTGTAAGCGATATCGTCTGGTACCGTTTGGTTGCGTATTCAGTTGTTTTCCTATCTCTCTTCTTCATTCTTTGCAGTTCCTTCCACACTTCTCTGTATAGTCCGCATTTTTCGTGGCATTCTCGTTTTTGTTATTTACGTTCCTGACCTGTAAGTTACTGGAGGAACAAAACTCTAATTAAGAATTTCACTTTTCAATCATAATAATAAAATGAGTTACTGCTTATCTTTCTAAAGTTACTTAACATTTTCGTATTCGATTAGCAAAATCTAGAAATTACATGTCCATTTTTTTTACTATTTCATTTTAATCACTTCATTCACAGGTTAACAGATCCTTATCATACTCAATTGGTGCAACTGAACTAAACATTATGTTCATCTTTTCCATATTTATTCTAGGAAAATATTACTCTTTTATAATGCAGCTTATCATTAATCTTCTTTATTTTGACTACGTTTTCACTAATGGACGTACATCGCCTGCAAATCTCAGATTTGAAAAAGTATTCAATACGTTTTATAGGAACCCGTGTTTTTACATTCCTATTGCACGAACACACCCTCCAACAATGCTGAGAACGGTTTTGGTGTTAGACTAGCGCCCTAATTTATATTGCATCTGTATTTTGAACGAATTCAGTCTGATTTTAACTGGTTGTATGCATAATTACTTAACACACGCGCGCCGCACACACACACACACACGTTATACTGTAATTTTTATGTTTTCTACAAATCTGAAATGTTTGTTTCCTGTTCTCGTACGTTTATAACTTCTAAAGCCTTCAATGTAGCTTATATGTAGACAGAATAAAAAGTTTTCGCGTACCCACCAAATGGTTTTCGCCATACAGAATGGTTGTCCATACTTATCGCAATGTTTCTAAATTAAATCCTTAAATTCGTATTGACCGTCAATCAATGAATTTTTTCCGGTGAAGGGTTTGTGAAGAAATTGTTGTGTGTTTAGCGTCAGCAGCAAGTGTCCCTATGATGACAATAAACATTGTCGAAATGTCGACACAAATAAGTTAAAATTTGTGTTATATTTTTGACCGATCCTCACAAACCCTTCACCGGAAAAATATTTCTAAAGTTAATTTATTGTTTTTACATGGTCTATTATACTTACATTATAGGCTACTTGCAAGTTATACGTATGAAATGATTATTATTATTATTATTATATTAATATATAATGCTTATATGATTTGGTGTAGATGTTAACAACAGTGTAATATGGTTTTTCAAATCATTACTTTCCCTTTTTCTGTATTTGGAATGGTAACTGTTTTTCCATCCCTCATATTAACAGGATAATATATTACTTGCAAAATGATTTAACAACGTCAATTTATGGTTGACGTCAACAACGCGACGTATTTGATTGAGTCACTGTCTCTAAAAACAGGAAACGTCGCACCCGAATAGGAGTGCCGCAAAGGCAGCGTCTTGTTGGCAACACAAACGAACGCATTAATTTTGAATAGAAGCCGGAACAATGCAACGTGTAATCCTCCGTCATGTATGCGGCATTACCGCAGGTGATATAAATCTACGCTCACATGTAGGTTTAAGTTATGAGATACGAGTGCGTCCCACGCGACGAATGCCATCCATATTTACGTTAGGGCGCGACACTGCGCAATGTTATGTAAACCACCAGTTACATTATTCCGTAACGTTACTGTATTGAATATTGTACTTCGGCTCCATAAATTGTTTACTCTCGGAGAGCCAGATTGTGTCTTCTACAGTTTCAGTGTGAAAATTAAAAAAATATGTGCAGATTATTTACTGTACATCGGAACTAGGAGTAGTTAGTTCTGACGATAAAGAATACTCCGTAATCCCTATTTTCGAGATCTTGTCAGTTTACGCGTAAAGTGTGAGATGGCGATCTGTTAAATTCGAGTACAAAACAAATTGTTACAACTTTTTAATGACAATTTGTAATTGTTACAAAGTTGACACAATCTAGACGATCTAACCGTATACATACCGTAAGGAACAGAACTGATATGAGTGGGTTAACGAGGTAGAGTTTCTTAGCACAAGTCCAAAAATGTTTTACAGAATGCTATCTTAATATTTCAGACGTTTACTGCCCTCCGAAACTACTACAGTAATAGTAGTAACCTACTATAACTTGCAATTACAACTACAACATAAATATGATCGAAAGACGAGGCGAGTTCTAGGTTTAAAATTGACCGTTAGGCATATATCTGTCTGCATATTGTACGTCTCACGATAACTTTCGAATGCATCAACAGGCACCCCTGTCCTTTACAAGACTGATTCCCTTTTCAAAATACGAAGGGGAAAACAATGTATGGGGTCAATCTTTTGAAAAATTCGTAAAAATTCCTTTGGGAGTATTAAAGTAAAGAGAATTTGAAACAAAATCTTAATATAGTGTTTGGGAATTTAAAATTTTAGGAAACGTGGGCTGAAAAAAAGTTCAAAAATTTAAAAAAAGTTAAAACTTATGCCGAGTATCAGACTAAAAGAATTTTAATTCAAAATCGGAATGTAATGTTTACTCTAAAAATGTTTAACTTTTTAGTGGCACAAGGGCCAAAAATGAAGCCCAAAAGTTTAAGAACACCGTTAAAGTCCGTTACTGTACGACGAATTTTATTCAAAATACAAACTTGGTATTCTTTATGAACTGATAAAATTAATATATCTCAACACCCTTGCAAATTTTGGACCGCCATCAAAACGTTTGTCAGCAATTTTTGCAAACAACTTTACATATTCTTAGCAGTTATGCATATTTGTGAAAACCATTAGATATAGGCCTCTATCTATGGAAACGTACACAAAATTAAAAGCAAGAACAACATTATTAATCTTTTAGACATGCTGATTATAAATAACTACAAAGTCAATACAGTAGTTGCAGTAGTCAAGTTTTACTGTTTGTTGTATACATCGTATAGTTGTCTGATTTAAAATTTGTTTTAAAAAATATATTAGACTAATCGTGTCTTTCTGATTGCTAAAATTGAAATTTACCTATTAATAAATGTATTTCTTTTAAGATAGTAAGCACGTTTTGTAGCTCAGGGAGATTTCGTAGTATATACAAAATGCAGCCCACATATTCACGATACGTACTATAGCAATATAGCGTTAGTTAATGGCTTGGACTCCATTACTGAACAAGATTATACAAGAAATTTAATAAAAGATTAAAACACGCTTATCAGTTTCACACAGTTTTTATTGGCAAACTTTGTTATATAATCTCTTTTATAGAAAACATACTTTTATGAACAGACAGAATTCCACGTATTTCCTTTGATAAAGGAGCTATTAATTAATTTAAAAACTATATTCCTGTTATACCAATCGATTCACCTTCTCCTACCAACCTAAACATCCACTATCCCTTCTACTCCCCCTACCCCCTTCTACTCCGTAACACATCTTTACCCCGGTAGAGGTAAATTCCGTCCGGTTTCATCGGGTACAAAGTGGAAAAATCCCCGATTTGGGGGGGGGGAAGTCAGTTTTAGTTGAGTAGTTCGTGCTAGAAATTATTAAGAAAACGTTCTCCGTGAGCGGGGCCATGAAATTTAAGTATACAATAACAACAAATTTTATAAGGATGATTTAACCGAACGAGGACAAAAGAGGAGGTGTGTTCATCGTGCTGTTTTATTTACCGACGAAATCCATGATGCCATTCAAGTTGCAGAACATAATCATAACAAGTGTGAAAAAATACATAGAGACTTCGTGTCAAAAAAATATCAAACTCAAAGCCAATGAAATACTGGAACAGCCTGTAAAATTTATATGTAAGGAAATTGAAATGCTCTCAGTGAAATACAGTTTCTTCGCAAAAAAAAATAATGTTATTTGTAAGTAAAAAGAAAAAATTTTTTGTAGGTAAAAGGAAAAAATAGGTAAATTACTAAATGTGTACAGCGTAATACATTTTACAATATTTAGTGCATTAAGGTAGTTTAATATTATGAAGAATAAAGCAATATTAAATCAATGAGGGCTGGTTTCGAAAAATTGCCAAAATTATAAGAAACATGAGATGTATGCATATCTCAAACGATAATGATACCTATATATATATATATATATAGGTAATATAATATGACGGTATTCAGCAAAGTAAATATAATAAGGCACTAAATAGGAATTTTATTTTAAAATAAAAAATATACTAATTACATTCATGTTATTTGTTGTGATTACTAAAATGATGTAGTACAGTATCTTATTTGAAGAGTGCGTCTTTAAATTAATGAATTCAAATAGTATTTAATGCTACATTATGACGATAGTCACTATCGATAGACATCTATAACTCGGATTCCATGAAGTCAATCGTGGGAGTTTACCACAAATTCATGTACAATTACTGTATTAACATTTCTTTGAAATTCGAGGGAATTTACCTCTGTTCATTTACCCTCCACCATTTACTTTGTATTTCAGTTATTCTTTGTAATCATTTGAGAGTAGCATAACAGGCTGAAACAATTGTCAGAGTTTGTCAGTAAAAATCGTTTTAAACTGTGCTTCAAAACCGAACGTGTTTTAATCTCTTATTAAGCTAATGTGTTTCACCAATTGCCGAGCGACGCTGTAAATTAATATTTCCACAAAAAAGTCATTAAGTGGGACGACACACATTGTCAATGAAAAATGCGGCTATGACCGACATTATACACTATATCACCGGAAACAACATCCGGAAGTATAATAAGAAAAACGGAAGCACCACGGAGTCCAAGAACAATTTAAATTTACGGAGTTTAGCTTAACAACTGAAATGCAGAAGCAAGGTTTAAGGTTGACAACGCAAGTGCGTTTTAACTAGTTGTAAGCGTCGTTATATATTTGTTATGTTGGGCCAACAAGTCATAACATTTATGAAAAGGAAAAGCAAAGTTTGAGAAGTGGCAATAACCGGCGTGCGGGCGCTTGCGACTAGGTAGGTCTCGAATAAATTCTTTGACAGATAATCAGATTAAATGCTGCGTACAACGCACCGTTTACAACAACTAGGCTATACTGTGCCGTACTTAAAGTCTTTACATTCGGTTTCACCATAGTGCCTATTGTTGAACTCTATCCGTTGCGCCATATTGTAACTTTTGACGAGCCGTTTATCTTTACGGGTTTCGGTTCGTAGCTGCAATACCAGATCATAAAAGCAGATTTACTCACAGGCAGGTCGTTAGCGTTAAAGTAAGTGAGACGTTGTTTCCTCTATCAAGTTTACATAGTAGGTACACACTAAGCTGTAGCCAACAAGTTTATATGGACATTGTAATAACCGTTTCTTCTACTATTCGCGTACTTAAGTGGATGCAGTGGACCATTAAAAATCGTATCTACCCATACGGTTTCAGATTTACTCTCAGCCTTAGTGGGATATGAGCGTTTAGGTCCCCTTCGCCGTCTGGTCTTAACTGCTCTCCGATAGCGAAACAGTTTGCCTTGTTACAAAGTTTGAATTCTCCTCTCACAGTCTGAAGAACTTATAAAAGGTCTTTTAATCGTGTTTCTTGTTATTTATCAAACTCAGTAAAACTAAACTTTATATTTTCCGTTTATAACGTACACTGAACCGTGTTATGTACGTTTCGTTGCGTAACTGGAAAGGGGTTATTCAGGATACAGTTATGGCAACGAAATACTAATTTTTTGTTATGAAGTGTATAGGCCAAAGCATGAAATTGCATTAAAAACAAACACGTTTTGGGTAATAAATGGTGCCGCGCACAGGTCAGTAACTCAGCAGGTTTGCGATACTGGATTTAAAATGTTATTCGGCGTTTAGTTAAACAAGCACAATTGAACGGCATTCAGTAATTTCATAAATAATTTAACGAAAGTCACGAGTTTAATGTAATAGTTGTAGCAGGTTCGAATACAATAAAACTGACTAGCCTAATACGTCTTCCGGTTTTCGACTGCTACTTGACAGTCTCCCTCGTGTAGACCCCGTTGCGGCAGCTCCGGAAGGCGCCTATTTGCTCGCGCCCGACGCCTACGACCTGATGTACTGCACATCGCTGTTTTCCCGGTCGAGAAAGGCTTCCTGAATCGGCTCCGCTGGACTCTGTCCACCACATCGAGGTACAGTTGTCGCGTTCAATTAGGAAGTAATTTGTTCCGTCGAGCAGTGCTTGCGGTTGAAACCTAATCTCACGGCCGACTATCACCGAATCCCCGGGGCAGCCCGTCTTCTAGCACTAGAGAAGAATAGACTTCATAGACACCAACTGTGTTGACCGGGAAGAGGTGTCGGTCTCCACTCTCGGCCATCACTGGGTCTAGTGGACAAACCCTTGCAAACCGGAAGAGAAATCCGAAAATGTTTGACACCTGTTTGGAGTGACAGTCCGCGCCGATCGCCCCCAACGACCTAGACAACGGGATTGAGGATGACCTCGGCCGCGCGATCACCGCCGAACCCGAGTTCCTTTCAATGGAAGAGGTTTCGAAACGGCTTTTAGCACTTCGACTCCGGAAGAGCACTGGATCGGACGGCATTAAAAAGAGTTTTAATGCCACCTTACAGAGACTTACGGACAGAGTAGTACGCTTCCTGGTTGACCTGTTCAATGCTTGCTTTCGGTTTGCTTATTTCTTCTGAAATGGGGCCAGGCGACGGTCACGATGATCCCGAAGCCGGGTAAAGACCTCAAGCTTGCCGGTAACCAGTGTATCAGCCTGCTGTCAGCCATGTCGAAAATTTTCGAACGCTTGGCTATATAGTTAATTGTAAGATGACTTTAGATTTAGAAGTACAATAAAGACTTTAGATCATTTTTATCTCATTCATAGTAGGCCTACCTCGCAATATTAATTCCAATATATGAGACTCTGTTGTCACGATGACGTAACATGGAACAGTAGAATTCGTAGCTGAAACATAGACGTACATTCGTAATAACATTTGCTGAAACGTGCTTAGCATATGGCACATGTAGGCCTAAACACAAAACACAATTCACAGAAAAGCCGCCGCAAGAAGTTGCCATTTCATTCTTTGCCATTTTGATGCCATTTGTTGACTTCTTTATCGACGACAGGTGACACAGATGACAGACACGGTATAAACTAACAGAAATATTTATCACATTAGTCAAAGTTGAACAGGGTAAACGAAAAAGGTCAATACTAAATGTTAGCGAAAGTTTTGATGAGTTATAAATTTCAGCCACTATCGACCGTTAAAATTTGAAGTTATATTCTACACTCATCAGTGCACAGAATAGTTTGCACATGCTAGTTCGATCGTGGTGTGTGTGCATGTGTGTGTGTGTGCAGGTGTGTGTGTGTGTGTGTGTGTGTGTGTGTGTGTGTGTGTGTGTGTGGAGGGAACACGAGCTGAGTATTTGATGGTGTATCATCACATTACTTTTACAAAACATCTCGCATCCCCCATCCTCTGGACGTTGCCGTATCAAATCACCTGACACTTTTCAATATCATGAAACAAAGTTCCCTCTATCCCCATCTTCCTTTTAATTTTATCATTTGCACTTTTATCCTGTTTAGAAAATCTTAGGGATCTTCGGAGCACATCCAACTCCACCCCATCTAATTTCTTTTTGTTTTGTACTTTAACGCGTCATGTTTCTGCTCCATACAGTAAGAAATTCTTAACTAATCCATATTAATTATTAAATCATCATTATTAACACCCAGCCCACGTGAGGCTGTTCCGTGGGCATCCAGGAGTTCAATTATATGCATAGAGTAAAAAAAAAGTAAGTAAAAATAGACTAAAATCAGTAAACAAAGCAATAATAAATGAGAGAATTAGTTTACCACACTAGGTTAAATAAATTAGGCGATTTAATTTTATGGAAATTGAACTACATGCAAAAATTATCCCTGTGTTAATTTATAATATACATAACAAGGGCGGATGCGCAAGCACAAATGAGATTATTTTATTGCAAAGCGTTAAAATAGTAGAATGGATTTACATTAATTACTAGAGTATACATATAATGAACTGGATTTGGAATAATTATTAGTTGACCTATAAAATGGGACTGCTACGTTAAAAAATATTATGATGGAGATACTGGAATATATATAAATTGTTGTTCTATTATGAGCTAATTATTTCAGAGGTTGTGAACAATAACTAGGAAATAATAAATTACGAACTCTTCATTATTCCTTGCGTGTCTAGTGGTTTTCTGGTTTACGAATTAAATGTAATCTTAGTATACTGCGAGGTAACGAAATGCGTTTTCAACTCGGTCATACTAAAAACATCTGTTAATGAAAATCACTGCTCACAAAGTAGAACGTGTTTATATCAAATGTAACAGTGAGATACAGACGTTTACGGTCAATTGATATATTTATTCCCATGAGAGTAGTACCTAATTTTACGTTAAGTTTTAAACCATAATCAATAATATTCACATTAATTGAAACATTAATTATTTGTTTAAACACTTATGAAACCTATTTCCGCTCTCAAGAATTTCAAACACGTCAGGTCACAAAATTTTCAGATTGAGCTAAACTTAAATGTCAGTCAGCCAAGAAATATTCGAATCTGCGAGTTCTTACCTTTGAAATAGCATATACCTTGGACCCTTACAATAGCAGAGTAATATTAAAAGGTCACTCAAAACAAAAATCTGAAAAAATTCCTCTGAGTAAGAAACATGAAAATGGTTTCCAATTGGCATTCTTAACGCCACATATATAAAAATTTAACGTATTTCATACTGCTGAAGTAAATCTTGCAGCCTTGCAGATACATCCGTGTTAAAACTTTTTTGAACGAATAATAATAAGGAAAATTTATGCTCCTGTTAAAAAGGAGATCAGAGGATCAAATACAACTAGAAGATAGATGCTATATTCGGAGGAGGAGATATAATACTATTTATTAAATCTAGAATGGTTAGGTGGTTACGGCATGTGGAGAAAATGGGTCGAGACAGGCAATCAAAGAGAATCCTGAACGACGAAATGAGAGAAGTGAAGCACCTAGAAAGACCGAGAAGACGATGACTGCAGGAGGTGGAAGAGGATTTGGAAAGGATGAGAAGTGGAAGACTACATAATGATACTAAATGAAATAATAATTGAGAAGGGAAGTATTCGGTACAGAATTAGCTTATTTATAATAGAAAATAAATACAATTAAACGATTGAAACATTAAGTTTATTGTATTCTGCACTTCACCAAGTGTCGTGCGAGATGTTAGTAAGTGTTATAAGAAGTATATTTAACGAACAAAATAAATATTAAAATGCTGGAACATATCGTTTTTATTTTTAAATTAACTACCAAAAGTTTTATGTTTATGGCATAAGTGACTTTAATACATTATTCCATATTATTTTTATTTTATATATAAAACAATACTTTTACTTGAAAAGTTTTGCATGTACATACTGGAGAACCTTTCTCTAAAAGTTCCAGGAAGTCTAGGAAGTATCAACAAGGCTTGTAAGAGAGAGAAACTAACGCCCACCACCCTGAAATAGACAGGGAGCAACGTTTGTTGAGCAGGTGGTTAATGTACGTAGGGACCGAGTGTCTCCCAGGATAAGGTGCCAATAATCTCTACGGTAGGGCATCCTCTTGCCTTTGGAGTGAAAAACCACTCCTAAAGATGGATGAGCTTATCAAGCTCAGCGGCGTAGGATGCCGAAGCAAACGGGAAATCACCGTATTATGGTGTCCCCAGTTTCAATGGACTATGCTCTCATGTATGGTAGAGCCTGAGAAGCATCCTGGTTGACAGACGCAGAAGCCCGAGAAAACGTAGAGAGTTCCACTTGAAACATGTATTTCTTTAGTTTTACTATAGAAAAGAAGAGACTGAAGCTGAAAATTAGTGTGATGAATTCAATTCCAGGTAAAACAGAAATAATATAAAATGTCTACTTTAAACAGAAGACCTAGTAAATAAGAGAGTTTATTTTAAGGAGAACCTGCAATAATGGCCATCGAAACGTGTCTGAATAAATATAAAATGCTTGATGGGGTGGCACCTGTCTTAACCAAAAACCTACAATTTACCTCTCTCTCTCTCTCTCTCTCTCTCTCTCTCTCTCTCTCTCTCTCTCTCTCACACACACACACACACACACAACTCGCGCGCGCAGAAACGCATTATATAGTATACAATTTCATTTTTCAGTGGGCAGTTGGTTATAATGTGGTAAATTCACGTAGACGAAATAAATTGGTTTCAGTGGTGTCAGATCTATTCAGTGTTCGTTAGTGTATTTATAAACGCGTCTTCCAATGACACAATACTGTTTAAAGGTTCTGTGTGATATAGTTATATGTTCTAACGTAGACCTACTCTTTGCAGTCACCTTCTTTAATAGTCATGCCTAAATGTAAGTAAAGTAGTTAACAACTTGAGAAAATTCAAGCACAAAAGCTTATAGTGTGTATTAGATCTGAATAATAATGAGGAACCAAATGACGATACGTGTGACCTGTCCAGAGTCTACATAAGTCATAACCTACCAACGATCGAAGAAGAAGAAGAAGAAGAAGTTCTAGAACAGTATTGTCAGTAGATATGGAAACAGTAAACCTAAAAAATCAAGCTGGACAGACAATTTTGTATGTATGATGTAAATATACTTTGTCCAAGTGTGAATAAGAAAACAGAATTTGGTAATAAAATTTGTAAAACATTTATTCATAGGTCTGGCTGCATCCGAGCTTAATATTTTGGTTAGCGTGCAGTGGGTATTTTAGGTGAACGCATACGTGATTTAATATTCTTATGTTTTAGAAATTTGATTCTAAACTTGTTTAAAGGATAAGCTTGGTATCTTGATAATGAACTTTCTCCCCCCTCTTGCAGTAGGCCTTTGCTACCGTTAAAGGAAATGGTACTTGTGTATACGAATGGAAACGTTTATTACTCTTACCTTATGATGGACTTACAAATAATGTTGGAATCATCGATATATATTCTATGAATGTTTTCATTGACTATTACATCTTAAAAAAAAAACAACTGAAAATGTTTATCTGTGGCCAACGTTAGACTCTTTATTAACACGTTGGAAGTACATAGATTTTTCAATGTCATTATTGCATAATTGCTGAAACGTTGTTGCCGAGATATTTTGTTGTCTCCTCCCTTTATAAGTCTAAGCAACCACATTAAAATACCGCAATTAAGTCGACCACGTAAATACACATCCACGATGTTTGTGGAAAATCATCGTGACCGGTCACATGGTTACTGGTCGGTTCCGTGCGGACTTTGGACGATGACTTTTTGAAAGTCTTTGTCCAATTCGTCAACGTTTTGGCAATCGCAGTTAAGTCGTTGAAATACTAGAGAATGTAGTCTATATTTGACTAGACGTGGTGTTCTTAGTCACTGTTAATTGTAGTATTAATAGAACTCCAGGGAATTTTTTACGAAGAAACGATAATAATTTAAAAACATAATCTACTCTTGAAAATATAAAAAAACTACGTAAACGCTTTGCTTTCGAGTTTAGCCCAACGAAAAATGTTGGCTTGTGTTTTGAAGATGAGACTATACTAAAATTTTGGGCACACATATTTTAAGGTAAAATAAGGGTTTTTATATATGCTTTTTATCTACAAAACTTGAAAAATAGAATTCCCAATTCCCAATGGAATTCCTTGAAAACTTACAATCCCAATTTTAAAAGTAAAATACTGATTAAAAACCTTATGTGTTCTGAGGATCAGGTTTTAGTTGCAGACAATAAATACAACTTACAAAGAGATTTGTGTGAATTACATAAAGTACGTGGCACCTGCAGCTGTTGACAGGGAGAACCAAGTCTATGGCATTCCTCCCATACGTTAAGTTGTAGGCTCTTACTAGAAGGAGAAATTGCTGAACAATAGACCTGTTCCTCGGCTGTAAAGTATTCTACCATGACGAAGTTATGTCAAGAAAACAGATACAGTAATCTTAACCTTATGTGAGCCACAATCAAAAGATCGTTCAAGGGTAAAGTTAGAAAGGTAATGATTTGCTCTGTGGGTCTATGGAAGAGAAACTGGACCCTAAGTACCAGAAACTGTAGTTGATTCCAGTTGGCTGAGATGACGTTTCCAAGGTCAGTTCTGGAGATAACAAGAAGGGAAGACTTGGAAACGAGGATGACAGGAAGAAGTTGAGGATTTATAGTTGAAACAAAAAGATCGAAGAACTCGAAGAATACAGACAACGATGGAGTACAACGTGTTAAGGATGGAGGACGAACGCCTTCCAAACAACCAGATCCAGAGGAAGAAAAACTAGTGGTAGTCCAAAAAAAAGATAAGTCGATTATTAAGTCATAACATACCAACGGTCTAATGGTTGTGGAAGAAAAAGAACAAAAACAAAAACAAGAAAAAGAAGAAGAAAAGAAGTTCTAGAGCAGTATTTCCAGTAGTTA
Organism: Magicicada septendecula; assembly: GCA_034769895.1. Taxonomy (NCBI): domain Eukaryota; kingdom Metazoa; phylum Arthropoda; class Insecta; order Hemiptera; family Cicadidae; genus Magicicada; species Magicicada septendecula. Next base: position 146,361,057 of record CM068369.1, read on the forward strand.
TGGAAACAGTAAAGCACACAAAATTCAACCTGGATACATAATTTTGTTATGTATGATGTCAATTTACTTTGTTCAAGAGTCAATAAGAAAACAGAATTTCTAACAAAATTTTTAAAACATTTATTTCTTCGGCAATTTATATAGGCTAAGTAAAGTCAATTGAAACGCAGAATTCTGAGAAATTAGATTTGTATTTAGAAGAAAAGCGCCAAAACGGTGAATAAAATGTTATAAATTGGCTTTCAGTGTCACCTGATGAAACCTTTATTACATGAATAGAAATAAACACAAGAAAGGAATCAGTGATAAGAATTTATATTCTGCTGAAATTATATACGACGAGCCTGATACGATGTAGAAAGCAATCCAAGAAATTTTATGTCCTGCGGAGCATTCCATAAACAATGTGATGCAGAACATTTTGAAAAATTTAAGAATTCTAATTATAATATATGTTTATAATATACTTATCGTTTATTGTAAGTGAATTATTTTTATTCTACAATTTTTCCAGTAACAAAAAGATTTGTTTTGTAAACGTTACAACATTTTAGTGCCAATTTCTGTTTCATTTTGTTCTAAATAATAGTCACTTTTCTAAAATATTTGTTTTTAAATTACATGCATTAACAATGCTCTAAAAATCTCTTTACAAAGTTTCATTTGTTTATAGGCATTTGTCAAAGCAAATTTACGCTAAACCTAAAAAAGTCGTGTTTTTAACTAAACTTTTGAGCTTTCCAACAGATGTTCGAAAGTTTCTAGAAGTATTGTTTTGGAACCCATTTTTTTAACTTTTCAAATAAAAATAATTTGATATTAATTGACGACTCGTTGGGCACTTGGTGAAACATATTAATACAAAGGGTTTTTAAAAATATATAAACACTTGGTACGTTTCACAGATTTATTTAACTCTGACAGCTGTTTCGACTTCTTAAGCTATTGTCAAAGAGCTGAGTGAACACTAAACACAGGATTTAGGGTGGACATCTGTTTAGGGCGTGTATTGGAACATGTGTGAGGTGAAGATGGCGAAGGGGGTTGCAGGAGCTAAGGGAAAGTCAAGTGTCTGTAAAAACTAATATAATCTGCATGCAAAATATAAAATTAACTAAACTGAATATAATCTGAATGCAAAATATAAAATTAACTAACCTAAAAAACAGCTTTTAATAAAGAGGATACACAGAATTCAGTTTGACTGAACTTAACAAATTGAATTGTTAAATTTTTGTTATTTTTTATTACTTTTTTAATATATAGAAATTCTAACAAATCCATATTTTACCTTTCTGTATGTTGTGGAGTAGTGTTATGTTTTTTGTATCTATGGAGTGACTGTGTTGTAAGCAGTGATCTGCAAAACCTGTATTGGCATTTTTACCTGTATACCCAAGAATTTTAGTATTCGATGAAAACAGGGCGGAATATTTCGCTGCCTATGGACATTCCCAGACCTACGTTCGAAAGCAGATTTTCTTTATTTTTGGGAGTAGAACATGTCCTGAAATTATTTTTCTTTCTTCCTGAGATACTCTGTGTTTACTGAGCAGGATGGCGGAGGTTCGTAGCAACATACACTACAGTCCCGACAAAAACAACTTGTACATCGCACAGCGAAATACGTTTATCATGATACTGACGTATATAACTGCCTACAGAACGTTTATCACTATGTTGTCACTGGCAATAACAACGTCAGTGAAAAGACCTGTCAGTAACGGTGGCAGATGTTAATTAATGATCTCGGTTTTCAACAGTGTTGTGAGGGGCACGTCAAATAATGTACAAAACTTTTGATTTAAATTTTAATCCGAAACAGTTACTTATCTAAAATAAACTTAACAAAACTGATACGAAAAATAAACAAGTTTCGTTAGACAATATCAAAAAGTTTTGACAAACTGCCTCGAAGAGTTATACTTGAGATTTGTTTCAATTTACTGACATCTGGGTTCTCTCCAGTGTAACAGAGTTTTGTTAAGTGTTAGTTGATTTAAGTGGAAAACAATTATAACTGAAAGGACTTCATTTATATCATGATGATTGTGAACAACGAAATACGAGACAATTTTGCTAGTTCGGTGCAGTTGTTTATCAAATTAACAAAATTATTTTAAATAAAAAGAATTTAACTTATCAATTTTAATCATGTAACAATTTTTAGTCGTTTTGTTATTTTATGTTGAATTTTAATTTTCACAAATAAGAAGCAGTTAAGGCCGTTTGCACGCATGTTATTTATAGCTTTGAATTATACAAACACTTTTAAAATTACAACAACTTAGTTAATATGAATGAAATTGTTGTACAACAATAGTGACAAGTACAACGATCAATGTCAGCATTAATAATTTTTATCATGGAATTAGTATACTAATAGTCATCATCATCATCATCATCATCATCATCATTATAATCTTCATTATCATCTTCACGAATTAAACCAAGCATGGTTTGTTCCGGTCTCAAATAGGCAAAGATTACAGCTGGTCACTCCAGCGCTTCCTCGGACGTCCCACACCTCTCCGCCCCCTCGGCTTATAGTCCCAGAGTTGTTTGGGGATGCGGCAGTCATCCATTCGGCAAAGATGTTCCCACCAATTCAGTCGATACTGGGCGATCCTGTCGAGTATACTCATAATATTCAGTTCCTGCCGTATATCTGTGTTTCTTCTACGATCATGAAGAGTATACCCTGCCACGTGCCTGAGAAATCTCATTTCAGCCGCTTGGTTGCGACTGGCCTGGCTTTTGGTTAAATTCGAATTCTCAGACCCATAAAGAAGTGTGAGAAGAGCCATCATCTTGTAGAATTTTAGGCGTGTTCCTTTACTTGCTGACTTAATGATTCGCCTAATGGTCCCGCACACAAGGTTGAACTTATGCAACTTATTCACAACGTCGTTGCATGCATTAGAAGACACACTGTAGCCCAGGTATTCAAAAGTTCTAACTTGTTCCAGGACAGTACCATCTAAACAATTTTTGCCCGTACGGGATCAGTTCCACGAAATAGTATGTTTTATTGTATACTAATAGTAACACACTATTACTTATACAAAAACGAGATTTCAGTAAGAAAAACACCGTACTTAAAATAGTTTTTCCTCTACAATTTTTTTTTGTAGTACTATCAGTCACCCCTTATTACTAACAGTTACACTTACTGCTAGACTCGGTAGTGTTAACAATTTAGAAACAATTACTGTACCTTTCTAGTGCTGCTGTAGCTGCCACTGCCGCTACCACTACCCCTTACCAATAGAATTACTTGCTTACCACTACCACTACCATTAGTACTATTGCTACTACTTCCTCTACCCCTACCAATAGGACTATTACCCTACCAACGCTATTATTAAGACTACTATTAACACTGTTGCTACTGCTGTCTGTAGCACTAACATTAGCATTACATTATCATTCCTCTTTCTGCTACCACTACCAATATAAGTAGCACTACCATGCCTCTACTACTATTCCAATCTTTACTACTACTACTACTACTACTACTACTACTACTACTACTACTACTACTACTACTACTACTACTATTACTACTATTACTACTACTACTACTACTACTACCACTACTACTACTACTACTACTACTAGTTTTCAGTACTACTACTACTACTACTACTACTACTAATACTATAGAGTCGATTCCATTCTTCCCTATTGGGTGCCCTGGTTTTCCAGTTTCTTATGTTCAACTTTCTGAGGTCCTCCTCTATCTGGTCTTTGAATCTACCTCGGGGTCTTCCCCTTTTTCTACTATCCATTGGTTTCTGGTAGAAAATATGTTTCGTAGGCTGTCCTTCCTCCATTATCTCTATGTGTCCAACCCACCTAAGCCTGTACATTTTGATTATCCTGACTACGTCCGGCTCTTTGTAAAGATGGTATAGTTCACAATTATAGCGCCTGCGCCACATTCCATTTCTCGTACTCCTCTTAGAATTGTCTTTCACAGCAACTTAGAAGTCTCTCGCTATTTTTTGTCATTGTCCAGGTTTCTGAAACGTTTGTCAGCACTAGCCTGATAAGTGTTTTGTAAATTTTGCATTTCGTGCTTCTTGAGATGAAGCTAGATGCCAGGTGGTTTTTTACTGCATACAATATCGGCAGTAGCTAATATAAAATCATCAACAGAATCATCTTCACCAACGCGATCATCCCACTACTCCCACTACCGTTATCATCATTAGCATCCGCAGCAGCATCATCAATATAATGTCCGGGTCTTTGTAAAGATGGTATAGTTCATAATTATAGCGCCTGTGCCATTATCGATTTTCTTCTACTCCTCTAACTATTGTTCTTGGAATCCGTCTTTCACAGCAACCTAGAAGTCTCTCTCTATTTTGTCATCGTCCAGGTTTCTGAAATATACGTCAGCACTGGCCTGATAAGTGTCTTGTAAATTTTGCATTTCGTGCTTCTTGAGATGAAGCTAGATGCCAGGTGGTTTTTAATCCGTACAGTATCGGCAGTAGCGTAATATAAAATCATCAACAACATCAGATTCACCAACGCGATCATCCCACAACTTCCACTACCGTTACCATCATTAGCATCCGCAGCAGCATCATCAGTATAATTACATCATCATAAAAATATCGTCGTCGCGTCGTACCGTTATCACTACCACCACCACCATCATGTTCATCATCACCGCAAACAGCAATATCGGTGTGGTGCGATATACAGCTGGCGCTTAGAACAGTGACGCTCCCCAATCGTATTGTCACGTTAGTACATACAAACACGTTTACGTTGTGTAGGCCTACTCCATGTTCACGCGACGTTGCCACTATTCCCTATTGATTCATTTTCTGGTATTTAATATTTAGTAATTTGATAAAGTAAGGAATGATGAAGTTTGAAGAATAATAGGGGAAGAGAGAAGAATCCTGAAAGTAATAGAAAATAGGAAAAGGAATTGGTTAGGTCATTGTTTAATGACCTTGCTTACAACTGCCATGGAGGGTGTCATAGAAGGAGAAAAAAGGAGAGGGTGTAGAAGAATCAAGTTAATAAATAGCATTAAAATCAGAGGGTGTTACGAAGGAACGAAAAGACTGGGATGCGATAGGACAGCTTGGAGAGCTTTTACCATCTGAAGACCTGCTTTAGGGCAGAACACCAAATAACAATATTTCGTATTTGTATCAATTATACTCTACAGAAATTTTATTTTATATATCCATTCACGTGTACGTTTACGTGTGACAGAGAACATGGCACCAATGCAACTACTTGTGAGGGGACATACGGAAGTCCGTACGACCGATGACATTTCCTTTAACTGGTGCGGTTAATAGTTACAATTAGACTGCTATACCACCAAACAGAATAGAAATTATGGAGTGGAGAAGGAGAAACATCTAGTTTTTAAAAACGCTCTGAGAATATAAAAATTTGTGTAAAAAGGGATTTTTAAAATTATCATTTGCTTCAAGTGATAACGTGTAACACGAATATATAATGTTATATCACATTAATGTTGAGATTGTTGTTGATTTTGATAATTAAGGCAATTTGTAGGTCAGCTAATTTGTATTATTATATGTCAAAAGAATTCTGGTTTGCTATTTCATCTGTGTAGCCTACTAGAGTACAGTATTTACAATGTGCAACCTCCAATTACGTGCACTATATGAAATACTATATAGTTATCAGTGTCGTTATACACAAACGTATTGCAGTATGTGAATTTTGTTTTAGTTGAATAATATTAGTGGTTCCGAACTATGTACGTTTTATTGTATCAGTAATTGCTTCTCTATAACAATTAGAGCGCTTACATCGCATTATAATTTATATATAATTCTCATTTCAAATGCGTACTCATATGCATGTAGGATTTAAACGGAATGGATTACAGACACGTGCAATTAATTCTGCACATATTAGGTACAGCTCTTTTGGCCTTCTTCTGTCGTTTGCGCCGTCGCGTCGTTAGTAACTGCATATAACTGCTTATTTTGTGACTCTAGATAATATTTGATTTAAAATCAAAAGACCACAAGCGTGTAACGAGAACTATGTTGATTACCGTATTCTGTGATTAAAAAACAGTGTTCATATTTAATTTACGCCTCCAGCTGATCAGTAGGTGTATACGGAAGGCACCTGATCTAAGTAGAAGTTTGTAACATAGAGTGGGTGTAGGCCTATATACACTAGACCACACACACACACACACACACACACACACACACACACACACACACACACACACACACACACACACACACACACACACACACACACACACACACACACACACACACACACACACACACACACACACACACACACACACACACACACACACACACACACACACACACACACACACACACACTGTCCTCAAGGTTTGCACTGTCTCCTAATTTTACCACAATGGTGACTGGTCATGGCAGGCTTAGAGCCTACTACTATCGTTTCAAAATAAAAGATGATCCAACATGTGTCTGTAACGACGGTGACCAAACAGTGGAACACTTGTTGTATGAGTGCAATATGTTGAATGAAGAAAGACGGGTTTTCAAAAATAGTGTACTAAAGAGTGGTGGACGATGGCTTCCATATAGAAGTGAATTAACTTCAAAATATGTTAGACAGTTTATTAAATATGTTAATAACATTGATTTGATTCTTTGTAGTGTTTATTGTTATTGTGCTTGTCTATCTATTTTGAATCATTGTATGCGTTTATTATTATGAATTAACTTACATATTGGTTGAACATACATGCATGCAGTTTTTAACATGTTAATAATGTAGTACTAATTCATTGTATCATTATAATTGACTGATTTTTATTTTTCTTGTTTATTTTGAATCTTTGTAATTGTCGTTTTGTTGTTGTAATAATGGAATTGTCTTTATATGTATTGAGAATTCGCTTGAAATAAGTTTATATATAGCATGTAGTATTGCTATATTTGTAATGGAGCATGCTGATAAAATAAAGGTATTAAAAAAAAACCCACACACACACAAATTTATACAACAATCAGATCGAAAAAAAGAAGAATAAGAATAGAACGTAAAACAGAAGAAATAAGAAAAAAGTATGGTTAAAAGACTCAAAATGAAGGAACTTAACTAAAAACATATTGTGAATACTGCAGCTAGATTGCCGCATTAGTATATCCGAGGATAACGTTTGCTTTCATGCGTAAAATCAAATGTACAAATCTATGTATATTGTACACAATAAATTCTGTTAATTACTTATTTTTTGCGTACCGTATCACTTATTATATGATATATAATTACCTTAATATCCACTTTAGTGATACACAGTTTCGTCACTGATGACGCGTTTCGGGACTAAGTCCCATCCTCAGATACATACTAAAATATTAAAATCACGACCATGATACTGGTCAAGTCAAAAATAAATAAAATAAATTATAAATCGCATGTAATAAGTTTTGCTAACCACGGCTGGAGCTCCCGCATGCGTTCACCCGCAACCGCGATTGTCACGAGAGTCGCGTGACAATCGCGGTTGCGGGTGAACGCATGCGGGAGCTCCAGCCGTGGTTAGCAAAACTTATTACATGCGATTTATAATTTATTTTATTTATTTTTGACTTGACCAGTATCATGGTCGTGATTTTAATATTTTAGTTTATTAATTATGTATCTGAGGATGGGACTTAGTCCCGAAACGCGTCATCAGTGACGAAACTGTGTATCACTAAAGTGGATATTAAGGTAATTATATATCAATAAATTCTGTACTTTCCAGACACCTAAATCTTTTCGTTCCTAATGGGTTTACACAAAGTAGGTTTAATAACTTATTTATTATTACTAAAAATGTGGGAGACCAAGGAATTTTAGAGTAAAGAAAATTTCAGATTGAGGTTAGACGTCACGTGTTAAGAAATGAAATGTTTAATAACATAAAAGCTTATTCGCATTATAAATAAAGAAAGAAGGACTATCTTCTTTATAATTACTTACATAAAAATTGGTTACAATTTTTGATTATTTAAACAGCGGTTTTGAATATTTTAAACATAAAATTAAGCGTAATAGGAAAAACTAAAATAATTTCCTCTCAATTAAAGTGTACGAATTTTTGAAGATATTAGAGGAACTTGCTTTATATAATGTCCGTTTCTGATCAAGCCTGTGGTTAAGTTTCATTACGTGGCAACTTTAATGAAGAGATGGTTGTAGAAAACATGAAGCCAAGGATCGGACAAACAAGAAGCTGAAGAGTTGAGCCGCAGTTTACAAGTGATAGTTGTAATTCAGAAAAGGAAGTGGATATTCAGTGGCTTACACTTCAAATTAATAAACTAATATTTCATACAAGTCAGGTAAATGTACAAAACTTTCTGACTTCACACGCGGGAGGGAGATAAATTTTAATTTGTAAAATTAGTTGCCGAGATGAAATAACATTGGAACAACAAAAACAATAACAAAAATAATCAAGTTTTGTTCAGAGAGAGAGTCAAAACTTTTGACAGACTGCCTCGAGGAATTACATTGCTATTTGAGATTTATTTCTATTTACTGATGTCTGGATTCTACACAGTAAAAGTTTTGAAAGTGTAGTTGATTTAAGTGGAAAACAATTGTGTCTGAAAGGACCCAATGCACTGGTTAAATTTAATTATTACTCTAAATGATGAAATAAAACAAAATTTTATTATCCCAGTAAAATTGTATTTCAGAGATGCAAAACAAATCAATTAGCAAAATTACGTCTTTCCTTAAAATTTAATTTCACTTAGCTAACCAATTTCCATAGAATAAATAATATTTAACATTTAGGATTTAAAGTAACATACATTTCTGCGAAGGTTTTTAGGCGCTGAAAAACGAAAAAAATGTTCAGAAAACTGTGAACAGAGGCGCTGTAATATGTAAGAAGCGGTGATTGATTGTAAATAACGTAGATTTTCATCATTACCATCACCACACCACAAATGCCCCACCATCGTCATCAGCATCATCCAGCAATAATGGAACTAGAATGTTAATTTAGACATCGATGGTCCTCTTGATTTTGTTACTGAACAAAATGAATACTCAATAAACATATCTGATATCGATTGGAATAATTATGCGTTGGAATGCACTGTTCATAAAGTAGATTAATAACTAATTATTTATTTGATTTTACACAAATGTATTATAAATGGATTTTGCGATTTTGCTTTATTTAAACAATATTATATGAACCCAAACTATATCTGTTTTATTACTACAATAATTGCTTCTCTGTAATAATCAGAGCACGTTACAATGCATTGCTATTTACGGATAGTTGGTATTGCAAATATACACACACCGTGCATGTAGGATTTAAATAAAATGACACAGAGATATGAACACATAATCCTGTACAAATTGCAGTTGTGTTGTTTTGGCCTTTGTGTCTCGTTTCCACTCCATAACTGCAACTGTACGATTTGTTTGTAACCCCTTGATAATTACCTCGGCTTAAAGTCAAAACGGCTACCAACACGTTAGCGTATTGCGATTGTGATATCCTGTTATACGCAGATTCAAATAATGAGGAAAGAGGAGAAAAGGGGGGAGAAAGAGGGAGAGAGAGAGAGAGAGAGAGACAGACAGACAGACAGAACGAAATAGAAGGAATAGGAGAGACGAGTAAGTTAGAGAACGCGAGTTGACTGATAATGAAAATATGACGTAGCGATATTTGTATTATGAACGCCATGATCTTTTATGGTGCATGGGTAATGGTAGTAATTTTTGTTCGCATACTTTTTTACTTGCTTATTTATCCATTCATTTGAATACTTGGGTTACATATTGTTACGACGACGACGGTCTAACTGATCGTCGTACGGTACAGTGGAAAACAAAATACAAGACACCAATTAAGTCACTAATCACCGGCTTTAATTATCACAATTAAACAGTTTGTGATCAACAAGATAGTCTCTTACAACAAATCAAATAAAAATTGTTCACGCGCAATAAAAACGTCCACTAATAGAGTACTGCACAATTATAAAACACATAATACTTCGCCACAATACTTCAAACCGCACTGTGTAAATCGTCACTTAAACGTTCTGTTTTCGCCCGACAATAACTGAACTATAATACTACGAACCGAATTCCAATAAATCGCGACTCAAACTGAACTGAACGTCGCTGAGTAATTGAATTTATAGCCCACCGAAAATCCAGAAACATCCGTACACTACGCATCAGCTCTACACTAGATCACAATTGATTGCGGCCTTGACACAGTGCGCGTGGCTGGCGACGTTTAGAAAACCTCGCGAGTGCATGTTGATCACGTACGCATACAACATTACAGCCGGATTCCTCTGGAACATTCGATAAACACGTAGATCGTTCTGTGATGTCGTAACAATATGTATTCCAATATGTACTTTTGGAGTCAGCCGGTTTTACACTGGTCCATCTCTGGCGCGCGACGTGGGTGGAGTATGTTGACACCTGACTTCTGACTACTTAACTGTGGTTAGAGTTCTGTGGTAACAGTGGTGACTACTAACGCAATTCTAGTTCGGGTTACAAGCCATTCTATTTAGTATATACGACTACTCGCAACAACGCCGTGACCGAATTGGTGAAGTACCTGAGCACTCGTCTAGGCCGGCACTCAGCTTTAGTGAACCATTCCTGATACCCTAAAGAAGGCACGAGGCGTCAAAACCAAAGTTTTTCCTATGGTTTCATGGACAAGCCACCTGGTTGTCCGCACAAAAACTTTGTTGCACCTCCTGTTCCTACAGGCAGCAATCACGTGCGCGTCGCTCGTTTAGTGGCCTCTCCTTCCGCCACCAACAAGTGAAAGCTGTCAGCATTCAAAAACCGTACGTTTGGTTCCTATCGGGGACCCCGTAGTATGTCAGAAATTATGTTCTACATCGGGGCCACCGAGTTCCTTCTCTGGAGTGTTGGACCCGATCTCTGGTAACTGAATTGTTCGCAAAGGCCTGGGGACCCTTCTTCCAGCACATACGTCAGTTCGACAGTATGGACAACTTACCGCCCCTTGTACGCGTCAGACGCCCTCGGGAGCAACTTCACGATCCAACATAGGAAATCTTCACACGAACCCGGCCCACTACCTTTTCTATCTCCTGTGAACCGCTGCCTGGTACAAACCAGGCAACATCGCACTACGGTTTTCCGCTGGGATAGCTAGTCTAGATACTGCTTGAAGATTCAGATACAGACAGAAAAGAACCAGCTCGAGGCGCCTCGTCTGCGGTGACGTCATAGGCACCACGAGCTGTGCAAGTGGCTAATTGCGGCAACCATCTGTTCCGGCCGAAGCCATGTAGCAGCTATCGTCCTATCGTCTACGTCAGTGCGACTGTAACCTTCTGCGGATGAACCCTTAAGGAATCCACGGAATCCTCGCTTGAACGCCATATCTTGCAGACGTGACCCGCATCTTAACCCCTATGCTACGAACAAATGACGCTTCACCAGATGAAACTAGTGTCCTTCGGATTGGGGCCAGGACGCCAAGGAGCAAGACACCATGCGTAGTTTTTGTATCGCCGCTGTACAACTTGCATCATGGCTGACGTGAATCGTGTAATGCGCCTATACATCTCAGCAGCATTCTGTGTAACAATGCAGACGATAACAATAACTTTGCGACTTTGACTTTTATAATTTGTAGAAACGAATGTCATTATACTGAATCTAACAGCAGCTACTGGAGTTAGTAAATACTGTGTATCATTACATACTAATATATGGTCTTGTGACTATTTTTACTCTTTCTCTCGTTTTCATATCTCAGCCACAGAGTGCAGTTGTGCCGGGACTATTTTGTTTTTCATCTTGCATTTCTCGGCTGGATGCGTACTTAATATTTATCAAAACAAGTATCCACAGGTTGTAAAATGGAGACCAGCTTCCTCTATTGCAAGGGAAAGAAGGAATATAGGCCTACGCAGATACAGAAGAAAGTGTGTTTTATTTACACATAAAAAACGATTAATTAAATCAGTTCTTTTTTCAAAAACCTTCTTTTCATCTGTTATTTCCGTTGTTGTAATAAACTAATTTTTATAATCTCAGTCATTCGCTGAAGAAATTTTAAAGACATCTGTGTTTATGAGACGTTACATGTTTTCTACAACTTTATCCATATTGAATTAAAGGATGACTACTCGGTCCGGTTCCCTCCATTGCTCACTTCACTTTTTCACTTCTCTGTATGTCTACACTGCCTTCTTCTGTAAACTCTTTTCTTGTCTGTTGATATTTCTTTCTTCTAGTTTCTCTTGTCCTAAAACCACTAAATTTATCTGGTACCTTATCATGTGGTCAGTTAACTATATTTTTCTCGTGAACGGCTCTCTCATATTCTTTTATCTTTTATGCTCTTAAATGCTTTTGTCAGTCACTCAGTCCTTCCTGTTGGTCACCTTCGTATCAATATGAAATCATAACACGAAATCTTACAATCGTCGCAACGATTTTGCGTCTGTCTAACTAATTGTCTATATTTTTAACCCTTCAAATGCTACCCCCTGAACACATAAATCAACCTCATTTTTAAATTGATATTTTGTAATATGGTATCCCTTCTTTTGTTGAATCCATATTTTTTTCTATTTTGATCTAATTTTGCCTCCTTCTGTAGTCCTACAAGTATAATGTTTCGTAAATTCTTTCTAAATAAAGCCATTTATTTTAAGTTCTTTTTCTTAATCTTGTATTAAATTTTCAAACTTTTTTGATCATAATAATTACAGCTGTTTTATATTTTTTTCATTGTGTGTGATTTAAATTCTAGATCAACAACATTGTGTGTGTTGATTTCTAGATCAAATCAAACACACTATAGAAAAACGCAGTTTATGAAATACACTGAGCAGAATGCGATGGTATTTATATCGGACAATGTGGCCGTGCTCTGAAACATCGCAGTCCTGAACATAAGAAGGTGATTTTAACCAATACATGTAATACAGGTTTTGCAGATCATTGGTTACAACACAATCACTTCATAGACACAAAAAACATAACACTACTCCACAACATACAAAAAGGTAAAAAAATGGATATGTTAGAAATTCTAGAATTTAAAAAACCAATAAAAAATAACATCAATTTAAGTAATAAACAAACTGAATTCTCTGTATCTCCTTTATTAAAACCTGTTACTTAGTTTAGTTAATTTTATATTTTGCATTCAGATTATATTTAGTTTTTACAGACACTTGACCTTCCCTTAGTTCCTGCAACCCCCTCTCCTACTTCACACCTCACACATGTTCCGATACACGCCCTAAACAGATGTCCACCACCACCTTAACTTCCTCTGTTTAGTGTTCACTCATCTCTTTGACAATGGCTTACGAAGTCGAAACAGCTGTCAGAGTTAAATAAAAACTGTGAAACGTACCAAGTGTTTATATATTTTTAAAAACATTTGAAATAAACAAGTTATTTTCGTTTCAGTAAGTTAGAATGAACGGTCAGGGAGTGTTTAAAACGAGTTGAAATGGCCTTTATGTGATCAGTGCGTTTAGTCCAGTACCTCAATTACCTTTTTTCATCTCATTACCATAACATAAAGTGTTTCAGAGTCGTAAAGGTTTCAAAAGTATTTGGGTAAAGTGTCGGGTACTGTACCTATCCATTTAAGCATGTAAGTACCGTTAATATCTACTGTAATTCGTGGGGATAACTTGTCCAGGTTTTTAAAGAAACGTTTTTTGTTATTGAATTGTAATAACAAGAAAAAAGTATGTCTCATGTCGCAAAGAATGCATAAACTGAGAACAATATTTGTTAGTCTGAGTATGCAACAGACTAAAACGGAACAGAAGAAGTTGAAAACATAAACAGAAAATCGGAGTTCTAGTTTAAAAAATATCGATTGTATAAAAAAAGAGACTGCTACATTGGTTTGACGTTAGACGGTGTCTGTACGTGACATGCATGACGTTGAAATCTGGATAAAAGATTGTATATCGCTGGCTGGAAGGGAATCAGTTACGGTCTGAGCTGATACAAAAGGGCTTAGGTAGTAATTAAACGGCTCAGTGAAGTGTAGAAGGCGAGGGCCAGTGTTTCTGTCCTGTCGTTGACAGACTCGGTTGATTTCGAAAACGTCAGATTTTTCCATCAGATTAGGTAATTTATATCCTACTGCTTTACTCAATTCGATATTTTCTACGGGCGGTCCTGTGTAAGTAAATTAATAGGCAAGTGCATAGACAAAATACGTCAAAAGTAGAATAGTGATTTTGAGTATATAAACAAAAGTGTTACTTACAAAAAAATAATTATTTAAATTTCTATAATTTTTCCCCAAAATTTAAGAATTGTAGTGACATTTTATCATAGCTTTTGGAACAGAGTTAATATTTGTTGGTTCCTAGTGAGTTAATAAAACATTATTTGCAATTGTGGGCATAGTCAGATGGAACATTAGAGAGATTTTCCACTCACGTAAAAAAAACCGTAATATTATGTAATTTTATTGCCCTTTTAAGGTAGGTCTAAATATTATTTTGAATGAGTAATAATAAATTAATTCTGTGCGTCTAAAGAATGTTGTTAGGAGATGGTTGACTGTAATATTTCCCCCCTATATTTTTGTTGGAGCTCCCCCGTAATCAGATTATTCGTACTATCATGCTTATAATCAAAATTATTATTTTTTATTTATTTTTCTATAACAGTGTGAGAAGATATACATTTCCCAGGTACAACATAATTTGGCGACGTCGGCAACGAATTAAACTAACGTACTAGTCGAACGTGAAGTTGATAGAATTAGGGAACGTGATAACGCATAACGATATGATGTACAGTGAGCTATAAATAGCTCGTTCTAAGAACTTCGTGCAAAGAGATATTAAACGCTTACTTGTTTTTAATTACTGTAAAAATGCGTCTTTAACTGTACATAGCGCGTAACTATTTGATGGATTAAGAGTTCTACGGTTCCCTGGTAGGTCTCTATGCGTTCCGGATTTGCATCAGCCTCTTAGAGTTTTAATTCCTCCTGCAGTCTTGATTGAATCCACCATCCTGCACACGCCTTTCTCACGAATTTCAGTGATAACGTTGACACTGATCTCTCTGAGACTTTATGGGAAAAAGTTAGTAAAAGAATAGGGAACAGAATAAAACATGATTCTGTACCTAAACTTAGTGGTCAGCGGGCTGTACAAGATTTTTAAGGGCTGGGTCTCGTTGAATGTTTTTTTAAGTTCTTTTCGCAGACATTTTCGATCATGTAGCACAACAAACTAATTTGTATTTTATAGCACATTCTCTCAAGCGATGCCTTCTGTATTCAGTCTCATCTCAACCACTGCTACAGCCAATTCATCTTCTTTCCTCTTACGCTCATGAACACATGTATATGAGTTAGCACTCATATAGGCTACACCACTCCGATCGTTTGCAGCACTTGTTCATTCGTTATTTCATTTTCCCACCCCTCCGTTTCTCGCCATGTCCACACCTCCAGTGCCTCAAATCGTTTTACATTTCTCCCTTCTCAGTCTCCACGTTTCAACACCGTACAATGCTTTTACTACATAAAAAAATACTTTGATAACCTTTTCTCAACTACTTATTCGATGGTGCGCAGAACAGCTCTTCTTCCTGGTAAAGAACTCCTTCAGCAAGGCTATTCTAATTTTAATTTCAGTTGTACAACGCACATCTTCGGTCACAGTGTTTCCCAGACATTTGAACTGTCTCACTCGCTCTACCTATCTTCCCACAGCTCAATGTGGTATTTAGCGTGTCTGAATTCTCACCTATTAACATACTCTTGATCTTCTTTTTATGTATTTATTAGTTCATATTCTTCACATTTACGGACAAGATCTTTGAGCATCTTAACAACTTCCTTCCTGTCACTCGATAAAGCAACCACATCGGCGGCAAATGTAATAGTACTTTCCGGCGTTCTTCTACATTGTTTCATTCCACTAATACACTCTTCCGACTGTTTCCTACAGATACAGGTTAAGTAGTGGAGGTAACAAATGACCATCTTTCTCGCTCTCCGTACCAGACCAGTCACTTCGCGTCTGGTTGAAAGCGTATAACAAGTCATGAAGCCGTTTCATTGTCTTTAGTATCGATTTCTTGAGTTGTTACTCAAGTAACATAGTTTATTCGTCAGCTATTTAGTTTGTGAATTTAAAGTATGATAGATACCATGTAGGTTTATAAAATTTTCTGAGTATGTTATCTACTTTACACCTACGAAATATCTTATTAACTTAAGCAATCAATTTTATGAATCCCGTGTTAAATATATTGAAACGAAAGTAACATACATTCAAATTGTAAAAATATTTAATGTTAGAAGACAAATGTAATGTTGTTAAACATAGACATACAATTCAAGTGTCTTAAGTGCACCTTAAAAAGTAAAGTAGTTTTTAGATAATAACTGAGAATATAGAAGACGATTCTTATAAACCAAAAATTTCAAACAAACGGACGTTTTGAGATAGAAAGGAATGTAATACAAGACTGACGCGCACAGACTCTCGACGATCTTCAGGTGGATTATCCACTTCACAAATTATCAAAGACACGAAATTATCAAAAAATCAAAAATTGTAAAAAAACCCACACATCATTGATAAAAAAACATTCAATAAAATTTAAATATACGAACACTTTTCGTTTCGTATTACTACCATCAAATTAGTTTTTATTAATTAGTTACAGAAATGTGGAGAAACTGCAGGATTCAACGATTATTGCTACATTTCAAACGCAACTGGAATACAGTCCCACTACATGACGATTAAAAAAGTTGAAGGAGAGACGGAAGCTTCACGGGCGTCTTGACGCCTCTCTATTTGTGTTTACCGGGTTGCGGCCCGATGAACGCCAGGTTTCTCCTGTGCAACTCAACACAAGGAGCACAAGGAGTTAGTTTGCGGGTCTTCTTTGCACGATATGGCGTGCAGGATTGCTCCGGTCTGGCTCCACGCCACGGGCGCAGCTTTGTGATTCCCTTAAGAATTCACCCGCAGGAGATTGGAGCAGCTCTGACGTGGCCGCCTTATGACGTCGGCCGAAGCCGAATCAATCAGATATTAGGCACTTCCACACCTCTCGGTTTCCTACGCCTAATATGACAGCTATGGCCAGATAGCAATGGTGACCATAGCTATGTTGCCACGTTTCCATCATAACTGCCATGTGTTTTTACACTATTAGAATTTATGGTGATTATTTGAAGCGATCCTGTTCGACAATAGTTATTTTGTGATTTTCTGGTGGGGCACGTGATCATTCGCCTTGGTCCGACTTATGAAAAATGTATTTCAGTATTAAATAAGTTAGAAAACGCTGTTCTCAATCAATGCAATCTACTTAGTCAAATTTTATTTTTATTCTTTACCAATTTGTTCTTAAAACGCGCGCGCGCGCGCGCGCACACACACACACACACACAAAACACGTGCATGCTTGCACATAAATACGTACATATCCTCGGTTTCTTGGTATCCCAACCAATTCTATAAGTGCTTGTATTGGTTTAGATAATGTACTGCGCAGGAAGAAAGACGAAACGTAATGTCTCCTTCACATACGGGGAAGAACGAACGTATGCAGATATCAGTAGTGATTTTTCTTACTATTTTTTCCGTGAAAATAAGAATGAATTGCCATGATGAACTGTTAGGTGACAAACAGACCAAACATTTTCAGCACCGGAAAAGTTGTCTTCCAGTACTTCCATTGGCAAAGGATTCCAAGTCACAACAGCGGCTACGCCTTAAGTTACAACAATACGAGAGTATTCTGCGAGTCTCTATTGTGGACATTGATTGAAACAAATAAACTCTCCGACTCATGTTTCCACATAAAACGAATTCCCTGCCATTATATTCATGCACACTTTGGATTTGTCGTCTTTTTTTTTGTCTCAATTTCATGTTGCCTGAAGGTACGAGACAGTATAGTAGCATCATGACCTTGTTTTAGAGAAGGCGTCGTGATTCGTGATCGTGATTCGTGATCGTGATTGAGAGACGGTACAAAAAATACGCGTGCCAATTGATTGTACCGATAACTGCGCTCAGCCTAGGCAGTGTACTGTTTATCAGATTTAGGTACATAATAAAATAACGTCGCTCGGAGTGTGCTCTACGTCCCCGCATACAGTAGCCTATTATGCAAGTGTATAAACGGATTTTATGTATGCTGTTTATGACACATTTCTATACGAGAATATTGTTTATATTTTTGGAAGAAACACCTCCGAGCGTTACCTACAGGAAATTGCGTTGCAAACAAATGATTCTGGGGGAAATAGACATGCGGTATAAAGTACTATACGGAAGCAAGCATTTCCTTCTTTTCATTTCCGTGTTTTTAAATATTTTTATGAGGTGTACTACTTTTTCTCTTAAAAAATGCGCGTCGTGGACATAACACACACACACACACACACACACACACACACACACACACACACACACACACACACACACACACACACACACACACACACACACACACACACACACACACACACACACACACACACACACTATATCTCTCTCTCTGTCTCTCGCGCGCCAGCGCACGGGCTCACAGATTTTAGATGTTAATGTTTTACGGTTATAAACCTACTTTTCTCATGTGAGAAAGTGCAGAAGCTTAAATTATCCGTTAAGGTATAATGCCACGTTTTGCTAAGACAAGGTACTGCTTGTGTCGGATGAGGACGACCTGGAGTCTTGTTTATTATGATTGAGTTTTTAAACGTAACAATCCTGTACGTTCCGTCATACGCACTTCTGTGTATAGTCTACTCAACCGGCTTCTACATTAATGCAGGTTTGATATAATTATTTTTTTTTACATGACAAAATAACAACTTACTTTCACATTAACAAGTTCTACGTTTTCTGTACCTTAGGCTTTCGCAGACGTCGTCAACAGTGTTGGAAACAAACTAGCTAATCTCCGGGCTATTGGGCCGTCGTCCACTCCCGCTGTTACTAACGGACTGACTAATCTCCGGACTATTGGGCCGTCGTCCACTCCCGTTGTTACTAACGGACTGACTAATGTCCGGGCTATTGGGCCGTCGTCCACTCCCGCTGTTACTAACGGGCTGACTAATCTCCGTGCTATTGGGCCGTCGTCCACTCCCGCTGTTACTAACGGACTGACTAATCTCCGGGCTATTGGGCCATCGTCCACTCCCGCTGTTACTAACGGACTGACTAATCTCCGTGCTATTGGGTCGTCGTCCACTCCCGCTGTTACTAACGGACTGACTAATCTCCGGGCTATTGGGCCGTCGTCCACTTCCGCTGTTACTAACGGACTGACTAATCTCCATGCTGTTGGGCCGTCGTCCACTCCCGCTGTTACTAACGGACTGACTAACCTCCGGGCTATTGGGCCGTCGTCCACTCCCGCTGTTACTAACGGACTGACTAATCTCCGGGCTATTGGGCCGTCGTCCACTCCCGCTGTTACTAACGGACTGACTAATCTCCGTGCTATTGGGCCGTCGTCCACTCCCGCTGTTACTAACGGACTGACTAATCTCCGGGCTATTGGGCCGTCGTCCACTCCCGCTGTTACTAACGGACTGACTAATCTCCAGGCTATTGGGCCGTCGTCCACTCCCGCTGTTACTAACGGACTGACTAATCTCCGGGCTATCGGACTGTGACCCACTCCTGTTGTTACTAACGGAGTAACTAATGTCCGGGCTATTGGGCCGTCGTCCACTCCCGCTGTTACTAACGGACGTTTCGGCCTCTCCTCTGGAGGCCATCTTCAGTGTGCTAAACGATTTTCTGACACGGTCGTCGTCAGTTAACCACAGCGTACTGTGGCAAAAGTTCTCCGTTTATTAAAACAATCTGCCCTCTTGAAGTTAGCAATATTATTCATAATATATAAAATTAGAATTTTTGAAAGAAATTCGTTCATGAAATATTCGCGGGTTTAATTTTGCTATAAATAAACAGAATTAAATAAAAGTCTGATTATAAATTTTTTAAATTGTATTATCAATTTCTAGACTAGTTAGTTTAGTATGTTGTACCTGTAGGTCATAGAAAGACCAAATTCATGTCATGAACAGCGACTTCCTCAGCACCATACTACAGGTTGAAGTTATACACATACGCTTATACGGTACGATGACACACTTCCATTGTTTTAAGCCTAAGGTCGGTTGACATAGTATATGTCATAAAAAGTCATAAATCTTTGGCTCCTTTGAGCCTTTTGTTTACGTTCCACCAAATCGTTGTAACATTGTTTATTACCACAACAGTATTTTGTGTAGAAAACATTTTGTTGTTCCTGTCCTATAAACTAAGAACAGTGTAAGGGCGGATACAAAATTGGTCAATGCCAGTATGGAGAATGTTAGTGAGATCTGTTATTGTGTAGCGTGATTACTCTTAAAAATAAATGTCTCCCTTTTGGTTTAAAAGACTATAGTGATGGTAAAACAACCCTTTTAGAATAAAAGTATCTTGATAAACAATAAGTGCGCAGTAATATTGATCCGAAGACTTATTAAATCCTCTATTTAGAGTGTGTTTATATATGTCTGAGATTCTTGAACTTTGAAGAGCAGGAGAGAAGAAGTTTTGAAGCTGCGGAGATTTGGTTTTGAAAAAGACTTACCAGAACCTTTTGGGCGAGAAGAAGGAGTAACGAGGAAGTTTTCAGTAGAATTAAGGAGAAAGGACATTAGAAGAGGAAAGGTTGTGGGGTACTCCTCAATGACACACTTCTGCAGAACGTTTTTGAAGGGAAAGGTGTTGGCGACCTCGTATCTCGTACATCGGGAATGTGACCAGTGACATGGGATGTCGCTCTTATGTCGAGGTGGAAAGGACTGCTGGGGACATGAATATGTGACTACAGCGACAAGGCTTTGCCTTTAGGTATATATAAGTAGATCCTTAAACTAATGTATAAGCAGAACAGAATTCCTTGGCACAACTGCAGTTACGGATGAGGCCCAACAAAACTATATGACCACGATACTCAGGAGACCGACACGATGTCCAGGAGAGAGACTAAGTCTGTAGTGTCATGTCGTCACCAGCTGTAGTCATACTCATGAATATCGGTTTTACAATTACCTGTTGTTTTATTTATGAATATTTAATAAGTCATAAGAATAACGATAGCAATAGTAATAAGAAGAACAATAACAACAATAAGTGAAATAATAAAAGACTAAAGTAACAGCAACTATTGTAACAATAATCAATCATGATGTTGATGATCATCAGATGATGTGAAGTCTACTGACTGAGTCGGTATATTCTTACAAAATCTTTGAAGACATTCTTATTCTTATTCTTAATCTTCTTCTTCCTCCATCAGGGAATAGGTGAATGACCTGTTCCGGTCCCAAAGGAATTCGTCCACTCCACCAACGCTTCCTACGTCTTCCTATACCTCTTTGTCCAATAGAAACCTTGAGCAATCTCCCATCTGACGTCCTATTCAGTTGAGCAGTCCATCGCTTTCTGTTTTCTACAATACGACCTGAGATATTAAAAATTTGCGAGTGACTTCATTGTAGCATCTATCTCTTCGTGAGCAATCTCTAACAGATCGCAAGAAACCCATCTACGATGCCTGTAACCTATTCAGGCGTTTCTTCGCCGAAAGCCAAGTTTAGAACCAAAATTTTCAAAATTTTTGAAAATTTTCTGTGTCCTCATTTTCTACAGTGTTCTATTTTCTACAAAATTAGAACACGGGAAGAAAGTATTCTTCCTTTGTTTTTCTCAATAACGATTGACGAATTGTGCCACACAATTGACTGAAACTTAGCCAACTTATGGTCAACATCATAATCCACATCATAAGTGAAGTCACAATAAGCCAGCGGAAATGTGACACCTGCTGTATACTTTTAGTATCCAGTACAATCTTAGTCCGTAAGGGGTTATTTGCCCATAAATGCCATAGTTTTTCTCTTTAGCATAGAAATTTTCATGTTGTAATTCGAACAGACTAGTTGTAACTGGAACATCGAGACATTCTTATTGCGTATAAATATTATATCTTCCTTTGCTGTGGCAAATTGCAGAATTTCTTTACTGGCAAAATAATATGGCGTTTCTATAACAATAGTGATTATTTTTGTTGTTAAAGTTTCTACATATTCCTCATTCCTTAAATTTTACGTGCACAGGTGTCCGGTAAATGTGTAGGTAACATAACATATTTGAAACAAAATGTATTGCTCAATAGTTGTTATTGTTGTTGTCTGGTAATTGTTTGCAAAGCTCATAGCACATTGCTAAACACGGCACTTCCAAATTGGAACAGGCAGATATAAAAATTAAAAATGTATACTAATTCGTATTGGTTAGTAGGCTAAACAATAGGTTAACATTTTTGAATTACTTTTCGTGTATGCTTGTTCCACTTTGTTGTCTTCTCTCTGCCGTACTTCCTAAATGATAATATTACTAAATGTTTCATAAAAGTTTCATTGGATCCCCTCAATTCCGTGTAATACAGGATATAATATAGAATGTAAACCTATAATAACTTTATAAGTAATACTCCGGTAATACGCATTCATTTGGCGATATGGAATTTGGTTTTGAGCCAACTTTATTTTTACCACTCGTCTTTGTCCTTCAACAGAAACGTTCGAAATTTCTTCTGACTCAATAAATTTTATTTAAACTCTGGATTGTCGTAGACAGAGTTGGTGGATTGTCTGTGACGCTTGAAAATCGAAATAATAGTGATTGTGAGACAAACTAAAATACGGCATTCACTAAGATTTGTTTTTTGTGTAGGCTAAGCTGCGTTGGTTGAAATTGATTTCAGGATTTTTAATCTCGAATATTTAATAAAATTGAATAAAACGCAAGGGAACATTGCGTTAAAATTGAAACCTGCAGCTATTTCGTAATACAAAAGTTAAAAACTTACAAAAAAACTATGCGTATTAAGAATTTAGCAAGGAAAATGTTATTTTCTTGAAATAGGTTTGTTTTTCCCAAAAGACAGCCTTAGATTAAACATCTTACATAAAAGTACATAGAATTGAACCAATAAATTAAACACACTGAATTTAATATAATATATTTTATTAAATACATTATGAATAAATAGAAAACACGAATGCACGAGTTCTTACAGTTATTATATTTCTGACACTTCAGTTTCCATTTTTTTGTGGTTCTAATTTCCTTTCTCCAGAATTGTATCACACATCTTGTCTCTTATCATTTTTTTCATTTTGAAGAAATATACAAGCTTTGTTTTGCTGGATCTGTTGGAAAAGGTCAAAGTCTTATTTCTGCAGCCACTCAGAAGATGCTACGATGTGAAATATGAAACGTGTGAGGGAAGGCAAAATGTATAAGACGGTCGTGTGTCTGTGTATCCACATACGTTATATGAAACGTTTGGCAGGGATACATTAATTACTAAGTTTGGGGGAGTAGCCATGACCCAGAGCCGAGTAGTGACTCATGAAATTGCACCCATTATGTAAAACAATGAACTGTAAAACACGTAATTTACGTGCGACCACAAAATATGTTGTCCCCTTATCCAGCCAGCGTAGGAGTTACTCCTAGTTGCTTAGTGACCTTAATCCACCTTTACACGCTCCATAATATCGTAATCAGCTACTAGGATAGTGGACAGACTTTGTAGCCGTTTGACACATGTTAATACTGCCCACACCTTGCCTACACATGGCACTTACACCGATCACAAACATTATTACCCTATTAAATCATAGACTGTCGATACTTAACACTAAACAACACACGTAATTCGTCTGAGTCTTTCACTTCACACACGCTCGGTGAAGGAAATTAAGTTCTTTCCATCGCGAGTCAATCGTTAATAAATGTTTGCTGACTCCGTATTGACGGTATTTTATTATTCTGTTTACAGAGAATATAAACGTTTTATTTGGAAGTCAGTAAGTCAGTTGTAAAAGTAACGAATAACTTTATCAAACAGTCGCAATGGATAACGTATTTGAGCGTATGGACGTGTTCTTCTTACGGAGCCTTATAGCCTTTTCGAACGGAAAGCCGATCGGCATGGGTAATGGAAAAATTAGCATGCGTACTTGTTTGTCAATGCGTACGAGTAGTCTAATATCGTACAACTGCTTTACCGTGTAGAGATCACCCAGCATAAATAATATCTTATACCAACGTATGCAGAAAAAAGAAGTAGATATAAAAAAGAGATACGAAATTTATATTTGATATTGTTTTAACCTATTTAAGGTGTTTTGTGATATTATAACCTTATAAAACTGTCATAGACGAACTCATATATGAACGTTAAATTAACCTGGGTATAACGAGTAAAATCATTGAAGAAATCAATGTAAAATCATAAAAGAAAAATCATTGTAGCTCTAGCACCTGCAATGTATATTTACCATTTAATATTCAGTACTACGTTAGTTTAAAATAATATTACATTTTAAATTTTCAGTTATTTAGTGAGTTATTTACATTCAGAAAGGCAGAAGACACATTAATTAATAATAATTTTTTATCAGATTCTGCTAAATTATTGAATTCTTCAGGAACAGTAAAATCTGAAGCTGTTGAACGTTTCAGTTTTTAATCAGAATGATCACAGTTGCACACCACTATATAAAAATTATCCCGATTAGCGCTTTCAAGCCTCACAGCCTCATAGCTATTCCGATCTGACGATGGGCTGTGAGGCTTGAAAGCGCTAATCGGGATAATTTTTATATAGTGGTGTGCAACTGTGATCATTCTGATTGTGATTTCAACCACTAACACAAATTTCTTCATTAAAAGTTTCAGTTTTTTTTCAGAAAGTCATTTCAGCAAACGTCTTCGTAATTGATTTTTATGTCACTTTCACAGCTGAAAAATATTCTTATACTCGTTGCTGATCAATAGCAGAGGCCCAGTATAGTTTTAAATAATGTTGTTAAGGTGGGAAACATTTGTATTTTTAACAGCATTTTTTTCGTTTCAAAAACTTTATTTGAAAACCCTGAATTGTTAATCTTCTTTTTAATGCTTCTACAGACTTCAGTAGTTGTCATTCTCCATCAAGCTCTCTATAATTATTTTCTTCAGTAACGTTAGGAAAATTTACAGCATGATGCTATATAGTGTAAGAAAATAATTTTTCTTGAACTTACGAGGGTCAGTTGAAAAGTTCGCGGAGCGACATCTATAGCTTAGCGGTAGAACTAAAATTTTGTGTGTGTTGTAAGATTCACATTTTCAATGAACATCTGTTAAATTACAAATCTTTCTGCCAATTTATTTACTGTTTATCAGCTGTTAGAAATTTACGTGTCATGCGTATTTTGAAAAATGGGCAAATCAAACGCTGTGCTGTGATTGAATTGTTTGTTAAAAACAAATTGAAATTAACAATTAACAGAGCCAATTGAAATTAACAACTAACTGGTCATTGTGTTAGGCAATGCTGCGCTTTCAAAAACAATGGCTTATACGTGGGCACTGGAATTTAAACGTGGTCGTACGATCATTGAATATGATCCCTGCAATTAACGCCAAAAAGTGCAACAATTTCAGATATCATAAAAAAAAATGTCATACCCGTGTTGGAAAACCGGCTATTGTGAGGGATGGTGATGTTTCTGAGATCACAGGCATCTCAAATGAGCGTTTATATCCTATTTTAACTTAATAACTTGTGAAAATACTTTGTGCAAGCTGGGTGGCGGTTTTGGGGTGCTGCACATTTGGGGCGTCCACTGCGCGCGTCATCTTTAATGCTCATACGGCCACAGTTAAACTCGAGCACCCGCATACATTGTTTTTGAAGGTGCAGCATCTTCTAAAGCAATTAATATTTTGTTGTGAATTTCCATTTGCGCTTTAACAAAGAATTCATGATTCCGTCCATTTTTGCAAAAAGCGAAACAGGAGTTTACTTGGAGTGTATCTCCTACAACACACGAAAAATTTTAGTTCTACCGCTAAGCTATAGATGGCGGTCAGCGAACTTTTCAACTGCCCCTCGTAAAAAAAATTCTATGAATATTATGTCCAGGGAAAGATTGTCATAGACGAACTCATGACAAAAAATTGATTGTAACTCTAGCACTTACAATGTCTATTGTAAATATATTGTCTGTTTACTATTTACAAAAGCATACTCTTGGACAGAAAATTGTCCAGACGTGAAGTACTTCAAATTAAGAGGCCGAACATTACAAACCAGTCAAGAGACTGATGAATACAAAGGAGGTCACACACACACACACACACACACACACACACACACACACACACACACACACACACACACACACACACACACACACACACACACACACACACACACACACACACACACACACACACACACACACACACACACACACACACACACACACACACACACACACACACACACACACACACACACACACACACACACACACACACACACACACACACACACACACACACACACACACACACACACACACACACACACACACACACACACACACACACACACATCAGAAGTTTCTGATGTCATTAAGTGTAAATACTGATGGCAGATTGTACGATGGAATTCACGAAGAAACTGCTATAAATACTAAAAACAAATGAATGTGATACTTAAGAGATACGTATTTAATGATCATTAGAGCGGCAAACCGTCTCTATCTCTCTATTTCACACAAACACACACACACAGAGAACCATGAACATACAACATATAATACGATAAAATAATAATACACAACGCATTTTATGTATGAGTATATATATGACTGACCATTCCACGATGTAGGCATGTCCTGTGGAAGAACTGGTATATTGACCCTGGTATATTGACCTACACAAGCTTTGTTTTAAGAGGCAAATGCAGTCGGCGACTGGAACGCCGGCGCCGAGAGGAAACTTGATGCCGCGGCAATTGGGTTTCTCTATTTAGTCTGGTTGCTAAATGGTATTTTTAACCTAAACCTGGAAGTAAGGTCCGCCCAATGTTTTTTAGTGATTTCTGCTTCTTCAAGGCATACATAATGAAAATCTGCAGGGTGCCACTTTGTCACCCTTGAGCTAATTTAATTATTCAAGATGGCAGCCGAGATGGCTTAAAAATCATATATCGGCCATATCTTCGCGTATAGAACAGACAGGATAATCATTTTGGTGTCTAATACTATGTTTTCAGCATTTCTTCGAAAGAAAAAATGTAATTGGAAGGAATGCGGCAAAGCAAAGCCAGGAAACTAACTCTCCGGCACTGGCAAGATCGATGTAATAGGGGGGATAGAGGGAGATGGACCGCAAGCCTCATATCGAATTTGAAGGAATGGATTGACCGCCAACACGGTGAGGTTAACTATCATCTGACACAGTTCCTCAGTGGTTATGGCAATTTTGATGCCTACCTGCACAGAATGGGAAAGGCGCAAAGGCCAGCATGCCAATAGGGTGACTCTCCTCAAGAATATGCCTTGCACACCAATTTTCAAGAGCTGCAGATTCACAAGAGAGAGGATGGCACTTGAGATAGAGCTCGTGCAGTTCACGCCCACGTAGTTGAAATTATGCTTCGAGGAAAGGCAGAATGGAACCACGTTTCTGCATTTATTTAGTATTTGTTATACTAAAGTATTTGACACATAATTCTTTTTAATTCTCCTGTATTTGTATTATCTACCTCATATAAAAATACGTTATATTATCTTTGGAAAGTTATTAGTGCTTTTGTCCTGTTTGCAGTGTTTAATCGAGGCCGACACATGAAATGTATGTTGAGAGTCTTTATTTTAATTTGTAAATACCTTTCCTTACGAACTACCCAAATCCGATTTGGATAAAAACTTTAGAACGTTTATCATATTATAATAATTTAGTTACATTTATTTAAAAGACTACAAACCACATTTATTTAACCATTTATTTATTCCTACGAACCACAAAGAATAATCTTTATTATTTTGCGTGCATCAGTACATCTGTCCCACAGCTTAATGTAGTAGTGAAGAAAATTAAAAATGGGAGACGTTCAGACCTTTGCTGAGCAGTGTACTCTAAAATATATTTTCGTTTCAAAATTTATGTGCAATGTTTAAAAATATATCAGATCTATTTTATATTAAGAAAAGTGTTCTGATGTTACAAAAAATGTGAGCATTTCGGGATAGTTGTTAAAACACACGATACTTTGCTGAAAATGGACGCCAGGGGTATGATAGACTGTGGCCAATCAATTGACATTTGTAGAAAATACAATTCAGTCCAGTGGTCGGCGCGTAATAAGCTCAATTTCGTTACAGCTTAAGTTCGTACTGTACGCAGGAAAATAATCAGTGAGGAATATTTGATTTTACTTTGGAAACGTTTAAGCCAAAAGTAAGAGAAATGAGTACTATATTTTACGTATTCAACGTTTGCGTCATATAGGCCTACCTGGGTCACATCTTTGAGTGGGACACACTACAGTTACATGCTGAAAGCCCAAGCCAATGTTTGGGTTGTAAAGAGAGAGCTAAGACAGATATTGATAAGAAACCGTAGTAGAGTAATGGGAAGTAACGCCAATCATCCGTCATATTTCTCGGAGAAGTTTTAAAAAACATTGTTCGGCAGAGTATAGGAGTTAAAGGCGATGCACGATCCACCTTTCATAAATTAGGTAATACGTATTCTAGAAATGTCTTAGAGCTTCGTGGCCTGGAGTGTTCTCTGAAGTGTTGTCGTTCGAATATACCCAGAAATGGTTTCCAGACTACGTATGGTTTCCTGCAAGCCTTTAATGTAGAACGAAATTTAAGTGACTGGTGGGAAGAGAACGTTTAAGCAGTTCCAAATTGATACTTGTAATAGGCTTTGTAAACTCCATGATTTCCTTTAATTTAATTCATACGGCACATTTTTCTGCAGGCAATATGCACGTTTTTAATTTCGATTTTTTTTATCACATTAATCTGACCTTTTTGTGTTACGCACGGATTTTTATTAAAAACGTACCATAAATAGGCCTGTTTTAATGTGACTGTTCAATAATCGGGAAATCTGCCGATGTCGATTATTCCAAACATTTTTCTGTATCAACATTTTAAGAGAACTTTATTCATAAGCTTAGGTAAATGTGCACACTAGCAGAGAAATCTGTCGCAAATCTTTGCTTCTCCAGGCAACCACGCTCTTCTAACAAGGGTTTAAGTAATAAAGACATCAAATTAATCAGTCCCGAAGTGTCGTAGTCGAGGCCAACCTTACAGATTCATTGTGAATTGGATTATGCGAACTGATTCTCGACACACGCTTAGTCTACATTTTTAAGAGGGCAGTTGTCAAAACAATGTCGAAACGACCTCATTACAATGACGGTTGCTGACTTCATCGTTATTATGCAGACTACATTGACGTGTAAACACCGATGCACTCGAGAATCACGTATTTCTGTCGTGTTCAGAATTTATTATTATTATCCGTTGTCATATTATTTATTTAACCACGCAGTCACATGGCAGTTACATCACCCCGTTTATCCACGTCTCAGCAATAAGTAACACATACTTAAACCGATTTTGAAAATTCCGGTTTCGTTAGCTCAGCGTGTATCGCACGAATTGATAATTGCAAAAGCGATTGAATTACTCGTAAAGGTCATGTAATTTTCAACACACGTAATTGAAAAAAGTATATACGATATACTTTAAGTATTATATAGGTCGTATCTCATGTCGTTAACACTGAAAACTATTACACGTATACGATGTTGAGCGGTCACGGTTCGTTCCGACGTCTAATTGCAGGCCTACGGGTGGTCTGTTAGACGTTAACCCGGCCCGTCGTTAGGCAACCTATGGAGTTGCGACAGACGGCACATCCTGATGCAGAAGGTCAGAAATGCGACGGGGAAAGGACGGCCGTTTATGGTTGGGCTTGGCACCTGTTTTCACCGTAAAAAACCGTTCGACACACCGAGAGCTACATAGGCCATAATAATTTTTATTATTGTTTTATTTATTTTACGCTATTCGATTTCAGTTCAGTCTCTACATACAGTCTAGTTAATCGACTGGTGGTACCAGGGTTATAAAACGTTCACTGCTGGATTTGTAATTACGTCCGAAGCTGTGTACTCGTCATAAGAATTTAAGAGTAAATTTATCAATTTACAGAAGCAATTTAAAGAAGCCATCATTTGAAGCCGCCGTCATTTCCTCACATTAGTTTTTGAGGAAAAATTATTGTTTTTCTGGGTTAGAATTTATTGTCAGATGTAATCGGGAATTTGCCACCAATTGTGTGTAATTTCATTAACACGCACTGTTATCCTAATCACATAATTAATTTTCCATGAAGTGTCCTGGATTATCTTTCTTAAAAAAATTATTAATTCTAGGTAGTACAGGTATCTAAAATTAGAGAGGAGAAAACCCGAGCTATTCCTACCCTCATCGCGCATACCGTTTGCCTACAGACAAGTCGTTTGCTTGCAATTGTGGTTTGGACTGCTTCTTCGCTCTAAAATATATGATTCATATCTTTGTTCGTAGCCGTTTTCTTGTTGTTTGTTTGTTTTATTAAACCGCATAAGCAAAGATTTTACATACTATTTTAAGAACTAGAGGTTGCACTACCTACATTTCAAATACGAATCATGTATTTGAGAAACAAACTGGTATTTTCCATATTCATAATCTATTAGATTATGACCAATAAAGATAAAAACTGGGAGTTAAATCATAATTCAATTTGAACCTTTCTATACAATTAAGTCGCATAATTTTGAATAGCAAAATGTTTCTCGCAGGCTACTTTTTACGCCTGAAAAAAATTAAAATTTGATATTAAATTGTATTTGTTATTTTGTTATTACAAGGATATTATTAAATTAAAATAGCATGTACATTATGCACGTGATTTAGACTACATTTACAAACAAAATTATCCTTCAAGAGGAAGAACTTTTTGAGTAAGGACAGTTTATAGTTTAATACGCACAAAATCGTGTGTGCGATGGTTTTATTACGTTTTTTAATTTTACTGACTAATTTTTGAGCTAAATTTATTTATAATTTACCAAAATGTTGAAAACTAAAATACTGGTACTACTATGTAAATTTTTACATACTAGTACTTCATTTTTATCGGTTGAGGTTTTCAAGTCGCGTGCGAACGTAAAACCTACAAGCGCAATGTATTTCCCTATCTCGCCCATTGTCTCATCCGACTGTAGAAACAAGAATAGGTGGGTGTATACTGGACACAAGATATAACAGAAGTCCATTCAACGAGGAGTGGCATAAACAACAACTGTTTAATTAATGTAAAACAGAAACAACATAAGTCCAGGACTAACGTTATTTCTCTTTTACACCGTCATGCTGTGAGAGCTGATTTTGTCAGCTGTAGTATTTACTGGTATGCGGAAGCAATTATTAATTATTGAAAGTTTGATATTAAAAGTATGGTGTTAACTGCAGACGAAGATGAATTTATGCAAGCATACGTAAGAAAGGTTCTAAAAATATATTTTGGTATAAAGCAAATGTTATTAAACGGTCTGAAATTAAATTTGAACTGTACAAGAGTTGGCAAAGTTGTTCTTGCAAGACAACCTGAAAGAGATTGCAAGTATTGTTTTATTATTTATTTTTCCTTAACAATGCTAATATTATAAACCAAATGTTATTTGATTGTTTCTCTTATATTATTGTTAATCTAAACGGGCATAGATCTAATACAGATTAAGTTACATAACCTATAAAACTGAACACAATTGTGTATAGAACTATATGATAAATAGCTGTAGTGTTATGAACTATTATACTCCATTATCTGTTATGTGTTGTTATTTTCTGATTTAAACTTAATATTATTTCTAAGTTGTTTGTTTTCAGTAACACTAAAAGTTTGTTTTGTTTCAGGTGCAAAAGGAAATGCTACAGCATCATCTCTGCAGAGGAACAAGAAGTACTTTAGAAAATTGTAAAAGCTTTGAGACAAAGAATGAACAAGATGGTTATCTCCAAAGCCTCATTTCTATTACAGAAGTTCACAGACGGCGGATTCCAAAAACCGATTCAGCAAAGCCAGATAGTCGAGCTATGTGAATGAAATTTCAACATTATCAGGAAAATTTCAAGTATGTGAGAAAGCCTTCGTAAACATGCATGCTGTTTCTGACGGAGGAGTTCGCAGACTATGTAACTTTCTGTCACAAGAGAAACCTCCCATTACGAGGGAAAACTCAAGCCAGGACATATAATTGATGCAATACACTAACATATTTCTTTTCTCTCAGTAAAATTATCACATTACAGTTCACAGGAATATCATTATTTGAGTGAAAATCAAATGCATGTACTATGTTTTATATGTTTAAAAATAACCATCCTGAACTGACTGAAGTAAACTATTGTTTATATAAAAAAGTAATCAAAGAAAAATTTCCTTGTCATTTTGTCGGCCACAAGTCAACCTTGTTGCAAGTGCGAGGGGCTCGATGTAAAAATAATAAGTTCATCTTTGAATGAGAAGGCGAGAAGAGTAGAAGAAGGAACAAAGTTCATGTACGTAGATAAAAAAAGTTTTTTAGTAAAAGTAAAGAGATTGGTGATACAGTTAAGTCAGATAAGACTGCCCAAACAGGTTTTATACCTCAGATAGCTGACAGTGTGTTTTCATACACAATCTTAAAGACAATTTTGTAACATTTTTCATTTACCATGAAGGCATTGGTACCAACGTGCCTACAAAGCATATTCGTTTCTTTGCCAGTATTTTGATATTGAAAAGAAAACTGCAGTCATTATACACTGCCGGAAAAAAGTTTAAGGACACCCAAGAAAAAGACAAACATTTTTGGATTATTAAGCCATTTATTAACAAAAATTTTAGAAAAATGTGTAAATTGTCATTTACACATTGGTCCGCAGTTGGACTTCCTTTTGCTCATGTTCCCTGCTGGATACAGTATGGTATGGTGTCAATCAAGCGTTGGTGTTACGCTCCAGGACTGTCACTTGCTGGCATACTGAAGTCACTGCAGCCGTAGTTCCACATCATTTGCTGGTTTCATTTTTAACAACGGGTAGGCCATTGTATTTTATAAGTTTTCTATGGATTTAAAATCAGGGCTACGATGCGGCCAAGGCAACATTTCAACATCTTGAGTAGCAAAGCGATTTCTACTGGGAACGGTGACATGGAACATTGTCTTGATGGTAGATAAAGTTTTCACCAAGAAGTTGTCTAAACGATGGTAACACAACGTTTTCCATCATTTATCATTTGGCAATATTGTCCACTAGTCATTGCTACCTGGACTAAACAACATTCGCCCAGGGCCTCATATGTGATACTGGCAGAAGATGTCTATCTGTTCTCGGTGAGGTCTTGCATTGATAGCCAGGTCTTGGTTCCACTCTTTTTAAAACTCCTGACAGCTTGAATACGTATTTGACGCATTAAAAAGTTTATTGATCTCCCTAGATGACTTACCAGCTTTCATTATGTCGATTATATGCCATTTGCTATCTTCTAATATTGCCCATGTTTTGCTGAAAAACAACTCAGGTAAACAAAAAAATACCTCAGATGATAAACATGTTTACACACTGATCAAGACACCAGAGATCACTGGCAGGAATAATCATTTTCATATATAAACTATTAAAAATATCAAAAAACCTGTTATTTTTTTAATTTCTAGGAGTCTTCAGTTGGCCCCCATGATGATTTAAAAATTATTTAATAGGTGTATTTTAATATTGTTACGACTGTCTCACTGATCGTCGTACGGTGCAGTGGAAAACAAAATACAAGACACCAATGAAGTCACTAAAAACCAGATTTAATTATCACAATGAACAGTTTGTAATCAACAAGTTATTCGACAAGATTATACTCGTACGGTAATTCAAATTAAATTTGTCCACACGCAATAATAATATGAACTAACAGAGTTCCGCACAATGATCACTTTTCACTAATAGCCACTTGAAACGCACTGAGTAATTGCCAGAAGTAAACTGAAAACTAAGCGGCAGGTGTGGGGTATTTACAGTCTGCAGGGTTCCATAATATGCGTCCTTAACAAGCATTCGAAAGTTCTAGAGCACACTTCAGCGCGGCCTTGGCAGAAACACACACCGGCAGGGCTAGTCCAGAAGCTGTAGAACGACACCATCGCACGCACGAGAACGTTCCGCATTACGTAACAATGTCTACGATAGCATTAAGTATGCACAAAAAATCATATTTATAATTCGGTCCGTTTTTTAATAATATAATTTTATAATATAATGATATAATTGGAGAATTACCACGTTTACCATTTAGCATAAAGCTTAAGGACAAAACAAGACTAGTCTTTTTGAGGGGTGTCGTTAAACATTTTGCCGACAGTGTATATAATTTTTGGATGGCTCAGAACCACAAAATAAGAAATATACAACGATAAGCTTGATGAGCACTCTGACGATATTACATAGCCTAATTTCCAAAATATTGAGCAGTACTATCCAGAGGCATTATTTTCCCCTGTGTCAGAGACTTTTCTCTATTGGAAAAAAGATAAAAAAGTGTGATAGAATCTATACTATTGAAAAGTACGTGGAATTAATAGTAACATCGTCAAGGAAAGGGTTTCACTGTTGTTGTGCTAGACTCTGAGGACACTATTGACATTAAACAGTGGTGGCCACAATATATTAAGAGAAGTGATCTTTCCAGTGAAACATCAGTTCCAAGGAATCGAAAGACTTATCTTAAACCAAGCCAATTTATGCACTTTTACTATTCCAATGATACACCTGGTCTTACTGTAGCAAAAAATTACATATATGGAGCCGTGCTGCACCACTTTAGGCCTTTAAAACTAAAAGAAAGTGATGCCAACTGACTTTGCATATCAAGAAGGTAGGATTCCCATAAAAGAAAGAAAAAAATTGAAAATCGATAAGTCCGACAATTTTTAAATTACATACCACATGATGATGAGATACAAGATTTTTACAAAGATGTGTAAACTTAACTTGGCCAAGATGTGTATGTGATAAAGAAAATAATTTAAGCTATGATGATGAAACCTGATTATATGTTATTGTTGTTAAGAAAATATTGTATTACAATTTACTTTACTACTGCTTACTATTTTAAAAATAATATTTTTCTTGAGTCGGACATTATAACTAAGCGGTATGGAGAACCATACATGACTTCCATGTTCTAAAATTTATGTTTAAAATCATTTTCGAAATGAAATATTTCCATAGAAACTATGGAAACTATAGTTCTTATAGAAACTACTTCTTTCTTCAGAAGTACTGTGGTCACTAACGTATACCACCTCACGTTAGCTCGCTCGATTTTCACTGATGATGGTAGTCGATGCCACTGCCGAAACGTCTGATTTTGCAGAAAACATTGGACCACGGCCAAACAACCCGGGAAGGAATTTTAACAACAAACTACTTCTTTGTTGTCGATAACGTAGTACACATATAAAAAATTATCACCTCCCCCTTCAACTACCATTTTCATTTATAGATATTTCATCTACCTTTCTACAGTGGATTATTATGACCTTCTTTTCAGGATATTTTATTTATCACAATTAAGTACTTCACTCTTGTTAAAACATAAAACGTTGTCGGTAAACTACTCCTTCCCCTTAACCGATCTTTACCAAAATCAATAAGCATTGAGTCCTCTACAATTCAGGCAAATATACAAAACATTATTCGATTCTGTTTGAATTTACGGCAGTTATCGTTCGTCATAGAAAAATTTACTGTAGGTAAAATATAAAACGTTGCAGGTAAACTATTCCTTCCCCTTAACCGATCTTCATCAAAATTAGTAGGCCTTGAATACTCTACAATTCAGGGATGTATGCAAAAAATTATTTGATTCAGTCAGTTTGAATTTGCGGCAGTTATCGTTCGCCATAGAAAAAATTCTACACACAGACAGAAACACACACTTTTCGAAAAATGACTTTTCTTCATGTTTTGAGGGTAGTACAATT
Organism: Magicicada septendecula; assembly: GCA_034769895.1. Classification (NCBI taxonomy): domain Eukaryota; kingdom Metazoa; phylum Arthropoda; class Insecta; order Hemiptera; family Cicadidae; genus Magicicada; species Magicicada septendecula. Next base: position 146,397,093 of record CM068369.1, read on the forward strand.
AGAATCAGCCCTTATCTCGAACACGATTTTTTTCGCCATCACCATACTTCAATTTCCTTACGGAACATGGAAGTTAAAGACAAACAGCATTTTGTATATCAGTTTTACCAGTACGTTTGTTAGCTATTAAAGACCAGTGGGTACTTTCCCAATATCCGTACCCACACTACATTTTCGATTTTTTGAATATGTAATTGTATCGATATGCCTCGATGTGGAGAAGGAGAAGTATACTAATTGTAAATTATTCTATTGCATAGTGTAAAGCGAAAATACGTGTTGTTTTTATTTGTGAGATTAGATAATAATGGTTTTTGGTTTTTAACTTACTGTTCAAAGAAATAAAAGGTTAGCAAAAATATGACCTTTAATGTGTATACCAAATGCTTGAAAGAGAGTAACGTTAAAAACAAATGAACATAGCGTTTTTTTTTTTAACAAAAACAACAATAGAAAATGTAAAGTGAAAATACAATTATTTCTAAATAGTAAGATTAAAAAAAAACATTATCAAATGAAAACAAGATTTGTTATTTGTTAGGTGGACAATATTCTTTTATGTTTCTTCAGTAAGGTTTCGAAAACTTCAATGGAAGCGAATTTTGTGCGAAAGAAAAAAAAATGGAAGTCGTGTACTTCTCGCCTTACTTCGAGTTGGTTGCTTTTCCAGTAATCTGCACAAAAACCGAGTATTAGTGAAAAAACGAGTATTAGTGGACGAGTACTGCTACAAAAAGGGAGACGTGTAGACAAGGGCCACCCCGCCTTACTTCGAGTTGTTTCTTTTTATATCAAAAAGCGAGTACTGTTTTAAAGGTATATTGGTTACCACGTGTAATTTTACTTTGCATGTTAACCTAACAACGTCAGCGTTTAGCGTCACAGGCACACATCGAAGCTATCGCACTGCTAGCAACATTTTTTCGTAAAAAATATGACAATGAAACACGATTCCAAACGCCAACAAAACATTTTATAACAATTTTTGCAATTTCTATTATGTAACTAAAATTATATGAGATATTCACTACACATCGGTGCCAATAATCGCATGATCAAAATATCGAAAACGAGCGTGGATACGATTATTGGTAAAGCAGCGGACAGTATTAACAAGACGGAGACAGTAACAATAACAAGTAATTGAAAAAGATATCTTTACAGTTACACATTTAACAAATACAGATTTCTTAAAATAAACCGTTAACATCATTTAATGTTTATTGTGGATGAAAACCACAATCACAATCGATTGTTTTTTTCTTATGGTACTCACAGAACCAATAAATTTTGTTAAGATACCTCTGATCTATAAGTGTAATCAACCGTGTAACGAACACTATATTAGGATTGGACTAACCACATTCGTTCTTTTGATTAACTTAACTCTAACAACTGATTGATTATTTTTATAACATAGCTTGTCTGATTGTGTGTGTGTGTGTGTGTGTGTGTGTCAGGCCGGTTGAAGAGCCAATCAGCAAACAAAAAAACTGTTCTTATTCGTTATGAGGTGCGTTCCATAAACGGTGAAAAAGAAATATTCGAGGAAATCTGAAAACAGGAAGATTTACTTCCATACCATTTACTAACAATGGCGGACTGTGATATCATTTAATGGCGAGTCTGTTAATTTAAATCTTATTTTCTCTTAAGCCTTGTGCTAATAAAGTTCCTATTATTAAGATAATAAAATACCAATTGGTTTAAACATACAGACATACCGATAGCAGGGAACCCTGTGTTTGGATACGTATAACACTAAATTACTCGAGAATACAAGGAAAGGGTTGAAACGGACTTAGCTTACAAGCAAAAATTGAAGGAGCTTAGAAGCTCAAGAACAAAAAAAAAATGTAATGTAATGTAAGAGATTCGAAAGTAATGTAAAAGTTTAAATACGGTAAATGTAAAATATCTTGCCATAATGTAAACCATTTAGTCAAAAACGTCTGAATGACATAGGACTGACAATCAAAAAACGTTAGTAGATGATTTTAATCGACTTATGCTTTTACATATTCACAAATTTTGTTATACGCAAGACAACATCTAGTCTGGCTCCGGTGGAATTTAAACGTAGTGTTAAACTGAAGGCCCCGGACGTCGACGTGGAAATCTGTACATTCCTTACATATGATGCAGAAAGCCCTGTAGTCAAAGTTAGTTTCGGTAAGAAGATCGATTTAGTTTTAAAACTACAAAGATAAAAACCGTAACATCTTTTGTAAGATGTTACCAAAGATCTTCTTAGGAGCTAGCACATAAGAAAAGTATTGGCTGTTTCTTAAAAAAAAAGCAATTGTGCATTTTAATTTTTCCTTATTAATGTTCAATTTTTTTATTTATAACTGTTTCTTAATTAACAATCGTATAATAAATAATGCTAGATATTTGGACTATAAAGTGAATAAATAAATATTAATTGTATTTAATAAATTAAAAATTGTGGGTTTCAAACAAAAAGTCATTAAAATTAATTTTTTCGATAACCTAACAGTTTTTGTGGCACTTTATTAACACAACGTAGGCCTATGTGTCGGATTTTTGTTGTTTTAGATATTTGCAATTGCCCTAGTTTTTGTACCTAATTGTCCTAGGAGTTTATTTTAGCAGATGGCAACCCTATCTAAACTGAATGAGGTGCAAATGATTACGGTTATCAATTTATTATATCATGACATGGTTTAAAATAGTTAAATAGTCTGAAATAAGCTGTTTCGTCCCCTGAAATGAAATAATACTGAGAATAAAAATAAAGTGTAACTGAGAGGAAATTTTGACAGTGCGCCTTGAGGAGTTATAATAGTTCTTCAGATTTGTTTCAATTTACTAATGTCTGCGCTCTCCCTAATGTAACGATGTTTCGAGAGTGTAGTTGATTTGAGTGGAAAACAATTACTTGGAAAGAACGTCTTTACTTTACACGCTGTTGTATTAATTAAATTCAACATTGTCTCGAGCAAATAAACAGAGACGGCGTCATTAGTTCAAAAGTTCAAACGAAAACAAATCATTTATGAAAATGTATCCTTGAAAATCATGTTGTTAGTGACTAACCCACAGGCTCAAAATACTTAAAAATTGTCAGGACACCACAGGATAATGAAGATAAGTTAGTGTAGCCTAGTGATACGCAAATGCAACTAAAGTTATTGAGCACAGATCTTTAGGAGTTTCATTATTGGTGATGGATGTGATAATGACAGCAACGACGTATAATGATAATGATACAACTATTATTGGTGCTGACCAATTAGCTGTGAATTATTGTTGAACAGTACCCACTATTGGCAGCAAGTAAAATGCTGTAATAACAATGTTACTTAAAGAAGATAACATTCAGCATTACAGAACACCCACAACACAATATTTTGTAAAGACTAATTTATAATAAACACATTAGTAGTTTATAGGAAGCTTAGAAGAAGATAATATTTAGCACGATTGAAGTCAAACTAGTAATTACCAAACTAACATAATTAAATATATTTTAGAATTTTCGAACATTTTGCCTACTTGACAACTGTTGAGACGGTACTTTACTGTCAAGAATATATGTAAAAAATTGGTCAAAACTTCAATTAACTGATCCAATTGTTTCGTAATACGAAAAAAATTAGGAAAGTAACGTCGAATTTCACAATAAAAAAACTTAATCTTATTCTCGGCGTTTATCGGCTACTAGTAGATTGCACTCTTATAGTCAAGAATTAGAAATACAAAATAAGACTGTCAAGGTAACACATAAGCAAATGTTGCCTTAAAGTTGTTTAATGGAACATTAAAAAATGTTACTTCGCTCAGACGGACTTCCGAGACAGTTCATTTTAGAACCGCATTGCCGAGAATGAAATGAAGTCTGGTTTTTTGAAGTCTTGTTTCTTATTTCTGAATCTAAAAAATCTAAAAATCATTTGTTGTATGCTATACGCGTATGAATTTTGGCAGAAAAGTTTATGTTTGCAATAAAATTTATATTTTCTTTGGCGGTTTTTATTGTCTGTTTAAAATTTAATTTAAAAGGCATACTGACAGTACAATTAAATTGCCTGTTTTAGATTAGTACAGCTTCATAATTTAAGTTATAGATAATTAATTTTATAATAAATAATTAAAGCCAGTCGTTAAGAAAAAAATACGTGATGGCGATTTTTATATTTTTGTATTCAAGCGTTTCTGTAACTTTATATCTAAATTATCATATCAAAAATTTGTTATTAAAAATTGTAGTATTGTAAACTTTTCACACGTCTTCACACACAAGTTTTAATTTATGGGAAGTAATTGAACGAGCGAAAAGGGTTGTCAGTTTTAACTCGACCTTTTGACATTAGTGTGTCTGTCTATCTATCTATCTATGTGTCTGTTGTCCATCCGTTTGGAGTACGTCGCACGATAACGTTTCAATGCATCAACCGATTTTCGTAAAACTTGGCATTCGTGACTTACAGAGCCCTGTTTCTGAGACTAATCTCCTCCAAAAATAGACTGGCAAGGAGCAAAAATTTGGAGGCAAAGATTTTTGAAAAAAATCACATGTCCATGTGGGATTAAAATTAAAGACAATTTAAATAAAAACCTGAATTTAGTATCCAGACTTGGAAAATTTCAAAATTTTGGGGTATTAAGACGCAAGAAGTATACAAAAATCTTGAAAAAGTCGGAAAACTCCAAATGGGGTATCCAATTAAAGGTAATTTAATCTACAGTCTGAATACAGTGTTTACGTTTGCAGACTTCAAAGTTGTGGGATATCATGGTCCCAAAAGTGTATAAAAAATTTTGGAAAAACTTAACAAATCCATGTGGGGTATCAAATTAATCAGAATTTTAACCACAACTTAAAATATACTGTTTACGTTTGAAAATTTAAAAATTTTAGTACACCGAAACCCAGAAAATATATTACAATTTTGGAAAAATTATAAAAACTCTTGCCGAACATGAGACTAAATAGAATGACTTTAACCAAATTCATATTTAGTATGCTGTATACTTCGAATATTTTGTCTTTATGGTCACCACAAGAAAATAATGGAAGAAAAAATAAGCTGAGGGAGCTTACTACTTAAACACAAAGACGATGCACAATTATATTCGTTAGTAGTTGTTGAGGACAGCTGGTAAGTGTTTCCGTAGTGCTACTGCCGATGATGGTGGTGGTGGGAAAGACTGATAACGACGACAATGATAACAAAATACTGACTATTACCAGTGGCGAAGCTAGTAGTTAATGAATGGGTAGGCAAAAATCTTACCTTACATTTTTTTAAGGAATCACTAAAAGGACGGTGGTTCAAATCGGACGCTGAGGTAGAGTTTGTTGTTAGTGAATGGTTCCGCAAACAGCCGTAAGAATTTTACTAGCAGGGAATCTACAGATTAGTGCAACAGTGGGACTCATGTCTTAATGTTAATGGATAATTCTTTTAAAATCGTTGAATAAAAAATGCTTTACAGCTCTAAACGTGTTTCTATTGAACAATCCTTATATAAGTCATACACAATAATATAACTGATTGAACTTCAAATTTTTACACTTGATTAGTTTCTACATATATGTTTAATGTTACAAACAATTCAAATAACAATCTTGATCATCTGTTAGTTCAGCGGAATAACAGGCACATTTTTAATAACCGCATAAAATAAACACACTTATAAACAACACAACGCTCTTTAACTTAGCTGTTGGCACCACAGAAGTGAGACATGCCTCAACGCTCTGTGTACAGCGCGGGACAATCCCCCTCCCCCGCACTTCCCTTACATGCCAGCACATTGCTTACATACGATATATACAAAAAACGCTGAGGCAAGTTCACGCTGCCTCATTCGCTTTAAACGAGCTATGCCGAATCTCACCTGTCACCATCTAGCGGTCGCTCAGTAAAACACGTTTCGGCTTAATAAATTCAACAGTCACAGTAACAATGTATAATCTTTACGTTACGTAGTTCATACGTATTCATAATTTTTATTCTACAGAATTTTTTAGGGTAGGCATTGCCTCAATTGCCTCCATGTAACTTCGCCACTGACTATTACTCTTATTGTTAATGAGTAGTGGGTTATTGTAGAGAACTATCCATTATCAAAATAAAAGTAGGTTCTTCATTTCATTTACTGTCGATGCAGACTTCGTGATATTTTTTGTCCACTGTTGAAAAATAAAGCATATGTTGTTGTTTATACCACGTTTTTGGTACATAGTGTTACGACATTACAGAACAATCTGCGTGTTTCTCGAATGTTCCAGTAGAACCGGCTGTAATGTCGTGTGCGTACGTAACTCTCAACGCATTAGCTAGACTGCGCAAGAATTCACGCGGCCGCGCGCACTGTGTCAAGGCCGCAATGAATTACGCTCTAATGTTTTCCTTTATTGCTGATGCCTAGTAGTATCGACTATTCTGGAACAATTCTGCTATCTATTTAAACGACGACAGCTGCGCTTAGCAGTCAGTTTGAATTGCGGTTTATTGGAGTGCGGTTTGTAGTATTATGTGTTTTATAATTGTCCGGTACTCTATTAGTGGACATTTTTATGGCGTATGAACAATTTTTATTTGATTTGTTGTAAGAGACTATCTTGTTAATTACAAACTGTTTAATTGTGATAATTAAAGGTAAATTAAAGTGATTAGTGACTTAATTGGTGTCTTGTTTTTTGTTTTCCACTGTACCATACGACGATCAGTTAGACCGTCATGACAATATATTTCAACGGCGTTTGTCACCATCATCAACCTAAGTTACCACCATGATCAATCAAAATTAATTTGGCAATAAAGAAGTGGTATAGATAAGATCACGTGTTTTTTTAACGAAAAGTCGACCTACATGTTTCTGCACTTTTTCTTTTATGCCCTCAGTTTGACAATAACAACGTCACTGTAACGTGTTGCTGTTTCACTTTTGATTATTTTAATTACTGAAAGACTGATGAAAGTTTACGCAATCAGTTTATTTGACAATAAAGCCACTGACAACGGATGACATGAGCCACATACAATGGTTGTAACCGGAGGCAACTGGCAAGCGATGGCCGAGATAAAAATGGTTTAAACTTATCCTAGAGAAATTTCTCAGTTTGTTGGTCAGGTAAGTGGTTTCATAAGATCTTTGAAGTACGTTCCTCAACATCAAATTTTTTACTTTAACACTTCGAGATATGCGGTATTTTAAAATATATTTTTGATGCTACGAAAACATAAAAAATGTACTAGACTGCTGCAGAGTCTTTAACTAAGAAATGAGGTAATTAGGTACCGAATTATTAAATTTCTACCTACAGTTACACACTGAGCGAGTGACTAGTGGCGTACGTAGTGTTTTAGCATCCGCAAAAACATCAAAAGTGTTTTAACGCGCTGTGCTTGTCGCAGCCCTAGGAAGGCAGTTTTTGTTATTAATTAGCAATCACGTGTTTGCAGAACAAGGAGGTTAGAGTGCGGGTTCTAGCTGCATACAGGTAGCGGCTTCCCCTGGAGTCTGTTAACAGAAGCTCAGAGACTTGCTAGCGGGGCGCCGTGGAGCATGCTTTCACAAGGAGGTGAGGCCAACCACGCGGGAGCCCAGTGCAGCCGAGCCAATTTTGGTTTTGTATTTGAGACAAGCGAGGGCTCAAAGACATGTGCTAGAATGTGATTCCAAGCATTAGCTCAAGGGTTCGGTTGGAAAAATTACCGGTTACTGTCAATAATGTCAACTTTGAACTGTACGGATAATGAAATAAGCCCGTTGGCAGGGGATTGTAACCGCTATCGGGTAGGTACGCAGCTGCTTCCTCGTAATAAATCAAAATAACTTTTACTTGCAACGTATACATTTTAATTTTCCATATGATTTATTTGCATTAGTCAGTATAAACAGTTTACGTAAACGAATAAAGTACCCAGCTTCCAGTAATTTGTTTTTAATTGTGTAATTAGACACTGTAATGATGACAACGTGGCTTTCCGTGTAATATAATTTTACAAGTCATAAAAACTACAATTTATAACAAGAACCTTTACTGCAGTCGCTTGTTTACTTCAAGGTTCAGATCGTTTTGCATGCGTCGCCGCTAAATACCGCCTCATACGGTATAAATTAACTGACTATTTAACTAACGAGTGTAGGTCTGCATAATGTTACACGTATAGATGTCACGCGATGTTGATGGTTCTGAATCTTATGTTCCTCGATTTTAATGTACGCGGATGTCACATGTGAAGTCAATTTATGCCAATTTATCCCATTCGATGAATTGCAGCTACAAGGCGCTAACGTAACACGTTCAACTGTAGCAAAATTGAATCTGCCAACTGTTCAATTTTTTTTCCTTAAGGAAGTGAAGTAGGTTAAGTAGGTCATGTAAATGTATTGGGTTTAGAGATTGTGAATGTACCGGGTCAAAAGCTGTGAATATCTGGAAACTTTTCAGTTGAAAATTCTGATATGAAAATAACTCATCGGGTACAAAAGCAAATCAAGTATACCACGAGGTTTCTATGTTGTGGCTAAAACCTCACTAGATAAATATAAAAGCAATATAATATTTCACTGCAAGGCAGTGAGATGAGGCGGGGAGGTAGGAAAACTAGGAGAGAACCAATTAGCAATATGATCATGGGAAATCTGTACATATTCTCAAGCAAGAATCAGTTGTTGAGATAGCAGATCACTGCAATGATTTCGTCACGTAATGCAAATAGGGGAAAGAAAGCTCACTATGGAAGGGCGCCTAGACGGATAGAGAGGATAAGGAAGACTGACACTGATATTGGATAGACTATATTGAGTTGGCTAATAAAAGGAGAAAGATCGTGTTGTTAGAGATCAAACGCCTCGTCCAGGATAGAAGAGAGTACTCTATCGGAAACGGCTGAAGAATCATGACGCTTGAGGCAAAAAGGGATGGAAAAGAATAAGAATAAGAATAAGAATAACAATAAGAAGAAGAAGAAGAAGAAGAAGAAGAAGAAGAAGAAGAAGAAGAAGAAGAAGAAGAAGAAGAAGAAGAAGAAGAAGAAGAAGAAGAACTCGTTGATATATACTGTCTAGATCAGCCTTGTAAATAATACAAATGTTTTGCATGAATGAGCCTAGTAAAAGGTGTATTCCTCAATCTCACACTTTTGTACATGTCAAAGTTTTGTATATCACATCGGTAAGATGCGCAGTCGTCTGTGCAATTCGTGTCCAGAGGTATACGAGAGGTGGAGGTGACTACTTGGCGCGCCGTGCCACACCAGTCGTGTTGTATACCTCGAGACTGTCGGAGCCTAGCTTTCCAGTACGTGCATACAAAGAAAATTTCATTACAAGAGTATTTTTCAGTACTCCATTCGTTCAACAGTGTTTATCAGTTTTGAATACAATACTTCTGCAATGCCTCAACCGAAATCTTCACACCGATTAGGAAGAGGAATAGCTGTAAGAAGCCAAGGTAAATGTATCATAATGAACGTGTTTAATAAGATTAACGGCGAAAATCCGGACATGCACATGTCAGAAATTAAAAACCATGTTGCTGGTCTGTGTGGAATATCGGTTCACGTTTTAAGAAAAATTCTGTCGGAATCGAAAAAAATGCGTTAAAACGAAACGTTTACTACACCTGGGAAAACTCGTAAACGAACTAACAAGAAAGTTAATACAGATAACTTTCAAATTAGTGCATTACGAAATATAATTCACAATTTTCACATTACACATAAAAAGTTGCCTTCTTTAAGAAAATTAATTTTGGTTTTGAAAACGGATTACCGGAGTTGCAGTTTAACTTTACCCACGAAACTTTGGTTTAAATGGAAAAAGACAAGCGATAATCGAAAAATTTTGATTTAAAAACACGATATTCCTTTCAAACGAGTAAATTACTTACGGAAAATTCAGGAATATAGAGAAGAAGGAAGAACGATAGTTTTTTCGGACGAGTCATATATCCATTCCACACATGTGAAGAGCTATTGTTGGTCAGACGGGCCGGCCAACGGTTTTAAGAAAAATATTTCTAAAGGGCCTAGATTAATAATAACCACTGCTGGAAGTGAAGGCGGGTAAGTGCCTAACGCGCGTTTAATTTTTAAATCGGGCCAAAAATCGAGCGACTATCATAACGATATGGATGCACTCAATTACGGAAAATGGCTTAGAACGCAACTGATAACTAATCTTACGCCACGTTCTGTGTTGGTAATAGACAACGCGCCTTATCACAATAAATTATTGAAGCGATCTCCAAATTTAAATCAGCGAAAGGAAAAAATGTTAATGTGGGTACAAAACAGAAATATAGACCTACTATGTTCGGAAAAAATGTACAAAGCGGAACTATATGAGTTGATAAAACTAAATAAGAAGCGTTACGATGAATATTATCTTGATAAAATAGTCGAAGAAAATGGTCATGCCATATAAGATTACCGACCTACCATCCTGACCTGAACCCTGTCGAATTAATGTGGGCGAAAGTCAAAAACGAAGTGGCAGGTGAAAACGTAACTAATAATTTGGTAGAAGTAAAACAAAGGGTAGATCAAAAATTGTCTGATCTTTTGCCAGAGAATTGGAAGAAATTCTGTGATCACGTTTTAAAAATTAAATAAGATTATTTTGAATCTGATAGAGTTGTAGACATGCAAAAAGACTCTAATTATAACAGACAACCATAGTGATACTAGCGATGATGAGACTGACGATGAAAATTTAAGCGAACAGAATCGTCAAGTGAAGAAGTTTACGACATGGACGGTATTGAACCTTTAGATTAAAATTCATCCAAGGTAAGTCTACCCGTAGACTTATTTATAACTTTTATTTAATACGTATTTATTGTGTTGTATTTTATATTATTTTTAATTGTATTGTTTGATTTATGTTAAAAAGAAGATAAAAATTAACATCTAATTACAATAAATTTATTGTAATAAAAAACTGAAATTATGGTAATAATAAAAATAATTTAGTAAAAAAAAAACCAAAAACAAAACAAAAAAATAAAATTATAGTACAAAATGCGTTTTATCGTAAACACAAAGTCGCATTGTGCTATCTCAGTTGAATTGAGTAGTGGAACTGCTGGTTGCTGGCATGTGCGTGTGTTTGTGTGAATGTAGTTGTGTGTCCCTTCCACCGAAAAATTCTCCCACCCAAATGGTATGGGAGTATACAATCTGCGCGAACAAGTGATATACAAAACTTTGACATACCTTACTTTACTTTTACTTACTTACTTACTTTTACGTTACTTTTTATTTTAGTTAACATTCATTCATGTACTGGTTTTATCATTTTTCGCAGTGCGTCTGAGAATAATATGAAAAACATACAAACGTGGACTGCGTGTGTGAAGAGCAGTGAGAAAGGGGTTTAATTCGTAATCTGGTAATACCAGGCTGAAAGAGACTACACCGAATAAAACGGGAATATGACGTTGCTTGATGTAGGCGGAGTGCGGAAGATTGGCTCTCATGTTTTGGCCACTCAACACCTACCGGCCGTTACCAGGTGTCTTGAAGACATGTGAGTCACCAAGAGTCATCAGAGTAATGCATGACGTGGGACTATTGTTGCCCCGTAAACTAATTGGATCCTACTCCAGTTTTATTCATGCTAAAAACGATAGTTTATTCGGGTGTTGTAGTTACCTTAGTAGGGTATTTTATTAGAGTTAGAGTTAGTATTCTCTTCTGGGTACTCTACTGTTTGTGCGTTGTAGAGCACTTGGGTATTGCTAGCTGTGACGTTTGAGTGAAGTAAAAATGTTATCCATACATAAGTTAGAATTATGAAAAAGTGTGCAAGCAGAGTCAGATAGGCCTACATGTGTTCAAGAACCGCTCAAAAATACGTGTAATTTTTTATTGCACAATCTTAGCGCATTCTTGATTGCACGAGTATATCTGAGGATTTTCATTTTCTGATTGAACTCAGCCATTTAACATGTCATCTTCTGGTCACTTCGTTTTTAGGAATGTTTAGACAATCAATCACAAAGCGGTGACCGCTCTACCAGGTACGTAGTCGACTGAAAGTATTCTGTTTTTACGATCATAGTACGCAGGCGAGAAGGAAAATTCTTGCGTTAGTTGTAGGAGAGTGGTAGAGTAGTTTCCCACAAGTGAAAACACGCTCTACTCTACCAGCTACTAGCTGCTCTATACACGCCTGTACTTTATTGAGCACTTATACGTGTATAGTCACTCGGCTGATTGTACTACTAGAGTAAACAGACGTTTAAGCTTGCTAACTCTTACTTTCTGTCTTCGTCGCCGTCGTCCCTTTCGGCGTCTAGACCATTCTTAGTTTAATTACTCTCCTGTTTTCCATTATGTTAACGCGCTCCATTGCCTGTTGTTTTATTTATTCTATACTATTGTTCGTAGAAAATATATTTAGTTCAACTCTTATACTTTCATTGCGTTTTCACCCTTTTACCGATCACGTTTTACTAGCCTTAAATACTTTATTTCACCTGTGTGTGTTAGGTGTTTTCCTTCCTTGTTATTGATCATGTTTCATTAGCGTTTGTGAGAACACGCTCTACCATTACTTTATAAAATTTCATTTTTGGACTAGATTTTTGTTTTCAATTTTTAATGTTCCTTTTATCGTTCCACACATGGTGGAAAGATATATGTTTAATTTTGTATTTTATTTTAATCATCATTATATCGGTAACTTATATCATAAGCTAGAAAATTAAAATGTGGCACCTGTTCTGAAACTTTTATCCTCAAATACTATTTTACAAACGTACAGGGATTTTCTTTCTAAAAGCCATAACTTCTGTTTTCTTATAAGATATTTTAAAATTATCTGTCCCACATCTATCAAGCGGTGAATAAATCTTTGCATAACATGTTCAAAATTCTGAAGTATTACCTGATCAACAACGAACAACAGATTATTTATACACCTATTTGCACGTGTAATTTAATCGCCGAGTTAACTTCAACATCCCACTGCCTGATCGAATCATTCAACTGTACATTAAACAATTTAGGAGAAAGACTGTTAGTCAACATCGGTTCGGTCTTTCGTCCTTCGGTATTGTTATAATACAGTTACTTACTTGTTATGTTTTCTTAAGCCGTAGACACCCGCAGGAAAACTCTTTTTGTCTTGGCGATAGGAATTATAATACTCTTATAAATGAGCAGCAATGAACTTATTGCAAACATGCTGTTCCAGTAAGAAACGTGACACGTAAACGCTTATAAGATAATGTATCCGTTTTTTTTCAACGATAAACAAAATAAGTAATACAATTAGTAATGTGGAAGGTGATTTTGTATCCGTTCAACGTCTTTTTCTTGTTAGCAGGCAAACGCATCCATGAAAACTCCATTTGTCGTGTAGTTGAAACATAAATTATCAAACCCATTCATGTACAAGCCCAGTAATGAGGAATTGTCAGCTTATCAGTCACACTGTATTGTTCACACCATCTAAGTGTTTAGAAGAGTATGGAAGGAGATATTATAGTTTATTATTGAAATACAGTCATCATTATTTTTTAATAATTCAAGTTTGATAGTTCAATAAATCAAAAATTTGTATATATGTTTCATTATAAAAATTTGCAGTTATATTTTTTCGAAAGTAGTAAGTGAAGAAATTTAAGAATATTAAAAAGAAAGAGAATTATTATCAACAAGGATAAAATGTAGACCTCATTGCCTTTAAATGCTTGGACACTAAGCTAACAAAGAAAACGCTTTACTGTTTGCAGTTTTATAAAAGGCTGCAGAAAGAGAGCTGAAGATAGAGTACAGGGAAGTATGTACCAAGATAGTCTAATTAAAATCAAAGAATGACACTAAACAACTAGAGCTAGGGAAAGAGAGCTAGAATTTCAGACATTGGAGAATAAGGCAAAGCAAGGAAAAATTACAGATAATTATGGTAAATACTTTTTCATTTGCATACAATTTAAGTTTATAATATACTACGGAATATAATAACTGATAATGTAAATACTGAAGTTTAAAGCACATAATCATATTTATCTTGGTATAGTAAAATGTTGTCGCTTTTAGATTTTTGAAAAATTATTTTTAAAAGAATTCATTCAATTTCACTAGTTATTTATGTAAGTGAAATATCATGAAAATAGTGTAAGAAAAAAGAAAAAGCCTATTTTAGTTCGGAGGAACTAAAATTTAACAATAAATTAAATGTACAAATAGTAAAATAAATGTTTGAAAAAAGGGTATAAGGGTATATAGTGAAATGAGGGTTTTGAAAAAAGTTGAAATGTGAATTAAAGTAAGCAAGGAGAATAGAAAAAACAGCGAACTGAACAGAGGAAAAATGAAATGTCATTATACAGTATTGTGATTTTTTCAGTGAATTAATTTACATAATGTACGGCGAGTTGATATTATAATTTATTTTTGTCTTGTTTATTTTTGGTTTTGATTTAGAAAAAAAAGAGAATTACTTAAGATGACTAGTAAGCAGCTCAGAAAAACACTAGACACAGCTAAGCGGATTGGAATAATTTTTTTTATGCATGCAGGCTTTTCTTGATTTTAAAGAATTACTGTGTGTTATTATTTTTTTATATAACTGATGTTTACTTTTATTATGTTTTTAAGTGTTTTTACATGCTACGTAGAACTGTAGAACTACGAGGGAATGTTGGCGATATACTATACAATTACATACGTTTCGTGATAATAAGGACGTTATGATATTGGTAATATACTGTAAATTATGAATATTAAATAACAAATTATTATAAATAATAATAATAAATTATAAATAATATAAATTATTTTGTATAGTTTATTGATAGTAAACAGATAGTGTAGAAAATTAAAATTTTTAATTTCGTAAAATAAATTAGTTTGAATAGTCTAATTATTAACTTTCTTGGTCTTTTTGTCATTAAGTTTTTAAATAATTATTTGTGCGTTTTTTTTTAAACTAGCGTCATAACAACCTCATTATTGGTTTCCAGTTCTTTTAGATTGGATAAACGATACGATTTACAAAAACAAAAAACTCGTGATATATTAGCAGGATGTTAGGAAAAAGTGTTACTTAACAGAAGACAACGTACTGAGACACATATTTTTAATAAAAAAATTAGAACATTCAAGCGTTAACGGAACTGATTTTTTGTGGGTGTCTGGTTATATTTAGGATCTTAAAACTGGACTTCTTCGCAATAGCCGGAGGCAGGTTGCACCAGACAAGTTTTTTAACTCTTAATAGCACTTATACATTCTAAAAGTTTTTATTTTTCGTCATTGTACCGTTAATGTGTTGGTGTACTTAATGAATATGTAAAAAAACAACAAATCTACAAACAAATAAATGACTTCTGCTGCCCTCACATTAGTTATTGTCACGTTTCCTTTTCAGCTTTGCAACGTCGTTTTTCCGATGAATTACAGTTTTTTATTTAAAAAAAAAACAACAACAAAAAATGCAATAATTTCCTAACAAAGTCATAGATACTTTTTCAATCACAAAATTAAGTAGTAAGTACCGACTGGGTTGTGACTGCTATACATTACATATTTGTATCATGAAGTTTTAATACAATTTTAATTTCTAAATTAGAAAAAAACTAATTGTCGAGAAAAATTATTCTATTCACTAAGTAAAAAAATATGTTAGTTCTGCTCACCAATGTGTAGGTAACTGGATTGTAAATATATCTTTCTAATAAAAAACAAAAAAAGAATAGCGCCTACACTATTCGAGTGTTACCTAGATGAACACGATTATTCGATCACATCACATTTGTTGCCGTCTTAAATCTTCTTGGATCAGGAATGAATTTTACTCCAAAAGATCGCAATTAAGCACCAGTTATTGTGGTTATAAAATGTTTTCTTGCCATAAGTTAACATTTGGAGAGTAAATTTAGTTGTTACACTGATTAGTTTTGTTTAAAAATACACTGATACAAAAACTTTAAGTTACTTTCGCTTAAAAGGCAACACAAAAATTTATATCACGAACGAAAACACTTATTAGCACTTTTTGATTTTTCGAACACTGTCTTCTATTGTGAATTGGTAAGAGGAACTACAAACAACAAACAGAACAGACTGTGTATTGCCTGCATAAAAAATTTGTCATGTGCAGATAATTGATTGTCACTGTAATTCTGTTTACAAACATTCTGTTTAGTAGGTATGAATATTTGCACATCATATATTAATCTCTATAATTTGCGTTCCAGGATTGTTCCGGTTTTTTCCAAATACATACTTCTTACTTAATACACTTATAATAAATTTTGTAAATATAAACGCAATTTTGTATTGGTACACATAAGTGAGATTAACGCACCAACACATTGGCATTAATTTTTTCGGGTGTAGACGGACGACGACGTTCAAGTGTCTGAGATTATTCTGGAGGCGTGAAGCGGAGTGCGGGATCAGCATGGCGTAACCATAATTTACATTTGTGTCTCAGGCTAGTGCTGCGGTAAGGATTGTTGTGTCGCAGAAGGACCCTACTTGTAACAGGCGTCGGCAGCAATGGTAATAAGGGTAGAGTAGGCAGGGGGGTTGGGCACTTCAATCAGTGATGTCACAAACAGCTGACTAGCCTACACGTGACAAGAGAAACACTTTATCTGTTATTGTTCTCTTGAGACAAGCGACTCCTTGCGTCTTCCACTAAATAACTGGCAAGGGAGTTATACTGGCCTCTTCTTTACTTACTTACCTTAGCTGCATACGTAAAGACGTTGCCTTCCCGTCTACTACGCAATTCCCTAGTAATATCTTTGCTGATACATTGCACAATCAGTTCAATTTTCTTTTGTAAATTGTGTATACACGCCGCACGGCGTAATAATTCCTTACACATTAAATTTACGCAAACATCTAGTGAACCCTGGTATTAACATACAACGAGATATTTGAATGTGTTGTTCTTTCCTGACGACTCGCGTATAATTCAAAATACAGAATCTGTTTACAAAAATGTGGTTTTAAGCTTCATCAGATTTGAAAACCATACAACATGAAAATCCCCACTATAAAAACAAAGGTAACTCATTTGGAGGCGAGGAACCAATAAGAACAAAAATAATTATTAATGATCAAATTCTAGAACAGGTGAGCCATTTTAACTATTTGGGAAATGATATTGGCTATGATAGGAATTATGATAATTGTGTTAAGTTAGGTAAGTTCCAGACGATCTGTGGGAAAATCAACCGTATTTTTATAAAGACGATTATTACATTGAGATACAAAATTAAAGTTTTACAAAGTTATGGCGGTCCCTGTACTCTCCTACGGGTATGAATTATGGACAACAACCAAGAAAAAAGACAGTAAAATACAGGCCTCGGAAATGGCGCTCTTAAGAGGTGTTGAAAGGTGTTGTAACTTGATGGTATAAAGAATGATACCGTTTTTTAACTTGAATTTAAAGGTTACAATCAACGTAGAAACTTACAATCAATCAAGCAATCAGTCAATCAAACTTACGTAGAAGGTTACAATCAATCAACCTAGAAAGAATGTCAGCTTCCAGACTGGCCAAGCAAGTTTGGAAATACAAGCCTATAGGGCACAGGTGTGTGGGTAGACCCATGAAGAGATGGGTGGAAGATCATTGAACGCGTAACAGGCAGCACCTGCCTATGGAGTGTTGTGAAGATGATGATGATGAATAAATTTAGGGAATAATGTAATTTTTTTTGCCCATGATTATAGAAAAAAATTGTCAGCCCTAGAAAACGAATGCTTTCTACATTGTTTCCTGTAAGGAAAATGTTGTAGTTAAATAACTTTATATTGCCGTACCATATTAAAGTAGTGCTCTGTGTGTGTACCATTAGCACAAATAGCCTTCAATAAATCATCTTAAATTATCAACGTGTCAAGGCTTAGGGGTACTATCTTGTTCCTGCACCATTTCTCTCGCCAACTTGCTGACGATCGCGTCGTCCAATGGCTCTTCTCCCTTGGGGTTTATAAAATTACCGATTAAAACAAAACAAGAGTATTGTCTATTTTTGGGAAATGGTCTCTCCACTTGTTTCTACAGGATGTTATTCGATATACTGTCTAATAAAAGTCGGTCAAACTGAACTGCAGTGTCCATGTCTTAACAGTGTACACGCATAATGTAGAGTCAATATTGCAGATCTGCACTCTAATTCTTTTTTAAAGAACAGGGTCTCTCTAGGGTCTCTCTCTCTCTCTCCCCTCCATATGGATGCAGGTACCATGTTAACCTTTAAAAAGGCTTAACTGCAGAATAGTATGTTAAGTTTCGCCGTGGCCTATTTTTTTTAAACTTTTCTCGAACCAAAGGGCGGCAACATTATATAAGAAACTACAGCCAATTACAAAAAGACTGTATTGCGCAAAAAAAAATCAAGTACATAGATAATGTCAACATTGTTTTCGCTTTTACAGCACTAATACATATTTCATTACTAATTAAAATGTATGGTTATTTAACTAACTGGATCTAGAGGCAAACTATGCAGGCAGGCACGTTGGTTTCAACGTGATTCGGCGTTCACGTTGCATTTGGCGTGCCCGGATCTCCGTGTTGCCATTAGCCGGTACATTTCGTTTATTCAGTTCACTTTTGAGTTTTCATTGGGCATCTAGGGTTTTGCTCCAGTAGGACACATGGTCTTCCAGCGGGAACCTTGAGTTGGGGGTGATGTCGACATTTTTACAGTCTCTGTGGCAAAATAAGGCATTTTTACAGTCTCTGTGAGGTCCCCCTCAGCCAGAGTTGGTAGTTTTATCAGCTAATTATCCCACCCATCATTCTTAAGGCGGGGTTGTCATCCCAGTGAAACATTAAAACGCTGCCAACCAAAATCAACTGTGTACTGATTCAAGAATAAGTACTTGCCTTGGCAGTATTCCAAAGCGTAATTATAAGTTTCTTCCTGAGGAGGTGTGACTGTAAAAAAAACATTATTCTTCTGCGGAATACACAGGAAAACATATTGAATATGCGTCGTGGACGAGTCATTTGAGTAGTCCAAAGACGTTAGGATTCATACACACCAAAGCGTGTACACACGTACATTGATACACTACAGTTTTTACACTTCAATGCAGTTCCACTCCATAATTACTATTTACGTTCACATATTATATTGATTTCTGAAATTTATTCATATGACTTGGAAGATATAAAAAAAAACAATCACAATATTTTAATTACATCCGGGAGATTTGCACCTGTGGGACACACGGACTTCCAGCGGGAACCTTGAGTTGGTGGTGATGTCGACGACATTTTTACGGACTCTGTGGCAAGATAAGGCACACTGTGTCCCCCCCCTTCAGCCGGAGTTGGTAGTCGTATCACCTAATTATCCCACATCACTCTTAAGGCGGGGTTGTCATCCCAGTGCAACATTAAAACGCTGCCAACCAAAATCAACTATATACTGATTCAGGAAGGTGTCCCTGCTGTGTTACAAAGAGTAGTCTTCAATTCCCTCCTGAGGAGGTGTGAACTGTAAACAAAAACATTATTCTACTGCGTGCATACATATTGAATATGCATCGCAGACGAGTCATTTGAGTAGTACAAAGACGCTAGAATTCATACACACGAAAGCGTGAACACACGTACATTCGTACACTACAGTTTATACACTTCAATGCAGTTCCAGTCCATAATTGCTATTTACGTTCACATATTATATTGTTTCTGAAGTGTATTCATATGTCTTATGTAGAAGAAGATATAAAAAACAACAATCACAATGTTTTAATTACATGACAGCAACTTAACCGAGCACTTGTTCCTAATATTTATTTGTGCTTATTGTCACTAAATAACGCTCTTGAAACTGAAAAAACCTAACGTTTCATTTGGATATAAAGGTATCAAACAAGTCTTTATCTTTTAACAGATCAGGACGTAGTTGCATGCGGCAGATCGAAATAATGGAATTTGAAAGCTGCCGAACGTGCGAACGAAGTTCTCGGTAATGTCAGGACCGAGTATTAGCATTGCCGGCTGGTGTTCGCCTTGGAATTCCATTAAAACCAGCGCCCACTGACCTTTCACCTCGGTATCTGAGTAACTTCTTGTTTTTCTCTGGCTGCCACATACTGTCGTATTATAAAAAACATAAATCACCAAAAATTAAATAAAAAACGTTTATTCTCTATAAAACCGTAAGTAACAACATGTTAAGTCGAAGCAAGGCCGTTTGAGTTGCGCGGATTAAATAAACATGTAATATAAAATTCAGATACACATAATTAGTTTGCTGGCGATGCCAACGGAAAGTATCATATGTGTATAATTACGGGTATTCAGGGAAATCTTGATGTGTATTGTAAAAGTATACTCGTTTATATTGTAAATTGGAGTACTTATTCTTCACCGACCTTGAAGTCAGAAATTTAATTGGCAAAACAAATATGTGCTGGATGTTATAGCTGGGATAATTACCGGATTAAACAGGCATACGTTCACTCTCTCTCTCTCTCTCTCTCTCTCTCTCTCTCTCTCTCTCTCTCTCACAACACACACACACACATAACACACACACACACACACACACACACACACATCATACGCACGAACTCAGAGGCCAACAGGATAGGACGACGCCTTAGGCATCCTGCAGGTGTATTTATAGTTCGAATCAGAGGTTCAAGTAAGTTAGGAAATATCGTTAATTTTAATTCTGACAAGAACATTTTGAGTGCTTAATGCCTTTCACTAGATAAATAGGCTAACAACGTTAAAATTTTCAATTGTTATTTACAAAATATTATTGACTCTTTTTTTTAATCAAACATTTTATTTTTATGTCAGTGATTAAAGACGGTACTAAGTTAATTAGTAAATAAATTCGGTAACATAAATTAAATTTCATATAAATGAATAATTCAATAAGGGCCTGTGACTTATTACAACAGAATAGAGAAAAAAAGGCAACCTTGTAAACCTCAATAAATTTATTTAATTAATTATTCATGTTTTCGTCACGAATATAACAATTTTAACAAAAATGATACTCGTTTATAGATAAATAAAACAAACCCCAAAATGCAAGAGTGAAATAGTCCGTACAATGCACCCGTTCAACCGAAACTTATTCTCACGATTCAACAACACGTGTTCTAAAGACCGGGATTTAGAGGGTTCCACGCTTATTAGTTTTTCGACATGTATAAAACACACACACACACACACACACACACAAATAAAGAATAATTTTATAAAATTAATAATTTTCCACTTGTGGACCGTTAAAAATTAAGAAACATACTTTTGATAAAAGATTTATGCTATTTTTTGAACACAAATTACCCTTATTTTTATAACCCATATTTACATTACCGTTTACCCATCTTTTATAAAAGTATTGTGTGGGAGTCTATCCAAAAATATCCTTCATAAAAATCCATGATCGTAATAGATTTTATATAATATAGTCGCATAAGATGTCTGTATTATCGATATAGGGTCAACTCGCACGCATCGATAATAAGAAGTGTTAACTGAGCTTCGTAGACTAGAAGAAGGCTATTTGAGAATGAACTGGTGATAGTTGACGTATGAAAATTATATAGCATTTACATTGAACTTATCTTATGATTGGTGAATGACATCATGAAAAGTTGTTTACACCAACGGTGGTTTAAAAGGCGTTTACAAAAAAGTAGCCTTTAGTAGTTGTTGAAGTATTAAAAGTGAGCTGAAAGAGTCGATAAAATAGACTGCGGAGGAGTCCAAAATAGATTCTGGCAAATTCCATTGTGTGTTGCGCACTCTCCGTTGTTACTCAGATCTGCACTATCTCTACTTCTCTCTACTCGTTCTCTCTCTCTCTCTCTCTCTCTCTCTCTCTCTCTCTCTCTCTCTCTCTCTCTCTCTCTCTCTCTCTCTCTCTCTCTATTGTTTTCGACTCCTACGTATCCGTTTTTGGTGCTACGTCTGAAGCCACTCAAGGATGTGTAGTGTATTCAACTACCAGTGACAATTGGAACATCTAACCCACAAGAGCGCGCTCAGATAAGCGTTGTCGGTAGACCTACTGCATAATTTTTACAGTATATTTATTCTTTCGCTTAATAATATTTTCATTTAGCATAATGTCTTCAACGAATCTGAGTGTGCATGTTGTTGATGCATATAGATAACAATATGAAAAATATGACAATATGATGCATATAAAAACATAGATATAAGTCTCTCTCTCTCTCTCTCTCTCTCTCTCTCACACACACACACACACACACACACACACACACACACACACACACACACACACACACACACACACACACACACACACACACACACACAACACGACACACGTGAAAATAAATAAAATTTAAAAAGTTGTAATATCTTTAAGTGATTGAACAAATTTCCTGAAATACTGGCTACTTTAAACAAGTCTTCCAAAACGGGAAAGTTAATCTGGCAAAAGTGAGATACTGTACCAAATGATTGGCAACCAGGTCAACGCCAAAGTATAATCTCAATGTCAAGACGTTATCATTTGAGAGAGAAGACGTCGGAATCAGAGGGCTGGTGTATGCATCTCACGTCTGACGGTATATAGAGGCAATTGTGTTTCAAGGCGGAAATGTGTGACGTGGAAATATTGTGTTTCGTTTGTCTCTGGGGTTGGTTTGCTCACGTTCTGTTACGTTTTATTTCGGGTTTCGAGATACCAGAATAGCTTTCGGACGTGCTCAAGTATTAATCATTTGATCTCTTCTCTGCCTCGCAGGCCTGTTGTTCCTTTCGACAGGACATTCTAAGGAAATTCTAATCCTAAGCAATCATTGTTTGTTCTTCGTCTTCTGAATATAATACAGCCTACTTTAAAGTATATTCTCAGTCTAATTACTTTAAACAATTATTAATTCAATAAAACAGACACTCACACTCACTCACACACACACACAAGAGCGCGCCCTCACATATGTATAGTCGTCTACTGTGTATACTCAGTTTGTATATTATAGTCCAGATAATCAGTCAGACAATACTGTGTATAGTCTACAATATACTCAGTTTGTATACTAGAACTGTTTCCATTCAATATGGCAACTTGATCAATTATATTTGCCTTTAATACTTATTTAGCTGCATAAGCTATACACATATATGTGTCCAACAGTTTTTAATGAATATGGAATTTGTTTAAATGCAATTCGATTAACTTAGCTAGACACACTATCAATATTTGGTACGAATTCTCACATTTTAACAATAAGATGTTAAGAAAACACATACCACTTACATTGCATTGCATTATGTGTGCGGGGTGTCTTTGCACCCGTGGCTTGACTGCAGCATCTGGGTCGTGGCCAGTGGCTGCCAGTAGATAAACTTTAGTCTGGATCAGTCGACAGGTAGCCTAAATCTGGAAAAGGAAACCGCCAACGCGTTAACGCAGAAGGCGGGGGAGAGAGAAAAATTTATTTTTGTGACACTGCCCGTCTCAGATGTTGCCCGTCTCAAGCCCAGCCAGCAGACGCCTTGAGGTCGCTCCCCGAGAGCCGGTGAGCCCCCGTGCCGGTGACCAAGATAACAGCAACAAGCAGCTGACTCAGCGTGCTAGGAGGCGGGGAAAGAAGGAATGAAGGACAGTCTTAGTAGTGAACTCTAGGGCTGTGGGCTGATGTAATTACGAGGATGGCTTTATGGCGGGTCATCAAGAAGCGCCCGAAGGCGCTTGACCCGAATTAGCGGTGGTGGTTCTGATGCGCTGATAGTTCGCAGGTAAGGGAAGAACCCATCGACGCTCACCTTGAAGGTGCGGTCGCTGAGATACGACCGGAGGAAAAGCACTATGGACGATGGTAGAGGAGAATGGGCAAGTTTGAAGAGAAGACCTTCGTGCCAGGCTTTGGCAAAGCCCTTGCTCACATCCAACAGTACGACGGCCGTAGCCGCTCTACCACGTACGTATGATGTATACATAATCATAAGTAGACTTGTTTACTTCTTCTTTAGCACTAGACCCCAACATGAGCCCTGGCTTCCAACACCAATGTTCTCCAGTGCCTCCCATGCATTTGCCATCTTCGTGTAACCCTTCACATCCATACTCCTTAAATCTTTCAGCATATCATCCAACCATTTTATCCTTGGTCGGCCCCTCTTTCTGCTTTTGTATACTTGCGCCCTCAGGATTTTCTTTGGCATACGTTGATCATCCATTCCTCTAGCTGGCCTAGCAATTGTATTCGTTGAGACTTTACGATCTTACAATGTCCTCATCTTTAATGGATCATATATCACCTGGTTATTTCTTACTCTCCATTCATCATCTTTTCTAACCGGACCGTAAACACGTCTTACAATCTATTTTTCAAACCTTCTTAGCGTTTCTTGTTCCTTTTTTGTTAATGTCCGTGTCTCGTCTCCACAAGAAACAACCGGTCTGATAAGTTTCTTATATATTTTTTCTATTTTTGTGTTACGGCACGTGAGTTTTCTAGGCATGGTCACTTACAAACATAAAACAAAACCAATTCCAGGTTCGAACAACGCAAAACAAACAAACAATTTTTAAAATACGACGTGAGAATACACGTTGCAAAAATATTTCCGCGACACTAATATGCGACAAGGAATCAACAGAATATGGAAACTGCAATCCCACAGTCCACGGCCAAAAGTACTTGACTCAGATCGAACGCGACATAATCTAATATAATAGCACAGAAATAAAGGTATAATAAGATCAATAAAAATACCGGTATAAACCTGATTTAAAGTAAGCTATAGAAAAAGAATACAGCGCAGTAGTAAAATGAACGGAAAAGTTTAAATATTTGCAATCTTTCACTGAGAAAGTGATATCACAGAAAAAATAAAAACAGTCTTGGTGAAAGAATTTGTGCAAGAAACTCACACAAACCTTGTTATATGGGATAACAACGTATCGAGAAATCCAAACTGGTATTCAAGACCGCATTACAGATTATCATGACGAAGTTGTGACATTTGCACGGAGATGGAATTTGTTGACATTTGCCCAGAGGCCTAAGCATTCCAGGAAATGACTAATTATGTGTATTTTTGTCAGTGACACTTGCACGGAGTCTGGTAGGGGGTGAGTCGGACTGGTTATAGGAATGCAGGAGCAATGGAGGGGGTGTTGACTATACCAACAAAGAAGATGCGACTTATTGGTGTTGATTATAAGAAAAGTAAATGTAAAGGCAGAATATCAACGAAAAATAATACTATCGTAGGCGAAGCAACTCATCTTTGTATTCCGGACGAAGCGGCAACTGAAGTGAGAAAAAGTGTTGTTAATGCAAAGAAGCGTGCAAGGGAAACAGATAATATGATTTCAAAAATTTACTCCGAAGAAGTAGGCCCGCTCTTTAATCGAGGATATGACCTTGTGACTTCACTACCATCACACAGAAGTGCCAAACAATCATTACATCGCATTCGAAGAAAAACTGTGGGGCCTACAAAGGACCCAGTCGACTCTGAAGGAATACGATTAGAGGAAAATGATCTACTTATGAATGACGGTAAAAATTTTCTACTTGAAGACGACAACAGAGGGCCTAAAGACAGAATATTGGTGTTTGCCAGCGAAAAAGGAAAATCTGCATTGACAAGTTGTTCTTCATTCTTCGTCGACGGAACCTTCAAGAGTTCAAGCAAACAGTTTGGGCAGTTATTTATCATCCACGCCGATCTGGAAAGTTCTTGAAAAGAAACCAACACTATTCCAGCAGTATACGCGTTGTTGCCAAATAAGAAACGAGAAACATATGATCGTTTTTTTAAAGCAGTGAAAAACAACGTACCTGAATGGAATCCTGTGACACTTACAATGGACTTTGAACTGGCAATCATCCAATCAGCTAAAACTCTGTTTCCTGAAGCTGAAATTTTTGGTTGTAACTACCATTTTAACCAATGTTTATGGAGGAGAGTACAAGATTGTGGGCTTGCTCCTGCGTACAAAGAAAATGAAGAGATTCGACTTCACATTCGAATGTGTTCTGCCCTCGCGCATGTTCCGCTAGAACTGATTGATGATGTTTGGCTAAGTATACAGGAAAGCACACCTGAAGATGAGAAACTGCTGGTGTTCTATGACTACGTCGTCGATCAGTGGCTTTAGAATGAGCATATCCAAAGGAAAGTGTGGAACTGTTGCGGAAGATGGCACCGGACCAACAATGTTTTTGAAGGGTGGAATCAAAGAATTAATAGTTTAATTTCGAGGTCTCATCCAAATGTGTATTCACTGCTCAAGACTCTACGAGAGGACGCAGAGTATTACAGCCACTTTTTTGATAGAATACCCCTGAATATTGACGGGAAGAAGAGGAAGAAAGCACCAGTGAAGAGTGATGAAACCATTTCAAAGGCCTTGAAAAAACTGGAACTAGATGGCAAACTAAGGTCTTTCCTGGTTTCTGTTGCTTATGTCCAGAAGTTAAAGTAAAGGCAATGCCTATAGATTAGAGAAGTAGACTCTCACCAGGAAAGATCTGTAAATATTGTAAATATGTAAATATTCTAATTCAGCATTAAAAAAAAAAATTTGATGAACTCACATAAAGTGAAAAAAATATATGGGGAACGATAAGAGACTACCTCTCAGTGGTGTTCCCTGGAAACGATGCAAAGTTGGCTAAAAGTCTCTTAAAATTCATAAAATAAAAGTAACATTGCACTACAACACTGAATTCAACCCTTCCAAAATTGAAAGAGGATACGTTTTGAACAGTTTTAAGATACTAATGTTAGTTCCGGGGAAGTGTCACAGTCTTACTTCTGACTCACCAAATACCATTATGTGGAGGAGAGGGGTCCGGGTAAATGTCACTCCGTGCAAGTGTCACTCCGGGCTAGTGTTCCAACCCCATCATGACATACTGTATGCTGCAGGAATCTGGGTAATTAATTAAATGTACCTGTTCATATAATCGGTGAAATTCACATATTTTTAAATATTACTATGACACTTTAAACAACGGCGTAAGTTAACTGAAATGTTGCGCGCGCGCGCGCGCGCGCGCACACACACACACATGTAGGCCTATATCTAAAATAGGTTACTTAATCAGTTTACATATATCGTGTATTTACAGTTTCCTCCTAACAAACCGTGGCCTCCATTTCTCTGTGTGTAGAACTGTAGCTCAGTAGGTCTCTGTGTGTAGGAGGTCAACAACCTAATAAACGTAAAGGAAAATCACAAACATGGCAGTGTAAGAGCTTTCCGGAAGGTAGAAAACAAGAATTGAATATAACTGAAAATGATAAGCTAAATACCTACTTCACAAATAATACATCAATTTCGCGCACCATCATCTATCAGCTTACTCAGAGGAAAATGAACGCAAAAAAATAAAGGAAGAAAAATATGCGGGTTACTGATGGACTTGAGGAAGAGGAAATTCAGAAGACGGAAATGCAAACAGGAATTGAAGGAAGGACAGCATGCATGTCAAACAACTTCATTAGGTTCACTTATATTTGACCATATGTATGTAGCCAAGATTAATTAAAAAAATTAGCTGATTGTAATCTTACAATAGATTTTATGGTGTCAGTTTCGGCAGACAAAAATAAGCAACTAGTTAAAATATATGGAAAGGAGACACTCTCATAAAATTATATTAGCATGATTTGTATTAACATTTTAAATTAGAGCCTACAGATAATTGTCGCTTGATTAATGCACTGACGTCATAAAGTTTATTTTAGTCGACGATCGCAGGCGAAACTCGGAAGACAAGAAGGATACAAGCGTGACGTCATACGAGACAGCATTAAATATTGTTGGCATAACAATGTTAGTTCCAGCAAGTTATGTATCTGAAATGCATTGTTTCGCCTACGCAGGATATACGGGCATTTTAATACAGTGAACTCTCGTTGTTTAAACTATGAAATCGAGTTCATAAAATTATAAACGGACATTGGAACCTACACAGTAAAGCATGAAGGTTTTAATTGCTTACGAAGGTTTTTGATCGTCATCTACATTTTCTCTACATAATCGCATAAATTATCTTTTACCCGGTTCATACATGACAGTCTATGAAATTGTAAAGTGGTGCGTTGCTGTTGGTAACTGAATTTAATTTCAATATTATAATTACTTTTAGCAACGTTGTCTGCTTTTAATAATAAATGAATTAAATTTAAATTAACAAAACATGCGTATAATTATATTTTTAAACTTCTATTAACTACGTCTTTAAAATGTACATAGAAGTAAGCTTGAGAACAGGGTCATAAGATCTGAAGGGCGTGAACAGAAACTGGATAACGGAAATACCTGCATCGGAAATGCTCTTTCAGACGACCAGATCATTATAACAAAGGTGTACTACATGTACGATAAATTGTCGACTGAAAGTAATCATCTTTATAAAAATGGAATAGCTCACAAATGATCTCGATGAACAAGAATGCAAGCAGGATTTCCTCTAGGAGGGGGGGGGGTTCTGGCGGTCCCTGGAGGGTATTTTTTAAAATTGGCACATCTAAGTAACATTTGAATAACAAGCAAAACACTTAATATTGACTTTTTTAAGATTAGAATAAATTACTGCACTCTTTCCTACTCAGTAAAAGGACGTAACCTCAAAAACTAGGATCAAGATATTAACCACCCCTCAACCACCAGACAACTGGCAATGCTTACCACGCGTAGTCACAAGACTACTGTAGCGAGTTGCAATTAAAAATATTTGTGTTCACGTAAGAAAGTAACCTAATTATTTAAGATGACTTACGTGAATATACTTTTAATGGCACTTTAAAAAGTTTTGAAATTTCCTTTTCCACTTTATTCCTCTTGGGGACTTTAACCCCCTCCCTCCCCACTTACCAAACTCCCTTCACTGCTCCATTATAATGAACATCGATGGAGATGAAAATAAAAAAGGCGGACATTTTGATATTTTGGGATGAATAGTAGACATGGACGGAACATAAAGTAAAAAACCTGTAAAAAGGATAAATTGTGAAAACTCAGTGTTATGAAACAGAAATGTTATCAACAGAAAAGATATCTGATATATAAATCAGAAGAAGATGCGAAAGACCGACAATTGGAAGTTTCTGTTTTTAGGAGTCATTTAAAGTGGAAATGTATACCTATGTTGAAATTAAAACTTCCACGCGCTGTTAAACTTTTGTTCAGGCGTTGTACTATAATACATTTTTGTGAACCATATGGTATTATTGGGGAGCCGTCAGGAAAAGTGATCCACTACTGTTGTGCGACTGGTTAAATTTCTTTCTATTAGTGAATATTTTTGATATCATACGATTTCAACCCTCATACAAACTAAACGTAATCATTGTTACCTGTTTAGTATTATTTTTATTAGTTTACACACAACTACTGGCGTAAAAATTGTCCGTGCAGCTCTGTAAGCAATGCAAATATGAGTAGACAACAAATGAAATGGGAGAGGAAGGAGCCACGGGTGGGGCGACAAGTTGAGACTGCAGCGGGCCTAGTCAACTTGGAGCAGTTTCGCGCATGCGTACGTGTTTGTACATATTAAACCTAAGATAATGAACACAATATAAACTTTCTGTACATATTCCTAAGTTTCGATTTAATGAGTCCTATATTGTTACTCTTAAAAGAAATTACATACAAAATACACAAAAACAAAAACACAACCTTGACGCCCGAATACGAACACAACAATAGCATAAACTTCTTAGACCTCTTCGTAGACAAAATTTGAACACAGGCGCAAATTCAGTATATACAGAAAACCGACTACAACTGACACACTAATACACAACTCCTCCAATCACCCAATGCAACACAAACTAGCTGCCTTCAGAACTATGGTACATAGACTTATCAACATCCCACTAGATGAAAAAGACTACAAAGACAAACTAAACACGATAAAATATTTAGCAGAATCCACGGATACAACAGAACAATAGTCAACACACAAAACACGAAACAAACAACAGACAAAGACAGAAAACAACAAATTCATAACACTAACATACATCAATAACCACACTGAAAAAATAGCCCACAAATTCAAAAAAGCAGGATACATCGCATACAAAACTACAAACAAAACAGAACACACACACAAAGCACAAAACAAATTCGATCTACCTGGTGTTTACAAACTAAACTGCTCAGATTGCAACAAATTCTACATAGGCCAGACAGGACATAGCTTCAAATAAAGATACATTGAACACACAAAGGCACTACACTTCACTACCGAATCCACCTTTGCAAACCGCCTCATTGAAGCAAACCACACATACAAAAACACCGACTATAACATGGATATTCTACATGTACATACAAAAGGCCGAAAAGCAGACACTCTTGAACAATTGGAAATATACAAACACACGAAAACACAGAAAAACGACATCCTAAATGAACAGACACAATTCAAATCACACGCATCATTCGAACATATCACACCCCACAAACACAACATCGATCCTTCAAAATTCGATACCGTCACCAAGAACAAGACGGACAGTGCTCCCAGCGGCACCCTCTGAAGAAGCTTTATAAAAGCAAAAACTGGTTCAGGCTATAAGGTAAAACTTTTACGTTTTTACCCATAAAAAACTTTGTGTTCCGAGTCGGTAGTGATTTAACTATATTTAGTTAATTAACGGACACGTCATGGACAACGAAATCCAAGAAAAATAAATGAAATGTTTAAACTTCTAAGTTTAAAAGTGTTTATTAATCATACACGGATGTGTATACATATATTTATTATTATATAAATAACCACGAATTTCCAGACATTCAAAACGCCAAATTAATTACGTGTACAAAAAGGTAACAAAATGAATTTCTGGGAAAATCTTAATATGTACAAGCACAATAATAATAATAAGTTACTAATTGAAGACCAAATTCAAATAAAAACAAAACAAGATGATTTATTTAAAATTATACATTTGTTAAAATAATAAAAATAAAAACATTAAATATTATAATGCTGTTTATATTTAAACAGCTGACTAAGTACCTGAACATTAAAACAATCAATAATTGAAATCGAAATAAAATCGATTATTCGTTAATACTTATAAAAACCTCTACAAATAAAGAATAATTTTGTGAAACGTGAGTCAGGTGAAAACACAATGACATAATTCAATTAAATTTTACTTGCAGAAATATTTATTATTTAAAGAAATGTTATAATACAGAAAACCTGCAAGAAATATTGAAGAGTTATGTACAGAATAAATATATATTTATTACTGCGGACAATGACAATGTTTGTATAATTGCTGTCACTGTAAGAAATTATAAAGTAACAAAAACGTGGCGTGTGGAAAGTAGCCATTTAAACTACAGGAAACGCTGACGAACAAGGTTAGTACTGTAACGCGTAGTAATGAGAGTGTAAATAAGCGAAATTACGCGAACACGGATAAGTAGCGAACACAGACTAGTTATGGTAATAGGCGCAGTAGGGAGGTGTGTGTGTGTGAGCGCCTTGAAACCAGGCAATGTGTGCGACTTGAGACACGGAAGCAGCGTTACTGTTATTTGCTGACAGCATCCACTCATTAGTGAGAAACGTATAAAAAGTAAAACCAGATCAGATGTGAAAGTAAACAGAACAGAGCGGAACCTGTCGGCGCACGTGACTCCGGCGCGAAGGACTCCGGAATCCGTCGGAATCGTCTGCTGCTGTCGGTGGGCGGGAATGTCACTCTGTGAAACAATAGGGTCGTTTGTCCTTGTCCGTAGGTGTCGGTTGGAATCTGTTCCAACGCCTTCGCACCCTCTTCTCCTCTCATCATTGTTTTCACGTACTTCTCAATTATACGTATCTGTGTCGTCAAACCAAGGTTGCTTCGCAAGTGTATTTATAATTAAAACACATACATAGCAATAAGTTTGTCCCACTGTTATTAAAGAATTAAATGGAAATGAGCGCACGAGTTTACCAAATATGGCCCGAGTCTAAATATATTAACGCACAATGGATTTTAAATGAACAACACGTTTGAATCAAGTTGAGGTCTACGCGGTGACATATATAATTAAGACAGCGTACCTTCTGTGTAAATCTCAAGATCACAAGCCATAAAGACATACATGGTACAAAAGACGTAGGAATAAATAAAGTCATATAAATCTGCTGTAAGAGATGTTCTTTAATTCTACTAAGTTGAAGGTTGTTAGAAAGAAATAATAATAATAATAATAATAATAATAATAATAATAATAATAATAATAATAATAATAATAAAAGCATTAACATTAAGGGGATAAGGTCTTCGCCCATAGCTGAACCCAGCCGAACACCTGGCTGGAACGTGTCCAAACTGGACGTGGAGTTGTTGCAGGATGTCATCGCGATCGGAAAGGAGGCGGTGATGAACAGCTTGGGTCCGAGAGAGGAAGTCGTCGGTGCGACAATGCGCCTCATACGGAATGCTTGCGATGTGTCTATGCCCAGGAGAGCGAGACGCCGCGGGGGGAAGACAGTGGCGTACTGGTGGACAGACGAGATTGCTGACCTCAGGAGACGTTGCTTGCGCTCGCGTCGCATGGCGACCAGAAACAGACGGAGAAACGCGATTGCAGCCGCCGAAGAGCAAGACGAATATCGGCTCGCCAGGAAAAGACTGAAGGAAGCCATCAACAGAAGCAAGCGGCTCAAGTGGGAGACCCTCAAGAGAGATCTAGATTCTGATCCCTGGGGTCTGGGGTACAGGCTTGTAATGAACAGGCTTGGAGCCCGGCCTCGTAGCCCAAGGATGGACGAAAATCGGATGCGCTTCATCGTGGACGGTCTATTTCCTCGTTACCCACTGAGGGATCGTGAGGAATATCCAGGCCCATTGGA
Source organism: Magicicada septendecula (assembly GCA_034769895.1). Lineage (NCBI taxonomy): Eukaryota > Metazoa > Arthropoda > Insecta > Hemiptera > Cicadidae > Magicicada > Magicicada septendecula. Next base: position 146,429,906 of record CM068369.1, read on the forward strand.
AGACGTCCCGATTTTCAACGAGGACGAGCTATCACTAGCTGCTAGCTCCCTGCGCAACAAGAAGGCACCAGGGACGGATGGTATACCTGCGGAAGTGCTGAGGGTGATCGCTAGATCCTGCCCCCAGGTGCTACTCAATATGTACAACCGCTGCCTCAAAGACGGAGTCTTCCCGAAGAGGTGGAAGATCCAGAGACTAGTCTTAGTCGGCAAAGGGAAGGGCGGCCCGAATTCCCCGTCTGCATACAGACCTCTTTGTATTCTGGACACGGCGGGGAAACTACTGGAACGTCTACTCAGGCCTCGCCTAGTAGCGGCAATTCGGGATGCGGGAGATCTGTCAGCGAGGCAGTACGGGTTCAGAACAGCCAGATCCACCATTGGAGCCATACAGGAGACCTTGAATGCCGTCCAGGTGGCCCAGCGGGGTGATCACTTCTCCAGAAGGATGGTGCTACTCGCTACACTGGACGTACGCAACGCCTTTAATTCGGCCAGGTGGACAGACTTGCTAGCGGCTTTGGAGGACGTCTTTCAAGCGCCGGACTACCTGCTCCGGATAATACGAAGTTACCTGAGGGACAGGGAGCTCCGGTACGACACAGCAGATGGGCCATGCAGCAGAGAAATAACAGGAGGCGTAGCTCAGGGTTCTATCTTGGGCCACGACCTGTGGAATGCCTTCTATGATGGAATCCTCCGGATGGAGATGCCAGATGATACCTTTCTGTTAGCATTTGCTGATGACGTGGCTGCCGTGATCACCGCGAGAGACGCAGAGGAGGCGCAGTGCATGCTGAACCAGGTCATGCGCAGGGTCCGCATCTGGATGGAAGAACACGGTCTGAGCCTTGCGACGGAGAAGACAGAGATTGTGCTGCTCACTCGACAACGTATACCCACAATCACACAGTTCGTGGTGGGGGAAACGGCGATAATATCAAAGCCAGCGGTGAAGTATCTAGGGGTGCACCTGGATACTAAGGTTTCCTACTGGGAGCAAATTCGATGTTCCTCGGAGAAAGCCGCTAAGGTCGTTGCTGCGCTGAGCAGGCTAATGGCAAATGTCGGAGGCAGGAAGACGGCAACTGCTGATGTAGGTGACCAATTCGATTCTCCTCTACGGATGCGAGGTCTGGGCCGACGCATTGAAGCAAGAAAAATACCGCAAGCAGATGGCCGCGGTACAACGAAGAGGAGCACTTCGGATTGCAAGCTCCTACAGAACGGTGTCGGAACCAGCAGTGTTGGTCGTCGCTGGAATAATGCCAATAGATCTGATGGCTGAGGAGAGGAGGAGGGTCTACACGACCAAGAAAGACTTGGGGTTTGTAGAAGCAAGAGCAGTGGCCAGGGCACACTCCATGCGGAGCTGGCAACTACGATGGGAGCAGGAGAGTCGAGCTAGGTGGACGGCGAGGCTGATTGGGAACCTCCCTGAATGGGTGGACAGAACGCACGGCGAGGTAGATTATTACCTTACTCAATTCCTGACAGGGCATGGTTATTTCTGTGCATACCTGCGAAGGATGGGTAAGATGGAGGATCCGTCGTGCGTGTATGGCGACTCAGACTCTGATGACGCTCATCATACTTTTTTCGAGTGTCAACGGTGGGTGCTGGAGAGGCGAGGACTGGAATCGGAGATTGGCCCCATGACGCCTGATAACATCATAGGCGTCATGCTCAACAGCAAAGAGAACTGGGACATGGTTGTGACCTTCGTGAGGATGGTCCTGCGGCAGAAGAAGCCTGAACTGGACCGTCTCACAGGTCGATGATATAGATAAAGCTGTAGAAGCCTAGTAGGCGCAATACGAGGTGCCACCCTGAAGCCATACGAATATACGAATAGTTGTTCCAGGGGGGGTTCCCTGCCTGTAAAGTGGAGGTTTTTAGTGGGTGCGAGTCCCACACACCGGGAGACCAGTCGGGTGTCTCCTGATGGTGCATAATGCATTTTTCCTCCCCCGCAAAAAAAAAAAGGTGATAAGGTCTCGAAGAGACCCCTTAATGCTATTTAAATGGTGTTTGTTAGCAAATGTAGGTACCTAGAACTCAAAAACTAACTATGGAATCTTAACTATATTTTTGTCTGTGTTCTACAAGATGTGGCAAAACTAGTGCCACTGAAAGAATTTAGCGAAAGTGCCAACAATAAAAATAACTTAACAAGCAATACATTTGAAAAATTCTTTTTGTAGTTATATTTTTATTGTTTACTCTATAAAACAGATAATTATAAATTTACTATAGTATACACATCTTAATATCACATACATACGATAAAAATTTTAGTATTCTATCTCTGACAGCAAAAGTGGAGATTCTGTAATTATATATGCATTTATATAAAATTATGTATATATAAGTGTACACAGTGTATAGTATATAGTGTAGATTTATGATAAAAAACACTACTTTCGGGAAATGAGAAAAACTAATTATACACAGTAATTTAGCGCATATTTGTACTTTTATAACTCACCAGGACCACATTCACTATCGTCATGACTTTCTATTTCTTATCATTTCTTTTCACCTCTCTGGCCTCGTCTCTTCTTGGTTTTGGTCTCTTTGGTAAGCTGCTTTTGCGCTTTCTTGACGCGAAGTTCATCAATCTTCCTAAGAGCAACACTTTGTGTTTTCACCTACGTCTATCCCTAATCCTTCGAGAACTATTATTTTGCCACTTGACCCTTCATTAAATGTTGCAATTGCGTCCAAAATACCTACCAATAAACCTAATCTAACCTAACCTAACCTCACTAAAGTCTGTTTACAAAGTAACATGTAGCAACAGAACAAGTAGTTGGACTTTTGTAGCATAGGGATATGGAAAACGTACAGAAAGGAACTCTCTTTATTTTAAATTTAAATCTAATTTAATTTCAAAATTTCTCATATAGCGATAAGAAGTAATGAAACAGCACACTACTCATCAATATCTTAATCCAAAAGCTTTAAAACTAGGCGTTAGCATACTTTTTTAATGTGAATAACACAGTACAAATATTTTGTAACATACTTTGTTAAATATTAGAACTTTTAGGAAATTTTTTTACCCATTTAGCGACCTTCTCCCCAATATTAACTAGGCTAATACTTATAAAAATAGAAATAACAAAAATAAAATAACACGTTGAAACATTGTTTTCAAAAAATAATAACAACGAGGAGATCGTGGAGACGCGAGGTTGATGATAATAAGAATACTGGGACAATAAGACAGTAGATTCTGGTTGAAGACACGGAGGCAGCGGTAGCTGTAAAGTATACAACAAGTAGAATAGAAGAGATACAATAACAAAACATAATTTTTAATATGTAATAAATGGTACGATTTGTAATAATAAAATACGTTATACACTACACATCTATTGTGTTTAATGTTAGTTATTTAAGGGTTAAACACATTTTATGTCAAAGGATGTATGGCGTTGAATGTTAGGCCAGACGTGTACAGTAGGAGAGAGTGGTCGATGTAGTGGTGATGGGCATTTTGGGGGGGGGGGGAGAGGACTTTTCCTTGGGAGGTTCCGTGGTAAGATATGGAATAAATAATTAGTGAAGATTAGGAATGGGCATTTCGTTTTTTTTGGAGGGGTCTTAGTTTTTCGTTTTCGTTTCTTTGTTTTTTTTATTAGTGGAGAGTACGTATGAAGGGAGAGAATGAAGATCACATTATGTTGAAGAAAATGCAGAAGATGATGCTACGACGAAGAGAAAATGAACTAAAATAACATTAAGTAATGGGTACCTGGAATGTCTTGGGCTGAATGTTATGACGCATTAGGTAGAGAAACACGGAAAACCAGATGTCTTGGCACTGACTACGTAAAAGGAAACAGATTAAAAACCACAGAATTTAAATTGTGAATGTAAAGTATTATGGAATTGTTGCAAGTGTTACGCTGACTTAATGAGTCATTTGCTAGTATTTTCTTTGTAACGTGCATTAAGTTTTAAATCCTATTATTGTTTATTTAAAATATTACTACGGCAGTTGCACGGATCGTCGTGTTAAAGAAGTGGAAGACTAATAACTGTACACCAGATAAATCGTTATTCGAAACGTTATTGAACTTAACAAATAAAACAACAATAAATACTCATATGCTAATGGTTCTTCACTTTTATGTTGGTCTAACACACGCTAACATAACACAAAAGAAAACATTTAATAGTATCACATTGAATGATAAAAGTTACCAGTTACAGATATCTGCGCACAGTAATTCATAATTATCACTTTATACTAAACACACCATGAATTGCAGTCTCAGAACTGACTGACTGGCTGCTGCTGAATCCTACATTTCTACTCCGCCGAGGTTTGAGATGAATCTACCACTTTTTGGGTTACGCATCGAGAATAATCACGTAGTTGAAGGCGTCTAGAAAACATTGTGTCATTGCCGATCATGTACACATTCGTATTACAGATAGATATCCCACGCAGGTTGTCTACCTTATATAGGTTACGCCAAAATATGTTAGCTTCAATAAATTCTTTTTATGTGGATAGATGAGACGTAAATAAAAATGTAGTAAATTAGTAGTTACATAAAATACGTAAATTTAATAAATATAAATCTACTAAACACCATTTCTTTGAAGAAACCAAAGAAATAATTACGTTTTACTGTTGAGCATAAGTGTAGACCAAGTCGACAATATAGAAATACTGTTTTGTCAACTACGTTTCCGTTGTATTTGGTTACTATTATTATTTTGTCTAAACTAATCGTAATTGAGTCGTTCAAATGTCTATCACAAACAATGAAAATAAGAACAAGCATAAAAAGAATGTGATTGAGGGTTTACGTGCCACAGTGTCGGGACGGAAATCCACAGAACTCCCGAGTTCGTCTCCGTCTGGAGTATCGGGAAACATTGTACATGGCGTCACTAATTTCCATTTCTGAACGGAGGTCATACGCATTTCACAAAATTTATGAATTTTACGAATAGCATTACGAAAATTGTTATATTTATAGCCTAAATAAGTTTTTACAAAATTTTTGTTTCTTTGCATCCTTTTATAATGGAGACACATCGTAAATTATATTTATTTTATAATATACGAATTGTGAAAGATATTTCTTATGAAAATTGTTAGAAAAGTCTTGGGATCTAGAGAATTTTCAACAAATGAGTTTAATTTTATATGCGAATTAATCAAGAGTTGTAAGAAACGTTTGAGAAAATCTCATCTACTGTACAGAAAAGGGAATGACTTAGAACACCTTAGAAGAATGGAACCAGAAACTATAGCAAACAAGATCCTCAGCTTTCAGGAGACCATAAAATCACAAGTACCAGAAAGGGCGATATTTGAACGCTCTTGAAGAGTACGAAATTTATAAAGCATATAACAATACTGATACCAAGCCGCGTGTTTTAAATGATAAACTGCTTTTCAAATCAAATGTATTGTACGACACTGCCTTGCGCTATTGTCGTGGTGGGAGCAAAACGTAATTCAGTGCGCGGTCAATCTCCGTAGGATGTACATCGTTAACCTTCGCGCTCGCTTTAAACATTTAAGTTTTCATATTGTTTTAAGTTATTTATTTCATGTTGGATTTTAATATTTTAATTAATTGACAAATGTATCAACTTTAAATGATACACGATTATTTTAAGTTCTGATGATGGGACAAGTGTCCCGAAACATGTCAACTTTGTGAAGACGTTGTTTCTAAAAGCCGCAGACGGTAAGTTGCAATATATTTGATTGAACAACACGTCGCTTGGTACTAAACATTTGGGATTTATTCCTTTTAAACATAGAACTTCTTTCCAAAAACAATTCACATTGATCTTATTCGAGTGAAATTTCCAACATCGTGTCTTGAATACCAATTATTGGTTTACCCCCCCCCCCTTTCATTCACACATTTCAGACTCTTGCCATAAATTTTCACCAGCTTATTTGATATGTCTTATTAAAAAGTTTGCGTTCATTTTCGGTATTTACTTTCTCTCATCTTTACTCTATTTCTTTGTTATAGAATATATCCTGTACTTAATTTTGACCTATACAGGAGAAATTTATGTTTTTCACCAATATATTTTCGAAACATGAATGTAAGGAAGCTTCATAACTACAGTATGTAGCCTATCAGCAATATGTAGGAACATTACACAGTATATGGAAGAGCACTGAACCAGTAAGTTGAACACTAAATGTAAGTCAAACTGTCTAACTGTTTCTGGGTTAGACAAACGCAATGCAGGTGACAGAATATTCCGCCCTTTGCTGGCCTGTCCTGTCCTTGCAGCCCCCGGGGGCGTGGTCTTTGTATTATATTAACAATTTCACGCCTAAATGACATTCGTAATGTCCTTGTTGTTTCTTTGACTCCCACCAGCCCGAGTTATACTGTCTTCCACTGCTTAATTATGTCTATCCTCCTTTGTTTTGTTGTGGCGTAATGCTTTGTTCTTATCACTTTCATTGTTGTCCCTCTTGACTGGTATTTGCTCGTGGGCGATAAATACAAGTACACCTCCTACAATAACGGCACACAGACGCACAAACACACACACACACACACAAAACCTAGTTGTACTACTTAATATGATTTTGCGTAGTCATGTAGAGTTAATTTTGAAATTAAAAGTTATAATATGAAAGGGTGTGTAAACATATTGAATATCTAGTGTTGTGTGCCGAACGAATTAAGTATTTTTTGAAACCTTCGTTGACGCAAGCACATTAGTACCGTAACTTATTTTCTGAGCAAAATGATAATCGATATATGAGTAATACATTATAGTCGAAATATGAGAGCTATTTAATAATGAAGTTATGAACAAGATAGAACGAATGCGTTCAAAATATATTAACCCTTCTTTAAAAAAGTTTGCACGTTCTAGATACCTTCGTTTTAATTTTGTTTAGTATCCATTCATTAGCAAATGAAGTAACTACGTGTTTTCCTTAGAAAACTTGATAACCTATAAAATGTTTTTTGTAATGTAGTGTAATGCTTCTAGATAATATCCGTGTTTACTATAATTACATTTTATTTTCAGACATTTCAAAAGTTACGGAACAATTGTAAATTAGAAGTTAGTATGTTAAAAGCCTATACTGAAATCACCAGGTTTCGTATGTTAAAAGTGTCATTAAAATCGCATGTTTCGGAAGTAAAAAGAGTCGGAAAATTGTCCTAAGGCTTTCACGGCCGGTGTCAGTTGTAAAAGAAGCGTTCTCCGGGCTGTTTGGCCGTGGTCTACGGTTGTTGGTTTGTCATTAAACCGCAGACCACGGCCAAACAGCCCGGAAAACTCTTCTTGTAAAAAGTGTCGGATTTCGTTTTCTGACTTCCTGAAAAGTAAAAGTTCATTATACCCTGCACCAAAGAGCTGTATTGTTTTGAATGGTTTTCTAACTACAATACGCTTTAGAAAAATATAACATACACAAAACACGTGTACAACATGGTAAGAAGCCAATCTCTCCTAGAAACAGATTAATACAATATCTGAAGTTACTTAAAATTAATGTACGAAGCTTTTATGTTGTATTTTTTTTTTATAAATATCTTCTAGCGATTCTAAAACTAGCCTATATCGGTTTTAGTGATTCTTCGGAGCTTTCACGCCCAATCTGAAGTTTTCTGTTCAATCGCTGTCCTTCTTCAAAGTCTCGCGCCTTATCTGTAATTTTCTCTACCCAGACCTTCCTTGGATTTCCTCAGTTGTTTAACTCCTTAGCGGTTTGCATTGATGTACTTGTTTCGGCAGACCTTCCTTTCACGATTCTCCGTACATAGCCGTGCCATCTCATTTGATTTCTTCTTATGCCATGTGTTTTTATGTATCGAGCAGTCATTACTTCTCGTAATCTATATATATATATATATATATATATTTCATTCACTTTCTGCTACAGTCCGTTTCTTGATGTATATAATACTATAATACTTATAACTATTTTACCTCAAGATGTATTTTTTCTTTAGGGACATGTTTCGGGAGATCCTGTTCTCCCATCTTCAACCTTCGCCATCTTGCTTCTGGTGCAGTATTTGTGTGTTGGCTTCTGGATGTTATTATGGTGGTTTGTTGGTCTTTGGTCCTTCAATGTTGCATTATTAAAATTAAAATGTTGCACATATAATTAAAAAAATAATCACTAGCGAAATGAAAAACAAAGATAAACAAAAGAAAAACAATAAAACAATAAAAGAAATTAAAAATAAAGTAAAGAACAATAATTTAATAATAACTAAAGCAGACAAAAGTCAAGCAACAGTAATCATTGATAAAACAGACTACATCAAAAAAACCGAAGACTTCATCAACAATAATAAATGCGTACAACTAGATAAAAACCCAACAGAAAACTATCTTAAACAAACAATAAAACTAATAAAAACAAATAAAAACATTTTCAACAATAAAAACATAGACATATATATAAACAATAATCCAGAACCACCTAAAATGAACAGCCTAATAAAAATACACAAATTAAACAACCCAATACGTCCATTAATCAATTTCAAAAAAGCTCCTACATACAAAATAGCAAGAATAATAGCACAAAAACTAAAAAATAACCAACTAACAAATAACCATCATAACATAAAAAATACATACGAATTAATAGACAAACTAAAAATAATAAATATAAATGAAAATACATTTTTCACATCATATGACATAACAAACATGTACACTAATATCCCAGTAGAAGAAACAATTGACATAATAATAAACAAACTTATAGAACAAAATGAAAACAAACAATATATAACCGAAATAAAAAATAGTCTCCAACTAATACAAAAACAAAATTACTTTGAATTTAATAGCAAAATTTATCAACAGAAAGAAGGTTTAGCAATGGGATCACCATTATCAAGCATAATAGCAGAAATATTCCTACAACATATAGACACCAAAATACAAAATATCATAAAAACACATGACCCAGATGGCATATGGATAAGATATGTAGATGATGGACTATATGTATCAAATAACAAAAACACAAATGCAGAGAACATACTGAAACAAATCAATAACATACATCCCAAAATACAATTCACAGAAGAAAAAGAAAAACATAACAAAATCAACTATTTAGACATAACCATCACAAGATACAACAAACACATACAATATGCAATATATAGAAAACCAACTTCCACTAACATCATTATACCTAACCATTCTGACCACCCACCACAACATAAAATGGCAGCATTTTATTCGTTATTTAACAGAATGTACAAAATACCCCTAAACAAACAAGAAACTGACAAAGAAAGAAATATAATACACCAAATTGGTTATGCAAATGGATACAATAAAAATACTATGATCAAAATAGAAAATAAAATCAAATACAAAATAAAAACTGAACAATTAAGAATTAATCAAACTGAACAACACATAAATAATAACAACAACAAAAAATGGGCCACATTCACATATATAAATTATAAAATGTCAAAACTAACAAAACTATTTAAAAACACAGATATAAAAATAGCATACAAAACTAATAAAAATAAATTGCAAAATATAAATAACTCACACAACAAAGATAATACGACAACCAACGGTATATACAAAATTGAATGCCAAGATTGCAATAATTGTTATATAGGACAAACAAAAAAACAGCTGAAAAAACGTTATTTTGAACACCTAAATGCATACAAAAAACCAAACATATATAAATCCAATTTAGCCACACATGCAATAAACACAGGACATGAATTCCCAGACATAACCAATGTAACACTAATAAAACATATACCACACAAAGGCACCATAATGAACATTTGGGAAAATTTACAGATTTACAAACATAAAACACAAAACAAATTAATACCAGAACAAATACAAATCAATACAAAACATGACACAATATTCAAAGCACTCAACAACGAAAATACACAAAATACAAAAACAGATACCACAACCACACACAATAATGCAACATTGAAGGACCAAAGACCAACAAACCACCATAATAACATCCAGAAGCCAACACACAAATACTGCACCAGAAGCAAGATGGCGAAGGTTGAAGATGGGAGAACAGGATCTCCCGAAACATGTCCCTAAAGAAAAAATACATCTTGAGGTAAAATAGTTATAAGTATTATAGTAATATATATATATATATATATTGTAACGTCACAGAACGTTCCATAAAGGAAATTATTTGCATAGTAATTTATCATAAGAGGAAAGCGAGGTGAACAGTATCGAACCCAAGTAATCCGAAAAAATTTGTAATATTGTCTAATAATTAATATCATTAACATGAAAAAACGACCAGACTGTGACTAAGACTCAAACCCCATATATATTATTTAAGTGAAGAACAGTGTAAAACCAATAATATACTATAAGAGAGACAGATAATATCAGAAACAACCAAAATAAGGTCATTAATTATTAAGTAATGTAACTCTGAATAGGGTATAAAAAACTATTTATTGTGAATTAATGGACAAGATCCATTATTATACTTTGTAATGTAAATAAAATAAATGTATTAAATGATTTGAATACATTATTAGAAAGGATGTAAGTTAAAATAAAAAATATATAAATGTTATGACAAAAAATCATGTTTAGGAGCTGAGTCCAATCACTCAGATTTTGTGTGAAAATTAATTATTATAGAATTAAGATAAAAACTATATGCAATTGTCAAGTAGACAAAGACGAACAAATTATCTTAAATAAAGAAAGCTGTCAAGTGATTAAAAATCAATTAAAATAGCCAAAAACAGTATTAACTGAAAACATGTAGTAGACCAATAATATTGTAAGATTTATGAATTTAATGTTGACAAAATGCAACCAAATTGTATTATAAAGTTGAAATACAATGTAATGTGACTATACTAATATATTTGACTAACTTAAACACTTTAATAGTCGAGTTAGGAAACTATTTACCTATACCATACCTGGCTGAGGCCAAGGAACCATCACAAAAAACAGTCATATTTGACAAAATAATTGCAGAATATTAGCAAAAATAAAGGAAAAAGATACAATCCTATAGTGTACTATAGTAACAAACTTTTTCAGTTGAAAACAAGCTTAATTATTAAAGAATTTGAAATATGAGAGTGAAATTTGTCACACCAAGAAAATGAATCACTTATGCAAACCAATATGATGCTAAGTAATCCTACAGTAAAAATAATATGTATCAGGATAAACCAGGTATCACCAAAGATAGACAATATAATAAACTCTCAGTGAATACTCGAAAAATCCCATATATAATAAGGAAAAAAGACAAATTATTGTAAAAAACCAGTGACAGAAAACATAGGCCATATGCAAGGGCCATACAAAACCGAACTTATTTATATATTATATGTGTTAAATTTTGTTTATTTGGTATAAAAAAATGATTATATTATGCATTAATGTTGTAGAAGGAACCAAACAACTTCACAACAATTTTCTAGTTAGAAAATTGGAATTTTATGTAACCATTCCAAAGGTAAGAGTTGTATTTTATGTTATTTTATTAGAGTTAATTTGTTCAAAACCAATCGTAATTAGTATCATTAGATTCAGTTGAAATCAGAGAATCCAAAAATAGTAATGGCATGCAGATTGTAAGTAGTTATGTAAAATTGTTTGACAAATACCAGAATAATTTTAGTAATATCCTTAGTGTGAAGAATAAGAAATTTTTGTTCTAAAGCTTCTACGGAAGTCAAATTTGTTCCATGATGTTCCATTTGATTATTCTCAAACGTTCTAGAAGGAAGTTTTACACAAATACACCGGAAGTTCATGTCAAAAAGTTAAAACAATGAGCCTTACAGAGTATAAAAGGAAGACGAAATTCGACCGAAAAACACTTTATGCTTTGAATCCAGAAGAGACGCATCACCCACGATACTGATCATCACATCCGAGGCGAAACCGAAGAATGAGAAGTCGACACAAAAACACAGAAAGGCTTTTCCCGTACATGACAAAAGACTGACTTAACCTCTACAAGGAGTATACGCCAACGTGTTGTTGAAATAGAGCAGCAACACGACATATTTAATAGAACGCACGCAGCCAGAATATCAGCGGCCCTGGAAAGGACCAGAATGTTAATAGAGAATCAATTCTGCTGGTATTCGCTAAGACAAACTGACTTTGACAAAAATCCCTATAACGTTACGTACACAAGCCTATTCTTCAACTGTGAGAGGAGAGACAGCGCTGTGGCGGCCGAATCGTGAAACCACGAGGACAGCTGATTGTCGCCGGCAGTATTCAAAGCGTAAACTCACTGCTAAACTTATTTCCAATAGTGCGGAGTTTTGAAAAACCGTATTTTGACTTTCAAATAATTATCAGTGCACAAGAACGTCAACACGAAGAGGCGAGATTGAAAACGTCCCCAAGAGAAGTGTACAGTGCAAGAAATAATTACCCACCGGAACGTGAGTTGTTCAAAAGTTAAAGTCATTTTTACCTGGTATCATTTGTCACACAGTTGTACTACACATGTCACACACCTTCAAATCACTTAATTTTTGTAAAGCATCTTATTGATCTGTCTTGGTAGTTCAAAGGAGTCACGTCCTGAGTAGAAAGATTTTTCATACACTAAACTCATGCTTTTCAACTGAGTAAATAAGATATTTGTTAGCCGATACTTGATTGGAGAAAAAACTTGTTAATAATAATTTTTTGTAACTCTGCAATTATATTTAATACGAGTGTTAGTGCTTCAGACGATTTTTAAGGTTCATTAAAACGTACGTTATTTTTTCAAACTCAAACTGTCTTGTTCACATTTTTTCATAGAATTAAATTTAACTACTAAGAAATCAAAATTATTAATTTTAAAATTAATTTCTTGGAACAAAAATCCAAGTGGCGCCCACATACACATAGTAGCTTAAGTTGTTTTGCAGGACGACATCATCGCAGAGGAACCAGTCATCAGTAAGGATTGAAAGTGCGCGGAGTGTAACGCCCGACATAACAACACACAACAAATACATACAAGGTATTTCTCGATATTATAAATTGGCAGCCCAACTAGTGAGGCTTGAAAGGAAAGGAACAAGCCCGGCAACTCCAACAAATCAAGATGCCGCAACCAAAAGGAAAAAAGGTGAAGAAAAATGTAGAACCCGAATTAAGTGTGGTAGACGGGGAGCAGTCCAAGTCGAGGAAACAGAAATAGAACCGCCCACACTAGAAATTGAAAGACCAATAAAAACGGGAGAGGAACTAGAGGAACAAACGGGAGAAGAACCCATACAAATGGTAGACCAAACAGAGAAACCCGAACCAGAAAAAATAACAGGGAGCGTCGACATGAACGCAATAATGGTGATGCTCTAAAGACTGGAAGAAAATAATAATAAAAATAGACGGGAAGAGAAGGAGGAGAATAATAAAAATAGACAGGAAGATAGGGCGGAAATAAATAAAAGTATAGAATCCCTGAAAGAGGAAAATAACAAAAACATAGAATCTTTAAGGGAGTATATAACCGATAAAATAAATGACAATGGGAAAAAGCGGGAACTATTTCAGGAGGAGAATAAAAAATGTATAGAGTCCCTGAAAAAGGAAATTAGTGCAAATTACGAAACAGTAAGCAAAAAGATCGATGATAGTAAAATCGACAGTGACAGGAAGGTCGAGAGAATGGAGAAACAGTTAGAAAGGTTGCAGGAGGGAAATAATACCCGTTTTGAAACAATAGAGGAAAGAACCGTAGAGACAGAACAAGACGTTCGAACTCTTGATAACAAAGTAAGACAAAACCGAGACAAAATCATGCAGGAGGTAGGAGAAGTCCGGAAAGACGTTAGCGAGAGAATACAGAGAACGTATGACATAGCTAACAGGTTGGACGAGCAAATAAAAACTAATAGAAATAACATACAGGAAATAGATCAGAGGGAGAAAAACCTGCAGGAAAAATTAGAAGCGCTGAGGGACACACCGATATTAAATACCCATACGTGTCATAGCGAGAACAGGGAGGTAATTAACTTCCAAAACTATCGCCGAAACCCGATGGAATTCTTAGAGAGGATGGAAGAGTTCATTGAAAGAAATAGAGAAACAAGGTGGGATAGAATAAGGGAAATGTTAGACGAAACGTTCCGAAACACGAGGGATAAGTGGTGGATAGCGGTAAGACCCGAAATAACAAACTTAGTCGAATTCAAACGCCAATTCAAAGAGAAGTATTGGTCAGAAACTGCGCAAAACAGAGTACGAATGGACATATTCTACGCGAAATATGACGCATCCAACGGACAATCCCCAACATCTTATTTCCTGGGAAAGATATGTTTGGCACGAAAGTTAATACCGCCAATCCCGGAAGAATGTTTAGTGAGACAGTTAACTGGACATTATAGCTACGGTATTAAAGATGCCCAATTGTACCAACAACTTAGTAAAATAACTGATCTAGCTAAGTTACTAGAAAACTGTGAGTCTGCTGGAAGGTTCCAAGACTACCAACCCCCCAGTTGTAAAATAGACTATAACAACAATAACAACGGACCAAACCGGAATGGAGGTGGAAGTGGTAACAATTTTAACCCGAATAGCCAGAACAATAGCACCCCACCAAATAGCCGAAATAATAACAATCAAGGTCCAAATAACCGTAACTATCCGGGACCAAACCGAAATAATTACCCCGAAAGTAATAACAATAGGAACTATAATTAAGGAAATAGTTATCGCGGCAATAACTATAGAGGGAACAATTATAATCAGCGAAATAATTATCGAAACGGAGGTAATCAAGGAGGAGGTGATAGGAGGAATCAGGAATATAGACCCGAGGTAAACTATATGATGGCCGATAGTCAACGACCATATCCACCCAATTGACCGAGTTACATGTATTACACACAGCAGGCGCAAGGTGACCAGAGTAATACGACAAATAGCCGACATATTAGTGGTAACCCCGAGGATAGACAGGAACCACAAACAAGTCAGCAACCCAATGTTCCGGGAGACCGGGCAGATGAGATAGATGATCATTCAATTTATCCTATCATAATACAATCATCACGTGGAAAGGAACCAAATTTTATAACAGAGTACTAGAAAAAACGGAACAACAACGGCAGATATATTCAATCCCAACCAAAGGCAAAAATATATATATATAAGATATAAATTTATTTCCAATAGCCATGTCAACGTATATTTACCAACTTACCCGTTGATTAGTCCCGGTCCAAGTGGACCGAAACTGTTGTATGAAATAATGTTCCACAAGCGTGGACAGGAAGTGTTAATTAATTGGGCCCAAGTGGGCTAAATGTATTCTTCTTGATTTAAATATTCTGTTGGCTGGTCTTCCATAGTGATTGAGATAATGTTTAAAATGAATTAATTCTGCATTAAGAAATAACAAGAAATGGACTGTATACGAATAAGTTTAATATTTTGTATAATCACATTACAGATGTAAATTTGAATGAGGCTGGCTAATACTGCATGTTGCGAATTAATACGAATTTATGTTAGAATGAAGTTATGGCGCTAGTCGGCCATAAGCGAGAACACAAGTTAATTATGGCGCTAGTTGGCCATAAGCGAGAATGTAAGGGCCTAAAGCCTACATTTAATGTCAACACTCATTGACAGAGAAGAATTCGGCGAACCGAACGCCGAGGCAGCTAGCTATGCACTGTGCAAGGTTCAACCACGCGAAAATTGATGCGCGATATAAATCAGATTAGCCAACCTAGAAAATAAAATCATCGCGCTACCGTCCATAAGCTGCCCGTCAAAAATCAAAAAGATTTTTTAATACATTTTTTAATAAATTATAATACATTTACAATTTGATTTAAAGAGTACAGTTGTTACTAACAATGGTTAGCTTCAAGGCCAAGTTGAACCTTGAGTTGAGATTAGATAATGGCAGTCTGCCGCTAGTTTAGAGATAAGCATGCAGATAGGCGATTGTAGGCCAAGGTCGGCGAACAGCTGTTTCATATACGAATAAGTCTGGTTAACAATATTTCTGACACAAGTGTGTGCAGTATGTAACATTATAAAACATGAAAGAAAATACATAATTATACAATGTTTAATGCATGAACGGAGGTTCATCATGAACAAAATTGTTGTTGAACATGTTGTAGTTGCATGTTCTATTGTATATTCAGCAGGGCGGCATGTATTGACCTAGACATGCTATTCCTGAAGTTTCAGGAATTTACAATATGTAACAATGTATGAGCAAACCAGATGCTGAATGCAGCCCAGCTATGACATGTATGTCATAGTTTTAAATAAAGAATTGTGCATGCTTACTTACAAAATGAATAAAATATAAAATACAATATGAATAAATTAGACGAGGCAGTTACATACGGCAGACGCTTACAATCGTTTTTACATAAACACAATTTATGTGAATACAATGACAATAATTTAAATAACATACAATACTGTGATTACAGAAACAATTGAAAATAAATTTAGAAATAACCAAAGTTGTACACAATAGTGAGGAAGACATGAGGCATGAATCAAATGTTCCACATACGAAAATACAAATAATAATAAAGCCTTGCATATTAATTAAACTAATACTTGCTTGAGCAAACAAACAGTTGCTGACTCAAAAATAATTAGGCTTATGCTAAAACGAGTGCTTGTAACTTAACAAGCTGGAACATTTGACTTATGTGTCCTCAAAATAAAACAAAATAATAATTCCCTTACGTTATTGTTCGCCTCCTACAATTTTAAAATGAGGCCACCAAACATGAAAATTAGAAGCGTGCAATGACGCACAATTGACAAGAAAATATTGTGATGATTCATCACAATTATGTTGACCAACTGGTCGTAATAAGTAAAAGCCCAAGGCTGAATAAGGTAGCATGTGCTAAATAATCATAATGTCAAATCTCGTCTCGCGCTGCAACAGACATAATTTATGTATTGGTCTCCGTAAAACACCCGTAGGCGTGCGAATGTCTACGACGCGAACCAAGTTATCTGGGCCGGGAAATGTGGCGATGATCACGCCAAATTTCCAGGCTAATGGAGGCAAGTTATCCTCAATAATCAAAGCTAAGTCACCAATGGAAACATTATCTTTGGCAAACTTCCACTTGTGCCGCTGTTGCAGCTGGTGCAAATAATCGCGAGACCACGCCTTCCAAATGCCCCGGACAAACCTCTGAAGTAGTTGCCAACGACCAAGGCGAGAAACAGGAACGTGAGAAAGGTCTGGGTCAGGAATCGCAGTTGGGGGCGCGCAAATCAAAAAATGGCCAGGTGTAATTGGCACCGGGTCGTTAACATCCGAAGAAATAGCAAATAAAGGTCGAGAGTTCAGACATGCCTCTATCTGAGACAAAACGGTCGTGAACTCTTCGAAGTTTAATATAGATTTGCCTACCACGCGCCGCAGATGAAATTTCAAACTCCTTATGCCGCTCTCCCAAAGGCCACCGAAGTGAGGTGAGGAGGGCGGAATAAATGACCATGATATCCCCTGAGAGGATGTGAATGACTTAATCGAGGTGATGGCACTCTTATTGTGCCAAAAGTTGTAAATGTCATGTAAGATGGTGCGGGCCTTCCTGAAGTTCGTGCCGTTGTCGGAGTACAGCTGACTAGGTATACCCCGACGTGCCATAAAACGACGTAAAGCAGCTACAAATGCGCTTGCAGTAAGGTCGGACACCAATTCCAGGTGAATAGCCCTAGTTACTAAGCAAACAAACAGAGATACGTATGCCTTAGTAAAGGTTCTAGACTTCTGCCCGCCATGACGAATCATGAAGGGACCACCATAATCAACCGCGCAAAATAGAAACGGCCTTGAAGGAGTGACTCTAGGGGATGGCAAAATGCCAAGTCTCTGGACCTGCTGTGTGGCACTAAACCTGATACACTTGAGACACTTACGAATAATGGAACGGATGACTAGCCGGGCATTAACAATCCACCAACGTTGACGCAGTGAATGATGCACGAGCTGAGCACCAGCGTGAAGTAAACGAATGTGTTCACGTTCGATGATAAGGCGTGTAATATGCGCCGATGGGGGTAATACGATAGGATGTTTCGAATCGTACGGTAATTGGGAATGCTGCAAACGTCCGCCCACGCGTATCACTCCAGAAGCGTCAAGAAACGGGTCGAGAGAAGCCAACTTGCTCCTAATGGAAACAGAAGATCCGTTCCGAAGACAACTAATTTCGGCTGCGAAGTGGATCGACTGAGATTGTTTTATGAAGAAATTGAGAGACTGATGAATTTCTACAGGGGTCAGACCGCCCGAAAGTTTGTCCGCACATGAGTGCCTAATATTTCTGATGAAACGAAAACAGTAAGCGTAAACACGTGTCAGCCGGTGCAACGAGGAAAAGTCCAACGATAAGTCAACAGCCAGGGTAGACATTAGCGACCGGTTGTGTGCAGTTTTCTCTTCCGCAGTGACTTCCGAAGACGATGGAGTGGCCGGTACGAAGGATGGGACAGGATTAGAATCTGACGATTGAGACAGACAGCCAGGACCGTGCCACCAAAGCGAGCAATCGCGCAAAAGGTCAGGGAAACACCCCCTAGATATAATATCAGCAGGATTGCGTCGCGAATCAATGTGATGCCAGGTATAAGCTTGCGTGCGACGCTGAATTTCAGCAACCCGATTAGCGACGTATATCTTCCAACGCGTAGACTGCGCATGAATCCAGAAAAGAGCAACCATGGAATCAGAATACAAATGTACACCATCAATAAACGAATAAAGAGCAGGAATAACCTTAGATACAAGTCGCGATAATAACAAACAAGCGCAGAGCTCGATGCGAGGTAATGACACTTGGCGTAGGGGAGCCACGCGAGATTTGGAACACAAGAGACGACAGGAAGCAGTAGAATCCTGATAAATGACTCGGATATATATACAACAGCCGAACCCTTTCTCCGAGGCATCCGAAAACCCATGCAACTGAACCGTAACCGCCTCACGGTTGCAACGAATAGATCGCGGGACTACTATTTTACCAATCAAACTCAATTTGTTACACAAAGAATGCCAATCCGAAGGTGACTGACCGGAAATCGGTTCAGCCCAACCAGTCTTGCAAAGCCAGATTAAGTATATGAGTATGTATAAGTATACACATAAGTATATGTAGTAAGTGTGTGACGCTACTAAATTGATAGCGCCATGATCGATGAATGTCGTGTGCCCAAGATCCTTACATTCTTTGGTAAGGTCCGCGTAGTCGCGAGCGAGCTTGGGATCGCGCCTGAATCGACGCTCCAAGCTTAAAAATCTTGATTCGGCACTTGTGTAAGATTCCCCCAAGTGGGGATTATCAGACTTGAATGGGAGCGACACTATAAATTTACCCTCGTGGTTGCGCTGAGTAGAGCGCACAAAATGCTCTTCGCAAGCCGACTCGCCGTCAGGGGTATCGCCAGGGATTGTTTCTGCCTCCCAAAATCTCTCGAGAGATTGCAGAATTTGACTGTCATTGTTCCTTGCCAGGAACGAAACCGCAGGACCCTGGGTGTGGCAGTGTTTGGGCAGATTGCCGGCCAGAATGTAACCTAGTTTTGTTTCCTGAATGATAGGGAAGTTGGGTCCGCGTGTGTATTTATTGGCTAACATTAAATCCAGATAAAATTGTGCCCCTAATAGTATGTCGATCTGTGAAGATATATTAAAATCTGGGTCGGCGAGAAAAATTTTGTTTGGAATGTGGAACCGGTTGATGTCAAACGAGATTGAAGGTAGATTATGAGTTAAGTTAGATAGGACGGCACATTTGGCCTCAAAACTATGTCTCTGATAGCGAGAAATAATACGCATAGAAACAATGTCAGTAGCGCAACACGCTGTGTTGTTTATTCCTGTAATTGGAATATTAGATCGGGTTAGCTTAAGGTGCAACCTTTTCGCAAATGATTTCGTACAAAAATTGATCTGGGACCCGGCGTCTAGGAGTGCCCGAGCTTCATGCCTGTTGCCAGCCTGATCAACGACATATACAACCGCTGTGGATAAAAGAACATTGTTTTTACACTGTAATTTAAATGAGCAATAATTGCTGCTGGCAGCTGGTGATTTCGGCACGTAATTAGCGTGCAGCAAGGTGTGGTGACCCTTTGAACAAATTTTACAGACCTGTTTACTTTTACAATTTGTTATCAAATGACCTGCTCTAAGGCAGTTAATACAGCATTTATGATTTGCAACCAATTGCCCCCGCTCAGCGGCACTTAATATACGAAAATTGTTACACATGTAAAGCGGGTGGTCAGATTTACAACACACGCATAAATAATGCCTTGCCGCTGCGTGATAACTCTTAAAGGTATTGCTGCCAGCAGTATTTCTTAAGCTATATTTCTCAAATTTATTGTTTGGTTTTACGCTAGGTTTGTTGAATTGCTGTCCGGATTCAATTGGCATTGTATTTTCTAAAATCTGTCGGCGCAAGTTTAAAAAATGCGTAAAGTCTTGAAAACTGGGCAAGTTGTCAGGGTCTATTGACTCCTTCCAAAGTTTTAAAGTAATAGGGTCAAGTTTGGTGGAGAGCAACTGTATGGTAATAAACTCAAATGAATTTACGGACAGCTTCATTGCCGCCAGTGAATTAACGGAAGACGTTATTGTATTCGTAAACTCCGCCAAGCTTTGGACTGAGTCCTTTATTGTGGACTTAACCTGAAGTAGGTTTTGTACGTAATATTTGGCTAATATAAATGGATTATTATACCTCTCGGACAGCAAGTTCAACGCTATTACATAATTTTCTTGACAAATGGGTAATGATTTAATTAAGTCTAATGGTTCACACTTCACCGAGGAATGCAAATAATGCAGTTTCTGTACTGGTGTTAAGTCGGATCTTGAATGCACTAGATCATTGAAAATTGAATAGAAGTGTTGCCACTCAAGTATGTTGCCTGAGAAGCAGGGCAAACTTATCGGCTTTAAATGCATAGGCGTCGATAGTACAGGAGGCACTGTCTGAGTATTAAAAGTGTCAAGAAGTTGTAAAATGTTTGCCTCAGTTGAGTATATCATTTCCTCAACCTCGACTCGGTCTGCCTGAGCAGCGCTCGTATCTTTACTGATAAGCTCTATCTCAGACTGTACCTCGTCGTACTTCGAGGCTAAGCTCTTAAGACTTTCTAATCTTACAGTCAGAAAATGTTTTGTGCTTAAATTAATATCAAACGAATTTACCGCGGATTGTATCCGCACTATCGCGGACTTTAATCCGCCTCTCTTTCTGGTCAGCACCTTGAGGCCTTCTTCAGACATTTTTTACGCACCTTTTTACTGTTGCTGGTGGTACCTGGTTGGCGACGTCCCACAGCGTCGGCTCCTTGGTGACGATGGTGAACAGCTGGCAGAGATGACCACTTTGAAGCACTGCAGCCGGCAGGAACTTGCTATTACGTTGTCCGAAGATGACGAGCGAAATGGCGACGCAAATCACGCCACGGTCGCATTAGCTGACGTGCTAACTCGCCCGCGATGGCCAGAAACAGATATAAAGATATTAAGTGGAAATCCGGCCCGGAGGACCAAAAAATGGTTGATGCGCACCGTGAGGACTAAAATGTTTATTAGTATCCAGGCACGGTGGACCAAAAAATGATTAGTCCCGGTCCAAGTGGACCGAAACTGTTGTATGAAATAATGTTCCACAAGCGTGGACAGGAAGTGTTAATTAATTGGGCCCAAGTGGGCTAAATGTATTCTTCTTGATTTAAATATTCTGTTGGCTGGTCTTCCATAGTGATTGAGATAATGTTTAAAATGAATTAATTCTGCATTAAGAAATAACAAGAAATGGACTGTATACGAATAAGTTTAATATTTTGTATAATCACATTACAGATGTAAATTTGAATGAGGCTGGCTAATACTGCATGTTGCGAATTAATACGAATTTATGTTAGAATGAAGTTATGGCGCTAGTCGGCCATAAGCGAGAACACAAGTTAATTATGGCGCTAGTTGGCCATAAGCGAGAATGTAAGGGCCTAAAGCCTACATTTAATGTCAACACTAATTGACAGAGAAGAATTCGGCGAACCGAACGCCGAGGCAGCTAGCTATGCACTGTGCAAGGTTCAACCACGCGAAAATTGATGCGCGATATAAATCAGATTAGCCAACCTAGAAAATAAAATCATCGCGCTACCGTCCACCCGTACTTATAGAAGGAGGTAAAGGAATAGAGATTATTAATATATAAATAAAAATTACGAGAAGGACACCTTCCACCAAAGGCAAAAATATATATAAGATATAAATTTATTTCCAATAGCCATGTCAACGTATATTTACCAACTTACCCGTACTTAGAGGAGGAGAAAAAAGGAAAGAAGGAAAGGACATAATGAATTAAATAAATTATTGAACAATCAAATAACAATTGATATTACTAAGGAGGAGAAATACTGTCATATAATTGATACTAAATGGAAATGATAAATGAAAAAAAAAAAGGATAACAGTGTGTTACATAAAGGTAATGATGAATATAAATATAGCTATTAACATTGAATGATTTTAAAAGATAATTTTACCTGCGGAGAACGATATATTAATATAATTGAGAAATAATCAGAAGAGTTTAAGAAAGGGAATTTATGTGTAGCAGCCTATGATCTTTGAATATTGTATTTTTTTATTATTATTATTTGTTGTGAAAGTGCAATTATTATTTTCTGGACAGAGATGTGTTGCCTCTGATTTCAGTAATTATAGTTAGGGAAGGGCGGAGAATGTATGCCATAGCGAGCCACTCTGACTTCCAACCCGCTATAAAAGTTAGGGAATTGTTAGGGAGTTATATCAAAGATTAAATAATTAACATCAAGGTAAAAAGGAAAGGAATAGGAGATACGACAAAGAACGAACATGAATAATGAGATGGATTAATATATTAAAGGAGTAGTACAGGAATTTAATTATAAGATAAAGGAATGAAATATAAAGAAGCTAATAAAAGGTTAATATAAAAGTGATAATTTCATCAAAACTGAAGAAATGTTTTTCCCAAATTATCAGTTTTAACGGAGAGGCATATGTAAGTCACAGAACGTTCCATAAAGGAAATTATTTGCATAGTAATTTATCATAAGAGGAAAGCGAGGTGAACAGTATCGAACCCAAGTAATCCGAAAAAATTTGTAATATTGTCTAATAATTAATATCATTAACATGAAAAAACGACCAGACTATGACTAAGACTCAAACCCCATATATATTATTTAAGTGAAGAACAGTGTAAAACCAATAATATACTATAAGAGAGACAGATAATATCAGAAACAACCAAAATAAGGTCATTAATTATTAAGTAATGTAACTCTGAATAGGGTATAAAAAACTATTTATTGTGAATTAATGGACAAGATCCATTATTATACTTTGTAATGTAAATAAAATAAATGTATTAAATGATTTGAATACATTATTAGAAAGGATGTAAGTTAAAATAAAAAATATATAAATGTTATGACAAAAAATCATGTTTAGGAGCTGAGTCCAATCACTCAGATTTTGTGTGAAAATTAATTATTATAGAATTAAGATAAAAACTATATGTAATTGTCAAGTGGAGAAAGACGAACAAATTATCTTAAATAAAGAAAGCTGCCAAGTGATTAAAAATCAATTAAAATAGCCAAAAACAGTATTAACTGAAAACATGTAGTAGACCAATAATATTGTAAGATTTATGAATTTAATGTTGACAAAATGCAACCAAATTGTATTATAAAGTTGAAATACAATGTAATGTGACTATACTAATATATTTGACTAACTTAAACACTTTAATAGTCGAGTTAGGAAACTATTTACCTATACCATACCTGGCTGAGGCCAAGGAACCATCACAAAAAACAGTCATATTTGACAAAATAATTGCAGAATATTAGCAAAAATAAAGGAAAAAAATACAATCCTATAGTGTACTATAGTAACAAACTTTTTCAGTTGAAAACAAGCTTAATTATTAAAGAATTTGAAATATGAGAGTGAAATTTGTCACACCAAGAAAATGAATCACTTATGCAAACCAATATGATGCTAAGTAATCCTACAGTAAAAATAATATGTATCAGGATAAACCAGGTATCACCAAAGATAGACAATATAATAAACTCTCAGTGAATACTCGAAAAATCCCATATATAATAAGGAAAAAAGACAAATTATTGTAAAAAACCAGTGACAGAAAACATAGGCCATATGCAAGGGCCATACAAAACCGAACTTATTTATATATTATATGTGTTAAATTTTGTTTATTTTGTTATAAAAAAATGATTATATTATGCATTAATGTTGTAGAAGGAACCAAACAACTTCACAACAATTTTCTAGTTAGAAAATTGGAATTTTATGTAACCATTCCAAAGGTAAGAGTTGTATTTTATGTTATTTTATTAGAGTTAATTTGTTCAAAACCAATCGTAATTAGTATCATTAGATTCAGTTGAAAGCAGAGAATCCAAAAATAGTAATGGCATGCAGATTGTAAGTAGTTATGTAAAATTGTTTGACAAATACCAGAATAATTTTAGTAATATCCTTAGTGTGAAGAATAAGAAATTTTTGTTCTAAAGCTTCTACGGAAGTCAAATTTGTTCCATGATGTTCCATTTGATTATTCTCAAACGTTCTAGAAGGAAGTTTTACACAAATACACCGGAAGTTCATGTCAAAAAGTTAAAAAAATGAGCCTTACAGAGTATAAAAGGAAGACGAAATTCGACCGAAAAACACTTTATGCTTTGAATCCAGAAGAGACGCATCACCCACGATACTGATCATCACATCCGAGGCGAAACCGAAGAACGAGAAGTCGACACAAAAACACAGAAAGGCTTTTCCCGTACATGACAAAAGACTGACTTAACCTCTACAAGGAGTATACGCCAACGTGTTGTTGAAATAGAGCAGCAATACGACATATTTAATAGAACGCACGCAGCCAGAATATCAGCGGCCCTGGAAAGGACCAGAATGTTAATAGAGAATCAATTCTGCTGGTATTCGCTAAGACAAGCTGACTTTGACAAAAATCCCTATAACGTTACGTACACAAGCCTATTCTTCAACTGTGAGAGGAGAGACAGCGCTGTGGCGGCCGAATCGTGAAACCACGAGGACAGCTGATTGTCGCCGGCAGTATTCAAAGCGCAAATTCACTGCTAAACTTATTTCCAATAGTGCGGAGTTTTGAAAAACCGTATATTGACTTTCAAATAATTATCAGTGCACAAGAACGTCAACACGAAGAGGCGAGATTGAAAACGTCCCCAAGAGAAGTGTACAGTGCAAGAAATAATTACCCACCGGAACGTGAGTTGTTCAAAAGTTAAAGTCATTTTTACCTGGTATCATTTGTCACACAGTTGTACTACACATGTCACACACCTTCAAATCACTTAATTTTTGTAAAGCATCTTATTGATCTGTCTTGGTAGTTCAAAGGAGTCACGTCCTGAGTAGAAAGATTTTTCATACACTAAACTCATGCTTTTCAACTGAGTAAATAAGATATTTGTTAGCCGATACTTGATTGGAGAAAAAACTTGTTAATAATAATTTTTTGTAACTCTGCAATTATATTAAATACGAGTGTTAGTCCTTCAGACGATTTTTAAGGTTCATTAAAACATACGTTATTTTTTCAAACTCAAACTGTCTTGTTCACATTTTTTCATAGAATTAAATTTAACTACTAAGAAATCAAAATTATCAATTTTAAAATTA
This sequence comes from Magicicada septendecula, assembly GCA_034769895.1. Taxonomy (NCBI): domain Eukaryota; kingdom Metazoa; phylum Arthropoda; class Insecta; order Hemiptera; family Cicadidae; genus Magicicada; species Magicicada septendecula. The sequence goes on from CM068369.1 coordinate 146,455,695, forward strand.
ATTTCTTGGAACAAAAATCCAAGTGGCGCCCACATACACATAGTAGCTTAAGTTGTTTTGCAGGACGACATCATCGCAGAGGAACCAGTCATCAGTAAGGATTGAAAGTGCGCGGAGTGTAACGCCCGACATAACAACACACAACAAATACATACAAGGTATTTCTCGATATTATAATATATATATTTATATATAAAACTCAAAGTCTGAGTATTTGTATTGAATACAAATCCACACCGTTACACCGATTGCCAAACATTTGCACAGGTAACCTCTGGCATAAGGCGAAAACACTGGTTAACTTGGAATATGATATTCTGGCCCGTTAGCACGATTTAGGTCCTTTTAATTATGCCCTTTGTTGACGTGTATAAAGATGTCAGCAACACCACGGAGACGAGAATTAATTACCATAGTAACAATAAAATAAACAAATGCTATTTACCAGCATCGGAACTGTACCTTTATCCGTTCCTGCAGTTCAATTTTGATGTTTTTAATATGCGATTGTATCGATATATTACGATGTGGAAAAGAAGAAGTGTGCTAATTGTAAATTGTCCTATTTCTTAATTCAAAGCGAATATACATGGTGTTTTCATTTGTGAGGTTAGGTGACGACGGTTTTTGGTTTACTGCTGAAATAAATAAAGCCATAGTTGAGGAAAACATAATGTTTAATGTGTATATACAATGCTTATAACACGGTAACACTTAAAATAAATAACCTAATGTTTTTGAGTTAACGGGTACTTGTGTTGACATAAATTGAAAATTCAGATACGTATATAGGCCTATATTTTGTATTTGTCTTAAACGATTATAAAATTTATGTTTATACGTATTTATGATGATGCAATGAATAAATAATGAAATAAATAAGTAAATAAAACGAAGGAGTTTGCATTTCGATGCGGGAGACCCTGAAAACGCAGCAGAGTTGACGACCACGTCCGTGTGACAATTTTCATTGCTGCCTGTGTGTTAAATTCAATGCGTTTCCCAACCGTACCCTAAGGCGCAGCGATTAGGATTTCTCTATTGAGTTGTTCATTCATCGTCGTATTAGTTACATTTATTCGGTCGAATTATTCTACATTCCGTTATCCGTTTTCCTTAACTACACTCCTTTTAAACTTCATCTTCAAATAACTTTACAGTCCCGTTTGTTTTCCTTATTCTTCACGTCATTTAAATCAACCCTCCTTTGAACTACGAGTACTTTATCACCTTACTTTGTGGAATGCCTCCGAAAAAACGACAAAGCATTGGGCAGGTCCATCCAAATGCTAAGCGAGCAAAGTTATTGCGAGCAGCTGAGACACCTGAGGAACGTGAGTGTCGGCTTGAACAACAATGAAGAAAACAGGCAGAGATTATGGCTGCAGAGACACCTGGGGAGCACAGGGAGCGCGTAGACCAACAATGAAGAAGAAAAACTGAATTAAGGGCCACGGAAACACTTGAGGAGCATGGGGAGCGCGTCGAGCGGAGACGCGTGAGGCAGGCTGAATTAAGGGATGTGGAATTAGCTGAACGATGTGAATATCGGCTTGAAAATGACCGCATACGGCATGCCCAAGTCAGACAAGTGAGCAGACGAGGTAATTTGATTTTAGAGGCTTTTCAGTATGATCCAAATTATGGCTATTCGTCACATCCAAATGTTACAATTGGCAAAATGAATGTGATATGCGAATTCTGTCAAGCCAACAAATTTTAAACTGCATCGCCTGGGATGTGATGCTCTAATGGAAAAGTAATTTTACAACCACTGAATCAACCGCCAGAACCACTTCGTTCGTACGTGTCAGGAACGACTTCAGAATCCAAGCATTTTCTCCAAAATATTCGGAGATACAATTCATGCTTTCAGATGACATCTTTCGGCACGACAGCAGCAATAGAAGAAACCGATGGTTTTATGCCAACTTTTGAAGTGAAAGGACAAATATATCAAAAAGTCGGGTCATTGCTTCCTGTTCCAAATGAAAATCCCAATTTTTTACAAATCTATTTCATGGGAGACGATCAAGCCTAGGCCGATCGACGCTGTGAAGCCATTCTCCGATAGAAGAAAGGATATTGTTTTAAATCTCTAAAGGCTGTTGGACCAACATTATAATTTATTACAAGTGTTAAAAACAGCTGTGGGGAGAATGCCGACTGATGGGTACAAAATTGTTTTACGAGCTGACAGAGCGGCATATAGACTTAGACAATAAATATTATATTAAAATAAGTATTAAAAGTCAAATATTCGCTTAAGAAGCCGCGGGTAACAACTAGTTCTTAACACAATGCAGCTTATTGGTTGCAATAAGTACATTTTCTCAAGCGAATTGTACGTTTCAAAATAAAGAACACAATTTCTGTTGTTTTCCTGAATGCAACACATTTTTCTTTTGTGTTCCAGTGTTTTCGTTCGGCAAGTTTTCCATTGCCCTTAGATAAATTATCTTACTTCTGTGGGTTAGCGACATAAAGAGACTGCCTTTTATTGATCAACTGGCAGGCCAGTTTTCTATCGGGGTTTGTCTCATAGCCATTGAGGTAGAGAAACACTCAAAGAGACTGCAAGCAAGTGAGGTGAGATTCCTGAGTCGGGAAGATAGAATAACTATTAGAAACACGATTCTTAGAAAACACTTCCAGCAGTAATAAATCATGTGGATGGTGGAAAGGAAAACATTGCAACAGTTTGACCATGTAACAAGATTGATAGGAAACTGGAACTCACCATGTAAGATCACTCAGAAGGAAAAAACGAAGAGGAAGACCAAGATTGCAATGGATGGATTATATTGGGAACCAGGCTGTCGAAGGCGATATACTTTATTGGAAGTGAAATGCCTCGTCGAAGATAGATTGGAGTTTAGACTGTAACTGAAAGATTCCTTTACTTAACTGGGGACGATAAAGAAGAAGAAGAAGAAGGAGAAGAAAAATAAGAAGAAGAAGAAGAAGAAGAAGAAGAAGAAGAGAAAGAAGAAGAAGAAGAAGAATAGATAGTTCTTAAAAATATATTTGCTTTCTTTCTTGTTAGTTTGTGATATAAAAATATGAAAATAAAAGAGATTTATGTATGCGTTTTTATAGTAATTGCAAGTCGACAATTGCAAGGTACACCAACATTGTATTCTTGATTGATGGCCAGGTACATTGTCTAAGCTGAAACCTACCAAGCTATAAACCATCACTCTGTTGCATAAACACACTAGTTGTTAGAAGACAACGCAAGTGGTAAGACGAACGCACTTGAATATATAATACATACTTCGAGGTTTTGATAGTTTTTTTAATATTTCATATATTTTTTGAGTTTTATCAAGATTTTACAATTTTTGTGAGCCTATCCTTTTTGGCATAATTAGTAAATCATTGTAATAGAAATTTATGGCTAACTAAATGTACATAAGAAATTATCTTCGTAAAAGTGATTGACACCACGCAATATTTATATGATACGTTTGCTTATTACAAAAACTGTAAGAAATGCTTGTAACAAAAACTTTATAAGTGTTCTGACTACATTATATTATAGGCTACTCAACAGAACTGTATCTTACTATAAACATTATATAAACACACAATCACGCACATACACACGGGTGCGCAGCACACACACATCTGCACATTTACGCATACACAAGTTTTCCTTTTTTCCAATATAACGATTCTATTTTGCCACAAGTTCGTAATCATACCTAATTTTTCTTCACAATATCTTTGCCAAGAACTTACTTTGATAGTAATTTTCAGATTAATTATTAGTGTCATACGTTAACATCAGTCAGACTTGGTATAAGATAGTAATACAGCCACATACCCTCTAGCGTTGGTTCCCACTAAAAATCATGTTGTTTCAAACTATGAGTTCACTAGGCGAACCTGAAGATCGTGTAATAGATTTAGAAACGTGTACACACGAGTAAGACCATAATTTAGTTTTGTTTCTTTTTTTAGTTACACATACCCTTGAAATATGTAAAAAGTAAACAACACGATCCTTAGCCAATCAAATTTGCTTGTTCTGTTGTTCGTAGATGACGTTTATTTCAAAAGCAACTGATTGATTTACGACGCTATGATGTTTATAGGCCAACTCTTGTTTAATATTTATAGACCTAGGCAATTTAAAATTTTGTACAATCTATTTAATTATAGTTATGTATTCTTGAAAGTATATTTTTCCATTGTATTTACTGCCTATTATTAAGTTTTAATTCATTATGGCACTTTATGGTCAGTAAAACAGAGGCGCCATAACATTTCATTTCATCTCCGTAACGTAATTACACATTGCTATCAATAAGAGTGTTTAGTTAAGTGAACAATGTCCTTGATTAATTTCTAACCACGTCGAAAGCATGTTGAATGTTTCACAGTACTAGAGGAATACAAGGGGGACGGAGAACTAAGAAAAGGCATTGGCTTTTAATTGTTGATATAATTGTTAGTATAAATTAAAATATCGAGTTTATTATGTAGGATCTCCATAATGTTTCTGTAATTTTCAGCATTTGCTTAAGTACAGTAACCTTTAATTTGACATATGAAGGATTGTAAAAACTATACGGCAATACAGTAGAAAGTGGATTAACTGAAACAGTCAACGCCAGAACCTATCCAGGTAAGCGAATTTTCCAGTAAATTTCAGTTATAATCCATACATATAAATTAAAAATTAAAACAGCTAATCCTTATACTTCATGGGTAGGTGCTTGGACAGTAGAAACCATTTGCAAATTTTCGCGAAAATCAAATGAGAACGCCTCTAAATTTTATTGTATCTTCAAATCTACTAAGCACTACGACTTTCCCGGGACTCATCAGCTAATTTTCTGGAAACTAGAGCCGAGATTGCCTTTCGCGTGATTTCTATAAGTTAACGTAGGCCTAATTATTACAAATAACGTTATTTATAACGCGTGACAGTATTTTATGATTATATTAAAGTTAATTTCTCGATTACAAAATTTTAAAATCAACTAGTATATAACCGAGGGGTTTCTCCAAAAGAGCAATGTATATCCCCATCTTGCCCATTTGACTGTTGGACAAGGTGTAGACTGTCAACTCGCATACAAACCTTTTCAACTTTTCTGAGAACCTTGGCGTGTTACTGAAGTTCCTGTTAATTTACGTTCCATTGACGTTTTTGTGTTTTACTGTTACTTGCACAGAATTCCAAGGTATGTTAAGTCAAACGTACGCTTCGATGATATTTTCTAATTTTATTGCTTCAGGAAGGCAAATAATTTTTAGATATTTTGACTGAGAACGGATATTCGTAAGTCTGCGTATCATCTACTATTGGTATCCATCGGCTCGCTGAGGTATGGTAAATCGCGTACGGTAACGCAGAATAACGTCATGTCTTTCGACTCGAATCTTGTTTTTTTTTGTAAGCTTTTCAGTACTTTTAATAAATTTTGAACATTTACATTTACGTAATTTAAAAAGTAGATCTAACTTATATTGAAACAAGAAAAATGGCACTACAAAATATTTGAGAGTATTTATGGTAAGTTAGTATGTTACGTAGGAGATAAGATAGTGATAAATCTGGTTTTTTAATTGTTCTATGAAACTAAAAATATGTTTTCTTTTTTCCTTATTTCAGTTATTTGAAGATAAAACAAAATTCTTGTGATCTACATTGCTACTTGTACTATAATAAATTCATTCATTCATATTTGCTCAATTATTCTTGTATATTATATTATATTGTTTTATATTATTATTAATAATAATGAAACTTAATGAAGAAAGTTGTGTTAGTGGTTAAAATCACAAGCAGAATTATCACTATTGCACACCACTATATAAAAAATTATTCCGATTAGCCGATGTATATATAGATATTTAGATCTATACGATGCATACGAGCCGATGTATACGGATATATAGAAATTTCAGATCTGCCGATGAGCTGTGAAGCTTGAAAGCGCTAATCGGAATAATTTTTATATAGTGGTGTGCAACAGTGATAATTCTGCTAATAATGAAACTTTTCGTACAAGAATACATTTTTTAAGATTTCCAACACTGTTTCAATAGTATTGACTGTCATCATCAGATGTGCAAATTGATACACAATTTGTATATCTGACGATGGTAGTTAATACTGTTGAAACAGTTTTAATAAATGTATACAGCAACTGAAAATATTTTGTTATTTGAGACTTTAATACTATTTCAAGTACTTGCGCACTGAACCCGGTATGAATGTAAGACCTGACGCTACGTAGTCGCTGTCGTATCTTCTTGGGTTTTGAAAATCCACGAGAAATGAAACAGAAAATATGTTGAGTAATGTCATAAGTAAAGCTATTCCAAGGAAGCGTATAGGTCCGTAGTTCACATTTAGATTGGGTAAAGTGTTGCGGTGACGATGATGATCTTCGGAGCTACTGCCCCTGCTGAGCCCGGGCCTCCAACACCACTCGCCTATACTTATAGTCTTTATTCTGTGCTGTCTGCGTCACTGCCTTAGTGTCGGTGGGGGGGGGGGGGATCAGGTCTTCATCGACGTCTTCTACCCATATTTTCTGGGGGTCTTTCTCTTCTTTTCTTCTTCTTCTTTCACCTGGATTTCCTTAGAGTGTTTATAATACACCCATAAAGATAGATTAATGTTTGCTTACTCGCCGCGACTTTAAGCCTATTATACAAAGTATATCTGCGGAATAATTTGCTGACGTGGTACGCCTACGTTTTAAGGCAATATGGTCATGACGCAAAGGTTGGCCACCGCTGGTGAATTTATTAAATACGTTACGCAGTTTTGATGATTTTGTATTGTTTTGTTTGGACCGTTTGAGTTACAAACTGACATCACGGTATGTACGGGTTACGGTTCGGATGAAGTGGGCATTCAAATAAAGAAGTTGCGCGCATAATGACCGTAAAATGCTTGAAATTTAACATTTATTTCTTATGTGATAATTTAATTATCGTAAGCCAGATTAGTTTGTACTACTTTATAAGGTAAGTAGTAAGCCTACCGTTTAAATGTGATATTTTAATATAAGATTTGAAGGCGTACATAAAGTTTAATTCATATTTCACATCTATCGCCAGTAGCTACGGAGTGAAAGATTTACTCCGTTTTCGGAATAAAATTACATAGTCTTGAAATCGAGTGAGCAGATTAAGTCAGAAAAATAATTTACGTTACTTTAAACGCAATCGTTCACAAATCTTGTTTATTTATTGCCGGCCAGACGGTAACTTGCCTGTAATTTGTAAAAATTAACTGTTACATTGAAGACTGGGTTGTGCCTCTCTATTTTAGCACAGCCTGAAACCATATTTGCGGTATCACACGGATTCTTATGAAATTTGTAACCTTCATGCCTCGTTGTCGTGTCACGACTCCAATAAAGTAGATTTGCATATCCAGCAACAGGTAGGATCGACAATTTATGCGAACGCGTGGGAAGTACCTTATAATTTCAATCTGTATCAGACAAGGAAGTCTCAATCTCGTCCATGATTTTTTTTCACTTTCTGCTACTTTTCTCTGTTACCTTATTAACACTGAAATTATCTAGAGTGAGAATACTTATAGTAAAGAGGGGCATATTTACGGGGGGGGGGGGGGAGAGAAGGGAAGCTGGCCCACCCAGAGTGGCGAAAAATTTGTCAAATTTTGTTAATCCCTTAGTTTTTAGGCTTTTTTATTATTTTTTTCAGCTGTTTACGCTGATATAGTAGTAATTCTTTTTTAAATATACAAACAGGCTTATTACACAGCATATGAGTATACGTTTGAAATATGTCATATAGGAAATCAATTCAGTCAAGAAGTATCTTCTAAACCATGTTTCAATAACGCGTGTTTTTATTGTGTTGTTACGGTTTGATTTAATGGTGTTATCACACGTTTTTCAACTGCTTTAAGGATAGTACAATCGATTAGTCGATTACTGTCACTTTTTTTTTTTTTTTTTTTTTTTTTTTTTAGCCGACTCAACCGGACCTCCTCAAGGCCAAATTCTAGATACGCCACTGATAGTAAAAGCCAACAACAATATTAATAATTATAAATAATATCATATGGAATACTACTACATACGGATGGTACATAATATGGAATACATTAAACATAATTTTGTACGACAAAATTTACTTCTCTTCTCTCTCTCTCTCTCTCTCTCTCTCTCTCTCTCTCTCTCTCTCTCTCTCTCTCTCTCTCTCTCTCTCTCTCTCGCGCACGCACACACACACACACACACACACACACACACACACACACACACACACACACACACACACACACACAATATAAACACTCATTCACTGAAGCTTATTAACACACTTATCAACTAAGTAGCTTGAAACGTAAAAAATAGCTATTATCTGCTAAGTGGCTTCTTTCGTTTCATAGTCTCGCAGGGCGTGCACAAGGCAGACGATACGCTGTATGCATTTATACAACCTAATCTGACCCAACTAAAAGTAAAACAGACTAATTTAATTTCCAGAGCGCTCTGCAGCGGAATATAATCCGAGGTCACCATTTCAAGAGATGTGCACAAACAATATACAGAAATTAATGCTGACTTTTATGGTGTCTTTATGATTCGTACTACAAACGATAAACTACGAGTTTTACTAAAGCTTGCCTTGAATTGATGGAAATATTTTAAACGCTTTTGTTACAATTCAGATGGACAACTTTGGAGCCTAATATGTCAACAGAATATACATTAGTGTACCCTCTTGTCAGCGTGCAAGTTTGAATATTTAATTAAATAAATCGGCTTAAATACATAAACCACACAGTCTGTTGTATAATTTTGTAAAGCACTGTACACAAAAAGTAAAATTGTATTACTTTCTTACTTATTAAAACATAGTTTTTTTTCTAAATTACAATCACTGAAATCTTTTATTGGTATAAGTTATTAATTCAATTTTTAATTTATATTTTCTTCGTGTTTGACATATAGTTTATAGTTATTAGAAAGGTTTCTTAAATTTTCCAAAATTTATTGAATTGCTAAGCTCCTTGACCTGTGAACTCGCCCAGTATATTGAACGAAAAACGTCTATTATCAGTTAGGCTACATTTGAAATTTAGACAATTTTTCTATTAACAGAAAGATTCCTCTAGGAGAGGAACTAGAGGAACAAACGGGAGAAGAACCCATACAAATGGTAGACCAAACAGAGAAACCCGAACCAGAAAAAATAACAGGGAGCGTCGACATGAACGCAATAATGGTGATGCTCTAAAGAATGGAAGAAAATAATAATAAAAATAGACGGGAAGAGAAGGAGGAGAATAATAAAAATAGACAGGAAGATAGGGCGGAAATAAATAAAAGTATAGAATCCCTGAAAGAGGAAAATAACAAAAACATAGAATCTTTAAGGGAGTATATAACCGATAAAATAAATGACAATGGGAAAAAGCGGGAACTATTTCAGGAGGAGAATAAAAAATGTATAGAGTCCCTGAAAAAGGAAATTAGTGCAAATTACGAAACAGTAAGCAAAAAGATCGATGATAGTAAAATCGACAGTGACAGGAAGGTCGAGAGAATGGAGAAACAGTTAGAAAGGTTGCAGGAGGGAAATAATACCCGTTTTGAAACAATAGAGGAAAGAACCGTAGAGACAGAACAAGACGTTCGAACTCTTGATAACAAAGTAAGACAAAACCGAGACAAAATCATGCAGGAGGTAGGAGAAGTCCGGAAAGACGTTAGCGAGAGAATACAGAGAACGTATGACATAGCTAACAGGTTGGACGAGCAAATAAAAACTAATAGAAATAACATACAGGAAATAGATCAGAGGGAGAAAAACCTGCAGGAAAAATTAGAAGCGCTGAGGGACACACCGATATTAAATACCCATACGTGTCATAGCGAGAACAGGGAGGTAATTAACTTCCAAAACTATCGCCGAAACCCGATGGAATTCTTAGAGAGGATGGAAGAGTTCATTGAAAGAAATAGAGAAACAAGGTGGGATAGAATAAGGGAAATGTTAGACGAAACGTTCCGAAACACGAGGGATAAGTGGTGGATAGCGGTAAGACCCGAAATAACAAACTTAGTCGAATTCAAACGCCAATTCAAAGAGAAGTATTGGTCAGAAACTGCGCAAAACAGAGTACGAATGGACATATTCTACGCGAAATATGACGCATCCAACGGACAATCCCCAACATCTTATTTCCTGGGAAAGATATGTTTGGCACGAAAGTTAATACCGCCAATCCCGGAAGAATGTTTGGTGAGACAGTTAACTGGACATTATAGCTACGGTATTAAAGATGCCCAATTGTACCAACAACTTAGTAAAATAACTGATCTAGCTAAGTTACTAGAAAACTGTGAGTCTGCTGGAAGGTTCCAAGACTACCAACCCCCCAGTCGTAAAATAGACTATAACAACAATAACAACGGACCAAACCGGAATGGAGGTGGAAGTGGTAACAATTTTAACCCGAATAGCCAGAACAATAGCACCCCACCAAATAGCCGAAATAATAACAATCAAGGTCCAAATAACCGTAACTATCCGGGACCAAACCGAAATAATTACCCCGAAAGTAATAACAATAGGAACTATAATTAAGGAAACAGTTATCGCGGCAATAACTATAGAGGGAACAATTATAATCAGCGAAATAATTATCGAAACGGAGGTAATCAAGGAGGAGGTGATAGGAGGAATCAGGAATATAGACCCGAGGTAAACTATATGATGGCCGATAGTCAACGACCATATCCACCCAATTGACCGAGTTACATGTATTACACACAGCAGGCGCAAGGTAACCAGAGTAATACGACAAATAGCCGACATATTAGTGGTAACCCCGAGGATAGACAGGAACCACAAACAAGTCAGCAACCCAATGTTCCGGGAGACCGGGCAGATGAGATAGATGATCATTCAATTTATCCTATCATAATACAATCATCACGTGGAAAGGAACCAAATTTTATAACAGAGTACTAGAAAAAACGGAACAACAACGGCAGATATATTCAATCCCAACCAAAGGCAAAAATATATATATATAAGATATAAATTTATTTCCAATAGCCATGTCAACGTATATTTACCAACTTACCCGTTGATTAGTCCCGGTCCAAGTGGACCGAAACTGTTGTATGAAATAATGTTCCACAAGCGTGGACAGGAAGTGTTAATTAATTGGGCCCAAGTGGGCTAAATGTATTCTTCTTGATTTAAATATTCTGTTGGCTGGTCTTCCATAGTGATTGAGATAATGTTTACAATGAATTAATTCTGCATTAAGAAATAACAAGAAATGGACTGTATACGAATAAGTTTAATATTTTGTATAATCACATTACAGATGTAAATTTGAATGAGGCTGGCTAATACTGCATGTTGCGAATTAATACGAATTTATGTTAGAATGAAGTTATGGCGCTAGTCGGCCATAAGCGAGAACACAAGTTAATTATGGCGCTAGTTGGCCATAAGCGAGAATGTAAGGGCCTAAAGCCTACATTTAATGTCAACACTCATTGACAGAGAAGAATTCGGCGAACCGAACGCCGAGGCAGCTAGCTATGCACTGTGCAAGGTTCAACCACGCGAAAATTGATGCGCGATATAAATCAGATTAGCCAACCTAGAAAATAAAATCATCGCGCTACCGTCCATAAGCTGCCCGTCAAAAATCAAAAAGATTTTTTAATACATTTTTTAATAAATTATAATACATTTACAATTTGATTTAAAGAGTACAGTTGTTACTAACAATGGTTAGCTTCAAGGCCAAGTTGAACCTTGAGTTGAGATTAGATAATGGCAGTCTGCCGCTAGTTTAGAGATAAGCATGCAGATAGGCGATTGTAGGCCAAGGTCGGCGAACAGCTGTTTCATATACGAATAAGTCTGGTTAACAATATTTCTGACACAAGTGTGTGCAGTATGTAACATTATAAAACATGAAAGAAAATACATAATTATACAATGTTTAATGCATGAACGGAGGTTCATCATGAACAAAATTGTTGTTGAACATGTTGTAGTTGCATGTTCTATTGTATATTCAGCAGGGCGGCATGTATTGACCTAGACATGCTATTCCTGAAGTTTCAGGAATTTACAATATGTAACAATGTATGAGCAAACCAGATGCTGAATGCAGCCCAGCTATGACATGTATGTCATAGTTTTAAATAAAGAATTGTGCATGCTTACTTACAAAATGAATAAAATATAAAATACAATATGAATAAATTAGACGAGGCAGTTACATACGGCAGACGCTTACAATCGTTTTTACATAAACACAATTTATGTGAATACAATGACAATAATTTAAATAACATACAATACTGTGATTACAGAAACAATTGAAAATAAATTTAGAAATAACCAAAGTTGTACACAATAGTGAGGAAGACATGAGGCATGAATCAAATGTTCCACATACGAAAATACAAATAATAATAAAGCCTTGCATATTAATTAAACTAATACTTGCTTGAGCAAACAAACAGTTGCTGACTCAAAAATAATTAGGCTTATGCTAAAACGAGTGCTTGTAACTTAACAAGCTGGAACATTTGACTTATGTGTCCTCAAAATAAAACAAAATAATAATTCCCTTACGTTATTGTTCGCCTCCTACAATTTTAAAATGAGGCCACCAAACATGAAAATTAGAAGCGTGCAATGACGCACAATTGACAAGAAAATATTGTGATGATTCATCACAATTATGTTGACCAACTGGTCGTAATAAGTAAAAGCCCAAGGCTGAATAAGGTAGCATGTGCTAAATAATCATAATGTCAAATCTCGTCTCGCGCTGCAACAGACATAATTTATGTATTGGTCTCCGTAAAACACCCGTAGGCGTGCGAATGTCTACGACGCGAACCAAGTTATCTGGGCCGGGAAATGTGGCGATGATCACGCCAAATTTCCAGGCTAATGGAGGCAAGTTATCCTCAATAATCAAAGCTAAGTCACCAATGGAAACATTATCTTTGGCAAACTTCCACTTGTGCCGCTGTTGCAGCTGGTGCAAATAATCGCGAGACCACGCCTTCCAAATGCCCCGGACAAACCTCTGAAGTAGTTGCCAACGACCAAGGCGAGAAACAGGAACGTGAGAAAGGTCTGGGTCAGGAATCGCAGTTGGGGGCGCGCAAATCAAAAAATGGCCAGGTGTAATTGGCACCGGGTCGTTAACATCCGAAGAAATAGCAAATAAAGGTCGAGAGTTCAGACATGCCTCTATCTGAGACAAAACGGTCGTGAACTCTTCGAAGTTTAATATAGATTTGCCTACCACGCGCCGCAGATGAAATTTCAAACTCCTTATGCCGCTCTCCCAAAGGCCACCGAAGTGAGGTGAGGAGGGCGGAATAAATGACCATGATATCCCCTGAGAGGATGTGAATGACTTAATCGAGGTGATGGCACTCTTATTGTGCCAAAAGTTGTAAATGTCATGTAAGATGGTGCGGGCCTTCCTGAAGTTCGTGCCGTTGTCGGAGTACAGCTGACTAGGTATACCCCGACGTGCCATAAAACGACGTAAAGCAGCTACAAATGCGCTTGCAGTAAGGTCGGACACCAATTCCAGGTGAATAGCCCTAGTTACTAAGCAAACAAACAGAGATACGTATGCCTTAGTAAAGGTTCTAGACTTCTGCCCGCCATGACGAATCATGAAGGGACCACCATAATCAACCGCGCAAAATAGAAACGGCCTTGAAGGAGTGACTCTAGGGGATGGCAAAATGCCAAGTCTCTGGACCTGCTGTGTGGCACTAAACCTGATACACTTGAGACACTTACGAATAATGGAACGGATGACTAGCCGGGCATTAACAATCCACCAACGTTGACGCAGTGAATGATGCACGAGCTGAGCACCAGCGTGAAGTAAACGAATGTGTTCACGTTCGATGATAAGGCGTGTAATATGCGCCGATGGGGGTAATACGATAGGATGTTTCGAATCGTACGGTAATTGGGAATGCTGCAAACGTCCGCCCACGCGTATCACTCCAGAAGCGTCAAGAAACGGGTCGAGAGAAGCCAACTTGCTCCTAATGGAAACAGAAGATCCGTTCCGAAGACAACTAATTTCGGCTGCGAAGTGGATCGACTGAGATTGTTTTATGAAGAAATTGAGAGACTGATGAATTTCTACAGGGGTCAGACCGCCCGAAAGTTTGTCCGCACATGAGTGCCTAATATTTCTGATGAAACGAAAACAGTAAGCGTAAACACGTGTCAGCCGGTGCAACGAGGAAAAGTCCAACGATAAGTCAACAGCCAGGGTAGACATTAGCGACCGGTTGTGTGCAGTTTTCTCTTCCGCAGTGACTTCCGAAGACGATGGAGTGGCCGGTACGAAGGATGGGACAGGATTAGAATCTGACGATTGAGACAGACAGCCAGGACCGTGCCACCAAAGCGAGCAATCGCGCAAAAGGTCAGGGAAACACCCCCTAGATATAATATCAGCAGGATTGCGTCGCGAATCAATGTGATGCCAGGTATAAGCTTGCGTGCGACGCTGAATTTCAGCAACCCGATTAGCGACGTATATCTTCCAACGCGTAGACTGCGCATGAATCCAGAAAAGAGCAACCATGGAATCAGAATACAAATGTACACCATCAATAAACGAATAAAGAGCAGGAATAACCTTAGATACAAGTCGCGATAATAACAAACAAGCGCAGAGCTCGATGCGAGGTAATGACACTTGGCGTAGGGGAGCCACGCGAGATTTGGAACACAAGAGACGACAGGAAGCAGTAGAATCCTGATAAATGACTCGGATATATATACAACAGCCGAACCCTTTCTCCGAGGCATCCGAAAACCCATGCAACTGAACCGTAACCGCCTCACGGTTGCAACGAATAGATCGCGGGACTACTATTTTACCAATCAAACTCAATTTGTTACACAAAGAATGCCAATCCGAAGGTGACTGACCGGAAATCGGTTCAGCCCAACCAGTCTTGCAAAGCCAGATTAAGTATATGAGTATGTATAAGTATACACATAAGTATATGTAGTAAGTGTGTGACGCTACTAAATTGATAGCGCCATGATCGATGAATGTCGTGTGCCCAAGATCCTTACATTCTTTGGTAAGGTCCGCGTAGTCGCGAGCGAGCTTGGGATCGCGCCTGAATCGACGCTCCAAGCTTAAAAATCTTGATTCGGCACTTGTGTAAGATTCCCCCAAGTGGGGATTATCAGACTTGAATGGGAGCGACACTATAAATTTACCCTCGTGGTTGCGCTGAGTAGAGCGCACAAAATGCTCTTCGCAAGCCGACTCGCCGTCAGGGGTATCGCCAGGGATTGTTTCTGCCTCCCAAAATCTCTCGAGAGATTGCAGAATTTGACTGTCATTGTTCCTTGCCAGGAACGAAACCGCAGGACCCTGGGTGTGGCAGTGTTTGGGCAGATTGCCGGCCAGAATGTAACCTAGTTTTGTTTCCTGAATGATAGGGAAGTTGGGTCCGCGTGTGTATTTATTGGCTAACATTAAATCCAGCTAAAATTGTGCCCCTAATACTATGTCGATCTGTGAAGATATATTAAAATCTGGGTCGGCGAGAAAAATTTTGTTTGGAATGTGGAACCGGTTGATGTCAAACGAGATTGAAGGTAGATTATGAGTTAAGTTAGATAGGACGGCACATTTGGCCTCAAAACTATGTCTCTGATAGCGAGAAATAATACGCATAGAAACAATGTCAGTAGCGCAACACGCTGTGTTGTTTATTCCTGTAATTGGAATATTAGATCGGGTTAGCTTAAGGTGCAACCTTTTCGCAAATGATTTCGTACAAAAATTGATCTGGGACCCGGCGTCTAGGAGTGCCCGAGCTTCATGCCTGTTGCCAGCCTGATCAACGACATATACAACCGCTGTGGATAAAAGAACATTGTTTTTACACTGTAATTTAAATGAGCAATAATTGCTGCTGGCAGCTGGTGATTTCGGCACGTAATTAGCGTGCAGCAAGGTGTGGTGACCCTTTGAACAAATTTTACAGACCTGTTTACTTTTACAATTTGTTATCAAATGACCTGCTCTAAGGCAGTTAATACAGCATTTATGATTTGCAACCAATTGCCCCCGCTCAGCGGCACTTAATATACGAAAATTGTTACACATGTAAAGCGGGTGGTCAGATTTACAACACACGCATAAATAATGCCTTGCCGCTGCGTGATAACTCTTAAAGGTATTGCTGCCAGCAGTATTTCTTAAGCTATAT
The DNA here is from genome assembly GCA_034769895.1 of Magicicada septendecula. Classification (NCBI taxonomy): domain Eukaryota; kingdom Metazoa; phylum Arthropoda; class Insecta; order Hemiptera; family Cicadidae; genus Magicicada; species Magicicada septendecula. Next base: position 146,471,969 of record CM068369.1, read on the forward strand.
TTCTCAAATTTATTGTTTGGTTTTACGCTAGGTTTGTTGAATTGCTGTCCGGATTCAATTGGCATTGTATTTTCTAAAATCTGTCGGCGCAAGTTTAAAAAATGCGTAAAGTCTTGAAAACTGGGCAAGTTGTCAGGGTCTATTGACTCCTTCCAAAGTTTTAAAGTAATAGGGTCAAGTTTGGTGGAGAGCAACTGTATGGTAATAAACTCAAATGAATTTACGGACAGCTTCATTGCCGCCAGTGAATTAACGGAAGACGTTATTGTATTCGTAAACTCCGCCAAGCTTTGGACTGAGTCCTTTATTGTGGACTTAACCTGAAGTAGGTTTTGTACGTAATATTTAGCTAATATAAATGGATTATTATACCTCTCGGACAGCAAGTTCAACGCTATTACATAATTTTCTTGACAAATGGGTAATGATTTAATTAAGTCTAATGGTTCACACTTCACCGAGGAATGCAAATAATGCAGTTTCTGTACTGGTGTTAAGTCGGATCTTGAATGCACTAGATCATTGAAAATTGAATAGAAGTGTTGCCACTCAAGTATGTTGCCTGAGAAGCAGGGCAAACTTATCGGCTTTAAATGCATAGGCGTCGATAGTACAGGAGGCACTGTCTGAGTATTAAAAGTGTCAAGAAGTTGTAAAATGTTTGCCTCAGTTGAGTATATCATTTCCTCAACCTCGACTCGGTCTGCCTGAGCAGCGCTCGTATCTTTACTGATAAGCTCTATCTCAGACTGTACCTCGTCGTACTTCGAGGCTAAGCTCTTAAGACTTTCTAATCTTACAGTCAGAAAATGTTTTGTGCTTAAATTAATATCAAACGAATTTACCGCGGATTGTATCCGCACTATCGCGGACTTTAATCCGCCTCTCTTTCTGGTCAGCACCTTGAGGCCTTCTTCAGACATTTTTTACGCACCTTTTTACTGTTGCTGGTGGTACCTGGTTGGCGACGTCCCACAGCGTCGGCTCCTTGGTGACGATGGTGAACAGCTGGCAGAGATGACCACTTTGAAGCACTGCAGCCGGCAGGAACTTGCTATTACGTTGTCCGAAGATGACGAGCGAAATGGCGACGCAAATCACGCCACGGTCGCATTAGCTGACGTGCTAACTCGCCCGCGATGGCCAGAAACAGATATAAAGATATTAAGTGGAAATCCGGCCCGGAGGACCAAAAAATGGTTGATGCGCACCGTGAGGACTAAAATGTTTATTAGTATCCAGGCACGGTGGACCAAAAAATGATTAGTCCCGGTCCAAGTGGACCGAAACTGTTGTATGAAATAATGTTCCACAAGCGTGGACAGGAAGTGTTAATTAATTGGGCCCAAGTGGGCTAAATGTATTCTTCTTGATTTAAATATTCTGTTGGCTGGTCTTCCATAGTGATTGAGATAATGTTTAAAATGAATTAATTCTGCATTAAGAAATAACAAGAAATGGACTGTATACGAATAAGTTTAATATTTTGTATAATCACATTACAGATGTAAATTTGAATGAGGCTGGCTAATACTGCATGTTGCGAATTAATACGAATTTATGTTAGAATGAAGTTATGGCGCTAGTCGGCCATAAGCGAGAACACAAGTTAATTATGGCGCTAGTTGGCCATAAGCGAGAATGTAAGGGCCTAAAGCCTACATTTAATGTCAACACTAATTGACAGAGAAGAATTCGGCGAACCGAACGCCGAGGCAGCTAGCTATGCACTGTGCAAGGTTCAACCACGCGAAAATTGATGCGCGATATAAATCAGATTAGCCAACCTAGAAAATAAAATCATCGCGCTACCGTCCACCCGTACTTATAGAAGGAGGTAAAGGAATAGAGATTATTAATATATAAATAAAAATTACGAGAAGGACACCTTCCACCAAAGGCAAAAATATATATAAGATATAAATTTATTTCCAATAGCCATGTCAACGTATATTTACCAACTTACCCGTACTTAGAGGAGGAGAAAAAAGGAAAGAAGGAAAGGACATAATGAATTAAATAAATTATTGAACAATCAAATAACAATTGATATTACTAAGGAGGAGAAATACTGTCATATAATTGATACTAAATGGAAATGATAAATGAAAAAAAAAAGGATAACAGTGTGTTACATAAAGGTAATGATGAATATAAATATAGCTATTAACATTGAATGATTTTAAAAGATAATTTTACCTGCGGAGAACGATATATTAATATAATTGAGAAATAATCAGAAGAGTTTAAGAAAGGGAATTTATGTGTAGCAGCCTATGATCTTTGAATATTGTATTTTTTTATTATTATTATTTGTTGTGAAAGTGCAATTATTATTTTCTGGACAGAGATGTGTTGCCTCTGATTTCAGTAATTATAGTTAGGGAAGGGCGGAGAATGTATGCCATAGCGAGCCACTCTGACTTCCAACCCGCTATAAAAGTTAGGGAATTGTTAGGGAGTTATATCAAAGATTAAATAATTAACATCAAGGTAAAAAGGAAAGGAATAGGAGATACGACAAAGAACGAACATGAATAATGAGATGGATTAATATATTAAAGGAGTAGTACAGGAATTTAATTATAAGATAAAGGAATGAAATATAAAGAAGCTAATAAAAGGTTAATATAAAAGTGATAATTTCATCAAAACTGAAGAAATGTTTTTCCCAAATTATCAATTTTAACGGAGAGGCATATGTAAGTCACAGAACGTTCCATAAAGGAAATTATTTGCATAGTAATTTATCATAAGAGGAAAGCGAGGTGAACAGTATCGAACCCAAGTAATCCGAAAAAATTTGTAATATTGTCTAATAATTAATATCATTAACATGAAAAAACGACCAGACTATGACTAAGACTCAAACCCCATATATATTATTTAAGTGAAGAACAGTGTAAAACCAATAATATACTATAAGAGAGACAGATAATATCAGAAACAACCAAAATAAGGTCATTAATTATTAAGTAATGTAACTCTGAATAGGGTATAAAAAACTATTTATTGTGAATTAATGGACAAGATCCATTATTATACTTTGTAATGTAAATAAAATAAATGTATTAAATGATTTGAATACATTATTAGAAAGGATGTAAGTTAAAATAAAAAATATATAAATGTTATGACAAAAAATCATGTTTAGGAGCTGAGTCCAATCACTCAGATTTTGTGTGAAAATTAATTATTATAGAATTAAGATAAAAACTATATGTAATTGTCAAGTGGACAAAGACGAACAAATTATCTTAAATAAAGAAAGCTGCCAAGTGATTAAAAATCAATTAAAATAGCCAAAAACAGTATTAACTGAAAACATGTAGTAGACCAATAATATTGTAAGATTTATGAATTTAATGTTGACAAAATGCAACCAAATTGTATTATAAAGTTGAAATACAATGTAATGTGACTATACTAATATATTTGACTAACTTAAACACTTTAATAGTCGAGTTAGGAAACTATTTACCTATACCATACCTGGCTGAGGCCAAGGAACCATCACAAAAAACAGTCATATTTGACAAAATAATTGCAGAATATTAGCAAAAATAAAGGAAAAAAATACAATCCTATAGTGTACTATAGTAACAAACTTTTTCAGTTGAAAACAAGCTTAATTATTAAAGAATTTGAAATATGAGAGTGAAATTTGTCACACCAAGAAAATGAATCACTTATGCAAACCAATATGATGCTAAGTAATCCTACAGTAAAAATAATATGTATCAGGATAAACCAGGTATCACCAAAGATAGACAATATAATAAACTCTCAGTGAATACTCGAAAAATCCCATATATAATAAGGAAAAAAGACAAATTATTGTAAAAAACCAGTGACAGAAAACATAGGCCATATGCAAGGGCCATACAAAACCGAACTTATTTATATATTATATGTGTTAAATTTTGTTTATTTTGTTATAAAAAAATGATTATATTATGCATTAATGTTGTAGAAGGAACCAAACAACTTCACAACAATTTTCTAGTTAGAAAATTGGAATTTTATGTAACCATTCCAAAGGTAAGAGTTGTATTTTATGTTATTTTATTAGAGTTAATTTGTTCAAAACCAATCGTAATTAGTATCATTAGATTCAGTTGAAAGCAGAGAATCCAAAAATAGTAATGGCATGCAGATTGTAAGTAGTTATGTAAAATTGTTTGACAAATACCAGAATAATTTTAGTAATATCCTTAGTGTGAAGAATAAGAAATTTTTGTTCTAAAGCTTCTACGGAAGTCAAATTTGTTCCATGATGTTCCATTTGATTATTCTCAAACGTTCTAGAAGGAAGTTTTACACAAATACACCGGAAGTTCATGTCAAAAAGTTAAAACAATGAGCCTTACAGAGTATAAAAGGAAGACGAAATTCGACCGAAAAACACTTTATGCTTTGAATCCAGAAGAGACGCATCACCCACGATACTGATCATCACATCCGAGGCGAAACCGAAGAACGAGAAGTCGACACAAAAACACAGAAAGGCTTTTCCCGTACATGACAAAAGACTGACTTAACCTCTACAAGGAGTATACGCCAACGTGTTGTTGAAATAGAGCAGCAATACGACATATTTAATAGAACGCACGCAGCCAGAATATCAGCGGCCCTGGAAAGGACCAGAATGTTAATAGAGAATCAATTCTGCTGGTATTCGCTAAGACAAGCTGACTTTGACAAAAATCCCTATAACGTTACGTACACAAGCCTATTCTTCAACTGTGAGAGGAGAGACAGCGCTGTGGCGGCCGAATCGTGAAACCACGAGGACAGCTGATTGTCGCCGGCAGTATTCAAAGCGCAAATTCACTGCTAAACTTATTTCCAATAGTGCGGAGTTTTGAAAAACCGTATATTGACTTTCAAATAATTATCAGTGCACAAGAACGTCAACACGAAGAGGCGAGATTGAAAACGTCCCCAAGAGAAGTGTACAGTGCAAGAAATAATTACCCACCGGAACGTGAGTTGTTCAAAAGTTAAAGTCATTTTTACCTGGTATCATTTGTCACACAGTTGTACTACACATGTCACACACCTTCAAATCACTTAATTTTTGTAAAGCATCTTATTGATCTGTCTTGGTAGTTCAAAGGAGTCACGTCCTGAGTAGAAAGATTTTTCATACACTAAACTCATGCTTTTCAACTGAGTAAATAAGATATTTGTTAGCCGATACTTGATTGGAGAAAAAACTTGTTAATAATAATTTTTTGTAACTCTGCAATTATATTTAATACGAGTGTTAGTCCTTCAGACGATTTTTAAGGTTCATTAAAACATACGTTATTTTTTCAAACTCAAACTGTCTTGTTCACATTTTTTCATAGAATTAAATTTAACTACTAAGAAATCAAAATTATTAATTTTAAAATTAATTTCTTGGAACAAAAATCCAAGTGGCGCCCACATACACATAGTAGCTTAAGTTGTTTTGCAGGACGACATCATCGCAGAGGAACCAGTCATCAGTAAGGATTGAAAGTGCGCGGAGTGTAACGCCCGACATAACAACACACAACAAATACATACAAGGTATTTCTCGATATTATAATATATATATTTATATATAAAACTCAAAGTCTGAGTATTTGTATTGAATACAAATCCACACCGTTACACCGATTGCCAAACATTTGCACAGGTAACCTCTGGCATAAGGCGAAAACACTGGTTAACTTGGAATATGATATTCTGGCCCGTTAGCACGATTTAGGTCCTTTTAATTATGCCCTTTGTTGACGTGTATAAAGATGTCAGCAACACCACGGAGACGAGAATTAATTACCATAGTAACAATAAAATAAACAAATGCTATTTACCAGCATCGGAACTGTACCTTTATCCGTTCCTGCAGTTCAATTTTGATGTTTTTAATATGCGATTGTATCGATATATTACGATGTGGAAAAGAAGAAGTGTGCTAATTGTAAATTGTCCTATTTCTTAATTCAAAGCGAATATACATGGTGTTTTCATTTGTGAGGTTAGGTGACGACGGTTTTTGGTTTACTGCTGAAATAAATAAAGCCATAGTTGAGGAAAACATAATGTTTAATGTGTATATACAATGCTTATAACACGGTAACACTTAAAATAAATAACCTAATGTTTTTGAGTTAACGGGTACTTGTGTTGACATAAATTGAAAATTCAGATACGTATATAGGCCTATATTTTGTATTTGTCTTAAACGATTATAAAATTTATGTTTATACGTATTTATGATGATGCAATGAATAAATAATGAAATAAATAAGTAAATAAAACGAAGGAGTTTGCATTTCGATGCGGGAGACCCTGAAAACGCAGCAGAGTTGACGACCACGTCCGTGTGACAATTTTCATTGCTGCCTGTGTGTTAAATTCAATGCGTTTCCCAACCGTACCCTAAGGCGCAGCGATTAGGATTTCTCTATTGAGTTGTTCATTCATCGTCGTATTAGTTACATTTATTCGGTCGAATTATTCTACATTCCGTTATCCGTTTTCCTTAACTACACTCCTTTTAAACTTCATCTTCAAATAACTTTACAGTCCCGTTTGTTTTCCTTATTCTTCACGTCATTTAAATCAACCCTCCTTTGAACTACGAGTACTTTATCACCTTACTTTGTGGAATGCCTCCGAAAAAACGACAAAGCATTGGGCAGGTCCATCCAAATGCTAAGCGAGCAAAGTTATTGCGAGCAGCTGAGACACCTGAGGAACGTGAGTGTCGGCTTGAACAACAATGAAGAAAACAGGCAGAGATTATGGCTGCAGAGACACCTGGGGAGCACAGGGAGCGCGTAGACCAACAATGAAGAAGAAAAACTGAATTAAGGGCCACGGAAACACTTGAGGAGCATGGGGAGCGCGTCGAGCGGAGACGCGTGAGGCAGGCTGAATTAAGGGATGTGGAATTAGCTGAACGATGTGAATATCGGCTTGAAAATGACCGCATACGGCATGCCCAAGTCAGACAAGTGAGCAGACGAGGTAATTTGATTTTAGAGGCTTTTCAGTATGATCCAAATTATGGCTATTCGTCACATCCAAATGTTACAATTGGCAAAATGAATGTGATATGCGAATTCTGTCAAGCCAACAAATTTTAAACTGCATCGCCTGGGATGTGATGCTCTAATGGAAAAGTAATTTTACAACCACTGAATCAACCGCCAGAACCACTTCGTTCGTACGTGTCAGGAACGACTTCAGAATCCAAGCATTTTCTCCAAAATATTCGGAGATACAATTCATGCTTTCAGATGACATCTTTCGGCACGACAGCAGCAATAGAAGAAACCGATGGTTTTATGCCAACTTTTGAAGTGAAAGGACAAATATATCAAAAAGTCGGGTCATTGCTTCCTGTTCCAAATGAAAATCCCAATTTTTTACAAATCTATTTCATGGGAGACGATCAAGCCTAGGCCGATCGACGCTGTGAAGCCATTCTCCGATAGAAGAAAGGATATTGTTTTAAATCTCTAAAGGCTGTTGGACCAACATTATAATTTATTACAAGTGTTAAAAACAGCTGTGGGGAGAATGCCGACTGATGGGTACAAAATTGTTTTACGAGCTGACAGAGCGGCATATAGACTTAGACAATAAATATTATATTAAAATAAGTATTAAAAGTCAAATATTCGCTTAAGAAGCCGCGGGTAACAACTAGTTCTTAACACAATGCAGCTTATTGGTTGCAATAAGTACATTTTCTCAAGCGAATTGTACGTTTCAAAATAAAGAACACAATTTCTGTTGTTTTCCTGAATGCAACACATTTTTCTTTTGTGTTCCAGTGTTTTCGTTCGGCAAGTTTTCCATTGCCCTTAGATAAATTATCTTACTTCTGTGGGTTAGCGACATAAAGAGACTGCCTTTTATTGATCAACTGGCAGGCCAGTTTTCTATCGGGGTTTGTCTCATAGCCATTGAGGTAGAGAAACACTCAAAGAGACTGCAAGCAAGTGAGGTGAGATTCCTGAGTCGGGAAGATAGAATAACTATTAGAAACACGATTCTTAGAAAACACTTCCAGCAGTAATAAATCATGTGGATGGTGGAAAGGAAAACATTGCAACAGTTTGACCATGTAACAAGATTGATAGGAAACTGGAACTCACCATGTAAGATCACTCAGAAGGAAAAAACGAAGAGGAAGACCAAGATTGCAATGGATGGATTATATTGGGAACCAGGCTGTCGAAGGCGATATACTTTATTGGAAGTGAAATGCCTCGTCGAAGATAGATTGGAGTTTAGACTGTAACTGAAAGATTCCTTTACTTAACTGGGGACGATAAAGAAGAAGAAGAAGAAGGAGAAGAAAAATAAGAAGAAGAAGAAGAAGAAGAAGAAGAAGAAGAAGAAGAAGAAGAAGAAGAAGAAGAAGAAGAAGAAGAAGAAGAAGAAGAAGAAGAAGAAGAAGAAGAAGAAGAAGAATAGATAGTTCTTAAAAATATATTTGCTTTCTTTCTTGTTAGTTTGTGATATAAAAATATGAAAATAAAAGAGATTTATGTATGCGTTTTTATAGTAATTGCAAGTCGACAATTGCAAGGTACACCAACATTGTATTCTTGATTGATGGCCAGGTACATTGTCTAAGCTGAAACCTACCAAGCTATAAACCATCACTCTGTTGCATAAACACACTAGTTGTAAGAAGACAACGCAAGTGGTAAGACGAACGCACTTGAATATATAATACATACTTCGAGGTTTTGATAGTTTTTTTAATATTTCATATATTTTTTGAGTTTTATCAAGATTTTACAATTTTTGTGAGCCTATCCTTTTTGGCATAATTAGTAAATCATTGTAATAGAAATTTATGGCTAACTAAATGTACATAAGAAATTATCTTCGTAAAAGTGATTGACACCACGCAATATTTATATGATACGTTTGCTTATTACAAAAACTGTAAGAAATGCTTGTAACAAAAACTTTATAAGTGTTCTGACTACATTATATTATAGGCTACTCAACAGAACTGTATCTTACTATAAACATTATATAAACACACAATCACGCACATACACACGGGTGCGCAGCACACACCACATCTGCACATTTACGCATACACAAGTTTTCCTTTTTTCCAATATAACGATTCTATTTTGCCACAAGTTCGTAATCATACCTAATTTTTCTTCACAATATCTTTGCCAAGAACTTACTTTGATAGTAATTTTCAGATTAATTATTAGTGTCATACGTTAACATCAGTCAGACTTGGTATAAGATAGTAATACAGCCACATACCCTCTAGCGTTGGTTCCCACTAAAAATCATGTTGTTTCAAACTATGAGTTCACTAGGCGAACCTGAAGATCGTGTAATAGATTTAGAAACGTGTACACACGAGTAAGACCATAATTTAGTTTTGTTTCTTTTTTTAGTTACACATACCCTTGAAATATGTAAAAAGTAAACAACACGATCCTTAGCCAATCAAATTTGCTTGTTCTGTTGTTCGTAGATGACGTTTATTTCAAAAGCAACTGATTGATTTACGACGCTATGATGTTTATAGGCCAACTCTTGTTTAATATTTATAGACCTAGGCAATTTAAAATTTTGTACAATCTATTTAATTATAGTTATGTATTCTTGAAAGTATATTTTTCCATTGTATTTACTGCCTATTATTAAGTTTTAATTCATTATGGCACTTTATGGTCAGTAAAACAGAGGCGCCATAACATTTCATTTCATCTCCGTAACGTAATTACACATTGCTATCAATAAGAGTGTTTAGTTAAGTGAACAATGTCCTTGATTAATTTCTAACCACGTCGAAAGCATGTTGAATGTTTCACAGTACTAGAGGAATACAAGGGGGACGGAGAACTAAGAAAAGGCATTGGCTTTTAATTGTTGATATAATTGTTAGTATAAATTAAAATATCGAGTTTATTATGTAGGATCTCCATAATGTTTCTGTAATTTTCAGCATTTGCTTAAGTACAGTAACCTTTAATTTGACATATGAAGGATTGTAAAAACTATACGGCAATACAGTAGAAAGTGGATTAACTGAAACAGTCAACGCCAGAACCTATCCAGGTAAGCGAATTTTCCAGTAAATTTCAGATATAATCCATACATATAAATTAAAAATTAAAACAGCTAATCCTTATACTTCATGGGTAGGTGCTTGGACAGTAGAAACCATTTGCAAATTTTCGCGAAAATCAAATGAGAACGCCTCTAAATTTTATTGTATCTTCAAATCTACTAAGCACTACGACTTTCCCGGGACTCATCAGCTAATTTTCTGGAAACTAGAGCCGAGATTGCCTTTCGCGTGATTTCTATAAGTTAACGTAGGCCTAATTATTACAAATAACGTTATTTATAACGCGTGACAGTATTTTATGATTATATTAAAGTTAATTTCTCGATTACAAAATTTTAAAATCAACTAGTATATAACCGAGGGGTTTCTCCAAAAGAGCAATGTATATCCCCATCTTGCCCATTTGACTGTTGGACAAGGTGTAGACTGTCAACTCGCATACAAACCTTTTCAACTTTTCTGAGAACCTTGGCGTGTTACTGAAGTTCCTGTTAATTTACGTTCCATTGACGTTTTTGTGTTTTACTGTTACTTGCACAGAATTCCAAGGTATGTTAAGTCAAACGTACGCTTCGATGATATTTTCTAATTTTATTGCTTCAGGAAGGCAAATAATTTTTAGATATTTTGACTGAGAACGGATATTCGTAAGTCTGCGTATCATCTACTATTGGTATCCATCGGCTCGCTGAGGTATGGTAAATCGCGTACGGTAACGCAGAATAACGTCATGTCTTTCGACTCGAATCTTGTTTTTTTTTGTAAGCTTTTCAGTACTTTTAATAAATTTTGAACATTTACATTTACGTAATTTAAAAAGTAGATCTAACTTATATTGAAACAAGAAAAATGGCACTACAAAATATTTGAGAGTATTTATGGTAAGTTAGTATGTTACGTAGGAGATAAGATAGTGATAAATCTGGTTTTTTAATTGTTCTATGAAACTAAAAATATGTTTTCTTTTTTCCTTATTTCAGTTATTTGAAGATAAAACAAAATTCTTGTGATCTACATTGCTACTTGTACTATAATAAATTCATTCATTCATATTTGCTCAATTATTCTTGTATATTATATTATATTGTTTTATATTATTATTAATAATAATGAAACTTAATGAAGAAAGTTGTGTTAGTGGTTAAAATCACAAGCAGAATTATCACTATTGCACACCACTATATAAAAAATTATTCCGATTAGCCGATGTATATATAGATATTTAGATCTATACGATGCATACGAGCCGATGTATACGGATATATAGAAATTTCAGATCTGCCGATGAGCTGTGAAGCTTGAAAGCGCTAATCGGAATAATTTTTATATAGTGGTGTGCAACAGTGATAATTCTGCTAATAATGAAACTTTTCGTACAAGAATACATTTTTTAAGATTTCCAACACTGTTTCAATAGTATTGACTGTCATCATCAGATGTACAAATTGATACACAATTTGTATATCTGACGATGGTAGTTAATACTGTTGAAACAGTTTTAATAAATGTATACAGCAACTGAAAATATTTTGTTATTTGAGACTTTAATACTATTTCAAGTACTTGCGCACTGAACCCGGTATGAATGTAAGACCTGACGCTACGTAGTCGCTGTCGTATCTTCTTGGGTTTTGAAAATCCACGAGAAATGAAACAGAAAATATGTTGAGTAATGTCATAAGTAAAGCTATTCCAAGGAAGCGTATAGGTCCGTAGTTCACATTTAGATTGGGTAAAGTGTTGCGGTGACGATGATGATCTTCGGAGCTACTGCCCCTGCTGAGCCCGGGCCTCCAACACCACTCGCCTATACTTATAGTCTTTATTCTGTGCTGTCTGCGTCACTGCCTTAGTGTCGGTGGGGGGGGGGGGATCAGGTCTTCATCGACGTCTTCTACCCATATTTTCTGGGGGTCTTTCTCTTCTTTTCTTCTTCTTCTTTCACCTGGATTTCCTTAGAGTGTTTATAATACACCCATAAAGATAGATTAATGTTTGCTTACTCGCCGCGACTTTAAGCCTATTATACAAAGTATATCTGCGGAATAATTTGCTGACGTGGTACGCCTACGTTTTAAGGCAATATGGTCATGACGCAAAGGTTGGCCACCGCTGGTGAATTTATTAAATACGTTACGCAGTTTTGATGATTTTGTATTGTTTTGTTTGGACCGTTTGAGTTACAAACTGACATCACGGTATGTACGGGTTACGGTTCGGATGAAGTGGGCATTCAAATAAAGAAGTTGCGCGCATAATGACCGTAAAATGCTTGAAATTTAACATTTATTTCTTATGTGATAATTTAATTATCGTAAGCCAGATTAGTTTGTACTACTTTATAAGGTAAGTAGTAAGCCTACCGTTTAAATGTGATATTTTAATATAAGATTTGAAGGCGTACATAAAGTTTAATTCATATTTCACATCTATCGCCAGTAGCTACGGAGTGAAAGATTTACTCCGTTTTCGGAATAAAATTACATAGTCTTGAAATCGAGTGAGCAGATTAAGTCAGAAAAATAATTTACGTTACTTTAAACGCAATCGTTCACAAATCTTGTTTATTTATTGCCGGCCAGACGGTAACTTGCCTGTAATTTGTAAAAATTAACTGTTACATTGAAGACTGGGTTGTGCCTCTCTATTTTAGCACAGCCTGAAACCATATTTGCGGTATCACACGGATTCTTATGAAATTTGTAACCTTCATGCCTCGTTGTCGTGTCACGACTCCAATAAAGTAGATTTGCATATCCAGCAACAGGTAGGATCGACAATTTATGCGAACGCGTGGGAAGTACCTTATAATTTCAATCTGTATCAGACAAGGAAGTCTCAATCTCGTCCATGATTTTTTTTCACTTTCTGCTACTTTTCTCTGTTACCTTATTAACACTGAAATTATCTAGAGTGAGAATACTTATAGTAAAGAGGGGCATATTTACGGGGGGGGGGGAGAGAAGGGAAGCTGGCCCACCCAGAGTGGCGAAAAATTTGTCAAATTTTGTTAATCCCTTAGTTTTTAGGCTTTTTTATTATTTTTTTCAGCTGTTTACGCTGATATAGTAGTAATTCTTTTTTAAATATACAAACAGGCTTATTACACAGCATATGAGTATACGTTTGAAATATGTCATATAGGAAATCAATTCAGTCAAGAAGTATCTTCTAAACCATGTTTCAATAACGCGTGTTTTTATTGTGTTGTTACGGTTTGATTTAATGGTGTTATCACACGTTTTTCAACTGCTTTAAGGATAGTACAATCGATTAGTCGATTACTGTCACTTTTTTTTTTTTTTTTTTTTTTTTAGCCGACTCAACCGGACCTCCTCAAGGCCAAATTCTAGATACGCCACTGATAGTAAAAGCCAACAACAATATTAATAATTATAAATAATATCATATGGAATACTACTACATACGGATGGTACATAATATGGAATACATTAAACATAATTTTGTACGACAAAATTTACTTCTCTCTCTCTCTCTCTCTCTCTCTCTCTCTCTCTCTCTCTCTCTCTCTCTCTCTCTCTCTCTCTCTCTCTCTCTCTCTCTCGCGCGCACGCACACACACACACACACACACACACACACACACACACACACACACACACACACACACACACACACACACACACACACACACACACACAATATAAACACTCATTCACTGAAGCTTATTAACACACTTATCAACTAAGTAGCTTGAAACGTAAAAAATAGCTATTATCTGCTAAGTGGCTTCTTTCGTTTCATAGTCTCGCAGGGCGTGCACAAGGCAGACGATACGCTGTATGCATTTATACAACCTAATCTGACCCAACTAAAAGTAAAACAGACTAATTTAATTTCCAGAGCGCTCTGCAGCGGAATATAATCCGAGGTCACCATTTCAAGAGATGTGCACAAACAATATACAGAAATTAATGCTGACTTTTATGGTGTCTTTATGATTCGTACTACAAACGATAAACTACGAGTTTTACTAAAGCTTGCCTTGAATTGATGGAAATATTTTAAACGCTTTTGTTACAATTCAGATGGACAACTTTGGAGCCTAATATGTCAACAGAATATACATTAGTGTACCCTCTTGTCAGCGTGCAAGTTTGAATATTTAATTAAATAAATCGGCTTAAATACATAAACCACACAGTCTGTTGTATAATTTTGTAAAGCACTGTACACAAAAAGTAAAATTGTATTACTTTCTTACTTATTAAAACATAGTTTTTTTTCTAAATTACAATCACTGAAATCTTTTATTGGTATAAGTTATTAATTCAATTTTTAATTTATATTTTCTTCGTGTTTGACATATAGTTTATAGTTATTAGAAAGGTTTCTTAAATTTTCCAAAATTTATTGAATTGCTAAGCTCCTTGACCTGTGAACTCGCCCAGTATATTGAACGAAAAACGTCTATTATCAGTTAGGCTACATTTGAAATTTAGACAATTTTTCTATTAACAGAAAAATTACGAAAACAACTAAAACTTCTCTACTTTTATTAGTAAAAGGACAATTGCAAAGCAATTACTAACAATGACTGTTACGTTGTTATTGTTATGAATATAATAAACACGAAAAACATTGGTTATTGCATTGGTTTTTTATTATTGCATTATGGTTATGGTCATTTAACCATAATGTCTAAATGAACATAATTAAGGTATAGTTTTTAAGCTGTTATATGTTTCTATAGATATTTATAGGTTTATAGCTAATACCTTTAAAAGTATAAATACCTGAGAATAACATAGAGAGTTTGTTTTTTGCATACACAACTTAAACATTTTGTGAAGATGGGACAAAATTTGTAAGGTGTGTTATTAATTTTGAGAAATAATTATAGTCACCGATTTTGTATTCTAAATAAAAGTCTTCATAATTTGATATCCCACACAGAATTTTAAATGTAAAATCATTTTTGACTTCCATTATTGGCCCTGAGAACCATAAGGTTACAAAATTTTCAAAATAATGATTCATTTGGATTTGGGTTAAAATTCCCTTTAGTCTGATACTAGTTATGAATTTTTATTTTAAAAAATATTGATCGCTTTCTTGATATTACTTTCTAAAATTTCAAAACATACAAAACTAAAATGTAAACCAAGATATTGGTTAAAATTGTCTTTAATTTGATACTCCACATATATTTTTAAATCTTTTCAAACTTTTTAACCCTCACATTTTTCTCCTACCCTTATTTTTTTAGTGGATTAACCTCATAAGTATATAGAAGTATATATACAGGTTTATACTATCTCAGAACTCTGAGAACTCGCATTGCTCATTCAATAATTAATTGTAAATCGTTTTCATCATCGTTATCTTGATTGGTTATTTGTAGCAAATGTTGTTTAGAGTGTATGTGTATCGTAAAATTATGTTGTTAAAATGCTATCTTTATACAGATTGCTTAATAGAGACCTTTAACATGTTCTGTAATATCATTTTAATAAACACGATTATAAATTCGACGAAGGCTACAAGGCAAAAGTGAGACTATCAGTGGGGAGAAAATGACAGTTTTTACGTTAGTGTCTCAAATTATATCACACTATTATGCCATTTTGTTTTATTATACAACAATAAAATTATTGTGATTTTATTGTTCAAAAACTAATTTTTCTTACATTAACTGTCAACTACTCTTTCCGGTAAAAATAATAAATTTACTCTTTTTCACTGTGAACTGTTTCTTAAATTCGAAAAGAAAATACATTAATTAAAATAATAAGATTTATTTTAAGAAATCGAGGAATGTCAGACATTAATATTGTTCAAAATTGCAATATTTCACGCAATGGTTGTGATAACATTTCCACTACTGTCGTCTTTCCACTATTCTACTTTAATGTCTGATCAGAGACGGCCCTTCTTTATAGGTAAAAAAGGCGTCCGTTGCCTAGGGCCTCGTGATTACAGCGCCTAGCAAGACATTACAATGGTGAAGGACAGATATGATGAAAAACTTCTCTTTAGATGCAACTGCGCACAATTCATCACACAGTAATACAGGCCTAGTTGCTGAGGAGCTCTGTCAAAGAAGTTTCTCACAATTGTAGTTACAGAACCGTAACCACGAACCGTAACTACAGATCCTTTTCTGAGTAATTGTTTTGAAAAATTTGGAGATATAAGAGAGGCCATAAGAGATATATACAAACATCTGTGCAATGGTACATAACAGAAGTCCTCACCATGTCCAAATCCGTTCCAATTAGGTCAAACGAAATTCCTCACAAAAACTGTACGTTAGGTATTCTTTTAAGTTCATTTACTTAATACGCAAAGTGTCTGTTACTGTTTCAGAATTTATAGTGTTGGCTACAGTCAAATGATAGGCTATGGTTTGTTGTGACAGAAAACTTTGTTTTATAATTTATGTGAATAAAATTGATAATAGTGAAGTTTATAGACCGTTATGGTTGAATTATAACCACTCCTCCTGAGTTCCTCCTGAGTAACTCCTGAGATCGTGTTTGATTATTGAGTTAA
Source organism: Magicicada septendecula (assembly GCA_034769895.1). Lineage (NCBI taxonomy): Eukaryota > Metazoa > Arthropoda > Insecta > Hemiptera > Cicadidae > Magicicada > Magicicada septendecula. The sequence continues at coordinate 146,488,587 of CM068369.1, forward strand.
TTTACACGGTTTTAATGTAGGCTAGGCCTACTTTTATAATGTCATAAACGCGTTCTTCGCATAAGTCAAGGACTGCTGGATGTAAACAAAAATTAGCTCCCCAGATAGGTTCTTCCTCTTATTCTTCACCAATTTATGACCTACGCTGCATTGCCTGTTCCGGGAACCATTTTATCCTCGGACGTCCCACATTTCTCTGACTTTGCAAGCCTTGTAATTCAGGACGTTTCGGGGAAGATGGTCTTGCTGCATTCTTTATAAATGGTTGCACCAATTGAATTTGTATTCGTTAATTTTATTTTTGAAATTTCTTAAACTATATAATTGAAAATTCTTATCTTATATTTTCGTTACTTATTCTGTCTGTTAGCTTGCAACCTTTCACAACTCTTGAGAAATTTTGCTTCTGCGGATGTGATTTTTCTTCTATCTTTCTTTAAAAGCATCCACGTGACATTCCAGTACGATGTCCCCAGTACCGCCATTGTCTTGTAAAACTTCAGTTTAGTTTCTTCTATAGTTTTTGTTTAAAGCCCTATAAATTGTTTCACTTACATATATGTTTAAATCTAGTAAGGTTATTTTCAACATCAAATCTACTGGAGCAGATGTTTCATATCCAAGGTAGTCAAAACAGGACACCACTCCCGTAATAGCAACTTACTTCGAATTCTGGATAATTCAAAGTTTTACTGTGGTTCCCTCAACGTTGAATTAATCAAGTTTCGCTGTAATAATAACTCAGAATATGGAAAGAATTATATTTCTCCTTTTCACTAGCACCTTTCGTGTGTGTTAAAGTAGTAGACGAGTGTGATAAAAAATGACATTCCACTGGAGTTTTCCATCCGACGACCTACAATTTAATGCTAATGCATACGGAAATGGAGTCACGAGAAAATTGTAAACGCGGTAAACTGGGTTCAGGGAGATAGTGCCTCAAACCACTCAGACGCGTCTATTTCTTCTCCCATATAATAAATATGCCATGAAGGAAACATAAAAAATAATAAAATAAAATATTTACAAACGGTTTTTATATCAATTTTTGATCCTTGAAACCAAAATATTATATAATTTTTTTTAAGACGCGCGTTACTAAGGCAAGCAAGACTACATATCTCGACAGTTGTAAATTTGAATATATTAAATATGAGCATAATTGTAGTATATACTTTTACTTTTATTAAAATATAAATACATTTTGCAGTGGCAGTGAATTTTTTGAAAACTATTCAATTTACAAAATATTAATGATTTGAAATAGGCCTACGTATTTAAGTAATTTTATCTCCAACCACGTAGTTGCGTTGTTGACATACTTCTGCACATTGCTTAAACAAAGGCCCACATCGACAGCAGACTGACAACGACACGACTGATTGTGTGTTGTTGCAGCTAATTGTGGCAACGCGGCATCCACGTGGACTGAACATTTTGCTAAAGGCACAATTTTATTGGTACACAGAGACAGTGTCGGGACTCTGTAATTTTCACACACTATTACCTTAAAGGTTTTCTACTATAATATCCTTTTTGCTGAGGAAATAATACCTGAAAAGTAGAAAGGCGTTCAGCCAATCTGTCAGGCACAGGTAAGCGCTGCAGAAGAAACGGCTTCTTGGGTTTCGGTTTCTATATTGCAAGAAACTGCAAGATCCTGGGAAACTCAAAATTTTACGATAGCTACGCAATGTCTCCTCATATCTTTTCATAACAGCCGCGACAGAAGAATGAAGAATAACAGATTCGTTTACAAATATGTTAATAAATTAAATTTATATTAAATTTCAATCAGTATCACTATCAAACAACGTTTTTTTTCATTAGAGTTGTACTGAAGCTATCTCATTACTGACACCATTCTTCGTTCTCTTCTTTTTATTTTTTGTTCTCAGTTCTCAGCATAGGCCTGTCTCCCTTAGCGTCTTCTAACGTTTGTGCAGTTTTTCTACATGGTACCCCTTCCATTCTCTTTACAACATCATAACATCTTGTTATTACTTTATTTCGTTTTATTAATCTTATCCATAGGAAAGTCGGGGATAATTAACCTTTTTCCCATCCGCTAGTAAAAATTATTTCTTTTTTTTAATTTTTCTAAAAAAGAATTCTTTTAAATTTTAATTCTTTTAATTCTTTTTTTTAATTGTTTAAATCTGGGGACTTTGAATTCCACCTACTATCTTTATTCCGAGGTGTAGGCCTACGTCCTGTGTTGTAAACTCTTTCCTACTTACATTGGAAGTTTTCATTCTCTGTTTAATCTGATAGTTCCTATTTTTGTCCTTCTTGAAAACCTAACACTGGCATTCCCAGTCCTTTGAGAGGCGCCGTTGATCTCAATCTAGAATACAAGTGTCATAAGGGTTCAACTTTGAGCTATGTCATGAAAATCTCAGTGGACAACTGTAGAACTACAATGTGGGAAAATGTGGGAAAATTTTCTTGTCCTTTAGAATTAAAGCAAGTCTGCCAAAATTTGCCTATGTCAGACGTTATCGTCAGCCTGTAGGCCTATGTCTGATCCCCTTTATCAGTACCAATACTTAATAGTACACAAAAAATCAAATACGTGTATAAGGTATTCAATTTTAATGTGTGTAGTTTTGTGTCTTCCGTTATTTTAGATTATAAATAATAACTAATGATCAAATGGAACTGTTTTTATTAAATTGTCTATTTGTTACATTTTATTGTTTTTTATAAGAAAACGCCTGTAACTGCGAGACTAGAAAACTACGACGCAATTAAAGTACAAAAAAAAAATAAAGAAACTGTCTCTTGATCGCTTCCAGTATGACACTCTTTCTCCGCTATCTCAGGCTGACAATGAATCGACATATTTATCCCATTTTCATCGACGAAAATTTCCACTTAGGTTATGGACTGAGATTTCACAACTGCGCTTGATAGGCCTATACCGTATTTTTCTAACCTCCAATTTTCCGCCCCTCTAAAATCTCCCGCCCAGCGCAAATGCTCAGTTTGCAATACGGGCCTGGTCAGGCTCTGTCTCCTGTGCCTATAGGAACAGGGCTGTGTTATTGGTTCAGTAGCTCATAAGTCGCTAAATAACAATTGTTTTCGTGGAATGTTTTCTACAATTCAGTATGAATGTTATGTAATGCAATATGTTATACAAACTGTGTGTGTGTGTGGGGGGGGGGAGAGAGAGAGAGAGAGATGTGTGTTTGTTTGGCGACTAGGGTTTTATTTTGTTACTTGCATTTGGATAGATGTCTCCTAATATAGTTCTCTTAATTATTTTCCTTCGTTATCGAGTTAGCCCCTGAGAGAGAGAGAGAGAGAGAGAGAGAGATGTGTGTTTGTATGGCGACTAGGGTTTTATTTTGTTACTTGCATTTGGATAGATGTCTCCTAATATAGTTCTCTTAATTATTTTCCTTCGTTATCGCTTAGCCCCTTTAATTGAATCTATGCCGGTGGTAATGAAATCCTTTGTACGGTGCAAACATGAATTTACAGAACTCTTAGTTTCCGTCTTGTGTCGTTAAAACGAACCACACACACACACACACACACACACACACACACACACACACACACACACACACACACACACACACACACACACACACACACACACACACACACACACACACACACACACACACACACACACACACACACACACACACACACACACACACACACACACACACACACACACACACACACACACACACACACAATTTCATATTGTCTGTGTACTCTCGTATTTTACAACCACTCCCTCCCTGAGCGCGAGCCAAACCTAGCACTTGTCAATAACAGAGCTCAATTCGTACTTCATACATCAAACCGCGCGGCGGGAGGGAGGAGGGAGCAGTGGCCGCAGTGGCACAGGCAGTAGTTGACGTGTTCTGGACACAAGTGTTGTGATACGCTATATTGTTCCTACAGGTTCAAGTGCCAATTATTCTTTATACGGCACTCAATAACGGAGGTAGAAAGTAAGGCTGCATTATCGATAATGTATGCAGCTATTCACAGCCGTGCATTCTCGAGAAATTCGTGCCTGTACTGCGTGAGTCGGACACATTGCATATGTAAGTCCTCGTAGGCGTACTGCCAAGACGTCTTGCATCAATAATTATTACGAAACAATGCGCGATGTCATCATAACAGACAGATATATGGTAATTAAATAATCGTTACTGCAATCCAAATGTCAACCTTATAGAAACGGATGTTTGAAACCGGGAAGCCTCGCATCGATTCATATGTATATGCAAATACATTTCTCAGGTAGGTAGTTTACGGAGTAGCCTACACCTAAGGGAAGTGACGTACTTAGTGCAGTAACCGGATCCTGACACACGTTTGTAAAAAGTAGTAAGCCCCCTGAACTGTAGATCAGAACTCGCTCACTATTTTGAACAAAATAGATTTACAGTCAAGTTAGCGTTCATCTTAACATCAGCAGCCATCTTAACACCAACTTTGTCACCACTTATTGCAATACTGTTAGTCGCTTCGTTCTCGACGAGGCCTTTCGGTGTGTCCACCATCTTCAGGTCTTAAACGACTTAAACCACAGGTTTCGAGAACGAAGTGGTTAGCAGTGATGCAATAAGTGGTGACAAAGTTGGTGAAAATAAATTTATTATCAGTTAAAATTCAGCATTAGATAATTTTCTAATTATCAAAAAAATTACGAAAACCCTACTTACTTTCCTATTTTTTTTTTTAGTAAAATAACAGTTGTAAAGCAGACAGTCATTCAATAAACACTAAAATTCCTAAATTTCTGTTGTAGATTTTTTTTAGTTAAATTTGTAACCATAATGCCTAAATGAGAAATAATTTGATCCTAGCTTTTAAGCTTCTGTATGTTTCCATAGATATCTACTCGCATGTGTCGAATAATTATACATATAAATATAAAATAAATGATATTGTGTCTAATAAATGATAACAATATAAAAGGTTTTTGTAAACATAGCATATACAATTTTTGAAGGCAAGGAGTGATGAGAGATGAGAGATTCTGTCAAATTATTAAAGATACCGAATCTGTATTTTGAATAAAAGTCTCGATAACTTGATTCCCCAATTACAATTTTTTTTAAATATCCGAGTTTTATTTATGGGCTGTGGTGCCTCTAAAACTTAAAAACAATTTTTATTCTGAACACTACATTCGAATTTGGGTTAAAATTCTTTTTAGCCTGATATCAAGCTGGATGTGTACAGATTCTTCAAATTTTTGAAACCGTTTTTTTGTTACTATTGTTTAGGATTTTTAACTTTTGAAACTTCTATAACGGTTCACTTTATTCAGGTTTTAGTTTAAAATCACTTTATCGTGATTCCGCGCATTTATTCAAAATTGTGATCTACTTTTTGGGACCTGGCATGCCAAAATTTTGAAATTTTCAGAAATGAACACTATATTCTCGTTTTCATTGAAATTATCATTAACTTGATTTGCTACATGAATTTCTGCAATTTTTTCAAAATTTGTATCCCTTGCAATTTTTCCTGCTGTCTACCTATTTTTGGGTTTTGGGGGTGACCAATCTCAAAAACAATTGAACAGTATCGTTCTGTAAGAGACGCATGTCAGAGTTTACTAAACTCGTTTAATACGTTCAACAGTTATCGTGAGACACATCCCAAACAGATACAACGATAGACAAACAGACAGACAGACAAGTGACAAATGGTCGAATTAAAACTGAAAACTCGTTTTCCCTGTTCTAGTACAAGTTCTAGTCAAGCTCTTTTTTGTCACCCTTACATGCGGAAAACCGTCGTGTTTCGGCACCCACGATAACGACTAATGCCGTTCATAACAGGCGGAATATGTAATTCACTTTGTAGGAGTAAGTAGGAGGAATTAAAAAAAATACAGAAACTCACGTAATAAAAAAGTCTAATGAGAGATGGACGGGGGGACCATGGATATTTAGTTGTCATTCTTATCGTTTACCTGGAACGAGTTTATAACGAGTCGTTTATAACCACAGGACGAGTGCACCTATTGTTCCGGGGTATTATGTAGAGTGGATCTTTACGTTCCCCCGACTAACGTCGTTCTGGTACTGTATTACGTCATGAAACTATGTACACCTGCCCTACTATAAAGTTGCAATAGTTTAAGTATAAAGTCAACGAAGTTCCAACACTTCAAACAAAATATCCAGTAGGAGATAACTACAACAAGAGTGTCGAGACAAAAGATATAACTGGATAAAAGTAAGTGGATAAAAGATATCCGGTAACTGTAACCAGGAGGCAAGAAAAGTACTTGGTTATGATACGGAAGAAATAAATACAATAAATACAATAGAATAGAAAATTGATACAGAAGAATTTACTGATGAGACTCTACTAGAACTCTGGAAGAATCCTGGTGATGAAGGAGAACTTGTTAAGGAAAAATACCAACGAAGGGACTCTTAACAGCAAAAGAGTTGTCTTGAGTTCATAATAAAATCCTCAAGATTTTGGATGGACGAAAACACTGACCGTGAAGTTTCTCAAAAGTTCAAATCAACGTGATTGATAAACAGAAGTACTACGAAACAAAATAAAATCTACAAAGAAAATAAGAAGAACGCAGCAAAAGTTCAACCCTCTGTTCTTTTTTTTTTTTTTTTTTTTAAGGCAGCGGTTGAAACAGCTAAATAGCTGAGTGATGGTGAAAAGTGATGTCGCTTCTGTGACTTGCCCGACTCGTGCAAACAACGGTAAAAATCATGTAGCCTGGACTAACGAAAAAAAGAAAGTGTCTAAGTGGTAGGCCTATGTTAAAATTCATTTACGATTATGCAAAATCGTTTAATTAATTAAAAATGTCATTGTTTTAGAACCTAATTTCTACCTTCGCTACGACTTTGGGGGGGGGGGAGAAATTGTTTTCATTCAACTTAAAATCGTTTCATTTAACGCTCGGAATTTTAAGAACCTAACCCCGACATTAAGTGAGGACTTACCGTATTTTTAAAATAACAACGGACCAGTTTAATGGACTAAGGTACATTTTGTCAATCTGAGGATATGTTGTCTAAATATCCAGAATTGTGGTCTCTGTCCGAGTCCTGCTGCGTGGTGAGCGCCCCTATCTTCCGGTCATGTGTTTCAAAACAAGGAAATTGGTACACGAGAGCCCCCGCTGTACGAATTTGAATGTAGCATGGAAAGGTTGAACTTGAGTCGATTTGTAAATACTCGCACGCCTGCGGCAGCGGCTCCGTGTCATAGCTTAGAAGAAGCTCAGAGCCGCACTGGCATGGGCGATAGACCGCAGCCGCTTTCGGTGGGAGTGCCAAAGCCGAGGCCGACCTCACGGAAGTCCAGACCCGCAGACATGAGACAGCTGAATGTGGTACTCATAAAGATGAAATCCATAGGAGCAGTATTTCATTCGGACTCTTTAAGCCTCCGACGGAACGATGGATTTCTCCAGCATCCAAGTTTGGTTTATAAACCATAAAGCAAAACAGAAAAAACTACCTTTTCTGAATCATCGTGTGTATCAACTACTCGTACCAATCATCATGATCAATCTTGCACATAATGCTACTAGTCCAATACAGTAGGCATAGCTATTCAGTATTCAGTTCGTAGCATATATAAAGTTTCAAATTGTTTTCAGTCGCCTAAAGTTTAATTTTGTTAGTCTTTCTTTACATTAAGCGTATCCAACAGCTTTTGTTTTTCATTAACATTTCAACAATATAATTCTTTTTTTAATGTGGCAAGACAAAAGAACCGGGACAAGGAAATGTACAAACACTGTTCTAAGTAGAATTAGTGGTGGTGACATGACTGTAAAAAAAAAGGTGAATACAAATCTAGGATACAGATGCGGCCAAAGTGATGCAGATAAACAGAAATGAGAGACGATACAGTTTTTGGCCTAGCGCAAATCCTCAGGAGAGGAACGATCGGTCATTGTTTTCAGAATTTTTGGAAAGACTGGGTGATTGCTGGAGGCCAGTATAAAAACTGGACACACGGATTATTAGACAGAGAGACTTTTTTAGCTTTATTTAATTTTCGCAATCTGTTACAAGAACACTTACTCAATAACATTAAGGAAACTTATGAATGAAATCAGAGAAAATGTATCTCATGTGGAAGGTGCACTACCGAGCATTTCTCTTTTATTCTAATCTAAAATAAAGCCAAAAAAGTCATTAGGGTATGGCGTTTGTCAGAGACGTTTTAGTCGTCTTGTGAGTCGTGAGCCATCCAACACCTTTCTTTCCAGCACGTTGGGGTGCGCTGTCAGTATACTTCTGTACGTAATGTAATGAAGTTTAATTTCTTCTCGGACAGAAGGTATCTTGAATTCCTTCTGTATGGTGTGATTGGGCACGTACTACGGGGCAACGACCACTGTCTAGAGTAACATGTTCAAGAAACACTTCAGGGTCTCTGTACTTTTTGTCCCCCATTGCTGAATACCGTACGTCCAGATTGGTTTTAGGACGATCCAATAGAAGACGAATTTATTCTCCGGTGACATCTGTGACCTCCTTCCGTTCAACTAGTACAAACGTCAAAACGTATGCCGAAGCTGTTTATTTAAGATACAGAGACTGACGCAATGAAAAAGATACTTATGTGCACCATATGTTTTTGTACAGCTGTATCTACTTAGGAATTTATATTCTTTACAGCCGATGTTATCTCCAACACGTTTTGAATATTAAAGCTGAGTAAATTATTTTTCTAAAAATTTACCTGCTTTTCGTTTAAACAGACTTTAAAATGCTGCGGACAAGGACACAAAAACATATTCAACGAGTTTTTTTGTATGCACATTGAAACAGCAGCCATCCTATAAAACATTTACCTTCGTACGTGGGGAAACCGTTGTGAAACTTGTTTCGTAACTGTAGTAAGATTTGAAATACACTGATGCCATCAGAGCTCCCAGTCCGTAAGAGTCATTTGCCAACTTGATGTACCTACGTATCTGTCAAATTCCCTGACTGACGTTGTGTTTCCGTCTGCCTACGTGACTACAGGAGTACTTGAGCTCTTCTCATACGCACGAATAAATTAAATTACAGCGAACTGTTAGCGTGTAATGAGTCTGGTTGGTAATCTAGTCTTCGACTTTAAAGAATAAATTTCTCTATTTCAGAGTGTGTTCAATATTTATTTCTTCACCTTTCACTATAGGAAAGATGTTTCGTTCTTCGTTTTATTTCACCCCCTCGCTTGTTTTTTTCTATTTTTGTAAGTTTATATCACTGCACACTCACGAATGTGTGTGTGTGTGTGTGTGGCGCGCCCGCGCGCGGATACGAACATATCACGTCATCTTGTTTGCAGTTAATACAAGGTTTATTGTACAACTACAAATTTAATTTAACAATATTATTTTTCACGAACAAACTAGTCCGATACACAAAATTCACAACTTATAACTTTCTGCAGTAGGCCTAATTAACTAATTACTAAATTAATTAACGCAGGGTCATTATTAAATAATCGCTCAGTATCGTATATGTCGACACAACGGCTACACTTTTGGCTTCCTGTGCATAGAACTCTTATCCAGTCTTGTTAAGCAGTTGTATAATCTACGCGTTTTCAGTATATTTCATGAACCTGAAATCTTTTAATTTCTACCATCGATTGTTTTGTTCTAGAAATCCAGTCTTGTTCGAATAACCGAGAACACAGTTTCACGTATTTGTAATATTAAGTAACGAAAACGAGAAACAAGTACAACTCGTATCTTCCCATTGCCTTGTGGATGGCAAGTACAACTTACTGTTGACAAAAATGAGTCACAAAAATCAGTGAAAGCTGTATGTAACGATTCCAGAAATTAATTTTATTTCTATTGTGGATTATTAAATTATTTTTTTTTTATTCGTTTTAAGACAAAATTTAGGTATTGTTGCTCTCTTGTTTGTTATTTTTGCTCAAATAAGAAAGAGAGAATGGGACGTATGATAAACTTTGTTAAGAAATCTTGTGTTAAGTAGTTTTGTTTATAACTGTATTGCATGTCCATGTGACAGAGTCAAAAATGGTTTTGACAATAGCTTCAGTAGAAGAGATTTCGACATCACGTTGTTCGTTGGTCGATACATCCATGTTCTCATGAATATACACAAAGGCGACACCTTGGTGGTAACAAAAAAGATGAGCGGAGACGAATCTTCTCAACCTGAACACAGAAGGCTATTAAACGGGTGGAGATTAATCATGTCAGTTACCAAACTACAGAGTGGTATTCTGTACTTGGGGATCCGTTTACTCCAATTGTCCAAAAGGATAATTCGGGAATATTTTGTGGAAGTTGGTCTGAACGACACACTTAGACACGTAAATTAACTGATAATAATTTCGGGCTTAACTGATAAGAAAAATATGAATTATACAAATAACAAAAGGCGAAGAAACTAATTATAGCAGTGATAACTACAACGGAAAACGTAGATGTACTTGAGACACATGAAGAGTACACAGTGAAAGTTATAAAATAAAACGTTTTGTACTGAAGAAAGACTCATCAATGTCAGACTCAGGAACAGAAGCTATGAATGTCAAGCCAACAGGCTAATATTAATGGAAATTCAGAAAGTATAAAGGGTGCTGAGACAAAATACAAATGTGGCACTACAAATCGTACAGAGCACCGCAAATTTTACTTACAGCAGGCAAGACGATAACTGAGGAAGTGGACAGATAATTTACAAAAACGATATGCCTCAAAAATAGCTATTCAGAAAACAGAATTCTTTAAGCTTTAACTGAAAATAGGAAAGCATTAGATTTATACGTAGAACTTCCAAAACTTATCAACGGCGATTCTTGAAATGTACTCCGCAAAGTTGTGCATGAATAGCAAATAACTAGATGAAATAACTGCTAAGGTTTCCAATATACGGGAAATGAATTAACGATATGAAGGCCATCTCTATTTGTATATAAGGCAGTATTTTTATAGTATACTAATTAAAGAAAAATCGATGACAATTCTTATATCACAATATTCATATTATATCAGAAGATTTTAGTCTTCTGGATGAAATGGTATTTTTGACATAAGAGCTTGCTCTATACAGTTTATAAGAGTAACTGAAATTCACAATGAAGCTATTATGACATCTCCTGAGTCGCTAGGAATTAGGCCTACCAAATAATCAAAGTGTGATCAGGGTATTACCGTTTCACCTAGTACACGTACTTAATATACAGTACTAGTATTAGAGGCGAAAAATTTTAGAAGAAACTTTTTCAATGCGTATTATTTGTATAAACACAAAATACGTTTTCTTTTACGTGACTAGATTATAATTCAGGATAAATAAGACAAATTTCAAACCTTACTCAGTAAACAGTAAATGTGAAGGTAAGTATGCCAAATGCCAACTACATCTAGAAAGCCAGGGTTCAGGTATAAAAATTATCGTACACAAAATAAAAATATACCGTCAGACAATGTTAAAATAAAAATATACTGTCAGTATTCAGTTAATAAAAATTATGTGCGATGAAACAGCGGTAGGAGTTAAAAGTGAGTAATAATACGGAGAGAAAGTAATGAAACATATCCGCAGAATGATATACATGTTGGTGAATTATACTATACTTACTGGCAGGGGAAAGGGACTTACGAGCACCTCGAGAGAACGTCTTTCCGACATTCTGCCTATCAAGAGACGTCAAGCAGGATACCAGAAATCACGGTAAGCGAAGAAAGGAGAAGGAGGAGACAAAAAAGTGATCGGAGAAGAAAACCAAAAGAAGAAGAAGAGGAAGAAGAAGAAGAAGAAGAAGAAGAAGAAGAAGAAGAAGAAGAAGAAGAAGAAGAAGAAGAAGAAGAAGATAATGTTGATGATGATGAAGAAGAAGAAGAAGAAGAAGACGAAGAAGAAGAAGAAGGATGAGGAGGAGAAGAAGAAGAAGAAGAAGAAGAAGAAGAAGAAGAAGAAGAAGAAGAAGATGACGATGACGATGTTGATGATAATGAAGAAAAAAAGATTAAAGATTGTTGTTGAATAACTACTTTAATGTAAGTTATATCAGAAAACGTTTTGATGAAATACTGACCAGCAAATAAAAACCCTATTTGATATACGCATTTGATGAACCTCATGGACTATTTCTCTAAAAATGATTAACTAAATAATGTAATTGAGATTCCGTTACACCAACTATGTGGAAAGGATTTTCGACTCGAAGATAATATTACTTATGCCTATAATCTTTACCGAAAAATTAATCATATATCACCTGTTACACCCTATTCAAATTGGGTATTTATTCCAGATGTTGGTCGAACGACTGCCATATGGCATTTATTCCATTCCACATGTGTGCGCTGATAAACTAATCGCTTTAAGAAATAACCAGTATAACAATTCTTGACATGTTTGGTAAAATTTAAGTACAGCCTAACCTTTAAGGTAATTTTTATGTTTACAGTTTCAAATGTTTTAACCATTTAGGGTATGAATAAATAACAGAAATAAAGATCGTTTGAATGAGAGATTTGAAAAATTATTGTTTCCGAAGTAGTAATTTGCTCGAAAAATTTGCATTTGCAAAGTTCCGATTGTACGCATGATTATGAATGCCGGCTGAGAATGATGTAAACACAACGATTGCAGCCAGAGATCGATATCAGGCAGGCAGCAGAAGATCGATTTCAGACAATGAACAAAACGTGACGCGTGACACCCATTTCGGACGTTACATCACTGACAGACAATAACGACGCCCTGTTGCAATCACGCGCGCGCGCACTCACAATGCGAATTACTGATAATTTATATTCAGCTCTCGTAAATGTGAATCGTGAAATCCGAATGTAAAATAATAATAAAAAAAGGACGATAAATTACGGAACTTTAAAACTGCACACGAAATGAACAATAGAATAGAGGAGAATTCACCAAATTACTGATTCGGGTTCGTACAGCGGAGATAAATGCCAACGCGCGTTATTTAGAAATGTGAAATAAATACTTTCATAATATGAAATTGGATTACCTCGTAGTACTGCTATAAGTGTTTCAGTCAAGTACAGCCTATAGCAATTATGACTGTTGAGTATAACAATCATGTCACTAATTTATGATTGTTATAAATTAGTTCGTCTCAGTTCGTCATGAGATGTTGTCGTGGACGGATATGTATTGATTCGCCTTGTAAATAGTGATTACAAAGTCGTTGTGTTCAGTGTTTATTGATATTGTAAGTAATAAATTAAAAATTCAGCCTATCTGTTAAAGAAATAAACGAGCTGTAATCTGTTTCTGAGATATCAAGCATACTTTGTCTCCTTGCGCGTACGTGCGTTCGTAGGTGTGAAGACGTGTCGTCAGTTCGGCTTCCGACATAGCCTGGCCACTTAACTTTACAACAATGTCATCATATAACCAATGAATTAGTAAAGCATTAGAACACAAACAGTATTGCATAGCCGCATTCTTGGATGTCAGCCAGGCGTCTGAAAAAGTATGGCACTGAGGACTGTTATACAAAGTCAGAAGAATCCTTCCGTCAACTTACATTAATCTGTTGAAATCTTATTTGCACAAGCGTGAATTTAAAGCCAAGATTAACGGAGAAACCTCTGGTCGTTACTTCATACAATCAGGAGTACCTCAAGGGAGTATTCTTGGCTCTCTACTGTACGTCCTGTACACTTCCGTTTACCAAACACCGGAGAAACCACAGTCGGTACATTTGCTGACGATACAACCATCTTTACAACTAATGAAGTTCCTACAGTCGCCTCATTCAGTCTTCAAGAGCAGCCAGTGGCGTGGCGTGGGTACATAACACTTATTGCCGGTTGTGATAGGCCTAAAACTTGACAAAAAATTAATCCAGATTTTTTCTCGTACCAAGTGTTCTTTTTAGAGCATTTTCTATCATTCGCTGGAAGAAGAAGAGGGTGTCGGTTCAACGGGATCCGACTCCCATTATCCTTACACAGAATAAATCAGAACACAAATAATCCAATTAAAAATATTAAAGACAAACAGAGAAACACATGACTAAACGAACAAAACACAAATAGGTACGTAGTGTCCGTTGCACGTCAGTTCCGAAAACGAACATAGCTGCCAACTGAGCGTTTTGCCGGTTTATGAAGCGGCAACACATTGGAAAGACGAATGTGTGTCCCCCTCCACAGTTTGTACAGTGACAACTAGTACCAGGTCAGTGACCGTACGGAGTAAAACATTGTCGTTGTCTGAGCCGGGAACACAAGACGGTGCAAGTGCTCACCAGTTCGAAACCATTGCTACGCTTTTTTCAAGTTTACCTACTAATATTGTTCGGATTTCAAATTATTCAATAACTAAATTATTTATTCTGTGATATAATTAATATTATTTTCGTTAAATATATGAAAAATATATTATACTGACCGTCTGTGACTTATCGTATTTGATGTCCCTTCTTATTACGACATGTTTCAAGACTCTTGTCCCATTGTCAAGCATAAAATTTATAGCACATATCAGATATGTTTGTCAAACGTTAAAAACCATGTCATGATGACCACAAATAACGGATTATTAAAATAACGAACTATTTAATTTGTAACTTGAATACGCGCATCGGGCGAACAGTGTACACTGCACAGCGACTCACCGCGCATTAACGGCAACTGATTCTTGTTATCTCAATATCTTAACGCGGTGTCGTACAATACATTATACTTGAATAATAACTGGTCGTTCAAAATGTGTGGCTTGGTATTAGTGTCCCTGAACGCTTTGTACACCTCAAATTCTTCGAGTGTGTTCATATAACGTCCTTTACTGCATAAGTGGAGGGGTTTTAAATTAGTTCTGAAATCGGTGTAACTATGATTTTCGTTAATAAGATGTTTGGCGAAACTTGATTTGATGGTATCATAGTTACGACAGATGGTGGGTGGTTTGTGTTTATTAAATCTTTCGAGAAAACCACGGCCCGTCTGGCCCACATAGAAAGCGTCACAATCATTCCATGACAATTTATAAATGCCCGTTTTATTCTCAATACAGGTAGGTTCGTGGGTACGAAGATTATTTAAGATATTATTTGTAGTCTTGTAAGTGACTATAATATCAGTGTTTTTGTTTATGAGAGATTTTAAAATGTTCGGCATGAAATTGGTATATGTTGCGGCAATATATCTATGTGGCTTTTTTTCCCGTGCATTCATTGATAATTGGTTAATGGTCCTTATTCTATTTTTATGTTTCTTGAGAATGTTGTTTACGACGTTGGAATTGTAACCATTTGCGACTGCGATGTATTTGATGGTATTTAACTCGTTAAGAAAATCTTTGTTATCAAGGGGTAAAGATAGAAGTCTATGTATCATGCTGTGAAACGCAGCCATTTTCTGCGATATGGGATGAAATGACGTGGCGTGTATCACGGTGTCTGTCGTCGTTGGTTTTCTGTATAATATATTAAAATGTAAATTATTGTTGGTGTTTTTTGTGATTATCAGATCTAAGAAGTTTAGTTGTCCGTTGTCCTCATGTTCCAAGGTGAATTTCATATGTTTGTTAATACTATTTAGATAAGTGTGTAATCGATCAATCTGCCGCTGTGTACCTTTATAAATTAAAAACGTGTCATCGACATATCTACCATAAAATATAATATTGTTGCTATGTATATCATTCTCAAAGATATAGGAATTCTCGAAGTAATTTAAATATATATCTGCAAGAAGGCTTGATAGAGGTGAACCCATAGCTAATCCTTCCCGTTGGCTGAAATATAATTTGTTATGGGTAAAGTAATTATAAAGTATTTATATGAAAGTATTTAAATGAAATATAAAGTAATTATATTTCAGCCAACGGGAAGGATTAGCTATGGGTTCACCTCTATCAAGCCTTCTTGCAGATATATATTTAAATTACTTCGAGAATTCCTATATCTTTGAGAATGATATACATAGCAACAATATTATATTTTGTGGTAGATATGTCGATGACACGTTTTTAATTTATAAAGGTACACAGCGGCAGATTGATCGATTACACACTTATCTAAATAGTATTAACAAACATATGAAATTCACCTTGGAACATGAGGACAACGGACAACTAAACTTCTTAGATCTGATAATCACAAAAAACACCAACAATAATTTACATTTTAATATATTATACAGAAAACCAACGACGACAGACACCGTGATACACGCCACGTCATTTCATCCCATATCGCAGAAAATGGCTGCGTTTCACAGCATGATACATAGACTTTTATCTTTACCCCTTGATAACAAAGATTTTCTTAACGAGTTAAATACCATCAAATACATCGCAGTCGCAAATGGTTACAATTCCAACGTCGTAAACAACATTCTCAAGAAACATAAAAATAGAATAAGGACCATTAACCAATTATCAATGAATGCACGGGAAAAAAAGCCACATAGATATATTGCCGCAACATATACCAATTTCATGCCGAACATTTTAAAATCTCTCATAAACAAAAACACTGATATTATAGTCACTTACAAGACTACAAATAATATCTTAAATAATCTTCGTACCCACGAACCTACTTGTATTGAGAATAAAACGGGCATTTATAAATTGTCATGGAATGATTGTGACGCTTTCTATGTGGGCCAGACGGGCCGTGGTTTTCTCGAAAGATTTAATGAACACAAACCACCCACCATCTGTCGTAACTATGATACCATCAAATCAAGTTTCGCCAAACATCTTATTAACGAAAATCATAGTTACACCGATTTCAGAACTAATTTAAAACCCCTCCACTTATGCAGTAAAGGAAGTTATATGAACACACTGGAAGAATTTGAGGTGTACAAAGCGTTCAGGGACACTAATACCAAGCCACACATTTTGAACGACCAGTTATTATTCAAGTATAATGTATTGTACGACACCGCGTTAAGATATTGAGATAACAAGGATCAATTGCCGTTAATGCGCGGTGAGTCGCTGTGCAGTGTACACTGTTCGCCCGATGCGCGTATTCAAGTTACAAATTAATATAGTTCGTTATTTTAATAATCCGTTATTTGTGGTCATCATGACATGGTTTTTAACGTTTGACAAACGTATCTGATATGTGCTATAAATTTTATACTTGACAATGGGACGAGATTCTTGAAACATGTCGTAATAAGAAGGGACATCAAATACGATAAGTCACAGACGGTTAGTATAATATATTTTTCATATATTTTACGGAAACGTGGCTTGGTACTAAAATAGGTTTATTCCTACTATAATATTATTTTCTCTTATTTCCAGTACTGTTGTCGCCGGCATCAGCGGTTACATGGACGCCACGCTACTGAGAGTACATCAGTTTCACTGGAAAATGGCTACGAAATTGGAAAATCAAGGCAAATGAATCGAAGTCGGCACACATAACATTCACCTAACGGAGAGATAACTGCCCCACAGTTCATCTCAACCACATCGAAATACCGCATCAAACAGTAGTCAAATGCCTAGTCCTTCATTTAGAGTCTAAACTAACCTGGGAACACCACATAAAACAGAAAAGAAAACAACTAGATTAGAGATTTAAGGAAATAATTGGCTGACAAGCAGAAAAATCTAATCTATCTATAAACAAGAAATTTCTTCTCTATTAAATAGTCCTCTATAAAACACACACACAGTGTGGACTATACGGAGTATTCCATAAGTATACGAGAAATTAACGCATTCATTCATTCTCGTAAATACAATACGATTATCTTGATTTTGATTTTATTAAATATATTGTTTCTCCGCCATTTAAAAACTTTAATTTACTAAGTTCTGCACACCTCCAAGATACAGATGTACGTATTGAAGACATTAATATCGCGTTAAATTGCGGCTTAATGTTTTCACGACAGCAAGACTATCTCCAGTTACAGCAGCAGTTCCATCAACAACAATAAAACGCTGTCTGCTTTACGGTTGACACTAACTTTGATGTCGAAATCACCGTTTCGTATACAGTCTATTTTACCGCTTAGTGGAGCGAGTTATTCTGTAATACATCCTTCATATCTAAACGTCCACTCGTAAACCGGCAGAACACAGGCAACATTTGCTTTCCTGCTTTATCACGTAAACAATAACATTGTCAAACTAGGTCACGACACACATACACGCGGTCGCCGACTGCAAACATAACTCCTAAATTTAATTAAAAATAAGATTAAACTACAAAAATTAAGAAGTGCACTGTCAAGTCAAACTTATTTTTACTTACGGTTAACAATTTCAAAGAAGTTTTTTAAATTTTTATAAAAGTATAAAAATATTGAGCCTTAAGTACTGATAGTTTTACTTCTATGTTCCTTAAGGAAATGGAAGCAAGGTGATCGCGAAAAAATCGTGTTCGAGATAAGGGCTGATTCTGATTGTACTACCCTCAAAATACGAAGAAAAGTCATTTTCCGATCCAAAAAGTGTCTGTGTGTGTATCTGTGCGTCTGTGTGTAGAATTGTTTCTATGGCGAACGATAACTGCCGAAAATTCAAACAGAATCAAATAATTTTTTGCATATGTGCCCGAGCTGTATAGGACTCAAGGCCTATTGATTTTGGTGAAGATCGGTTAAGGGAAAGGGGTATTTTGCCTGCAACGTTTTACGTTTTAACAAGAGTAAAGTACTTAAAAAATCGGTATGGAGAACCATACATGACTTCCATGTCCTAAAATTTATATTTAAAATCATTTAAATATTAAATAAATAAGTGGATGCTTGAGTTCTGAAGAAATTACGTAGCAGCTAAAATAGTACCACCATGTCAGGTGGATTAAGACTATCCTCAACCTTCGTGAGGAAGGACTGTACTTTTGGATAAAATGTCTGTAGGTCGAACGAAGAGCTAGCTAAAGGTAGCTGCGATCTGATTCCTGTAATGAAATTGGACTCTCGCTGCGAGGGGCCGAGGGATGTCTATAGCGTTATCAAAGTCTTTCCTGTCAATACTATACTAGTCATTTTTCTTTTTTAAAATCGAGTCTTGATTTCTTTCTTTCCATTTGTCTTCTGATTTCCTGAATGACTATTCTGTTCACCCGTATAATTATAAATTTCTCAGCAAAACATTTCTTCCTTAATACTTTTGTGTCTCCTGTGTAACACCCACCATTCTGATCCATGTCATAACGCTATATTCCACACAGACTAGTAAATAACTAGCCATCAGGGAGGTCAAAATATTTTCAAGAAGGGGCAAACAATTTTCCAAAGGAGAAAAATATTTAAGTAAGTTTCATACATACACACATACACATATTAGTTTATAATTCTCATATCATAATAGAAATAAGTACACAGATTGTATTAATTGCTTTAATACAACAACACTGCCCAACGATCCACAGGAAGCAAATCGATGTCCACCTTTTCGGCTTGCACGCGTTGTGTTGGTGTGGGTTTCGGCACTTTTCATTTAAAAAGCGTGCAAACATAAGGAAATAAACATGAGTGAGGCCAGAAATAACGCGAATTGTGTGTGTGTGTCCTGCCGGCTTTTTTATTGCAGCAATCACAATAATAAAACTTTGGAAAAGTAAACATTACATAATTGACATATGCTTGCCTGCCAGGAACGATATTTTCACTCATACGTGATTTAAATTGAAATGAAAAATGTAGAATTTTGTTAAAGTGAAATGAAATGTTTCCATAGAAACTACTTCTTTGTTGTCATTAACGTACTACACATATAAAATTTACTTCCTCCATCATCAACTACCATTTTAATTTATTAAAAAAATTGCCCCCTTCAACTACCCTTTTCATTTATAGATATTTCATCTACCTTTCTACAGTGGATTATTATGACCTTCTTTTCAGGATACTTTATTTATCAAAATTAAGCAATTTACTCTTGTTAAAACGTAAAACGTTGCAGGTAAACTACCCCTTTCCCTGAACCGATCTTCACCAAAAACAATAGGCCTTGAGTCCTCTACAATTCAGGGCTGTATGCAAAACATTATTTGATTCTGTTTGAATTTGCGGCAGTTATCGTTTACCATAGAAAAATTTCTACACAGACACAGACACTTTTCGAAAAATGACTTTTTTTCATGTTTTGAGGGTAGTACAATCAGAATCTGCCGTTATCTTGAACACGATTTTTTCGCCATGACCATACTTCCATTTCCTTATGGAACATGGAAGTAAAATTGATTTAAACTTTTTCAAACAATGGCAATTGTTAAAAATAAAATAATTTGTTGCCAAGCAATAAAATTATAATTTTTTGAAGTAGGAAGCGAGTTCTTAGGGTTTAACTAGACCGTTCTGCATTTATCTGTCTGTCTGTCTAACTAATTGGGGCATGTTTCACGTCGTTTGAACACATCAACCGATTTACGTAAAACTTGGCACACATGTCCACACTTTACTCTACAGAACCTTGTTGTTTTTGAGATTGATGGCCCCCAAAATAGGACGTTGAATCAAAATTGTAAAAAAATCGCAAAATCCCATGTGAATTATCGAATTAAAGGGAATTTAAGCCAGAATCTGAATATAGTATTAATTTTTGAATTTGTCAAGGTTTTTGGACGTCAGAGCCTAAAACGTTGGCGAAAGGTTTGATAAAATCACAAAAATTCACGTGGCATATTAAGCTAAACCAATTTTGACTAAAATCTGAATATAATGTTAAGTTTTAAAATTTCAAAATATTTGGACTCTAAGAACCAGTAAAGAGATCACAAGTTTTTTAAAGGAAAATCCAACTGGGTGTCAGATTAAAAGGAAATGTAACCCAAATCCGAATGTTCCTAGGTGTTATTGTTTATTGTATGATTGTGTGCTCTGCTGTTGTTATGTTACTAAAGAAATATTAGAGTAATAGGGATGTATATGTAATTTTTCCCGCAATTTGAAAATTGCCTAATAACCAAATTTATTAAGTAAATGGACTTCGTTCAAAATAGTGAGCGAATTCTGCAGCTCAGGGAGCATAGGGCTACTAGTTTATTTGTGTAGATAACGTTTAAGCAGAACTGACGTGTGTTCTTAAAAAGAACAGAAGGAACAAAGGTTATGTATACTTTCCATCAGGTTTTTAGTTAAATGTCATCGAGTTTGTTTATGGAAATTAGGTATTGCAAACGTTTACAAAATAAACATACATACTGTACGTAGACTTACTTAATTCTTAAGAATTTTGCATTTAAACGGATACATGGCTATTATAATTGCATCTACTTTTGTGTTACCTTCCAGAATCTTCTCAATCTTCCTCCGTAAAACCGATCTTACCCTTTTATCTCTTTTCCTTACCTCTTCATTGCATCTTTTATTATCTCCTTCTGCAGATCTCTGTTTAGACTGCTTCTGCCTTTCTCTCCTGATTAGTTTGGCTCATGCATTCTTAGTGTAACTCTTTCCGCTTTACATGGCTAAAATATCTCAGTTGTCTCTTGTCTGTTTTTTATCTCATAGTTTTCTGTAAGTCAGTCTTTGTTGGAAAGTTTTCCTTCTTATCATGTCCATTTTAATTTTACTGTAGATTTATCTTAAATGGCTTACTTCAGTTTCTTCAGCTTTTATCTTCTGAATAGATTTGCAGTTCTGAATCCTATATTAACATGGGGTAATATAATTTTAATTTTTCTGTCTTTTAGTAGATGAGTATCATTATTAAATTTCTGAAAAATTATAAGAAATCCACATGCTTGTTTGTTACTCGTCTAGCTTTCATAAAATATTGTAGTTTTGAATGTTAAAAATGTTTTTAAACGTAATGAAGTTTTTTTTCAGTCTAAGCTTACATAACCCCATTAATAGTGTTGAACACGTATTTACTAGAATGTTTTCTAATGAAATTATGGCATTGGGGTGGGAGTGCGTGCCTGCTCGTATTGGCCCGTGTTAAGTACGCAGCACATTAAACACGCCTAACGAAATTAATAAGTAATTATCGGAACATAAACGTTTTAAATTAACCATACATTATCTGTAAACGTAATGAGTATTAACTCTTTGCAGAAATCAAAATGTTAAGACGTTTAATGTGTTTATAATGATTTTGTGATTACTTTTCACGCGAGACGGCAACAAAAGATTTTATTTGCTTTTATTCGCACAATAATTACGATACCTTAGTTTCCCTATTAACTACAATCGAGCGGTTGCTTTAAAATATACCCGTTAACAACCTGGTTCAAACAAGATCAATGCCAACCAACGGTAATGTTACAGTCAGCAGGAAAAGACTGCACCTGGTCCGTCGTCGACTCGAATAAGGTCTGTTGGTACGTGAAGAAAAGAATTCAAAAGAAAAACACATTTCAGTTGTAGTTTTGTGTTTTTATAAGTACATTAATTAAATTAGGGGTTCTGAACACTTTTGAGGTTCAGAAAATCCAAAAATATAGAATTCTTCCTATTCGTTTTCACAATTGTTAGTGATTTCCGATATGTGCATTTGAACAACTTAGCTCGTCTGCATCTCAGAACAAACACAATACAAAAACACCCCTGAAGATGAGCCAAATCGCTCGTCAACGCTTATTGGAATTAGCGTAAAATTAAGAAGTACAGTAACGGGTACTTATTCTATATTTTTCAGTCTAAAATTTAGTAATTAATTATCATTCTTGAGATAATCGTAAATAAAATATAACTTGTCTGAAAGTCTACTGCTTTACTACTGCTGAAACTATATGTAAAAATGTAAAGCCTTTCATTAAATATATTTAATGAGATTGTTGGCTCTGAAACTAATCATAATTTTTTATACGCTTACAGAAAAAGATTTTGTCAGCTTTGTTTGAAAGGTAAGTATGAGGTTCTGTACTTCCAGTTTAACAATATCATAAAACTCTGACGCACATAGACAAGTGGATCCAAAGATCTGCACAGCGTTTACACTGGTGGGTTTCGCCCTGTCTCCTCTCCAGATGGCTGGAGAGACAGCGACCGCAGAGGCATAACTCTCTTTTCTGGGCTCCTGGAGGAATCCTTTACGCCCCCCCCACCACTACCACCACCTTATAGCCGTAGCGGCTACTAAAATTACATAATCTAAACAGAATACGTTCCCCTCAAGACTGTTTAAGATCTCTTCTTCTAAGACTAGGCCAGGTTCATCAGTAATTTCTATAAATCCTAAAAAGATTTCATTAATTTTTAAGTTAGTGCGCCTTCCTGACAAGTGGGATCTTCAGAAACTCACACATATCTGATTATTTGTCCTAGTTGATCTTTTCTGTTAATGTTTTGTGAAGTATCCGTTATTGAAGAAAAAATTAATGAGATTCAACGTGTTTCAAAATATATTCAACTTTTTTAGATAAAATTTGAATGACTTCATTTTGCATTTTTGAACTCATATACTTTTCCTAGTTCTTCGAACCACTGATTATCTCTTGCAACAGTGGATCGTATTTACTCAAAAAATCGCCAAAACGTTTCTGCTATTTGGCTGGCCTATTTTCTCTTTATGGCCTCTAGAAACTAAACTTGAAGGTACCAATGAGTCAGAGTAACATTTATAACGCGATCCAGTACTTTGTTATTATTTAAATTTCATTAGTTTACTTTCGTAGTTCATAACGAATTACGATACGACGCAAGCCCGGCCGTTGGTCTAGGTGCATTCTTAATTGGGTCCATAGCCCTATTGTGCAGCTGACAAAATCTATACGCCCAAAGAACGTCAGTAGATAGTAATATAACGCTAAAGAAATAAATGTATTTGTTTTTGACATTAAATACGTACGAGGAAATTTTATTCTACTAAAGTTTAATGACTTATACCCATTCTTAAAAAAATAATGGAATTGTTTGCGTCCCCCTGCATTACGGGCCCTGCTGGATACGGCAACCGGCGATCGCGATGTAGGGCTACAGGTCGAGCATCTCTACATTGCAGTGTTCCCTTTTGTTTTAATAATATCTGCTCTACTGAATTTACTTGCTCTGCCTTTTTATATTTTCGTAAATTAATTTAGCTTCTGGGCTTCATAATTTTAACATTCAGCAAATCAAAGAAGATAAATCTTTTAAGTCTTAGAAATGTTTATAGATTCTCAGACGTTCTTTTCAGAAGTTTGTTTCACAATTTCTATATATTTTATAATAATAGGCTTAATTGTGAGTTCTTAAGAGCTATAAATAGGAGGCTTCAATGAAGTTTCTCTTGAATTGTATATTCTGTGATTTTTAGTAAAACGAAAAAATGTACGTAAAAGTAGATGCCTTCGCCAAATTTAGATTCAGAAACACATAAAACGCTTTTGTTTTAGACTGGAGCTTTTATCACTAATTGAAATTGTGCAAACAAGTTCCTCTCTCGTTAGCACTCGAGTCGCTCTGCTTGACAATACATTCTAACAGAAGTGCCTAATTAAAAGATTAAGTTTAATGAAAATAGTTGTGTTAGTGGTTGAAATCACAAACAGAATGATCACTGTTGCACACCACTATGTAAAATTATCCCGATTAGCGCTTTCAAGCTTCACAGCTCATCGTCAGATCGGAATTAAACCAAAAATCTGAAAAAACCCTGCACTCACATCTCACCCCACCCTACTCACACACAACAAGCTATAATTGAATGTCACACACACACACACACACACACACACACACACACACACACACACACACACACACACACACACACACACACACACACACACACACAACACTGAAACACAAGGAATTTGCTAGAAAAATATGTAACTGCAGATGGTGGGATAGGGCTGAGGGTGGGGAAGGGACATTCAATTATAGCTTGTTGTGTGTGAGTAGGGTGGGGTGAGATGTGAGTGAAGGGGTTTTTCAGATTTTGGTTTAATTCCGATCTGACGATGAGCTGTGAAGCTTGAAAGCGCTAATCGGGATAATTTTTTATACAAAATGTAATCCAGCTTTCTTAATTTTGCTAAATTAGAAGATTATAACTGTGAAAATTACTTTGATTATTTTTGTTTTTTTTTAGCTAAAACAAATCTAACGAAGTGATTTTTTTGTTTTTACAAACGGGCTTATGTTAAAGAAGTCTGTTTTTCCATTCAGAATGGAAGGAGACTAATTTATTTTCAAAAGTTAGGTATTTTTGACCATGGCAAAAGGTTGGAAAATTGCTGTGTATTTTTCCGACGATATTAATAAAAATTGAACGTTGATAAGTTAAAACAAAAAACAAAATTTACGCGAGCATTAAAAGTGTAAATTTTTATATTTGACTTAATTTTTTTATACAACACACAATATTTATATTTAAGTGAGCACGTTCATTATGTATTAAGAATTTATCCAGCTGGATGAAAATCGGGTGGACAGATGAAAATGGGAACTAGGGAGAGGGACAGAGGCTGTATAAAATTGCTCGCAACGTAAAAGGGACGAAGAAAAGCAATAACAAAAAAATAATAAAAGCAAAGGAAGAGGAAGAAGGGTTCTCTGCTTTAAACGAGGCTTGTTCCGGTTTCAAATTTACCAACTGTTCTTACAAATCTTGACACATAAATCTTGTCCAGATGGCTGATTTGTTTCTCTGTCTAGTTGACCAATCAAAAATTCTCTTTCTAACCGTTTCTGTTTTGGTATTTCTATAGTTACAAAAGATTTCAAATTTCCTATGTCCATGACGTTGGCGATGGTATAAGATTTTTTATTTCACATTTTTTTTTGTTCACCGTTTTTTGTTTACACGATACCTTTTAACATCACACTGACACTCGAATATTATAACTGTTTTAAATACTAACAAGTTACACAGTTAGTTACACAAGTTACAGCAAACTTTGTATGTGGTTTTGTAATGTATCATGTCCCAGAGAGCAACGATTTATTTTTCTTATAAGTGTAGTAAAATTGACAATACTATAATTATGAAACTAAAATAGGCACCCTGGTAATAACAGCGATTATAATGATAAAGGTCACGATGATGAAGATAATTCTGAGTAAGGCAATAAAAATGTTAGACGTGACGAATAATGATTTAAAAATGCAAAGAAAGTATCACCTTTTGGACGAATCACGCTAGTAAATTATTATGCACTACTTAGAGTGTGAGAATGTTCTAACGACATTCATTAAACAAATTTACTATCTTCCATAGGTAATCAATTTTGTTAAATGTGCACGGTTGTCCGGCATTATATACAGTAAGTTGCAGAAAAATGATTTTAGCAGTGGACAAAAACTGCACGGTAAAAATAAAAAATAAAAGTTCTCTTTCCTTCACGAAAATAGTCAATTTCCAATCAGAAATATGGCGAGAAAGCAGAATATGATGTCACAACACATTTATTAGCTCTTGGTATCAAGATATGGAGTCTTTAGTTTATGTTAAGTTATAGTCCAAGTGTGTGAGTGTGTGGGGGCGCGCGCGCGTGCGTATGGGACTCTTATCTACCAATCCGAGCGTTTCTGTTTTTTTTTATTATTCATTTGTAGTCTTCTTCTGGTGCATCTCTCATCACATTTCAACATTCTTCTTTCATCGCTGAAACTTGATGAAAGAGCTCTCCATACTCATCTGACAAGAAGTCAAGATGTGAAGGAAGAAAGCATCTTTTAAACGACATATTTTATCCTAATTCTCGGTACGCTGTCAGAAATTCGTTAACGGATACATCGTACTTTTCAACTCTTCCATTTCCTAAGAAATTGTTCACAACAGATTTTAAAGGCTTTCAACACCGATTTCACATTCCCATCATTAACTCTATTAAAAATTTCATCTTTACACATTTTGTGAATCTATGGACCAACAAAGATTCCCTCTTTGATCTTAGGATCACTCAGATATGGGAATTTTCTCTTTAAATACTTGAAAGATTTTCCTTCCCGATTCATTGCCTTCAAGTAATTGTTTTTTCATCAGCCCGAGTTTAATATGTAAATGTGGCAGCATGATTTTATTACGGGCGACTAAGGCAGTGTATTCGATATTCTTGTGTGCAGTCTCCAACAGTCTCCATTCACACTAGTTTTTCTTATGTAGTGTGAAATCCTACCACGACTATCCCATATGCAGAGAAAGTAGCAGTATTTTAATATATTCTAAACGAATTCTGAATAATATTTAATAATAATGTTTACATACCTGATATTTATATTTAATTTTTTTAGTAAGCAATGTAACCTTTGTAAAGCGCTCCTTTGTACTATTTTGTTGTACTGCGTGGCTTACAGCAACAGATGACAGTAATTTCTATTATGAAGCAAAACTACTTTCAAGGTTAACTCAGATGAGTTTATAAAACATCTGTAGTCCTATGGATTGTATTAAATTTCAAAGAAATCGTCAGATCATTTACATCACCGCAGGCAATCGCAAAGAGGTTGTTTTCCCGTTTGAAAAAATGACGTTACGTCAGTTTCTTTGTACAGACACTTTCATGTTATCCTTTAGGACATTTCTGGGACTGCTGAAGCCTGGAGGCAAGAAGTTTGGCTTTTGTTTTTAGCAACTGCGAATCAAAAAGTAAATCATGCTGTTAATTTTGAGAAATTTTTATGTGGCTCCCTAGACATGGTTGAATCTGGTGTAAAATCAAGATCTTCCTGTAATGATTCGGTGAGTTCTGTAAAACCACTCTCTCTATGACCGTATCCGGCTCTAGAACGTAACGTTCTGATAGGTCAGGCAGAGCATCTCCGTGTGCTATTGGTGTATTTGGATAGAGAATGATTTCGTTTTTCTCGACATTCTGAGATGAAGAAGTGGCATCATGCACTTACCCGGTTTGTGGGTCCTCCCCATATCATCTTAATGGCGAAAGGAACAATAAAGAAAGTCTATATATTTTAAAGGCTTCCCTGAATATAAGACTGTTTGTTTGGTGTTGCTAAGCCAATTTTAAAACTCAAAATTCTTTATCACAATTGAAATATTTTGCTATATCATAAAGGGAATTCTTGTTTTTTATGAAAATGAGATCTAATTAAGAGATTTAAATGTCAGAATAATTTTTTCCACATCAGAATTAATAAGAATTGACTACTTCAAATTTGAAAAGATTTAACATGTTAACCAGTGTTATTTCACAAAAATTTCACTCAAGTATAGGTAAAGTGCTAATGATGCTGACTATATATAAAATGTAAAATACTACAATATACAACTGACTATAACATAAAATATTACAATGCTCTTTAATATGGTGCAAATGTGTGGAGAGAGAGAGAGAGGGAGAGAGAGAGAGAGAGAGAGAGAGAGAGAGAGAGAGAGAGAGAGAGAGAGACAGAGACAGACAGACAGACAGACAGACAGACAGACAGACAGACAGATTGATAGACAGACAGACAGACAGACAGATTGATAGACAGACAGACAGAGACAGATAGATAGATAGACAGACAGACAGACAGATAGATATACAGACAGACAGATATTGTAGATGACTCAGTGGCATTGAGATTATAAGAATTCATTAATTATGCGATAGTAATTAGTTACAAAATAGTATTAATGAAATTGAGAATACATAAGATATCAATCAAAATGCTGTTATAAATGTTGAAACTCCGGGAGAACGTGCAACAATGGAACTGCCCCTATTTCTGTAAAAACTTATTAAAAACTGCGCACAGCGAGCTTTGATATTGACCGCTTTTAATTTCGTGCAACTTGTTATTTCCCTAGAAGGCGTTTTATTGAAAATTTTTGATTATAAGTAATATCTGCTGAACGCTAAAAAAGGTACACAACATTCTTAGTACTTCGTCGGAATATCGTTACATGGTCATACCAAGCATTTCATATTTTATTACATCAAGCCTTATTCGTCCTTCCCGATAATCGGTTTTACAGAAATATGTGGTCAATTCATTATAGTGTAATAATGAGGTCGTTTTTGACCAGCATGTTACGCTACAATGAGCGAGCCAAGAAATGCAGTTCACATCGATCCTCCAACCTCATCCACAGACTAATTATAAAATCATTCTTATCATGTTTTTCATTCTCAAGATTTCGTTATGACCTACGCGAATGAGGCTGTTGCGTCAACGACCAAATTCAGAATAGAGAATAAATGTGTTTGGATTTTGTGTTTATTCAGATTGACATATTTTACATGCGCGGAATCTTATACATTTTAATGGAAAACGTTATACTTGTTTATCTTCTGATAAACAGAAATAGTAGACTGACCTTGATCTGTCGTTTTTTCCCTCCAGTGCAAACAAGACAGCCTTTTTTCGTATATACAGATTATTTGTACAACTACAGGCGCCTTATCATGTTTACTAAACGAGACATCCGTAGTTTCAATTTTTATATAATTTAGTATTTAAATAACTTCAACAAAAATATGTTTTTATTTACAAAACCATTTAGAATATTGGTTGTAAAATTTTTACCTTATTTCTGAGATCAACATAGTTCTCATACTGTCCATTTGTTGGCGATTTTTCCGACAAGTGAAAGCCAAACAAACTGAACATTGAAAACACTCCACTTACTTACCACATGTTCTTTGCCATTCATCCTTCCCATCTTTTGTCCAGCATAAACTCCGGATTCAGTCCAATATACACCAGTCCCTCTCTCTCTCACCTTCTCTCTCTCTCTCTCTCTCTCTCTCTCTCTCTCTCTCTCTCTCTCTCTCTCTCTCTCTCTCTCTCTCTCTCTATATATATATATATATATATATATAATGCAACAGTACAAATGTATAGGGTAGGCCTACTGTGCATTGCACAAAGTAATTAAAATAATTAATTAAAATAATTAATTTAAATAAATAAATAATTCATATTGTTAATAATAATAGTTCAGCTTGCAATATGAACAACCAAACTTTCATGTTGCAACAGGTGGATCACGCCAGCTGCTCTGTCTGTGTGTACACACGTATGTTAGATGTGTGCGTGAGACCTGTCCATTCCTGAAAAGCGTCAACCCTTAAGGAACGCTATCAATTATTTGAATTTATTTAATTTGTAAAGATTGTGTACATAATAGCACAAAACCAAATACACCAAAATGTGTGTAAAAATAAGACGCATATGTGTATAAAAAATAGTGTAAAAAGTATAAAAAGTATAAAAAGTGTAATTACAGGAAAATAAAAATAAATAGAACCTATGTTAATTAAGATAAAGAAAAACGGTTTGTACATGGTGAACACATGAAAATTACCGACAGAATGAATATCGGGTGATGTGCAAAAGACTTTGCAAATCGCGAAGACAGGCGAATTAAGTGTGACAAGAATCGTGTGTGAGAAGTGACGCTACGACAGTCTCTGACATGCAGAATATTGTCGAAACATGATTTTAGCGCCCTGGGTATAAATACAGGAGACGCGCTAACATCATTCTCTTCCTCAATCAACGACCGTAGCAGCCGGAGGCTCTGCTTCACGAGTACAACTCTTTCACGTTCAGCCATAGTCGCAGCCAGAGGCTCTGCCCAGAGACAACAACTCTTTCTCGATCAACTATAGCAGCAGCCGGAGGGTCTTCACGACTACTCATCACTTTCGTGAGAGCACCTGCAACCTGAGGCCATGACGGGAGACGAGGGAGCAGCCAAGTACATGCAGTAGAATCCAGCGTACGAGTATCCGACGGACGAAGGACCAGGACTCCAGGACGACAAGGAGCATCCAGTATCAAGGACCTGGGACCGAAGAGGACACGCTGCCGATTTACCACAACAATAAGGTGACAAACAACCATTGTACTTGTAAACCGAGACTCACACAAAGACAATAATTAACTAAGTAAAAAGAGAGACAATTGAATTCAAATATGAATTAATAATTTTTACAAATGTAAATATTCTTTGTATAATAATTAATGTAATGTTAAGAATGTTTAACTATAATTTTGATCAATAACTTAGAAGCTATAATTTGGAATCTATAATTTTTACTTCCATATTCCTTAAGGAATGGAAGTATGGTGATGGCAAAAAAAATCGTGTTCGAGATTATTGCAGATTCTGATTCTACTACACTCAAAACATGAAAAAAAGTCGTTTTCCGAAAAGTGTCTGTCTGTGTGTCTGTGTGTCTGTGTGTCTGTCTGTAGATTTTTTTTCTATGGCAAACGATAACTGCCGCAAATTCAAACAGAATCAAATAATTTTTTGCATACAGCCCTGATTTGTAGAGTACTCAAGACCTATTGTTTTTGGTGAAGATCGGTTAAGAGGAAGGGGTAGTTTACCAGCAACGTTTGTTTATCAAGCGTATTTTCTATGGCAAACGATAACAGCCGCAAATTCAAACAGAATCAAATAATTTTTTGCATACATCGCTGAATTGTAGAGGTCTCAAGGACTTTCGATTTTAGTGAAGATCGGTTAAGGGGAAGGGGTAGTTTACCTGCAACCTTTTACGTTTTAACAAGAGTAAAGTACTTGAAAATTTATTTAAACTTTTTGAAACAATGGTAATTGTTAAAAATAAAATAAGTTTGTTGCCAGGCAACAAAATTAAAATTTTTTCATTTTAATGTAATATAATATTTTTCATTTAATACGGCAATAAAAAGGCAGGTAAGACACACACACACACACACACACACACACACACACACACACACACACACACACACACACACACACACAATTCACGTTATTTCTGGCCTCACTCATGTTTATTTTCTTACGTTTGCACGCTTTTTAAATGGAAAGTGCTGAAACCCACACCAACATAACGCGTGCAAGCCGAAAAAATGGACATCAATTTGCTTACTGGCGAAGCTAGTAGTTAATGAATGGGTAGGCAAAAATCTTATCTTAAATTTTTTTTAAGGAATCACTAAAAGGACGGTGGGTCAAATCGGACGCTGAGGTAGAGTTTGGTGTAACCGAATGGTTCTACAAACAGCCGTAAGAATTTTACTAGCAGGGAATCTACAGGTTAGCGCAAGAGTGGAACTCATGTCTTAATGTTATTGGAGACTTCTTTTAAAATCGTTGAATATAAAATGCTTTACAGCTCTATACGTGTCTATTGAACAATCCTTGTATTAGTCATACACAATAATACAACTGATTGAACTTCAAATTTTTAAACTTGATTAGTTTCTATATATATGTTTAATGTTACAAATAATTCAAATAACAATCTTGATCATCTGTTAGTTCAGCGGAATAACAGTGACACTTTTAATAACCGCATAAAATAAACACTTAGAAACAACACAGGCGCTTTAACTTAACTGTTTGGACCACAGAAGTGAGGCATGCCTCAACGCTCTATGTGTACAGCGCGGGACAATCCCCCCTCCCTACACTTCCCTATCACACCACTACATTGCTTACATACGATGTATACAAAAAACGCTGAGGCAAGTTCAGGTTGCCTCATTCGCTTTAAACGAACTATGCCGAATCTCACCTGTCACCATCTAGCGGTCGCTCAATAAAGCACGTTTCGGTTTAATAAATTTGACAGTCGCAGTAACAATGTATAATCTTTACGTTATGTAGTTCATACGTATTTATAATTTTTATTCTACAGAATTTTTTAGGGTAGGCATTGCCTCAATTGCCTCCATGTAACTTCGCCACTCATATATATGTGTACAACGTTATCGGCAACAAAGAAGTAGTTTTTGTTAAAATTCCTTCCCGGGATATTTGGCCGTAGTCCAATGTTTTCTACAAAACCAGACATTTCGGCAATGCCATCGACTTCCATCATCAGTGAAAATCGAGTGCGATAACGTGAGGTGGTATACGTTAGTGAGCACAGTACTGTGGTTAAGGCTGAAGCAGTAAGTAGAAAGAAGTAGTTTCTATGGTAACGTTTTTTTAACAAGGGTATTGTCTATGGCAAACGATAACAGCCGCAAATTCAAACAGAATCAAAAGATTATTTGCATACAGCCCTAAATTGTAGAGTTCTCAAGATCTGTTGTTTTTGGTGAAGATCGGTTAAGGGAAAGGGGTAGTTTACCTGCAACGTTTTTTTAACAAGCGTATTTTATATGGCAAACGATAACAGCCGCAAATTCAAACAGAATCAAATAATTTTTTGCATACCTCCCTGAATTGTAGAGATCTCAAGGACTTTCGATTTTGGTGAAGATCGGTTAAGGGGAAGGGGTAGTTTACCAGCAACCTTTTACGTTTTAACAACAGTAAAGTACTTGAAAATTCATTTAAACTTTTTCAAACAATGGTAATTGTTAAAAATAAAATAATTTTGTTGCCAGGCAATAAAATTATAATTTTTTCATTTTAATGTAAATTATGTATGAGTTAATATACATGTATAAAATAATATATCCTTCGTGGCAGGTAAGCATATCTCAGTTATGTAATGTTTACGTTTCCATTTTATTATTATGACTACAGCAATAAAAAGGCAGGGAACACACACACACACACACACACACACACACACACACACACACACACACACACACACACACACACACACACACACAATTCGCGTTATTTCTGGCCTCACTCGTGTTTATTTTCTTACATTTGGACGCTTTTTAAATGGAAAGTGCCGAAACCCACACCAACATAACGCGTGCAAGCCGAAAAAATGGACATCAATTTGCTTCCTGTGGATCGCTGGACAGTGTAACTGCACGTGTTTACAGGGGAACGATTCATAGACAGACTTTTCGTCTTTAGGGAATGAACCCTCTGCAAGATGCTGAGGGTCCATGAGTGACTTCGGAGCGCTCCTTCTTTTTCGCGTGTTTGTTCTGTGAAACATACACTGTAGATTCGCAGCTTTACTCTAAGCAACGCTCAATAGGAAATGTTGAAAATTTTTGTCCACGGTGTACCCTCATTCACACTAAACCTGCTCTGATGTTTTAATTACGGACATCATAATATTAAAATTTTGGAAACTTGAGCACTACTTAATGGAGATCAATCATTAACTTATACAAGCCATTAATTTTATGCATATTTTTTATATATATGTGTACAACGTTATCGGCAACAAAGAAGTAGTTTTTGTTAAAATTCCTTCCCGGGATATTTCGCCGTAGTCCAATGTTTTCTACAAAACCAGACGTTTCGGCAATGCCATCGACTTCCATCATCAGTGAAAATCGAGTGCGATAACGTGAGGTGGTATACGTTAGTGACCACAGTACTGTGGTTAAGGCTGACGCAGTAAGTAGAAAGAAGTAGTTTCTATGGTAATATTTCATTTCGAAAATGATTTTAAATATAAATCTTAGAATATGGAAGTCATGTATGGTTCTCCATACCGATATTTTCTTTAGTGGTGTGTAACAGTGATAATTCTGTTTGTGATTATAATCACTAACACAATTTTCTTAATTAAACTTCTGATAAGATGTGCAGTCGACGACATGTCATGTTATTCTCATACTTCTGGAAAAAAGTAATATGTCTATACAAAATAGACGGAACTATGGTTTTCGTTAAATATCCCTTATTATATTCATAATCAAAACACAGGAACAGGCATCTATTGCTAATCACTTGTTGGAGTCCACACGTTACACGAACAATCATGTAGTCCAACTGTCCCTTTCACTCTGGTTTTGAAAACGTTTAAAACATACTTATTTTATTAAATTAACAATTGTTTTCTCACAAAAATAATTAAAGTGAAACACGAAGTAGTTGTAAGCAAACGCTTCCTTTGACTGCGACGTGGAACAAGCCCCAGCAATCTTAATACTTGGAAGGCTACTCATGTTACACAGGTAAAGCGTAGAAAATATCTTGCATGTTTGTACCTAAAGTATAAAATGGGAAAGTGATTGAAGAAGGCTATACCCAAATTAGAAAAAGACGATTGACCGAACCATCCTTACTGTTACTAAAAAATTACGTTACCAAATTCAAAACATGTTCAGCTTCTGCGCACCGAGTCTGTCTGTCTGCATTTTAACTTATAGAACAATGATTCCAGCTACTAGAGTTATTTATTATTACTGAAAAATTTTATGTAATTGTTTGAGCAATGTTTTTAAAAATGAACACAAAGATATTTATTTTGATATTTTTATATCAAACCGAGGAAGTAAGATGTAATGGTAAGTTCGTGAAAGTCAATTTTTAAAAATTTTAAGTAATTTTAAAAATATGGGAATTGTTAGGGCTGAAGGTAACATATACTGTTTTTCCTACTATAAAAAAGAGTCTACTATAAAAAAGAGGTAATTACATGTTTAGGGCCTAAACAGTTTATATGAACGTATAAATAAGAGAGAAAAAGAACATTTTGTTGACGATTTAGGAAGCGAATTATTTGTGTGGCATTGTGAGACAGTAGCGGTACAATATCTATACGTTCAATCACAAACCTATTGCTTGATACGTTCAATCTATAGAGACTATCTTACGTATAATGTCAGATCAATAGACACGAGGACGGATACCAAAGATAAAATCTAACTGCATTTTCTGGGGCTGAAATGTCCGCCATACGCGGTCTCGAATGCCAATGAACCAATATTGTATTGTCTTGGCCATTTCCGCCCTGCGTCAATAACGGACTGGCCTGAAGTGAGTCCAAGGAGCAACGGACAGAGAGAGCTGGGAAAACACACGTAGGTTAAAATTACACGTTTTAAAATCAGATGTTTGTTGAATATTTGATGCATATTAATCGATAACACACAG
Organism: Magicicada septendecula; assembly: GCA_034769895.1. Classification (NCBI taxonomy): domain Eukaryota; kingdom Metazoa; phylum Arthropoda; class Insecta; order Hemiptera; family Cicadidae; genus Magicicada; species Magicicada septendecula. The sequence goes on from CM068369.1 coordinate 146,524,130, forward strand.
TATAATCGTATCGAAAAAAAAACAATATCAAATTTCTGTTTTAAAAACCTTATGAAACAGGTAAAGAGGAATGTTTGTGCACCATAACGTACTAGTTAAGATCATTTCTTATTATAAAGCATTAATTAAATGTATAGATCAACATTCTATTTAATAAATGTGGACAGAGGCTGCGGAGGTTTTAATATTTCCGCGATCGTATATGCTTATCTCCATTTTGAAGGTAGTTAGGATTCTGAAAAAGGTAATTGATTGTGTGAAAGTATGGGTGGTAAATATATTTTCTTTTAAATACGGCTAGCCTTCGAGATGTCTAAATGTTTTTAAACGTACTCACATTACTGAGATTACAGTGAACGGCAGCGTAACAGAGCGTGTGACGCGAGTTGCTTGCTTTCATGCTTTCACGAAATAGTTCAGACCTGAGGAGTGTACAGAAGGTCTTTGTAATGTGCGTAAAAGCATTTAATAACAAGCACATTAGCATTATAGAAAACTATAAAATTTTTAAATTATATCGTAGGTTTTAAATTTATTTTTTATTTCTTCTTCTTCTTTTCACTACATGGCTTGAGCTATAGCCGGTTCCGACTTCACAGAGTCTCTGACCATTTTTTCAAGGGCCTTCCACGATCTATCGTCCTCACTGGCCTATATTCAAACGTTTGTTTAGGAATACGCGTGTCTACCATGCGTTCCACATGGGACTTCCAATTCTGCCTGTATTCCTTTACTCTCTCCAGAACCGACAGTAACTTCAGCTCTTTCCTTATGTCGTCGTTTCGTAGACGATCTCTCAAACTACATCCCTTCACTGCTCTTAAAAATTTAATTTCCGAGGCCTGTATTTTTGAAAATTTGTTTGCAGGAGAGGCCATGTTTCACATCCATACATTAAAGTTGGCACAGCCGTACCTTATAGAACCTTAGCCTCTGTACCTTATAGAACCATGAGTCTCCCTCTGCGCTTTATTCCTCAATAGTCGTCTTATTGTACCACAGGTATAACTAAATTTATTTAACTTTCTCTCAATATCGTTGTCCTTCTTATATGATATATCACATCCCAAATAATTAAAAAGTGATACCTGCTCCAAAACACTAATTTTTACTTGACCTAAGCTTTTATTTATGTATAATTGGTTTAATTCTAAAGGCGTATTTTATTATATGTATTCACGATATTGATTGAAGACTCATCGGGAACTTGGTGGTATATATTACTAGAAATTGTGAAAATACCAAGTGTTTGTGTTTTTTAAATCCTTTCCGTATTGTTTCCTTTGCCGGTTATAAATTGCAGTAGGCTTGATAGGATGAGAAGTGAGGAATTTGAATTTGTATTCTTATTAAAAATGCTACTGAATATAACTTTTAACGCAGTAAATTACTAAAAAATGTAATTTGTTTGTAAGCCATTAAGAAATATAGAGCAGCGTCCAAAGTAAAGAGCGATATATTAAGTCTATCAGAAGGGTGACACGGTAAATATGAGGACGGACTCGCTAGTCCACGATGGTGATAGGTTTGTATAGAGGAATTATAACTGGGTTTGATGTGTGTGTCATTATAACTCCACTGGCAGTTTTACGTGTCTAGCAGAGTTCATATGCAGCAGTCATCTTCAGGTACTGCAATAACGAAGTCTAAAATTTTAATGTTAGTCGGATACTAAATTGTTGTGAGGTGTCTGAAAAGTTTTCGGAAACTTCAATTACACGGACTACACGAAATAGCTGTAAAAGGTTTTTGAAACACAAGTAAAGCATATCTAATAACTCTGTAGGTATAGTCGGGTTGTTATTTCTTGTGTTCAAGAATAAAGAAATTGTACTATTTGACCGACCATAAAATTTTTATTAATACAAGAAAAGCATAGTATAAAAACGAGATTAATTAATAATAACCACTTTTATTATAACAAATGTGAATTGATGTAATGGATTAATCACACAATCATGAAGTTTTTTACATAAAATAATACATAAACTGCCACTCGATCTTCGAATCGTGAAGACCTTACCATTAATTCCACAGCTGGGTTAAAAGAGATTAGCTTTAATTTCCAGTCATTCTGTGAAACGTATGATTACATTTACATTTTAAGTATACTAAAAACGAAAAATCCTCTTCTTTCAAATGAGTAGTTGAACATTGTTTTTTTCGTTTATTTATATTGCCACTAGTCACAAACTGTCAAGCAATTTTATTTTAACAACTATGTTATCAGTGTGTAGAATGTACTCCCATTGGAGTACTGCTCACTAGGGTTTACACTTCGTTCATGTGTAGATATTTCATTAAACACTTCAATTTCCTACACTAGTTCAAACGGTTTCTCTCTCTGCAGTTGACGAACAAGTCCAGCGTCATCAAGAAGTTGTAGCACTTCATAATTTTGATGTTTATGAAACCTTTGTTCATACTTAGCTGCAAAACGTTTGAACACCATCAGTAGTAGGTATTTTCAGATCTCGATGGATGTCATCGTTCCACGGTGCGTCAATAATACTGCGAAGCACTTTATTTTGAAAAGTCTGGATTACTGTAGTGTTGGATTTCCTTGTGCAATCCCAAAGCTGCACACCATAAACCCACATCGGTTTCAAAACTTGTCTGTATTAAAACAGTTCATTATGCCGTGACAGTTCAGAGTTTTTTCTTGACATGTTCTTTCCTTCTAACCTTAGCATCTAGAGTCATGCCCAAATACTTTGTCGAGTTTGCTTGTGGATTTTTAGCCTAGTGTAGCACTAAAATGTCTGATTAATATTGATCAATAATTTAAATTACAAGTATTATCTGAAAACTGAATCAACTCACTTTTATTTATACAACCAGGTTGGTACGCGAGTGTGGCGTAGGGCTCCACTGTTTATATGTTGTATTTTGTGCGTAAATTAGTAAAAATAAATAAATAAATAACTGAATGTATTTTTGTAGTATGCTCCGAAATATTACGTGTTTTATTTTCCTTCAGTTAAAGAGGTAAGCTAAAGTTTCTCAGATTTACAATTTTTACAAATGGTAATAATACCATGATATTATATATCATGATATACCATGATATAATACCATAATATTACCATTTTACAAATGGTAATAATATTTTTGATAGGTATCTATAAAGCTTTAGATATACTTTTTTCATTGTGTATTTTATATTTTTGTACGATCATGTAGAGAATACAATTAGTAGAAAAATTATCTGTGAATGTGTGTGTGTGTGTGTGTGAGTGAATGACCGTGACCGTCTAAACAGACGGATCAGATTACATTATTTGTGCGTAAATGGGGGTGAGACATAATGACAAAGCAGTTATATAAGTCTGTAGAGAACAGTGTATCCAAGGTGAACAGTAAATGGAATACACAAGGGGATGTAGCGTGGGGGGTTGGTTATTTATGTGTGAGAACGTGGTTGGCGCCGGTCTGCCGAGTCCCCAGTAATCAGGACCAAAGCTTTTCAAAAGGGTATTGTGTGCTTCATTGTTAGTAAATAAGGTTTGGACCGCAGTCACAAAGAAGTATCTAAATAACACCATTCTAACTTAATAAAGTTTTTTTTTCTGGGAAACAAAATGATTGAAAGAAAACGGAACGGAGCACTCGGGCCAGCCCTTAAACTTGTTTTATTTCGTTGACATAAATTTCTTCGATAATAATGGAGCAAGCAAAAAGTATTTAACAACAATGACGAACAAATAAGCTGACAACGTTTGTCGTCTCTTTAATTCTGTTTAAATTTGGCGACGTTTTCATTATATCAACGAAGTGAGACAATAGATCTGTTGTTTAAAGGCGAAACAACTAAAGTGTTTCGCACAGGGGCATGCACATGGGTGAGGATGTGTGTGTGTGTGTGTGTGTGTGTGTGTGTGTGTGTGTGTGTGTGTGTGTGTGTGTAATTACAGTAATATTGACTTACTTATCTCTAAGACTTTGGAAAATTTTGTTTTAAATATTTTTGAAACAAAATTAGAAAGTCGTGGTTGTTTAACAGTTTTTTTGTTTGAATTAATTTCGTCGTAACAAGTTCACAAGTTTGTAAGATTTTCGTGTAAGACTTTCGTTAAGCACTTATTTGATTACCACTAACACAACTGTGTAATAAATAAGTCATTAACGCATATAGAAAGTATCATGTTTGTAACAATTAGTGTATACAAATGTTGTTTAACAACTTGAAAGTTTTATAAACTAACAGTATAAATTGCAAAAATCTTGCTACAGTGATATCTGTATAAAAATTAGAGGCACCGATTAGGAAATACGTATTTATCCCACACATTCAAAGATAAAGATCTTTATTGAAATTATTATTATTATTATTACCAGCCGGGCAGTTAGGCCGTGGTCGACTGTTATTGTAGACACACGTTTCGGGCCCACCATCGGAGGCCATCTTCAGTGTCAAAAAATGTTTGGCAAGGTGTCCGTAAATTCACCACAGTACAGTAATACCGCACTTACGCTACCCCGATTTCTGCGAACCCGGAGTTACGCGGTTCTTCATCACTCCTCCTGCTTCGCCCCCCACCATCGCTCGGATCATTCCACCGTCGTTTGTCACTGTCATACAGTAAAGTACAGGACTTGCATACGCACGGACATGTTTTGCGCTAAATCTATACATGATTAGGACTTCTATAATAGACGAAAACTTAGGAGGATTGTTTTATATTACGTTTACGTATTACAGTTACGTGTTTTAATTGTTACGTTTATGTGTGTGTAACGTTTAAAAAATAACTGTGTTGTCTGAACGAAGTAAAACAGATTCTCCTGCACCTAGTAAGAAAAGGGAAACGTTAACTCTGGAATATAAACTTAACATTATTAAGATTTTGATACCCAAATGAAGATTTGTGAATTAGCAAAGACATTTGAGCTACCGGAATCCACAGTAACAACAATCGTAAAAGATAAAGAAAGAATTCTCGCAGCTGTGATAAATGCCCAATCCTTGAAGTCAAGCATAATTTGTAAGCGTCATAGCATTATTGCTGAGGTGGAAACAATGCTGAAATTATGGCGTGATAATCAAGTAAGAATGAACAATAATTGTCCAGTCGATCAGAACACCGTGTGCTATCAAGCTAAACTGATTTTTGAGAGGTTGAAAGAAGAAGCTGGGGAGACGGACGCCCAAAGATGAAAAGTTTGTAACCAGTAACGGTTGGTTCAGCCGATTTAACACTCGCTGCAATTGGCACAGCACCGCCTATTTTGTATTAGAAATATGTGTTTTCCAATATGTATAAAAAACTACAATTTTTATTACATACTGTTCTTTTAAACAAGTGTTTTTGTTAGCCCTTCGTACTAATTAAGTAAAATTTATATGTATTTATGTGCAAAGTTGTACCCCGAGTTACGCGAATCTGACATGCGCGCTCTTCGTCGGTCCCACCTGTCGCGTAACTGCGGGGTATTACTGTACTAAGCGAGAGACTATGTCATAGTTTTTACCTCAGTAGTGGGGTGAATTGGCAGACACCTTGCCAAACATTTTCCAGCACTGCAGATGGCCCCGATGGTGGGGCCGAAACGTCTTTCTACAATAACAGTCCGGCTAGTAGGCCCAATAACAAAACTTTAATAAGTTGACGCCGGCCGTAAAAGCTTAAGGAATTACATAAAGATTTAGGATTAATCATTGACGCACATTTTTTAAAGAAGAAAATTTATGATAACGGAAAATTTACTTCCCACAAAAAAATAACTTTGTGAGTTGTGTGACCATACTGTTGTGTAGCACGTAGCCTATACGGAACGAGAAGGTATGTGAACGCGATAAGTGTTGACTGACTTCACGTTGGGAAACGACGAAACGTTTCTCAGACAAAGAAAGAAATTGCAGATTATTTCATATTACTTTCATGTCTATGAAAACGTGTTTTTAAACAACTAATTGTTACTTGTTAGGTTGAAAAGTACGTACATGCTATTTTGAATCTCGTTAACACCAGATTGAATTTAATTAATTAATTAATTGACTAATTAAGTAATAATTGATTAAGTTATTAATTAATTTTAATAACTAAATTAATGTAATTATTACTCTTACAGGCAATTATCATTTTACAGCATTTTATGTTTTAAGTAATTTCAATGAATTTGAAAATTTAAAATTTTATAAATAAGTTTTATAAAACGAAAAATATCAATTGTGCTAATTTATCAGAATTATTTAGCAATAGAGTTAATAGCAATTACTTATATAATAAATAGTATCGTTTCGTATGAACGTATGTGCTTTTTGTAATAATACGGTATAATGATTAGTAAGAATAATTGCGAAACTAATAACAAAAACCTATTATTAATCGTAAAAAATATTTGTGAATACAGTAAAGCTAATAATATTAACGTTAACAGAAAATACTTTCTTTATTATTTTACAACGTGTGAAATAAACTTTTATAAACAAATAAAATCCATAATTCTTAAATGTTAATATGAAATTGGTTAGTGTACCGTATTCTAATTTTCACATAATTTTGCAACTTTGTTCAAAATATTGCAGCTTTTCTTGACCAGAAAATTTTGGACTTTCTTTCCTACTATTTAACGTCCGACCACTTTCGTATCAATGAAATAACTGAATAATGAATAAAGATGTTTTCAATTAAACCGTCGTGTAATTAACACACGTTTTACATCATGTCAGACATTTTGATAAGGTTGTGCTTTTTGTAAAAAAAATATTGTATTTTGGTCTTGAAAACACCGTAATACAGTGTGACGATATTTAAGGTGACAAACTTCAATAGCGTATCTAGAATTTGGCCTTGGGGGGGGGAGGGGTTCGAGGTCGGGTCGGTTTCATACAAAAGAAAAACAAGTTAAGACTAATCACCATTATTATTTTTAAAGTCGCTAAAATCAGTCCCATTTAAGTAAACGGTAATAGCAAAATAAAATTACGCGTTATTGAAACATTGTTTACAAGATACATTTAACTGAATTGATTTTCCTACATTTAGTATTTCAAACGTATATGGGCTAATGCTGTGTAATAAACCTGTTTGCATATTATAACAAAAAGAAATGTAGTGGGTGTTGTTTAAAATGTGTTGCAATCTGTGTCGGGCGTTCCCTCCGCGCACTTTTGTTACTTACTCTGTTGACTGGATCGTCTGCAGCGATGTAGTCCTGTAACACAACTTAAAACTATGCTTTTTGTGGGCGCCACTTGGAAACGTTTGTTCCAAGAAAAAATTAAATGTGATTGATAAAATTTTTAAATCTACGAAAAAATTTAAACAAGTCAGTTTAGCTTTGAAAAATCAGTTAAGTTTAATGGTTCTTTAAAAACAAACAAATCGTCTGAAGGACTATCATTCATAAAAAATTATAAAATTGCAGAGAAAAAATTTTACAAGTTATTATTATTGACAATTTTTTATATGTCCAATCAAGTATCGGCTAGTATTTCAGATTTTGACTCAGTTGACAAGCATGAGTTTAATATGTGAAAAATCTTTACTCTCAGGACGTGACTCCTTTGAACTACCAAGACATATCAATTAGATGCCTTACAAGAAAAAAAAACTAAGTGATTTGAAGGTGTATGTGTGGCGTGTAAAGTACAACTGTGTGATAAATGTAACCAGGTAACAAATGACTTTAATTTTGGTAACTCACGTTCCAATGGTCGTTTATTCTCTCACTGGACACTTCCTTCGGGTAGTTTCTCGATCTCGCCTCTTCGGGTGTACACTGAATCTATTTAAAGTCAAATTTTGCGATCATTACTTTTTCCGCACTTTTTGTCAAAACGTTTGGCAGTAAAATCTCGTTCAAACGCCGCCACTACGAATCATCTGTTTAGCGTTGATTCAGAAATCTGCCACCGCAGCGCTGATTCCCATGCAGTTTTGAGGAAGGCTTAGCTGTATTGTTTGTTTACGTTCGGGGGAATTATTTGTCACGTTAGTCAGTCAATGCGAACACAGCAGAATTCGTTCTCTATTTAAATGTTGGGACCCTCCTGGGCCGTCGACGTTCTGGCTGCGTGATTTCTATTAGAATTTGCCGTATCGCTGCTCTATTTCAGCGATACTTTTTGGCGACTCTCGTTGAGGTTAAGTCAGTCGGGTATGTCTATGTACGGGAAAAAGCCTTCCTGCCGTGTCTTGTCGATTTCTCGCCTCTCGGTTTCGCCTTAGCTGCGTTGATCAGTGTTGTGTGAGATGCATCAGTTCTGGAGTTCAATCTTCAAGTGTTTTTTGGGTCGAATTTGGTCTCGCTTTTATACTAAATCGGGATGACTGTTTTCGTCGACTTCCGGTATATTTGTGTAAAAATTCTTTCTAGATTGTTCGAGAATAAACGAAATGGAATGTCATAGAAGAATTTTCACTTCCGTAGAAGCTTTTAGAACGAATTTCTTATTCTTCATACAATGGATATTTCAAAATTTACACTGGTATTTATCAAACAGTTTCACATTAGTACTTACAATTTGTATGCCATTAGATTCCTTGTTTTTTACTGAATCTAGCGATACTAAATATGATTGGTATCTAATTAACTTAAGTCTAATAAACATTACAATTTACAACCCTCACCTTGAGTTGTAGTCATTGAAAACTCAATATTTATAACAAAAATTGTTGTGGAGTTATAAAGTTCCCTTCACAAGCTGGACATCTACTACTACTACTCTCCTACAACAAAATAAACAAATTTTAACATCAATAAAACACAAATAAATACAATTTTATATGGCCTCTGCTCATGGCCTAGGTTCTTGTCAGTTTTCTAATACAATGATTAGTCTTTTTCCTTAATATATGCATTATTTCACCACTATACACACAGAGTTTATTATTTTGTCTATCTTTTGTGATACCTGGTTACTTTGTACATATATTATATTTATCACAAGATGACATAGCATCATTGATTGGTCTTGAGATGTCATTTTCTATGGTGTGACAAATCTCACTCTAATTAGTTAAATTCTTTTAGAATTGACTTTACTTTCAACTGAGTTTATTTCTTATTAAGGTATTCTGAAGTATTGTACCTTTCTATCTTATTTTTGTTAGTATTATGTAAGTATTTTGCCAGATATGATTATTTTTGTACTGGATAATTGGCTTCAGCCATACATGGTATAAGTAAATATTTTGCTGACTTGACTATTACAATGTTAAAGTTGGTCAGGTATATTAGTATAGTTGCTTTATATCATATTACAGCTTTCTAATACAGTTTGGTTGCATTTTGGCAACATTAAATTCATAAATTATACAATATTAGATGCCTATTACATGTTTTTAGTTAACACTGTTTTTGGCTATTTTGGCTGCTTTTTATTCATTTGACAGCTTCCTTTATTTAAGATAAATTGTTCACTATTGTCTGCTTGACAATTACATATAGTTTTTATTTAAATCTGATAATAATTAATTTTTTCATGAAATCTTGGTGTATGGTCTCAAATCCAACACATTAATATTTTTTGTCATTGCAAATATACAATTTTTATTTTAACTTAAACTCTTTCTAATAATGTATTTAAGTCATTTAATACATTTATTTTATTTACATCACATAATATAATGATGGATCTTGTCCATTTATTCACAAAAAATAGTTTTTAATACTATATTCATAGTTATAAAACTTAATAATGATTGACTTCATTCTGGTAGATTCTGACATTATTTCTCTCTCTTATAGTGTCTTATGGTTTTTTCACTCTTATTCACTTTAATAATATATATGGGGTTTTGTCTTAGTCATAGTTTGGTCGTTTTTTCAAGTTGATAGAAATAATTATTATACAAAATTACACAATTTTTTGGGACTACTTGGGTTCGATACTGTTAACTTCACTTTCCTCTTATGCTAACTTACTATATAAATGATTTCTTTTTATGGAACGTTCTGTGACGTTACAATATTTAGAAAAGTGTTCCTACTATATTAGCATAAACATCTGAAAAAAAAACAATAAAACAGCCTAAAAATTAAATTATTATCAAAGTTCGTCAGCTTTTCGACGCTCTGGGGGTGGGGGGGGGGGTGGGTTCGGTCCCGTTCGTCCCCTCCGTAAATATGCCCCTGACAAACTTTACGCATCAGTATATTTAGGAATTTCTACATTTTATGCCGACTACGTCAGTAAAGATACACATATCTGACAGGCAAGATGTTTTTAAATGCAAGTATAAAATATATAGGCCTACCTACATATTTTAAAATTCGTATTAGATATATATAAATACAAAAAACGTAATGACGATACAATTTAAAAAACAGTCATGGGGAGAAAATTGTTTAAATGTATTTATTTCTGACTGTAAGTCGCTTCCTTATGATTTCGTGTAATTATCAATACGGCGTGTGTGTGTGTGTGTGTGTGCATGTGGTTTCTCTATGAAACGATACAATAAGAAATTTCTTAATGATGTTATGCATAAATGCCTAAATTTTTGTCAGCCTTTGAATTTCACCCGCAAATGAATAAGTTTTTCAACGAGGTCAGTAGTAAAGGTTGTGGGATACAAACATTCACACAAATAACTATCCCTTTACATGACACAATTTGTAAAATAACAGGTGGAGACAAATTAGTATTTAATGTCTTTTGTAAATATGCACCAGTAACTGACAATTAATGGCGTTAAATATCATCCACCAACCCGTATCTACTTACGGGAGTGTATTAGTAATGCGTTTTTAATGGTATCGAGTGCATTGTTTTTTTTTTCTTTTAATATACCATATACGGTCAAAATTATAGACTACTGCTTTGTTTGATACTTTTGATAATCGAGTCGGAACATAAAGAACGGAGGTTCGCAGAAGAACGCCGTTCTAAAATTTAAACTTATTTAGTATAAAATTTCGTAAAAAATAAAACACTGCAACATTTTTCTCTGTTTGTATAAATAATTAATGACGTAAGTACACTTCAGGAGAGGTCGTAATATTCGGTTTCATATTACAGAACGTTGTGAAGATTTGTATTTTACAATGTACACACTTCGTAGACATTGACGAGCTCCCAACATGTCTTTAAAAGTGTTATACTTTAGAGAGTTAGTATACTTCCGGACTGGGAGATTTTTAAGTTATTCACGAACGTCAGAGCTCTTTACGCTGCCATTCAAAACACTTTTCAACGTGTTTCTTTGTTGCAACACCCAAGGGCGCTCGAGAAGATCTCTTCCTGTGTACAAGTGTCTGAACAGTACACGATTTGTCCGTTTCACTAATGTCTGGCCTTGACTGTCGGTAGACTTGAAACGGTAGGTATAAAGATTTCACGAACGTAGGACAGAAACCTCATTGATAAACAAAAATATCCTCCTCAAATGTTAATAAGCTTCGATCTTAGAACTATTTTTAAAAGCGTAGACAAGTTCAAATACAAGAGATGCGTAGAAGAATAACACAGCACTGAGGTAAAAATCAAGTTTAATCTAAAAAGTATATAATACTTTTACGCAATATATTATCTTCCCTAAATATTGCAGTGAAATATTACTATATGGTAGTACTAGTATATAGTGGTATACTATTATATAGTAAAACGATATAATGAAATTATTATTACATTCATTGCTCGTATTTATATGAATAACATTTCAGAATTAAGACTAGTGTTTTCTATTTAATTATCTTACTTATTTTGTACTATGAGGCGGCTTATAGTTAAATTATTAAACAGGGTAATATGTGTTAACGATGACACTGGATGCTACTTACAAAAGTAACTTTTCTAAAAATTTTTGAAGAAATTAAAAATTTCTTCAATGTAAAGTATAGCGGTTTGAAGTAAAGCGCATTTACCGCGAATATAGATATTACTTTTTTATTTTAGCGATATTTAATTTATAAATTATAGTGTACAAATATACGTATACAAAGGTTTTAGGGTAGTCGTTCAGACAGAGCAAGGAGAGGAAATTAAAAGAGAAGGAAACACTGTCAAAGAAACGTTGGAGAGGAATTCACAAACCAATATTAAACTGAATTAGGTCAAACGTCTGGTGTGTTCTATATACGAGGATCTAGGTTTAGAGGATCTTGATGTGAAACCTATGTATTGTTTGTTGCACCGCACATTATATTCTGTCGAGTTAGCAGCTTTTTCATAAATGCTTTTCTTTTTTTATTGCTTATTTTCAGATTGTTGAATATGTCATTCTGAATTCTAATCGACAGTCGTATTTTGCAAATATTCTAGCTAATGTTTGAGAGTTGTCGTCAATGTAATGTGCAGGTATATAGGTTTTCTTCCTCTTGATTGATATGTTATTTGTTTTTCATTTATTTCTTATTTGTTTTTATTGTTTTCAGACATTTGTTTCTTTGGTGACCAGACATTCTCAACATTCAAATCCGAACTCAACAGTAGCCAAACACATACAACAACAGTCTTGTGAATATGGCCCAATTCAGCAATATTTAACGGTATTGAAAACACGAAATGATGAAATAAGATCTAATACGTATGAACAATACCGAATATACAAACATGTAAAAGAAGAGGGCCACGAAAATCTATTGAACATCATGACGGACTTCAAAAATCTTATTACATTTGAGATATTGCGGCAAAATGAAAATCAACATACACTAATCAGCTGATATAATATATAGATCTGAATGTAAACAAAACACCGCAACAAAATCAGTTCTCGAGAAACTTTGGACACAAACGTACGTTTCACGATCATTATTCAGTGTTTACGAATTCGTTTTTGTAAATAGTAACTGTTTTACAATGTTGTGACCGCGAGTGCACAGTGTATATGCCCTGACGATGGTCTATGACCGAAATCGATTGAAATGAAGAATGTGAGTAATTAAAACTTTATTATAAATCATATCTTTAGGTTATGAACAACGAATACACCACAATAAAAGATTGAGATAATAGGTACCATTAGTAAGCAATAAGTGTGTGAATATTATAAATACATTACGTTATCATTAGTACGAGCAATTATTAAAAATTTGAATAATTAAATAGAAAAACATTAAAATAAAGAATAACTAAGGATGTTTCAGGTGATGTTGGATTAAAAATACTTTCGTAGCCCTTTATTCAACAAACAATACTTGAATTTATTATTTTAAATATAATTGTGAAGCGGAGCTTTGTGGCACCCCTTGCAAAGTCATGCCTCTCATGCGTGAGTACAAGAACCTGGACAGATGACCAAACCGCGGATCGCTGTCTGGGGACCTTAAATTCGAAAGGCTAGGACAGAGAGAGAGAGACAATTTCTACCTAATAAGCAATGTGAAATATGGTGAACAGTTTTACGTAAACTTTATTTGATATTGTAAAAGGGAAAAGTATAGATATTGTGACAAGCGGTAACTGGCTATTAAGATTTAAATGGCAAAACTCATTATATCTAGCAAAATTGTTCCTGACGATTGTTCAGGTGGTTTCGTTGAAAATAAGAAATACGATAATAATTGTGAAGAGTACGTGATTATTTAGTTAATTGGAATTTTAAGAAATAATTTAGCACGCTCGTCCTCAGGACGCTATACTGTGATTTCAATTATCAACTGATTTATCAGTACAGGCTAGACAGCGCCGTGTAATTACCAGTATAATTAGTGTACTTGTGACGGTTGATACAAGGTAATGCGCTACCTAACGCTTATCCCCGAGGGGATATCGAGTTACTACTGGATCGTTCACGTGTCTAAGATTGCGCTAATTAAGGCTTGTCATACTATGGCTGTTGTTGCCGTAACCTTAGTCTTCGCTAGTTATCATCGTCGCAGTGTCTTTATTTTTTGTTAAATATCGATCATTAGTGCTGTATTAATTGACTTTCTCGTTACAACAAGGTCAACATTTAAGTATACCGATGTTGAACGAACCGTAATTCAGGTATATTTTGCTTAGACTGTGGGCTTTATAGCGACATATATTGTTTTGTTTATTTAATAAATGACTTTACTTATAATGAAATGGTAAATAACTTCTTGTTAGCGTTACATATTGTTATACTTGCGGTCGATTTCTCGTCTTCTTCTACTGCGGTTACAACGCAGTATGGGTTTTAGCTTCTTCAAAAACATTTCTCCATTCAGGCCTCTCATTACATGGTCTTCTCTATTTTCGTATCGTCATATCCCTAAGATCCTCTTCAAATCCTCGATCCATCTCTTCCTTGGCCTCCTTCATGATCTCCATTCCATTCATGATCTGCTGGTCTCCATTCTAGACTTTTTCTGGAATTCTGTGCTGTTCCATCCTCAGTGTGTGTCCCAACCAGGCTGCCCTTCTATTCTTTATAAGCGTAACTACATCAGTGTCGTGTATTGTGTTATTTACTTCACAATTTCACGATTCTTTCGTATTCTGCATGAGCCGTCGTTCTTTTGCACTGGTCCAAAATTTTCTCAGTACTTTTCGTTCGAATGTTCTTAGATACTGTTCGTATTTTTGAGTTAATACTCAACGTTTCACAAGCATATCTTACGACTGGTCTAATTATGCTTGTATATATTTTTAATTTTAATGATTTGTTCAGTGCTTTCGACTTCATTTATTCTGAGTAGGCGTAGTAATGATATCCACTAATGATTCTCGCCTGGATACCATTGCTTGTGGTGTTAGTATAGTTGTTTGTGAGCCTAGGTAAGTAACTTCCGCGTTCAAATTCATGATTTTCGCATTGTAGAGGTTGTCTGTTACACGCTATTCTTGTTATTTCCAAGCATTTGGTTTTATTATCATTTATTTTTAGTCATCCCCCCATTGCCTTGCAACCTATATTAATCACACTTTCTCTAACAATGTAATTGTTTCTACTTATAATGGCTAAATCATCACCATATGCAAAAATTTATGTGATTTTCATTTCTATATGTGACATATCTTGTTGATTACTACTTCTAAAAGTAAGCCAGAGAGTAAAGAGATCGATCGCATCTCCTTGTCTAACGCCTGTGGTAATGGGGAATGTGGATGTGAACAGAGTGCCAGCTCGTATCGTTGCTCTGGAACCAACCATACTCGCTTCCACGAATTGTGCCAGTTTCTTTGAGTACTAAGTAATAATAGAGCTTTCAAATTCTTTCCTTTGTTAATACTGTCAAAGGCTTTCCTGACGTCTATATATATATATATATATATATATATATATATATATATATCATTTTCTATATAAGTAACTCGATGTTTCTTGCAGTAACTATATAATTTGTGACGTTTTCAATTTGTTTCTTCTGCAAGTAGATAATATTGTATGACGCACGTTTCACTGAAAAATATCAGTACCATCAGAGGTTTCTAAGTGAATTAATAACAATCGTAATAATTCTATTAATATAAAAGTAACGAATAATCGAATTTGTATCGATTTTAACGTAAAATAAAATAACTGATAATCGATTTAGGTCGATTAGTTAACGATTGTTTTAATGTTTATTTCTTCAGCAGCTGTTTTCTCGGTTATATTTGAAATTTTGTTTATATAGTATTTTGTTCACATTTATTTTTATTTTTTATTTTTTAGTAAATTTATAATTTTAAATAGATCGTCTTGTTTTGTTTTTATTTGGGTTTGTTCTTTAATTAATAAATTATTGTTATTGTGTTTGTAAATGTTAAGATTTTCCCAAATATTCATTTTTTGTCCTTTTTGTATGTTTTTAATTAATTTTATATTTTCAATGTTTGGAAACTGGTGGTTATTATTTAGACAATGTGTGGCTAAATTAGATTTATAAATATTTGGTTTTAAATATGCATTGCGGTGTTTAACGAATCTATCTCGTAGTTTTTTCTTCGTCTGGCCCACGTAAAATTTATTGCAATCTGGACATTCTATTTTATATATTCCTTTTTTATTGTGAGTATTGGATTTAGTTTTAGGTTTTATTTTATTAAAAATTATATTATCTGTGTTATAAGATATTTTTAAATTAGTATCTTTAAATATTTTATTTAGTTTTTGAGTTATATTTCCGTAATAAGTGAAGGTTGTATATTTTATATTATTATTAATAGATGAATTTTTAAATGTAGTGTTTTTAGGAATTTTATTAGTGATTTTATGTTTAATTTTATTTTCTAATTTATTAATAGTTTTTATTTTGTATCCATTTTTAACTGCTATTTGTTGGATAATTTTTCTTTCTTTGTTTCTTTCTGTGTTATTTAATGGGATCCTAAGCATTCGGTAAATCATGGAATTAAATACTGCCATTTTGTGTTGGGGAGGATGATTAGAAGTATTTGGTATTACTAAGTCAGTTTGAGAAGGTTTCCTGTATATTGCGTATTCAAAATTTGTTTCATTTTTCTTTATTGTTAAGTCTAAATAATTTAATTTATTATTAGATTCTTCTTCTAACGTGAATTTTATTTTAGAATGTAAATTATTTATGGAGTTGAATATTTTATTTATATTTATACCATTGTTTTGGGAAATGTACAGAGTGTCATCAACGTATCTAAAATAACATCCTAATGGGTCGTTTAATTTTATTATATTTATTATTTGTTCGTCGAGTTTTTGTAGGAAGATTTCTGATATGATAGCGGAGGTTGGGGCTCCCATAGCAAGGCCATCTGTTTGATAGTACAATTTGTTGTTGTATTGAAAATAATTTTGATTTAAAATTATTTTTAAAGTATTAGTTAACTGTTTAATGTATGTGTTACTTTCGTTATTTGTTTTCAGATTATTTATTATAATATTTATAGTTTCTTCAATGGGAATGTTTGTATACATGTTTGATATGTCGAATGAATATAATTTTGTATTTCTGTTTACTTCTACGTTTATTAGTTGTTCCGTGAGTTCGATACTATTTTTTATATTGTGTTTTGCTGGAAGTTCAATTTTATGTTTTAAGATTTGAGTTAATAATTTTGATATTTTATAATTTGGTGCGGTCCTAGCGTTTATTAAAGGTCTGATAGGTTTATTGATTTTGTGTAATTTTATTAAAGAATTTAATTTTGGTGCACAAGGATTATCCATTTTATATTTAAAGGAGTCTTTAGGATTTATGATTTGGTTACTATTTTTTAATATATTTGTTATTTGTGTTTGATATTTATTTGTGGGATCTTTATTTAATGTTATGCAATTATTATTAACTATAAATTCTTCTGTTTTATCGTCTAAATCTTTCTGAGAAATTATTATTGTACTATTACTCTTATCAGCTTTGGTTAAAGTGAGGTTATTAGTCGTTAGTTTCTGTTTTATTATATTAATGGTTTTATTTTGTTTATTTTTATTTTTAATATGATGATTTTGGTTATTATATTTTTTGATATATTTTATTATTTCCATTGAGGCTTCTGTTCTTATTTTATCTTGTTTTTCGTGTTCTACATTATTAATTGCGTTTTCAGTTTCGACTATGATATTATCTATTACATATTTGTTTACATTTTTAAGATTTGTTTTGTTTGGTGATTCTAGGGTAGCTATTTCGTTTTCCGTGAATTTAATATTAGATAAATTTACGAATTTTGGGTAAAAAGTGTGGTTATTATTTAATGTGTGTAAATTTTGGTTATCTTCTTTAGGTGTACTATTTATTAGTAGATTTTTAAGTTTTTTATTGATTGTGTTAAATTTAATTGTTTTGTGTTTATTTAGTATTTTAAGCATATTAATATATTTATTATTCCATGTATGATAATCAAGTGTGTTGGCTAAAAGAAGATGTAAATTAATTAATTGTTTATTAATGTAGTCGATTTTTCTGTAATTATTTGATATTTCGTCTTTAATCCATTTATATTGGGCTTGAGTAATATATTTGCTTACTTTATTGTTATTGTTGTTTTTTACTATTATTTTTGTGTATTTTGGAAAAATATTAAGGTGTAGGCATTTTTTGTTAAAATATATGTTTCCAAAACAATTAATTAATTGTTTTTTACGTTTAATAAATTGGTTATAGGAATGAGTTACATCACCTTGTATGGTGTTTTCATCCATCATTTTCTATATAAGTAACTCGATGTTTCTTGCAGTAATTATATAATTTGTGATGTTTTCAATTTGTTTCTTCTGCAAGTAGATAATATTGTATCTACTTGCAGAAGAAACAAATTGAAAACATCACAAATTATATATATATATATATATATATATATATATATGTTGTATTCATTCGTCTTTTCCTAAATTTGTCAGTGAATATTTGTTCAGTTGTGCAGCTGCTCGACTCGATCTGAATCCACATTGGTGTTCTCCTAATATTCCTTCTACATTTTCCACTAAGAATATGCAATATACAATATAACATATTGTATATTACACCTAACAGAGCTTAATAATTAATGTTGAGTAACATTATAGGCCTGTAGTTGGAGCATTCTAGTTTGTCTTCCTTCTTGTATATAGATTGTATAATTCCGACGGTATTATAAGTACTTGGTATTATAAGTATTTAGTATTTTAAGTTGCCTCTAAGTTAATGTAATTAAATGACGTATCATTTTACAGAGATCTTTATCTTCGCACTTTAATATCCCAGCTGCTATTTCATCTGTTCCTGGAGCTGTATGATTTTTCAAGGACTTACTTACGTATGATACCTCTTCAAGGGTAGGAGGAATATCTTCAGTGCTCACAGTCGTTTTAGATGTCTGAAATTATTTTCAACAAAATATTTTCCGGCAAACATCTTTCTAAACGTCCCTAAATTAGTTCTTAATAATGATAATAATTCTGTACCAATCTCTGTTAGAATCTCTGCACATGTATATTTAATTTTACCTACCATCATAGGACAGTTCAGCGTGCTCACTGTGTTATCATTATTTTGACTAATAACATCAGTATTTAATAATGCCTATCGCACACCGGATTTGTACTCACTATTCATACCATACACGCACTAGATGTATCATTTTGCTTTTTTGCTTTCAATTAAATTTCCTATCAATAATTATCCTATGACTACCTATCGTATCGTGATTCTATGTTTGTAGTTTGGTGCTTGTTGTGGTCGGGAATTTCGTTTACTGTTTCCTTCTTTAGAGTAGCTACAAATTGTTTATTATGCTTGTTAAAGCTGCCTTAAAAATATATTTTATTGAGCGTTTAATATTTCTGTTCATGAATCCCAAATGAGTAACGGAACGATTACGCTACAACGATCCGTAGTAGCAGCAGTTAGAGTGATTGAGATAAGTTCATTTTTAAATGGACGAACGTTGTTAGTTAAAAATGACATTTTTGCATACAATTAAGATATTTAGTAAATGGCAAAATTATTTAAATAATCAAGCATGCTATGAGTAGACTCAGTCTCAGTACTGTGCATTAGTTCTGTTGTGCACGCTGTGCTAACAAAATGTACTAAAGTACTACTACGATTACTACTACAAAAGAACAACAACAACTACTACTACTACTACTACTTCTACTACTACTACTTCTACTACTACTACTACTACTACTTCTACTATTACTACTTCTACTACTACTACTACTACTACAACCAATAGCATTACTACTACTACTACTACTGCTACTTCTACTACTAACACTGCTGCTCCTGCTGCTGCTGCTGCTGTTACTACTACTGCTACTACTACTCCTGTTATTACTCGTAAGTAGCTACAACACTTTTGCGGATACGATAGTACTTGCTAGTTTGAAAAAGAAAAAGGAGATTTATTTTTAAAAATGAGCAGAAAGACTAGAGACGCAGAATCTCTTACCTGACTGGAAATATCTTAAAACTTAGTCATCGGTAATAGAGAAAGAAGTTAGTGCGTTACTAGTCAGTAGCCGCATTGAAGAAGTCAAAGATTACGAATATTTGGTTAGTATAAAATTAGTGACCAAGGAAAGTATAAATGACGGAGTAAACTGGAGAATACAAGCAGTTACCTCAGTGAACTGAGATAGGTAAGATAAGAAATTAGGGGTTAGACCAACAGGAACAGCTGCTGTTAGACGATAAACAGCTGATGCTGATTGGTGTGAATGGTAGCCGTAATAGGCAAGGGCACAAGACCAACGGGAAATAATTGAAGAGGCAGAGCGAAGAGTGAAACCGAAAGAAATAAATGAAAACTGGTGCAAAGTCCCGAACAATTGGAAGGTATTCTTAATGAAAACGAAAACGAGTCAGGGTATGATACCTTGACATTCTAAGGTAGAAGAGAAGTACACAGTGCGTTTACATCTGAAAAATTATTCATGAAGTGTATTGAAACTCCCAAAAAGTGTAGGGAATTTTGGACATTAAAATTCATATATTTGAAATATAGGGGTCTACTGTCTACTTCATGTTCATATACTTTCACGGTGTGTGCAGCTCGTTCCATTATAAAGAAATTGATTTATTTTGTAATGTTCGGTTTACAGCATTAGGTAAGACACTGTAGGCCTACAACATGCAGAAAAATCTATAATACTTATTAAAACAGCAATTACATAGACAATCATAAAAATTCTAGAACAGAACTATATAGGTGTTGTCCATTGAAGTTAAACAAGTTGAAATCATCTGGATTTCACACCACTCGGGGACGAAAAGCCTTAACGACGAGACAGTGAATAAGATAAATAAAATAAGGAGACTGCGCCTGTAAAAAGGCTCTGGGAGACATAAAATTATGTGTATCATGTATACAGTTATCACATATACAATTTTCATGCCTTCTGCCTTAAGCCTTTCGGATTCTTAATAAGTTTCGTAATTCCTCGTTCCATGCCTTTACAAGCATACCACGAACTTTGTTTCCAGCTGCACAACATCATTCATTATTACACGTTAAATCATCTTAATAAATACACATTAAGATAAAATTACATGTGAAAAAATCGCAAAAATCTATGTGGCTATCAAATTAAAGAGAATTTTAACCTATATCTTGAATATAGTATTCAGTTTTGAAATTTGAAAGGTCCATAACATGTTGAAAATTTTAATTTTAATTTGTAAAAATCCATGTTGGAATTCGGACTAAAGAAAATTTTTAACTAAAACCACATGCATTGTTTAATCTAAAAATTTCATAACTTTACGGGGATCGTGGAACAAAAATGGAAGTAAAAATTTTATAAAAATTGTAATGTGACGCATTACGTTATGAGAATTTTGTTCAGAACTTGGTATCTTTAATAATTTGACAAACTTTTTATATTGTTACCAGCTATATCTATCTCTCTGTCTGTCTATATGTCTGTCTGTCTACCTATCTACATGCGTCCCTGTCTGTCTGTCTGTCTGTGTCTGTCTATTTGTCTGTCTGCCTGTCTAACTGTCTATATAGCTGTCTATCTGTCTGCCTCTCTGTCTGTCTGTGTGTCTATATATCTATCTGTCTATCTATCTATATGCCTATCTATATATTCATATTTATATCTGTGAGAAGTATTAGAGATAGGGCTATAGATATGTGTGGAAAAGCTAGGTATAAATTATATTGTTTAGGCATTATGGTTGCAAATTTAACTGGAAAACAATGCAGCAGCTCAGCGTTTTTACAATTTTCCAGTGTTTTGTTTGCTTTAAAGTTCTAGAGTATAGTAATAGAGATTTTCGTAATTTCTCTAAAAGTTCAAAACTCAGTTAATATTTCAATTTATGTAACAATGAATGTATTTTGCTCAGAATAGTGAGCGTGTTCTGCAGGTCACGAAGGTTGCTAGTTTTAAAATGTAATGCCCAGAGAGGAAACAAAAAGTGAGTGAAAAGAGTTAAGTTTCCTTTAGCAAAATATGTTTTAATGCCCAACGAAACACACGGTAGTTCCAGCATCAAAGATGTGAACGTCTTGTGATTTGCCAATAAAATTAGTTACGGCGTATTTGATTTCAAACATTCAGCTACAGAGGTGGCAGTAGTTAAAAGTCAGCAGGTGACCGAAGTTCGCTGCGTGACGTAATTATCCGGGTACGTGTACGACACAGACAGGTCGAGATAACGTCTTGCACTTGTCGCTGCTGTAACGGCTTCCAGTTTGTTATCAGATGTGAGAGTGCATTCAGAAGTATTTAATAATTTACCTCCTACACCAGCGTGTGGAGTCCAACTAGAAGACAAGAATGAGGTTACATCATATTCATTACGTTTCATCTGAAATTCCAGGAAATGCGAGTTATCCCGATTACGGAGTGGGCATCATCGCAAATTCCATGGTTTCAGGTAACTCAGTAAGACAACAAACGGTTCCACTTTTGGTACACGTATGGCAAACGCTTTTCTAATTAATATGCCAACATTATTATTCTTAAAACCATTGTTAAGTCTAAGATGAGTTATTATGAAAGGGGCCTTTCTTAATTATTTTGTATATCACATTTTTAAATACAATTTATTAAATTTATTTATAAATTTATTAAAGTGAGTTCTAACTGCTGTAACGTTTCGTAAATTGCATCTTCACGTAGTCTTATTAAATCGTCGGTACATTAACATTCACTTTTGAATAATTTTTTAAGTTAAATAAAAGAAACTTACTTATCGATCATTTTAATTTTTAGCTAATTAATTAAAAGTAATAAAATGTCTTCATGCTTAACCTATGGGACATATGTTGCTATGTTAGCGGGGATTTTAGTTTTACTGTTTTTGAAGGTAGGCTATCTACCTGGAAGTCCAATTGCATCTGTCTGGAGAATATACTTCCATACGTCTTTGAAGCAAACTAGTATATTTGCCCACTCTAGGTTTTCCGCCAAGGAAGTACCTTGGTTAGATTTACTATAGCGTTTCTTTACAATATGCATAACTTTGACTAAGCACTTGAATCAACTTACAAAAAAATAAAATAAAAGTATTCGCTGCCACTTGTAAAAGATACGGTATTACTTATTAATGCTGTAGGCTTAATGGTATTGTTAGTGGGGTTGGCACGTGGGAGTACGTGTCTGTCAACAGATCCCGTCTGTCTGGTGGGCGTTACGTCGTAATATATTGTTACGACGGTCTCCCTGATAGTCGTATGGTACAGTGGAAACGAAATACAAGACACCAATGAAATCACTAATATCCAACTTTAATTATCACAATTAATAATTTGTAATCAACAATATAGTGTCTTACAACAATTCAAGTAAAATTTGTCCACACGCAATAATAATGTCAACTATAAAGAATCCCGCACAATAATCAATTTTCACTAATAGTCACTTGAAACGCACTAAGTAATCGGCCGAAGTAAACTGACAACTAAACGGCAGGTGTGGGCTATTTATAGTCTGCAGGGTTCCATAATATGCGTCCTTAACAAGCACTTGAAAATTCTAGAGGATACTTCAGTGCGGCCTTGGCAGAAGCACACACCGGCAGGGCTAGTTGCGAAGCTTGTAGAACGACACCATCGAACGGTCGAGAAAGTTCCGCATTACGTAACAATACGAAATGTTCCCATTGAACTCGGAGGCAGGAATCCATATAGCGACCGAACCACGTGTACTTGCTCCTAATTACAAGCTTATAGTTTTCAGTATGAGAGGACATATCTTCCACCAATTAGCTATTTCGATCCCTTGTGTAAGCGTTCTTTGTTTTAAGACGTATCGCTATTTTAGTGAACAATAAACCAAACTGTATAACACTAAAAATGATAGTAAGTGGCATAAAAAGTTCTAGCGCATATAACCTTAAATCAAACAAATAGATTTATTATTTTTTTTATGAGACGTATATACATTTGTTGTGAACGGAAAATTAAAATAGACTTTTATGAATTTAAAAGATTCAAAGTTTGTTAAGAACAGAATAAATGTAATTAAATTATATTGTGACCATAGAGAGCCGTGTGACAGACAAAAATAAGAATTTAGAAACATTATAGTGTAAAAATAGGCCAAAGTTAGAAGAAGAAGGTTGGGTTTCCAACAATAGTGTAATCTAGAATCTAGACCAACTCACTCTTGTTTGAGCTTTTGTTCAGAACGTCTAACCAGCAGATTGCTGTATTACGCTATAGTGAAAGAAATATTGAATAATCATTGATCGTTAAAAAATTAGTAGTTAAAAGTGAAGAAGTGAAGTTGTATTAAATAAAAAGAGTGTTATGATAGCCTTATGAAGAGAGCGAGAGAAAATAATTAACAAGAAAAAATATAATATACAGAATATCAGGCATACGCTGATACATTAAGAAATTAAATGACTCTGGATTGATAGACTCAGAGTACGGGGATATGTACGTCCGGTCAGTAAATACATTCTCAGATTTATTGGTAATCTCAAAATATTCATAACCTAGCATAGTAATTAAAGTGAGTTCATTAATTCATTTATTAACAAATTAATTACCAATTAATTAATACCAAAATAATAGATTGGTACTGTCGGAGTGGACGCATGCAGAAATGAGACAAATGAATTATGAATCGTTTAAAACGCGTTATGTTATAAAATAATTTATTCCAGTTACATACTTGTTCAAGTGCTGTAAATTATATTGACAAAGTAGTGATTTTATTGTATTCTCATGATTATGTAATTTATTTTAATAATTCAGTTGATAGTTCAGTTACTAATATTACTAAAACAGTTCCGTCCACAAAATTAGTAGACTTGTCTTCTAAATGGTGTTGTACGAAATTCTAATTTACTTAATAAAGACTTACCTCGTATGAAGTGCTTGGAAGTGTGTTTGGTTACCTCGCATACAGTGAAACTTGTTGAAAAACATTATTAATATTCAAAACCCCTTGTTATCGTTCTGACATAGCATGTATGTCTTTATAAAAACCGGTGAGGTCTGTATAACAATATCGTAAGGTTATTGCGATTGTAATCATGAACTTTATTATAATATTATTAGCGTGTATATGTTATCTTTCAGTATAAGGTCTGTGTAAACAGGATCAGCTCTGTAGTGGAATTATCACTGGATAATATTGTGGGAACAAAAAACAGCGATGTTAGTGGAGGGTATAATTAGTGGAGATGGGGTTGGGCAAGGTGTTTGTTGTTTGTTGCCGCAGGAGAGGTATCGGATTGGCTGTCCGTGTCTGCAGTAACCCGATCCTACAAAGTTGTTTACTCCGTCACGTCTTCTGCCTGTGACTGTGTTTACTTATTTATACGTAAAGTTGATATGTTTCTATTAGCTTGCCACATATTTCTCTTCATTAATATGGTGTTATCGTTTATCCTGACTTCACGTTGTGAATCTGTATACAAAAGACAATACGTCATAATTTAAAAGATTCAATGTATATGTAACTCTTATAATATGTAAAATTGTATATTCGCCTTATATCGTAAGTTATTACAGAACGTATTTATTTCGTTAAGTGTTTACAAAATTTAATTCTTAGTATTATTCGATCACGAATTTAGGCCTATCGGATAATATACCTAACGGAAAATGCTACAGGTTAATTTGTTAACTGGCATAATTTATTAAAAAGCTACAATCAGCGTTGAGATAGTTTTCAGAATACTGTATATTACAAAAGTAACAAGCGATTTTTATTCGTTTCTCTTTGTTCATTTTTGTCGTACCTTTGATTGATTGTTTTTCAGAGTATTTTATTTTACCATAAGAAGTTTGTCCTTTTAAATAAAGGCTGTGTAACAGGGTGTCAGGGATATTCTAAGCATAATTATGTATATATAGGCTAGTAAGTAGAATGTTCTTATTTTTATCGTTTTTGTTTTGTTTTGTTCTCAACATAAGAAACAATTGTTGAGAAAAAATTGATATATATTTGTTTTGTTTTCCAACAACATAAAAACGTGCTATTTATTATATGACAAGTCGCTATGTTTCTTGTTTCAAGATTGTATTATGTATTTGTTATTTTTCATAATCAACTATCGTTGGGTACTTACAAGTAGTCCTGTAGTCGTGGCAAATCAGAAAGCACAATAAGCAAGAAAATGTAATGGAATCAAAGAGAAACTTCTGGAACGACTTGAACATCTTTTTTTTTGTTAGTCTTCTGTAACATACATGAATTGAGCTTTGCAGCGAAAACGTAGTATATCGAATACTACAAAAAAAAGCAGCATATCTACGGTTGTTCGGAGAAGATATAGAGAAGAACCAAAGTTACTGACCGTTGAAATGATAATGACCGTGGACTACACGAGAATATTCTTTGAGCCTCTAAATTTAGAAGCATTTCTATGTTTTTACTGTGACCAGCGGCGGCAGAAAGTGAGTAGCTGTTGTTTTACAGCCCTCTTTGCATCGTATAGGATTAACCGTAGTCGTGCTCTGTCCTGTTGAACTCTATGTAGGTGATTATTTATTATTGATGGTGGTTTAGTGATTTTAGCGATTTTGATAAATTATTACAGAAGAATTATTGTGAACTGTGAATGGTGCTAATTGGATTATTTCATTTGTGAAGAAAAATCGAGAAGAAGTGGATAAATGTTAAATAAGCGTTCAAGTTTTTGACGTCGATCCCTTTTACCTTTAAGGTCGACGGAACTCGCTGGTCTTCTGTTCTTGGGTCCGACTTCGTACAAATTATTTTACGGAGTAACCTTAACTTCGATCACATCCGGAGCCTATATGAGTTTCCACGAGCGCGTTTACTTTCAAACGACAGTACCTTTTGTTTAACTGTGGTATGATAATTTAACTGGGACTGACGATTTATGCGCGACTGGGCCCCAGCGTCAAATCGTTCTGCTAGTGCATCTCAAATCTGTCAGATTAAGAAAACTGAAAGTGAAGGAAATTATAATACGGACTTATACAAACTAAGTGACAAGATCGGAGAATGGCACGATAGTATTCCTGTCGATACACTTGATAGCGCTCTTTTCTAATACGTTGAAGTTAAAATATGAACATAGTCCTTATAATATCATATGTGTTTTATTAAATTAGCTGTTATGTTAAAATATTTAACGGCAAATATTTATTAATGAAATAATAAGTAGATCAAGAGTAGGAGACGAATAAATTTTTTTTGAAATTTGAATATTGAAAATAAATTTTCAATATAAAATTTAATGTTGAATAAATTAAAAACAATAAGGATATTAGGTAGTCAGGATATTAATAACTTTGGAAGGTTCAACAGCAACAATACTATGTTTGAATGAATGGCCGATGAGAAAAACATAGAAATAAGATAGAAGATGGATTGTTGCGAGGTTGTTCACTATGTCTCTGGAAGTCTTGCCAAACAGAGGAAGAAAAAACCAGTGATCTGTTTAACTAAGAGCACACGCAGACGATACTGGTAAGAATCAGAAGAAGCTCATAAGAGAATAAAGAATGAAGGACGTTACAGGAGCAGAAATTAATCTGAGAAAATCTGAATATATGAATATAAGCAGAAGGAATAGAATAAATACGTTCAGAGATCGAGATGAAGAAATATGTATTTGAAGATTTAAGCACGCAGGGACGATAATAAGGAACAAAAATAAACATCACGTGGAAATTGCTTAAAGAATACCTTCTGGCTCTTCAGGAAGAGAATGAATAAATTCCAAAATTAAGAATACATAAGCAGCAATACGGCTGGGGGAAAGTAGTGGTATAATGACAGTTCAAACGCACAAAGGAATGCCGCCTTCTTAAAAAACAATAAAAAACATGATCTAAGAGATGACGCCGCCACCGCTGGACCCGCAGCATCCCAATGGACCACAGCACCGCGAATTTCCGCGAATAAATTTTTTTATTTTTTTAATTTGATTTTTTTATTTTTTTAATTAAATTGATTTGCGTATCAAGGGGGTGGGATGAGGTTCAATGGACCACCAGCATCCGTGAATATAATTTTTTATTTTTTTAAGAAAGCTGA
Organism: Magicicada septendecula; assembly: GCA_034769895.1. Taxonomy (NCBI): domain Eukaryota; kingdom Metazoa; phylum Arthropoda; class Insecta; order Hemiptera; family Cicadidae; genus Magicicada; species Magicicada septendecula. The sequence goes on from CM068369.1 coordinate 146,551,855, forward strand.
TTTGCATATCAGGGGGTGGTGGTGGGTGGGTGGTTTTTATTTCATATCAGTGGGTGGTGGTGGGTGGGAGGTTCCAACTCGATGCATTATAGTGTATATTAAAATATATGATCAGGTGTACCAACCTTGCATGAGTTCAAATTTGTCGTGTGTTATAATGTATATTAAATCTATATGATCAGGTGTACCAACCTCTGTATTATTATTATAGTGTATAGATATTTTATATGAGCAGGGTTGTCAACATTTTCTGTGGCGGGGGGGAGGGAAATTCAAATATGTGTTATATAGTGTATATATTAAAATATATGATCAGGGTTACCAATCTTACATTATTGTGTGTGTGTATAGAGCAGATCTGCCAACATTTTTTTCTCTTCTGTAGTGGGAAATTCAAACTATATGATCATAATTCTTACTCTCTCTATTTCTCACATTTGAATGTAAGTAAAACTATCTCTCTCTTGTTGTCAAACGTTATGTTCAAACCGTTTTCTCCTCTCCCTCTCTCTCTCTTTCTCTCTATCTCTCTCTCTCTCTCACTGTGTACATTGAGTAAATAATTTTAGCTCTCTCTCTCTCTCTCTCTCTCTCACTCGTTGTGTATGTCTCTCTCTCTCTGTGGTCAGTACCGCGCGCATGTATATGAAATTAGAAAGTTTATATTTATTCGACAAATATTAACGCCCTCTCTCTCGCTCTCTCACTCTCACTCATGTCAACTGTGTCAACAAATAGTAACACCCTCTCTCTCTCTCTCTCTCTCTCTCTCTCTCTCTCTCTCTCTCTCTCTCACGCGTTTCAACTATGCAAGGTTTCATACCCTTTCTCCTGTCTTTCTCTCGTACATTGAGTAGTCGGTGTGATGAGTAAATAATTTTAGCTCTCTCTCTCGTTGTCAAACGTCGTCTTCATTTTTCATGTATCAAATAATTAATTAATAGTTTATAATGCAGTCAGTGTGATTGATCCTTGTTAGAAATATATATATTTGGCAAATATTAACTATGTATGTGTGTTGTTGTCAATGAACTACTTACCTGTGTGCTGTTACAGATGACAAATCCATACGTTAACGGCGTAGCAATCTTCAATACGCTCTTCTTCATGTGGTACAATACTTATGTTTAATGGGTACAGTTTACACACGCACATAGGTTCAGTGGTGTATAGCGAAATAAATTAAAATTATACACACACATGAAAACGCTGGTTGAAATTCATACAAATCTTCTGATGTAACAGTTCACAAAAATAAATTAATTGTACACATGTTCAGAGGTGTAGAGTGAAATAAAATAAAGTCATAATTTGTTTAAATGATTAAATATATTTTAAAATTCATAATATAAAATTCACAATTAATAATTAAATAAATACATTATAAAATTGAAAATTCACAATTCATAATTAAATAAATACATTAAAAAATTAATATTTTTTCGAAAGTTTATATATAATTGTGTCGTACTTGTAGGAGAAGCAACCTGCAACATAACAATACAACAATATTAAAATCATGTTAAATATCACACACACACACAGATATAGTTGGCAGAATCAACGCATTACGCGAGTAACTTCTTAAATTATGTGTCATTCTCTCTCTCTCTCTCATAAATTAATGTCCATTCATCAAAACTTTGTAAATTAGAATCTGCACTACATTCAAACACACGCACACACAGTGATAAAAAAAAATTAGTAATGTAGGTTGTTACCTTAACGAGGTACATGCAGAACTAGTGCTGTTACAAAATATATATATAGTAGGAAAGCCCACAGACTACTAGAAATAGTTATCGCCTGAAAAAAAGAAACCGCACATTACGAACTAATATGTGTAAACACAAATATCGTTACAATAATAATAATAATAATACGCAAACTTACGTTTACTGCCGTCCGAACTGAAGTGTGAGGAGGCACGCAGTTTACAAATAATTACATATAGGTTCAGAGGCGTATAGTGAAATAAATTAAAAATAGAAATTAATTTCCTCATAAGTTAATGTCCTTTCATCAAAACTTTGTAAATTAGAATCTGCACTACATTCAAACACACGCACACACAGTGATAAAAAAATTGTTTATTAAAAGTAGTTTGTCACCTTAACGAGGCACTATTTCCACATGCGCTGTCTGGTTCCTCATCCCTCGAAACACGAGATGTAGGTCGCTGGGATTTATATGACGGAGTTCTTCATCTGTAAAGACGTCAGCATACCTCTTAGGTAGATATACACGATAGCGGCGCTCACAATCTTCCAACGTTACAAGCACAGAGTTCCCATATCTCGTGTCCACATGCACCATGTTAACGATCGGATACTGCTTGTTCACTGTTAATTCTGCAAACCGTTTGTACTCAATAGCAGAAACTGCGTTGAATTTTGTGATAAACGACATTATTAGAAGTGAAGACGTGTGTATCAAACGAGGTGGAACCAAACAATGTCAGAATATTCGCTACAAAGAAGACTAGTGAAAGTAATGGTGGTGGTGGTGTGGTCATCAGGAAAGTTCACTTTCATCGCCTGAAGCTTTGCATGTACATACACACAGGCAGAATTAGTGCTGTTACAATATATATATATATATATATATATATATATTAGGTGAATACAAGAGAAAAGACATACTTTACGGAATTTCTTGAAATTTTTTTTTTGTAGTTCGTCTCCACCTCATCACCCTTGCATGTACTAGCAGTGTGTTTGGGTACAATTAAAGATTTAAATTCAATGTTCTGAGAAGTACACATATTCATCTGCTCGCCTCCCTCCCGTTTACTGACAGTATGTTTGGATGCAGTCAACCACTGATAAGAATTCATCTTCTTGTTCCTATAATAATAATAATAACAGTACCTGCTTCATTATCATATACATTATGTGCTATATATATATAAATATATACATAAGGCTTTCAACACACACACACACACACACACACACACACACACACACACACACACACACACACACACACACACACACACACACACACACACACACACACACACACACACACAGCACATACCATAAATCTAGAACAGGAAAGGTATTATAACTAACATTACGAAAACAAGTACGTATGGTCACGTACATAGATCAACGTTTAAACAAACAGATTAATACCTGAATAAATTTTTTTTAAAACAGGACAGCGTATTATGTATATAACGTTCTGTTTCAGATAACAATAGTTTGAATATAAAATGAAAGGGTACGTTGTATTTTGTTATGAGAAAATGCATTTCTAAATTTCGTTACATTTGTAAATTACAGAATTGTTCTTCAACTACAGTCACAATCGTTCAGTTTCATTAACATTTGAAAATTGATTGATTTGGTACTCGATATATTCTACTCTCACAGTATTTTCATTGATACATTTCAGAAACTGAGTACAGAATAAATCTACAATCACCCAGGCGGAATCATTAAGTTTTACAAAAGATCTTATTGATCAGACGTATGAGTAATTATATTAATCCTTATGTAGCAAATACGCACGCATTCGTAAAATACAGCACTCAGGTGTAGGGCAATTGATCCTTTTTGTATTGAACGTATTTAAGTAGGCCTACTCGTGATATCAGTAAATTCTGTCTAAACGTCATCTCAACGGAATCATTAAGTTTTACAAAAGATCTTATTGATCAGACGTATGAGTAATTATATTAATCCTTATGTAGCAAATACGCACGCATTCATAAAATACAGCACTCAGGTGTAGGGCAATTAATCGTTTTTGTATTGAACATATTTAAGTAGGCCTACTCATGATATCAGTAAATTCTGTCTAAATGTCTAGTACATAAACGTACCCGGTAATCGCTTCTTGAGTCGTAGTCATTCTTAAACTCGACATAACTACTTGTGTTACTCGATTGATGTTCATGTTAAACGATTGATGACTCATGTAATAATACAGATTAACCTCGTATAATAATAATGACAGGACAGCGTATTTAGAACACTTAAAATTGGAAATCTACAAACACATCAAAAATATCTGTCAAACCCCTATCAAACAAAAACCCCGTTCTTATCGAGAGACAACAGTAACTGACCTAAGCACATGTGCTTCATTAGGCAACAGACCAAAAAATCAAATAGACGACTATAAAGAATAGACGATATATTGGATTTTATATTCAATTTAAATAAAATCTGAATATTCAATAAAATTATGTTTACTTAGTAACATATGCAAATCTTTTACTTACCTCTTAAATGTTGTTGTTGTTATACACACAATAGTCGATTGTACGATGAGTGTCTCATACAAATGAGAAATAGTGACATGTCGTCTTGTGTGTGTATATATCATACGGCGGTAGCGTACACGTTTGAAAGTTGATGCACATTAAATTGTCTCTCTCTCTCTCTCTCACACACACACACACACACACACACACACACACACACACACACACACACACACACACACACACACACACACACACACACATTTCTGATTACTATAAAAATAATTGCATGTATGTTCAGAGGTTTGGTGTCTAAATCGATGCATTTTACTTTCACCTTCTAATTTGACACATGGCTTACTTTCATACAGAAATAGCTATCGCCCATGTCCGTCTACGAGTGTTGCTAAACGAAATTAAAAATGCTGTAATACATAACGTCCTGTGAAATAGATATGGTATGTTTTTAGGACAGCCAAAAGCATGAAAGTATTATTTAAATCTGTTATCTGCTTCTGTATGGAAGTCATCTATAAATATCAGGTCAGTGCGACACAACGTAATTGGACCTAACATGATTCATGCCAACGTGTGCGCTCGTTGTGTGTGCGTGTGCGTCTGTGTGTTCGTGTGTGCGCGCGTTGCGTGTTTGGTTACGTTGCGTATGCGTCTGTGCGTGTGTGTGTGTGTGTGTGTGTGTGTGTGTGTGTGTGTGTGTGTGTGTGTGTGTGTGTGTGTGTGCACGTCGGATGTATGATTACGTGTGCGTCTGTGTGTGTTCGTGTGTGCGCGCATCGGATCATGACATAGTATTCGTAATGACCGAGGCACGTCCTTTATTGCATGAGGATATTCAGATAGAGCAGAGCAGACACGTTTACACAATATCAAGTGCACACACACAAGAATCAGATGTTTTGTATACGTTCTAGGTGAAAAACTACTGGGGTGTATCTGACTTTAGTTGGAAATAAATAACATTACAGATATTGATATGGTACTATGAGTAGCCTATACGTGAATACTATACATCAGACTGCCTGTATCTGTCATTAGCAATCTAACGTTACGACGGCAGCATAACGATAATGAAAGTCATACATTATCGTTATTTTGTCTAAGCTATGTTAACTTCACACACACACACACACACACACACACACACGGAAATGGAGGAAGAACTAGCATAGGAAATACAATTAAGTGTAACAATAGAAGAAGTAATTGGAAAGCCAACTGTGGGTGTCAAGACAAAACTCTTGCTTGTTCCTGAGTTGATAGAAGCGCCTGAGGGCAAAGTTATGCAAGAGGTTGTTGACGAGAACCAAACAAACTTGGATCAGCCAGTAGTGTTTAGGTCATCAGTACATGACGCAACGGGAGTGATAGGTCCAATTAGGTTTGTTACACGTTGTGTCGCACTGACATGATATTTATAGATGACCTCCATACAAATACAACAGCATAAAAATCATGTTAAATATCAAATTATCACATGTTAGGTTAAAATGCAGTCCATTCACGTTTCATGTTAGGTTAAAATGCACACACACACACACACACACACACACACACACACACACACACACACACACACACACACACACACACACACACACACACACGTGTTAGGTTGCAACCTAACACGTGTGTATGTTATTTAAATAATAATTTTGTGAATAAGATTGTGAGCGCCGCTATCGTGTATATCTACCTAAGAGGTATGCTGACGTCTTTACAGATGAAGAACTCCGTCATATAAATCCCAGCGACCTACATCTCGTGTTTCGAGGGATGAGGAACCAGACAGCGCATGTGGAAATAGTGCCTCGTTAAGGTGACAAACTACTTTTAATAAACAATTTTTTTATCACTGTGTGTGCGTGTGTTTGAATGTAGTGCAGATTCTAATTTACAAAGTTTTGATGAAAGGACATTAACTTATGAGGAAATTAATTTCTATTTTTAATTTATTTCACTATACGCCTCTGAACCTATATGTAATTATTTGTAAACTGCGTGCCTCCTCACACTTCAGTTCGGACGGCAGTAAACGTAAGTTTGCGTATTATTATTATTATTATTGTAACGATATTTGTGTTTATACATATTAGTTCGTAATGTGCGGTTTCTTTTTTTCAGGCGATAACTATTTCTAGTAGTCTGTGGGCTTTCCTACTATATATATATTTTGTAACAGCACTAGTTCTGCATGTACCTCGTTAAGGTAACAACCTACATTACTAATTTTTTTTTATCACTGTGTGTGCGTGTGTTTGAATGTAGTGCAGATTCTAATTTACAAAGTTTTGATGAATGGACATTAATTTATGAGAGAGAGAGAGAGAATGACACATAATTTAAGAAGTTACTCGCGTAATGCGTTGATTCTGCCAACTATATCTGTGTGTGTGTGTGATATTTAACATGATTTTAATATTGTTGTATTGTTATGTTGCAGGTTGCTTCTCCTACAAGTACGACACAATTATATATAAACTTTCGAAAAAATATTAATTTTTTAATGTATTTATTTAATTATGAATTGTGAATTTTCAATTTTATAATGTATTTATTTAATTATTAATTGTGAATTTTATATTATGAATTTTAAAATATATTTAATCATTTAAACAAATTATGACTTTATTTTATTTCACTCTACACCTCTGAACATGTGTACAATTAATTTATTTTTGTGAACTGTTACATCAGAAGATTTGTATGAATTTCAACCAGCGTTTTCATGTGTGTGTATAATTTTAATTTATTTCGCTATACACCACTGAACCTATGTGCGTGTGTAAACTGTACCCATTAAACATAAGTATTGTACCACATGAAGAAGAGCGTATTGAAGATTGCTACGCCGTTAACGTATGGATTTGTCATCTGTAACAGCACACAGGTAAGTAGTTCATTGACAACAACACACATACATAGTTAATATTTGCCAAATATATATATTTCTAACAAGGATCAATCACACTGACTGCATTATAAACTATTAATTAATTATTTGATACATGAAAAATGAAGACGACGTTTGACAACGAGAGAGAGAGCTAAAATTATTTACTCATCACACCGACTACTCAATGTACGAGAGAGAGACAGGAGAAAGGGTATGAAACCTTGCATAGTTGAAACGCGTGAGAGAGAGAGAGAGAGAGAGAGAGAGAGAGAGAGAGAGAGAGAGAGAGAGAGAGAGAGAGAGGGTGTTACTATTTGTTGACACAGTTGACATGAGTGAGAGTGAGAGAGCGAGAGAGAGGGCGTTAATATTTGTCGAATAAATATAAACTTTCTAATTTCATATACATGCGCGCGGTACTGACCACAGAGAGAGAGAGACATACACAACGAGTGAGAGAGAGAGAGAGAGAGAGAGACATACACAACGAGTGAGAGAGAGAGAGAGAGAGAGAAAGAGCTAAAATTATTTCTCAATGTACACAGTGTGAGAGAGAGAGAGATAGAGAGAAAGAGAGAGAGAGGTAGAGGAGAAAACGGTTTGAACATAACGTTTGACAACAAGAGAGAGATAGTTTTACTTACATTCAAATGTGAGAAAGAGAGAGAGTAAGAATTATGATCATATAGTTTGAATTTCCCACTACAGAAGAGAAAAAAATGTTGGCAGATCTGCTCTATACACACACACAATAATGTAAGATTGGTAACCCTGATCATATATTTTAATATATACACTATATAACACATATTTGAATTTCCCTCCCCCCCGCCACAGAAAATGTTGACAACCCTGCTCATATAAAATATCTATACACTATAATAATAATACAGAGGTTGGTACACCTGATCATATAGATTTAATATACATTATAACACACGACAAATTTGAACTCATGCAAGGTTGGTACACCTGATCATATATTTTAATATACACTATAATGCATCGAGTTGGAACCTCCCACCCACCACCACCCACTGATATGAAATAAAAAACCACCCACCCACCACCACCCCCTGATATGCAAATCAGCTTTCTTAAAAAAATAAAAAGTTATATTCACGGATGCTGGTGGTCCATTGAACCTCATCCCACCCCCTTGATACGCAAATCAATTTAATTAAAAAATAAAAAAATTTATTCGCGGAAATTCGCGGTGCTGTGGTCCATTGGGATGCTGCGGGTCCAGCGGTGGCGGCGTCATCTCTTAGATCATGTTTTTTAGTGTTTTTTATTGTTTTTTAAGAAGGCGGCATTCCTTTGTGCGTTTGGACTGTCATTATACCACTACTGGGGAAGTATACATAGTAGAGCGATGCGCCTCATTAACCGAGATCAAGGCAAATATTGTAAGGAAAGGAGGCAACATAGACTTTAGGTGGCATGCGACCAAAATATAAGGAAAGGAAAATAATACCGAAATTAAAGGCACAAGGGGAAGTATGCCAAAGCCGTGAGTTAAAATCTAATTCATGTTAATGCTAACATGTTAAAATCTAATTCCGGACTGTTTAGCCGTGGTCCAGTGCTTTACTCGCTAGCAGACGTTTCGGCAGTGGCATTGACGGCCATCATCAGTAAATTTTGAGCTCTTTGCTAATGTAAGATGTTACACGTTAGTGACTACAGTACTGTACACAAATTCAGTCTCATCTTATCTTGTGGTCACTAAAGTGTGACGTCTCACGTTAGCGAAAAGCTCAAAATTGCATTGACGATGCCCGTCAGTGGCACGGCCGAAACGTCTGCTTCCAAGTACAGCACTGGACCACGACTAAACAGCCCGGGATCAAATTTCAACAACATTGACTCCGGCCGTTTAAGTCTTAGTAGTTGTCCAAGACTATCACGTTATACGAGTAAGGACATAATAATGATATAAGAATATACAACGATATAATTAATAAATTATTTACCTTAAATTATCCGCCGTGTGATTTCTTGTAACTTCGTCTATGACGCGTTTCAGAGCTTATGCTCCATCATCAGATATTAAAAAGGTAAAACTATCACTCTTGCGAGATCGTTAATTAGTAAAAATGTCAAAATTTGCATGTGAACCGTACGCAGATTTGGGTGCGCACCCGTTCAAGTTCATTCTGCCATTGAGCGGTTGCTACCTTATCGTAGCCCCAGCGAGCAGACTCAAGGCGGTATCGTACAATCGGTTGGATACAAAGTTCAGGTGGTCATTTAACACGATATCGCGACTCCTTGGGTTTGCATATGCACTGTAAATTTCAAATTCCTCCAAGGCATTCATGAAACGGCCCTCCTTACACACATTTAACGGTATTAAATTGGAACTAAAATCTGTGTAATTATGATTGTGTGAAGTCAGGTGTCGGGCGTAATTTGATTTGATGTTGTCAGTGTTTCTTATTTTCTTAGGTAAATGTTCTCGAAATCGTTTAAGGAAGTCATAGACGAAGTTACAAGAAATCACACGGCGGATAATTCAAGGTAAATAATTTATTAATTCGTACAAGTGATTTGGTTACCATATTAAACATGAATATTAAAAAACGATATAATAATGGTGTAAGAAAAAATGATAAAGAAAGAATGGAGAAGGATAACAGATGAACTGAAAAACACAATCTTTAAGGTAAGAAAGAAAGTGGATATGAAGTGAGTTACTCAAAGTTACATAGGCAGAAAAGCTAAATCGACTTCCTCCATTTCTGCTACTAATCTATATATATAAAAGAGAAATACCACTGACTCACTCACTGATTCATCACGAAATCTCCGAAACTATAACACCTAGAAACTTGAAATTTGGCGTGTAGGTTCCTTATGTGATGTAGGTATCCGCTAAGAAGGGATTTTTGGAAATTCGACCTTTAAAGGGGGAAAAGGGGGGGAAGTTTGCCTGACTGACTGACATAGAATCAACGTAGAGCAAAAACTACTGAATGGATATCAATGAAACTTTGAACATAGCTTCATCATAGGTCTTAGGTGCTCACTAAGAAACGGTTTTAAAAACTTTCACTCCTAAGGGGCAACCCCCCCGCCGTTGCGTATGTATCTATGTATGTTCCACATCTCCTCCTAAACCACTCGACCGATTTCAACCAAACTTGGCACAAATATTTTACGCGACGGGAGAACCAACATAGGATAGGTGTTTTTTTCGATGGGGTCCTTTGGGGGTTCTGTGGGGTCTTCCACATCTCCTCCTAAACCACCGGACCGATTTCAAACAAACTTGGCACAAATATTTTACGCAAAGGGAGAACCAACATAGGATAGGTGTTTTTTTCGATGGGGTCCTTTGGGGGTTCTTTGGGGTCTTCCACATCTCCTCCTAAACCACTGGACCGATTTCAACCGAACTTGGCACAAATATTTTACGCGACGAGAGAACCAACATAAGGTAGGTGTTTTTTCGATGGGGTCCTTTGGGGGGTTCTTTGGGGTCTTCCACATCTCCTCCACTGGACCACTGGACCGATTTCAACCAAACTTGGCACAAATATTTTACGCGACGGGAGAACCAACATAGATAGGTGTTTTCTTCGATGGGGTCCTTTGGGGTCTTCCACATCTCCTCCTAAACCACTGGACCGATTTCAACCAAACTTGCACAAATATTTTACGCAACGGGAGAACCAACATAGGATAGGTGTTTTTTCGATACGATCCTTCGGGGGACCTTTGGGGCCTTCCACATCTCCTCCTAAACCACTGGACCGATTTCAACCAAACTTGGCACAAATATTTTACGCAACGGGAGAACCAACATAGGACAAGTGTTTTTTCGATACTATCCTTTCGGGGGTCCTTTGGGTCTTAAAAAACTATTAGATCTGGTTACCATGGCAACCCAATAGAATAGATTCTGGTTACCATAGCATTGGTGGAAGTCTCCCGCGTAGGAAATAGCGCGGGAGTCGTCCGACGGGCCTTCCCCGGAGTTCATCCACGGAACCCGGGGAGTCTTAGGTCGGATCCCGCGAAAGACGGCGGGGCCAGAGTCCACGGTTCTTATAAATAAAGATATAGGTTACGATATCAAAGGTGGTGTATGCATCCTAAGAAACTTCTTAATAGTGTGTGAATTCAGAGTTGTTTCAGTTTGAATTTAAAAGTGGATTAGTTAAGATCGAAGTAAGTTATAAGCAAGTATAAAAAACAAAGTTTTGGTAGCGAATGTAGTGTTCAGACAATATAAATGCACTTGCTTCAGTTTTAATTTAAAAATTGATAAGCTGAAATCTATAGAGGTATTGTATTGTTAGAATAAGTTTAGGAGACACTAATTTAACAAATGCTTTATTTAAACATTAACACAATGAATTATAAAACGACAGTTAAATACGCAGCGCGTGCAAGTACTGTAGACATTTTATTGAAAACTAATTTAGCTGTTCGCCCTCTCCCAGAGTTAGAAATCGAGCAGGAGGATCACGCGCAACAGAATTCTTCTCCAGATACAAGAATACAGTTTATGACATGTTCTTAAACAGGTGCGCTACAGAGTATTCCTCCAGTGAGAATGCGAACGTAACAATATAAGGAAGATTATACAATATACAAGTAAATATCGGTATGGAGAACCATACATGACTTCCATATTCTAAGATTTATATTTAAAATCATTTTCGAAATGAAATATTACCATAGAAACTACTTCTTTCTACTTACTGCTTCAGCCTTAACCACAGTACTGTGGTCACTAACGTATACCACCTCACGTTATCGCACTCGATTTTCACTGATGATGGAAGTCGACGGCATTGCCGAAACGTCTGGTTTTGTAGAAAACATTGGACTACGGCCAAATATCCCGGGAAGGAATTTTAACAAAAACTACTTCTTTGTTGCCGATAACGTTGTACACATATATATATAAAATATATGCATAAAATTAATGGCTTGTATAAGTTAATGATTGATCTCCATTAAGTAGTGCTCAAGTTTCAAAAGTTTTAATATTATGATGTCCGTAATTAAAACATCAGAGCAGGTTTAGTGTGAATGAGGGTACACTGTGGACAAAAATTTTCAACATTTCCTATTGAGCGTTGCTTAGAGTAAAGCTGCGAATCTACAGTGTATGTTTCACAGAACAAACACGCGAAAAAGAAGGAGCGCTCCGAAGTCACTCATGGACCCTCAGCATCTTACAGAGGGTTCATTCCCTAAAGACGAAAAGTCTGTCTATGAATCGTTCCTCTGTAAACACGTGCAGTTACATTGCCCAGCGATCCACAGGAAGCAAATTGATGTCCATTTTTTCGGCTTGCACGCGTTATGTTGGTGTGGGTTTCGGCACTTTCCATTTAAAAAGCGTGCAAATGTAAGAAAATAAACATGAGTGAGGCCAGAAATAACGTGAATTGTGTGTGTGTGTGTGTGTGTGTGTGTGTCTTACCTGCCTTTTTATTGCTGTAGGCATAATAATAAAATGGAAACGTAAACATTACATAACTGAGATACGCTTACCTGCCACGAACTATATATTATTTTATACATGGAGGAGTTCAGTGACATACACACGTACAGAAGTCATCTTCAAAAATACTAGAAGTCGTCCACGCTTTTATGTTGGCAGTGTAACTTACAGGAAGTTTTTTGATGTTTTTAAAACATCTGGGATGCAAACTTTTCCCGATAACTAAAAGTTTCCTTTTTTCGGTTCCCGTCATGTTCGCACAAACAAAAACTGTAACTCTCTGTTTAGAGAGCTTCCCACCAACGCACCTTTCATTTTTAAATTTGAAAGTCTTATCTGGAGTTAATTTATAAAAAATTCCGACTTCATGTCCATTAAAGATGTCTTCATCTTTATATGATCGTCTAATTTCTGGCCAAGTGTTACGCACCCAATCGCCTGTAACGTTCAGATCTACGCATTTTGCCTCACCACAAATTTTTGCAAAGGAAATCGAGTGTCGGGCCTTAAATCGATCTAGCCATCCGTTGGAGCACGTAAAATGGCTGGCCCCGGCAGTCCTGTTACAGTGCTTATCGCTTGCATACAATGTATGTCTGTAGCCATGGGCTAGCGCGCGCGCGCGCGCGCGCACATATATACGTTTATATGAAATTTAGAGTAAAATATCTGAGAAATATTTGACGCTATAACAGAGTAGTACAATATTTAGTGATGTTAAAACCGGGAATTTTTATAATGTTAAAGATATCAGTTTGACCGGACTTATGACAAAATAACGCTACAGCCGAGTTGACGTAACAGCCGAGGCCGTAATAACCAAGTTCCACTGTATATATAAAGATATTAACTCAAACATAATATACATTAAAATGAAAAAATTATAATTTTATTGCCTGGCAACAAAATTATTTTATTTTTAACAATTACCATTGTTTGAAAAAGTTTAAATAAATTTTCAAGTACTTTACTCTTGTTAAAACGTAAAAGGTTGCAGGGTAAACTACCCCTTTCCCTTAACCGATCTTCACCAAAAACAATAGGTCTTGAGAACTCTACAATTTAGGGCTGTATGCAAATAATCTTTTGATTCTGTTTGAATTTGCGGCTGTTATCGTTTGCCATAGGAAATACCCTTGTTAAAACATAAAACGTTACCGGTAAACTACCCCTTTCCCTTAACCAATCTTCACCAAAAACAGTAGGTCTTGAGAACTCTACAATTCAGGGCTGTATGCGAAACATTATTTGATTCTGTTTGAATTTGCGGCTGTTATCGTTTGCCAAAAAAAATTTCCCTTGATAAAAAAAACCGTTGCCGGTAAACTACCCCTTTCCCTCAACCGATCTTCACCAAAAACAATAGGTCGTGAGTACTTTACAAATCAGGGCTGTATGCAAAAAATTATTTGATTCTGTTTGAATTTGCGGCTGTTATCGTTTTCCAAAGAAAAATATCGGTATGTAGAACGATACATGACTTCCATATTCTAAGATTTATTTTTAAAATCATTTTCGAAATGAAATATTACCATAGAAACTACTTCTTTCTACTTACTGCTTCAGCCTTAACCACAGTACTGTATTCACTAACATATACCACCTCACGTTATCGCACTCGATTTTCACTGATGATGGAAGTCAATGGCATTGCCGAAACGTCTGGTTTTGTAGAAAACATTGGACTACGGTCAAATATCCCGGGAAGGTATTTTAACAAAAACTACTTCTTTGTTGCCGATAACGTTGTACACATATATATAAAAAATATTCATAAAATTAATGGCTTGTATAAGTTAATGATTGATCTCCATTAAGTAGTGCTCAAGTTTCCAAAGTTTTAATATTATGATGTCCGTAATTAAAACATCAGAGCAGGTTTAGTGTGTATGAGGGTTCACCGTGGACAAAAATTTTCAACATTTCCTATTGAGCGTTGCTTAGAATAAATCTGCGAATCTACAGTGTACGTTTCACAGAACAAACACGCGGAAAAGAAGGAGCGCTCCGAAGTCACTCATGGACCCTCAGCATCTTGCAGAGGGTTCATTCCCTAAAGACGAAAAGTCTGTCTATGAATCGTTCCTCTGTAAACACGCGCAGTTACACTGCCCAGCGATCCACAGGAAGCAAATCGCTATCCACGCTGGACACTTTTTCGGCTTGCATGCGTTATGTTGGTATGGGTTCGGCACTTTCCATTTAAAAACCGTGAAAATGTAAGAAAATAAACATGAATGAGGCCAGAAATAACGCGAATTGTGTGTGTGTGTGTGTGTCTTACCTGCCTTTTTATTGCGGTAGTGATAATAATAAAATGGAAACGTAAACAGTACATAACTGAGATATGCTTGCCTGCCGCGCACGATATATTTTCTCTTATACATGACTAGCAGAATACCCGTGCTTCGCTACGGAGTTTCACGTTGTACGTAATGAAAATGTTAGTTTAATTAATAAAGTTTAATTAAAGTAGGCTTCTTAAAAATAAATAGCTGTTGCCCACAACTTCGTTCGCGTGGTCTTCAATTTAATGCGATAATATATTTAGAACAGAATCTATTCTATTGGGTTGCCATAGTAACCAGATCTAAGAGTTTTTTAAGACCGCAAAGGACCCCCCAGAGGATCGTATCGAAAAAAACACCTGTCCTATGTTGGTTCTCCCGTCGCGTAAAATATTTGTGCCAAGTTTGGTTGAAATCGGTCCAATGGTTTAGGTGGAGACGTGGAAGACCCGAAAGGACCCCCCAAAGGATCGTATCGAGAAAAACACTTGTCCTATGTTGGTTCTCCCTTTGCGTAAAATATTTGTGCCAAGTTTGGTTGAAATCGGTCCAGTGGTTTAGGAGGCGATGTGGAAGACCCCAAAGAACCCCCAGAAGGACCCCATTGAAAAAACACCTATCCTATGTTGGTTCTCCCGTTGCGTAAAATATTTGTGCCAAGTTTGGTTGAAATCGGTACAGTGGTTTAGGAGGAGATGTGGAAGAAACCTTCGCGGACGTGCGCACAACAACTCACCGAAGTTTCATCGCAATCGGATACGAACGCATACGGGACAAACAAAGAAACATTCATTTTTATATATAAGATGTAAACTATACCACTTACTTGACATAAACCGTGATAGCTAAGCTAATGTACAACATATATGTATTAATTATACACATAAATGTTCCTCGATAGACACTCTATCTATTGGCGAAAACTTGAATAAAATCCGTTCAGTACTTCCTGAGATTAGCGATTTCAAACACAGAGAGAAAACGGACCGACTTTACTTTATACTATGTACAGATTTACATTAAAATGAAAAAATTATAATTTTATTGCCTGGCAACAAAATTATTTTATTTTTAACAATTACCATTGTTTGAAAAAGTTTAAATGAATTTTCAAGTACTTTACTCTTGTTAAAACGTAAAAGGTTGCAGGTAAACTACCCCTTCCCCTTAACCGATCTTCACCAAAATCAAAAGGCCTTGAGTGCTCTACAATTCAGTAACGTATGCAAAAAATTATTTGATTCTGTGTGAATTTGCGGCAGTTATAGTTTGCCATAGAAAATACGCTTGATAAAAAACGTTGCAGGTAAACTACCCCTTCCCCTTAACCGATCTTCACCAAAGACAATAGGTCTTGAGTACTCTACAAATCAGGGCTGTATGCAGAAAAGTATTTGATTCTGTTTGAATTTGCGGCTGTTATCGTTTGCCATAGAAAATACCCTTGTTAAAAAAACGTTGTAGGTAAACTACCCCTTTCCCTTAACCGATCTTCACCAAAAACAATAGGTCTTGAGAAATCTAAAATTTAGGGCTATATGCAAATAATCTTTTGATTCTGTTTCAATTTGCGGCTGTTATCGTTTGCCAAAAAAAAAAAAATTTCCCTTGATAAAAAAAAACCGTTACCCCTTTCCCTCAACCGATCTTCACCAAAAACAATAGGTCGTGAGTACTCTACAAATCAGGGCTGTATGCAAAAAATTATTTGATTCTGTTTGAATTTGCGGCAGTTATCGTTTGCCATAGAAAAAAAATCTACACATAGACACACAGACAGACACACACACAGACAGACACACACACACTTTTCGGAAAACGATTTTTTTCATGTTTTGAGTGTAGTACAATCAGAATCTGCAATAATCTCTAACACGATTTTTTTTGCCATCACCATACTTCCATTCCTTAAGGAATATGGAAGTAAAAAAATCTACAGACACACCACAGACACACAGACAGACAGACAGACAGACACACACACAGACACTTTTCGGAAAACGACTTTTTTTCATGTTTCGAGTGTAGTAGAATCAGAATCTGCAATAATCTCGAACACGATTTTTTTTGCCATCACCATACTTCCATTCCTTAAGGAATATGGAAATAATATAACGTTAGAACAAGAATAGGTGCCTATGAGCCTATGAATAAATTATGAACCCGAGCAACGCTGGGTAAATCGGCTAGATATAGATATCTATGTAAGCCAAATACCTCTGACTCACTCACTGATCACGATATCTCTGAAACCACTGAATGGATATCAATGAAACTTTGAACATAGCTTCATCTAGGTCTTAAGTGCTCACTAAGAAACGGTTTTAAAAACTTTCACTCCTAAGGGGCAAAAAACCAAATACTGAAATTTATCGCGGGAATTGCATACTTTGTAAATGAAGTGGTTGACATCTCAGTTTACTGGAAACCCCGAATACATTTAGTCCTGAGTTTTTAATCATTGTTTTAAATTGAAAAAACTTCGTTGTTTGCAGGTTCTTATAGTCGAGAAAATTTCTAAGTTCAAATAAATGTATGTCCTTTTTTTCTCGGAAACGGCTCTAACGATTTTCTCGAAATAAATAATAAATAGCTGTTGCTATGAATGTAAATAAACAAACTAAGAGTTGAAACTCCGTAGCGAAGCACGGGTATTTTGCTAGTATAATATAGTCCAATATTCGTATACAAACAAGCAATATTTGGAAAAATACAATTATCAAATACTCCAGGTAACTTATTTCAGAATTTCACCTGCCATTCAGTCGTTTCCCTTTTACCGTCATGTTCTTAATTATTGTTCATAAGATTGCTTAGAACCTGCTTGGCTTACTTAAGTTTTTAGAGTGTACTACATACCAGATTAATATTAGTTAACTAATCGTTATTAGCCGGTGTTATGATTTAAGATGATAGGTTTGAGCCTCTCTCTATAAGTGCAGCGCTCCTCCGTATACGCAAATTGTGCGCACGCCCATTTCGTTAAGTCAATTACCGTGCAGGATAACGAAGTTTGCTGTTGAAGCCCCATTACTGCATCTCAAGGATGGTAGTACTCTTGAGGTAAGATAATGCGATTTCAATAAAACTGGTTTGTCAGTGCAGTGAACCAGCTCTGACTGCCTCTAACTAACTAACGGAATAATTACAGCACTTGAGACAGTTTATACAAGGCAAGGCGCTATTTGGGTCTTATCCCCCGCAGGGATATCGAGTCAACAATTACGCGCAAGTTTGTGTGTGTGTGTGTGTGTGTGTGTGTGTGTGTGTGTGTGTGTGTGTGTGTGTGTGTGTGTGTGTGTGTGTGTGTGCAGCTGCGGCTGCAGTTACCCGGCATGCAAAGTAAAGTAATCCTCTCTCGCTGACGTCGACAACTACAGCAACATTTGTTCCCAACTGTTTCAAGTTATTAGAGTTGTGTGTAGGTATTTGTTTGTTAATGACGAGAGTTATTAATGTTTTGAATATCTCCGGCGATCTGTTCAAGAGGTGGATTTGAAAATGAAATGATTTTTAAACTACGTAATACTATCAGCAATTCACCTTTGCTACCGAGCAAGGAATGTGGTGACGTATGCCATTCCACTGCTCGCATCACTGTAATACTACACATTTAAAATATGTTTAACACAGTTCCGGTGTGACTTGACTGTCTCTCACAAGCTATTTATTGTAGCAAAGAAAAAAAAACACACTTTAACAAAATATTCAATAAATTACACTTACATATAATGTACGAACGTTCAATCTAATACGCACAAAAAATTACAGCTAAATACGTCTTCTGAACGTGTGAACAATGTTTTAGAACCAGTAATACCCCACCAACACAAGCACGCACTATCATTTAGTAGACCCCCCGCTCATCAGGCGACTCGGCAGCAAAACTGGTGTCCGTACAGTACTTATAAATATTACATTATAAATATTAAAACTTTTAAACTGGTAATATTGAAAGTATAACATAATTCACTATAACATTATTTTTAAAATAAATAGTTATAACACTTTTGACTATGTTATATTGTAACGTCTTTTCGCCGCGTTACAAATCCAGGGAACCCATCGTAATTAAACTCCGTTAATTAGATGGGCTGTCTACGTTGTAACAGAATGTATCACAAATAATTAATATAACAAATTACTTACTAACTGTGTAAGGAAACAATGGCAAGGTATACAATTGATTTAAGCACTCCTCATATGTGTGTAACAAGAAGACTTCTCTTTATTTAACATTTAAAAACATTTACTGACAGATCCCATGACATTACTAATTCAATTATTAAGTTATTTGAAAGGTTTCTTTAAACTTTGGGATCAAAATTGATTCTATATAGCTATACCTCGGATCCGGGTAACCTTCGGTATTTATTCATTACAACTTTTAGTCATAATCAATTCATGATATTAGCTTGCAAGACTTTCTTTTATTCAACCATTGGAAGACTGGTATTATTGCTTGAATTATATTACTCTACATTAGCATATAAACTGTTACAACGTATGAAGTTAGAATAGTTACATGAAATTCTTAGATTTAATTTATAAGTCTTTACAAAGTTAATAGTTTCTGAAAAGTCTCTTTCAAGATGTGTTGTGTAACAAATATTAGTAACCCTCGATAGACAGGCTATCGAGTCACCTTTTAATTGGTATGCAGAAGACTCGTCCTGGGGTATCCGTCTTGGGAAACAGGAACAGCTACGTCGTCATCTCGGTCTGGTCTTCGTCAGAAAAGGGCTCCAAAGTTCGCAGGTTGAACCTTCTACGATGATCTTGTAGATTCTCGGATGTCCTGATCTGCATATTCTGTCGCGTGTACTAGAGTTTGTGGCTTCTGATAGTTCACATCTCCAGGTATGACGTTGGAAGTGTTGTTATTTCTTGAAGTTCGAAGTCATCTTGTGTTACACCTTTTTTACGTTTCGAGTTTTACACTTTAAATCTCTTGTTTATTTACATAACTATATTAGTTAACACATCCAGATGCTTTAGGCAGCTATTTCTGGTATACCATCTTAAGGTAAAACAAAGTATAGGTAACATATTTTAAGAGCACAGCTCTTACGTCTATACTGTACGAAGTCACCATTGCGAGAGAGCGAAATTCTGCTCCCTTCGCCTGGTACTGGACAAAATGGTAGTGGGGCAATTACCGCGCGAGAATATAGTTCCTAACTATATTTAAGTTAACATTTTTATTTATACAAACTATCCCTAAACAAATATACATAATTTAAATCAGTTGTTTTAGCGACTATCTGTGTCTTCAGATTTTTAATTATTAACATTAGGTTTTTTTTATCTTATTCTAACTTACACAAGACTCGGAAAACATGTCGAGTCTGGAATCAACAGGACAGCGCCTGCTCACAAGCAAAGGGTTAAATACGATATTAATAACTCTTTACAATTTATCTTTTTATTTATTAGAGTATCTTCTAACTAACTAATTACTGCTTCCTCTCATACTGAGTACATACAGGTATTTTATATTATTACAGTGAGATTTAAATGGCTTAATAGCTCGCAACCTTAATTTTTAAAAATTTTTATTTTCTTGATTATTTCTTTTATTTAAATCGTCACATACTCCACCGCTTAATTTGCACGCTACGGTTTAAGTTTTTTGAGTCTAACTCACAATTGGGCACTGGGAGTATGAATGGGGTTAGTGTGTGTAATTTCTTTCACATAGTTGTTGGACACTTTACAACGTTGTCCACATAGTTATTACCTATAGTTACAACACAGTATACTTTATATTCTTATTAACTACCTTTTTTTTTTTTACATACTATTTATACTTAATATTTACACAATTAAAACACAAAACTCTTTCTTATCTCTATCACTTAATTTTACTACCGGTTTTTTGTTTGTCTTACTCTCTCTTCTGTAGAGTAACTTTCTAAATCTTTACTATTTAGAATTCTATCTTTTCTTCTGTGAGTCCTATATAACTCATGTAGTTAGTGAGTGTTAGTACCCATCTAGTTAATGATTATACATTAATGCATGCTTCGCAGAACTGGAACTCAGGTTGATCAGGCCTCGTTTCCAAACTCTACGTTTTACATTTTTCACGTGGATTCAGAAATATAATTTTCTTTACTGCCTAGTATTTACTTTTCTTTTTGGGTTATACTATACCGTCACTTCTTCTTATACAACTTTAGTTGCGAAATATGCGTTCTCCGCACATATTTCTGAGTTGCAGGTTCGCACAGGGCTACTGTAACTGGAGTTAGGTACTTTTGGATTTGGTAAGGGCCACACCATCGGAAGGATAGTTTAGAGGTGGTCTTATCAATCGCACTACTAATGGGGTGAGTCTTGTACATTACTAAGTCACCTACTTGGTACCTGACTGAGCTGCTATGATTACCTTTCTCGTGGTATCTTCTGGATTTTTCCAAGCTTGCTCTTGGCTTTGTTCCATATTCGCTTTATCTGCTTATCCGTTATTTGCGGAGGCAGCAGATCGTGTATATTCCATCTTGTGGACAAAGGGTGGTTTGGTCGATACTTGTATAGTAACTCGAACGGTGTCGACTTGTGACCTTCGTGGTAAGCTGAATTAAAAGCGTATTGAATCCAGGATAGATTTTGGTCCCACGACGTGTGATCGTTCCCATGATAGGCGATTAGCGCACATTTGAGGTTTCGTAGATACCTTTCAGCAATATTGCCTTGCGGTCGATACTCTGTAGTGGTTATATGGTCTATCCCTAACTTGAAACACATATTCTTAAATTCTTTTGCTTTAAACTGCGGACCGTTATCAGATACTATACGTACTGGAGTACCGTAGTCTTTAAATAGTCTTTCCTGTAGTATTTTAACTGTTGTCGACGCTAATGCTCGTCGCATGGGATACATCCAAACAAATTTGGTGAACGAATCTACACATATCAGTAACATGGTATTTCCTGATTTGGATCGTGGATACGGACCTGAGAAATCTAGATAAAGTTTCGAAAAAGGGGTCTTTGGGATTTCTGATATCAATTGGCTTACTTGAGTATTTCTGGCGGGTTTACTAAGGGCGCATAATGAACATTTCTTTACGAAGTTGGCTATTTCGCAGTTCATATTGTTCCAATGATATTCCTTTCGAATACGATGTATCGTCTTATTGATTCCCATATGGGCTCCTATGGTAGATGAATGGAAGTATTCCATTAGCATGGGCTTAATTACATCCGGGGCTATTATTCTTAATTCCTTTCCGTCTCTTATCTTGAGACACAGTACATTCTTACTCAATACGTACTTCTCGGATTTAATACCTTGGGTAAGTTGTTCTATAATAGGCTTCAGTAAGGGGTCTTGTTGTTGATACAGGGCAATGTTTGTAAAGGCAAGGGGGAATTCAGTAATTACGGCGTTAGCACTTGCTATTTCCGGCTTCACTATGTTTTCGGAAGTTTTAGTGGGTGACTGGAACATACGGGACAGGGTATCGGCGACTACATTTTGAGTACCTTTAATATGCTGCACTCTGAATTTGTAGCAGTTTAATTTCAATATCCATCTGCCAATTCGTCCTAATTGTTTAGGGTGATTCAATAACCATGATAACGCCTGATTGTCGGTTTCCAAAAGGAATTCTTTATGTTCTAGGAAGGGTTTAAACTTTTCGAACGCAAAAACAATTGCTAAACATTCCAATTCATATGCAGAATACTTTCTTTCTTGATCGCTCAGTGTTCGTGATGCATAACTAATTGGTAGTCTACAGTTATCTATCTCTTGGTATATCACTGCACCTAACGCTACACTGGAACTGTCGGTTTGCAAGACGAATGGTTTTGTGAAATCAGCTAATTGCAAAACTGGGGGAGATATAATGCTTTCTTTAAGTTGCTCAAACGCGTTTTGATGTATTGAGCTCCATTCGAACTTCGTTCCCTTCTTTCGTAAGGAGTTTAGGGGTGCTGCTATTTCGGCAAGATGGGGAATATATTTGTGGAAATAATTCACCATACCTAAAAATCGGGCTATACTTTTGCATCTCGTGGGGGTGCAAATTCTCTAATAGCACGGGTACGTTCGGGGTCAATGCTTACCTTTCCATTCGCTTCCACGATATGTCCTAAGAAAGAAAACTGAGGGACAGCAAAACTTACCTTATTTGGGTTCACCGTTAATCCTGCTCTTAGTAAACGAGATAACACTTCACGCAAATGTCTGAGATGTTGTTCCATTGATTCACTGTATATTACGATGTCGTCCAAATAGTGGTACACATATTTAAATTTAATGTCGTGAAATATCTTCTCCAATAGTCTACTACATACGGAACTTCCTTGAGATATTCCAAAGGGTACCCTAGTAAATTGGTACAAGTTAAAAGGAACTGCAAACGCGGTTAGACGTTTGGATTCTTCTGAAAGAGGTATTTGGTGAAAAGCTTGATTCAGATCCATTACCGTAAAGACCATAGCTTTAGTAAAATAATGAAACGCACTATGGATGTCTGGAAGAGGGATTGATTCAAATTCTATTCTTTTATTTAATTGCCTGTAGTCTACAACTAGTCGGTGTTTATCTGGTCCTTTCGGTACTAAAAAGGAGGGTGAAGAATATGGGGACGTAGGGGGTTCTATGACTCCTTGGTCCAATAACTTATTGATACGGTTTCGCATGACTTCCATCTTGGGAGGCGACAACTTGTACGGAGGTAGTCGTATTACTTTCTGATCACTCAGATTAATTTTATACTCTATTAGGTCCGTAAGTCCTAGTTTTGGTGTAAGAACCGAGGAAAATTCTTTTATTAGTTTTACTATTTTGACTCTATCTCTTCGTTCTAGGTGAGATAAATCTGAATCTTGGTGTATTACATGTGCAGTAGATGAACAACGTTTATCTTCATTACTATCAAATTTATGTTTTCTTGCACGGTCAAATCTGAAATAAAATTGTTGCTCGTAGATGTCAAGAATCATTCCTGTCTTACTAATAAAATCTGCACCTAATATTAAAGCAGGTCCTAATTCTTTACATACTAACATTGTAAACATCCAACTTAGGTTTTTTATTTTAACCTTAACGGTAATGCTCAGGTTTATATTTATTTTACGTTTATCAGCGGTAGCACACTTTATATTCACAGGTTGGTTCCGTTTTACTAGATGATGTTTAGCTAACATGTCCAACAATTCTTGGCTGATTAAGGTTCTACTAGATCCCGAATCAATTAAGGCGATGGGGGATGTAACGCCTAAGTCGACTCGTATTAATGGTAGTAGATTTTTTTCCATTTACATCTATTAATCGCATTACACTTTTCACGAAATTCTCGCACATAGGGGTCGATTTCTTTCGCACCTTTTTGGTTTTTACTTGGTTACAGAATAATTCATTCTTATTATTATTACTGGTTTCTTTTAGTTTACCAAATTTCGAGTAGCTGCGGAAGACACAGGTTTTCGGGTCTCCCTGCCTTACATGTTTTTTGAATTGGGGTTATTCCGTTCCAATGGCTTACTTTTGCACTCTCTTCTTATGTGCCCATATTTGCCACAATTATAACAGGTGGGTTTTCTGCGAGTTGGGTACTTGGTTTCCGCTTTATCTGGGTTTACAGTTAACTTACCAGCTTTGCGCACATGGTGAGGTCTACTAGAAACTTGTCTTTCATACGAGGTTGTTACATCAGGCAGTAGTGCTCGCAATTGATGTCTATTAGTTCCAGAGGTTTTCATTGCTTCTCTATTTTGATCTGAGTACCATACATTTGAAGAATGGATACTGCACTGTTCTAGATCAGCAATTGTATTGGGTCTATTCATCAATGATAGTCGAGATCTTTCTTCAGGTGACACGCCTATTAAAATGGTGTCCACCAGTTGTGTTTCATTCCAGCTTACACGTAATAGTCGAGAGGACTCCCTAATATCGGAGATGTAGTGAGCTAATCTCTCCTGATGTCCTTGTACTCGGAGTACTGTCTTTCTTTTTGTTTCCTCATAGATGCTGGTGGGAATAAAGTATTTTATTATAGAGCTATGTAGCTCTTCTACTGGGAATGTAGAGGTTAGGGCTTCTAGCACACGATTTTTTAACGGGGGTTTACACTTTGGTAACAGAACTTGTAAAATTTGCCAGTCATTCAGCTGCTGTAGATCCTTTATCTGAAGAAGATAACTAATAAATGTTAGTAATTTGGAAACATTTAAGCCATCCGTATAAGGGATTTCGGTTAAAATCTTCTCCACAGGGTGAGTCATTTTACCGTATAGATCTGCGTTATAGTTCATAGGTGTAATTCCTCGATGAGGGCGATTGGATTCATTGGAGGTGGTGGTCAATTCATTATTTCCGGGACGAAACTGAAAATGCTCGGGAGGAGGGGCATTTACATCTGTATCAGTATTTTGTTCTGGATTCGCTTGCACTTGCGATACGATAGGTGAGTTCCGATCCGAGTTAGGCGGAGGTAAACCAGTGGTGGGGATTGTACTGGGGAGATGTGTAATTTCATTAATGATTTCTCTATTTCGTCCATCCTGAATGAGTCGGATTTTCGTCTTAAATCGTTAATAATTGAAGGTAAGCGACGTAGAGCTTCGTCTGCTAGCTTTTGTACATCAACGGGTATTTCTGTGAGATTCGGCCAGATCGACAAATTTTTTATTCGCCTGGTTAAATGCTCTATTCTCTGGGTAGTCCGCAAAATTTTTGCCGGAGATTTCTCGTCTTGGAGTGTTTGAGACAATAAGTATAGTTCACTATACTTGGCATTACAAATTTCTTTCTCGATTTCATAATCGAGTTGGCTTAAATAGTTTAATTGCACGGGCGCATCAAATCCACATTCGCGAATTGACCTTCGTAATTCCGCGACTGTTACATCAGCATGGGGTAGTCCACGCAAAAGGGCTTCGTAAGACAGCTCGTCTTTTAATAACAAATCCGGGTTAAATTGGGCCATTTTGTTCTAACACATCAGCACGTACTTAAAATTAATACTAGTATAATACACATATATTACACATATATATAATAAATTCCTAAGTAATCAATTTACACTAATTAGAAAAGAACAATTTCTCTTCTAAGGGAGAGACAGAAATCACACACACATATTTTTCAAGGTTAAATAGCCGATCAGCTGTTTTCTGGAATGTAGGTCACCCTCTGTATTTAGTTAACAAAGGAACTGGTGTGTCAGTGAGAAAGGGGGTTTTACTCTTATTGTTCTCTAGACAATGCGACTGAATAACACAACTACTTTATACCGTTATAAACGAGAGAAGGGGAGCACAATCTTATTCAATAAATTTATTATTATTATTTCGCTTGACAACACTTTGACTCCGTTCATTCATAAACTTTTCTCAATAAAATAAAATAATTATTTGCTTCACAAGTTTTAAATCACGAACTTCTACTTAATTACCTTGGTCTACATTACATACTTTATTATTAACAAAGTTATTTTTAATTAATTTTTTTTTAACACATACTAGTGTATGTAAGCTATATAGTTGGACATACACTGTGCAGAATGATTCAGGAAACAACAGGTCATGGATTGTCGTAAACAAACCTGTTACAGATTGTTCGGTTGACCAAAATTGTTATGTTTGGTCACAATTCATGTATGCAAGTAATTATATCGAATAATGCAGGTTCCTACTGGCCTATAGAATGCAAAAGCTATATGCATTGTATGACGCTAAGGATATTTCACTTATACATACTACCATTTACGTAACTTAATACACTATTAAACATGTTTTGAACATTAAAGTTATTAAAGTAACTTTCTGAGTGCATAGATCAATATTATATATTTAGTTATTGTTCATACAAATTATCCACGCATAGTGATGCAATTTTGTTTGTGACACTCTATACACAAATAAAACTCTTTCCTTTGTTTCCTTTATTTTTTTAAAAAGAGTGACGCAATTTTGTTTGCGTCGCGATGCTTACAACTACTTTAACTTTTAAGCAGAGTGGCGCACTTTTGTAACGTCTTTTCGCCGCGTTACAAATCCAGGGAACCCATCGTAATTAAACTCCGTTAATTAGATGGGCTGCCTACGTTGTAACAGAATGTATCACAAATAATTAATATAACAAATTACTTACTAACTGTGTAAGGAAACAATGGCAAGGTATACAATTGATTTAAGCACTCCTCATATGTGTGTAACAAGAAGACTTCTCTTTATTTAACATTTAAAAACATTTACTGACAGATCCCATGACATTACTAATTCAATTATTAAGTTATTTGAAAGGTTTCTTTAAACTTTGGGATCAAAATTGATTCTATATAGCTATACCTCGGATCCGGGTAACCTTCGGTATTTATTCATTACAACTTTTAGTCATAATCAATTCATGATATTAGCTTGCAAGACTTTCTTTTATTCAACCATTGGAAGACTGGTATTATTGCTTGAATTATATTACTCTACATTAGCATATAAACTGTTACAACGTATGAAGTTAGAATAGTTACATGAAATTCTTAGATTTAATTTATAAGTCTTTACAAAGTTAATAGTTTCTGAAAAGTCTCTTTCAAGATGTGTTGTGTAACAAATATTAGTAACCCTCGATAGACAGGCTATCGAGTCACCTTTTAATTGGTATGCAGAAGACTCGTCCTGGGGTATCCGTCTTGGGAAACAGGAACAGCTACGTCGTCATCTCGGTCTGGTCTTCGTCAGAAAAGGGCTCCAAAGTTCGCAGGTTGAACCTTCTACGATGATCTTGTAGATTCTCGGATGTCCTGATCTGCATATTCTGTCGCGTGTACTAGAGTTTGTGGCTTCTGATAGTTCACATCTCCAGGTATGACGTTGGAAGTGTTGTTATTTCTTGAAGTTCGAAGTCATCTTGTGTTACACCTTTTTTACGTTTCGAGTTTTACACTTTAAATCTCTTGTTTATTTACATAACTATATTAGTTAACACATCCAGATGCTTTAGGCAGCTATTTCTGGTATACCATCTTAAGGTAAAACAAAGTATAGGTAACATATTTTAAGAGCACAGCTCTTACGTCTATACTGTACGAAGTCACCATTGCGAGAGAGCGAAATTCTGCTCCCTTCGCCTGGTACTGGACAAAATGGTAGTGGGGCAATTACCGCGCGAGAATATAGTTCCTAACTATATTTAAGTTAACATTTTTATTAATACAAACTATCCCTAAACAAATATACATAATTTAAATCAGTTGTTTTAGCGACTATCTGTGTCTTCAGATTTTTAATTATTAACATTAGGTTTTTTTTATCTTATTCTAACTTACACAAGACTCGGAAAACATGTCGAGTCTGGAATCAACAGGACAGCGCCTGCTCACAAGCAAAGGGTTAAATACGATATTAATAACTCTTTACAATTTATCTTTTTATTTATTAGAGTATCTTCTAACTAACTAATTACTGCTTCCTCTCATACTGAGTACATACAGGTATTTTATATTATTACAGTGAGATTTAAATGGCTTAATAGCTCGCAACCTTAATTTTTAAAAATTTTTATTTTCTTGATTATTTCTTTTATTTAAATCGTCACAATATGTTGACAGGTATATGACCTGGTTTATACATACAGGTTACAGGTTACAGGTTTATAAATGTTTTCTGTACCAATTCTAATATATAATTGTTAATTACTGCTTTTATAATTAATTACAAATACCATTACATTATGAGTAATATAAATTGTAATACTGTATAAATTATGTTCTGGGATATTATAATTTTCTCGTTGTATTTAAGGAAAACAATATGTAATAATGCAATTATTTTGGTGGTGTAAAACAAGCTGTTTCAACCCCTTCACATATACACGGATACACATATACGAACACATACACACACTCACAAACACAAACAAGTTCACTCAACTAATTGATCTGTTGTGTTTGATATTTTCTCTTGTATTCATACACAGGTCCTGATGATAACAATAAATATTGTCGAAACGTCGACTAAAATAATTTAAAATTTGTGTTACACTTTTTGACCGATCCTCCCAAACCCTTCGTCGTTAAAATTCATTGATTGACGGTCACTACGAATTTGAGGATTTAAAACAAACGTTTTTGCAAATTGTTTTCTAATAACAAGAATAAATATGTTGAAACACCGAGCTCACAGTGCCTATGTCTATACACGTAGACACGTCTTATTAATAGGATAAATGCATATAAAGAAGACACAAAACAGACGACGGTACAAGCGATCTGGCAAACAACGGACAGCCGTTCTTGTAGTGGACGCGGATCGCTTTATACAGTGCACGTTTGCCCAGACAGACGTGCCTACTCTACCCCGTATAGGTATTGGCTATAACGAAAGGAGGGTACAGATTGGATGTAAAAAAAATGGGTATGGAGTACAATACACGACTTATATATATGCGACGTTGTCCGATGCCTACTATTTCTACTACATTTACAACTACTAGTAATTGCTAATATCTCCTGTCGTTGCAGTTTTCTTCGGTTAGACCTCGTACACTCATTGATCTCCTTACACCCTGTATCCATGTTACTTTTGGCCTTCCCCTTTTTCTATTTTCCTGTGTTATCCATTTCATCACTCTCTTTGGCAACCTTTTCTCCCCCATTCTCTGCACGTGCCCATACCAAATTAATTGTTTTTTCTCGATGTGTTCTAAAACAGTTTATTTTATATTCATTTGTTGCTTAATTGTTTCGTTTCTGACCCTGTCTAATTTTGATGTTCTACATAGTCTTCTTAAGGCGTCCATTTCTGTGTGTAGGGTATCAATGGTTGGTAAGGACTCTCAGATTTGTATAGGCTGCTGACGTCTATACAGCAGTAAAAATCTGAGAAATGCTCACTGATTCCTGACAAACGAGTCAGGGATTTGAGAAATCAAACTCAGCTCTGCCAACAAATCCTGCTCTCACGTCGCCGAAGATCCAGTTTTGGGTCGCGTTACTACCGGGGGTATGGCGTACAGTGGGTGCGCGTTATGCTGCAGACGAGAGAGGGTGAAGAGCGAGTTTCCGGCGCTCGAAAACTGGAACATGTCAGCCAAGGGTAGAAGGCCCCGACAGAAATTTTCCTGGTCCTCCAGTTTGGAGGTTGTGACAATGGGCTTGCTCCTCATTTCACGGAAAAAGTATTTAAAATTCAAAAAAGCCTAATAGTAGCCTCGGAAACAAGGACTGTCTCAACGGTAAAGGACAACGGTACCATACACGACTTCCATGTTCTAATTAATCATAAAATTATTTTTAATATGTACATTAAGAACAAAACCAAATATATCAGCATGCTTTTGGTAAAAACGCTGAGAAAGATAATCAAAATACGAAATGTAACTGGTTGTGAATATTTTAATAATAAAGAATTAATTTGCTTAAGTTATCTTTTATTTAAACTACGCGAAAGAAAGCGAATACCGCCCAGCGTTTGTTTTCTGTGAATTTATGAAAACGAAAAACTATTTTGTTTACGTATTCTTGGTTACATAGCATGGAACGATATCAATTGTTAATATTTTATTGAAATTTATAAGTTTTCGTTCGAATAAATTTATAACATCAATACAAAAAATTACCCCCTCCCCCTTCAACTACCCTTTTCATTTATAGATATTTCATCTAACTTCCTACAGTGGATTATTATGACTTTATTTTCAGGATACTTTATTTATAAAAAATTAAGTACTTTACTCTTGTTAAAACGTAAAACGTTGCAGGTAAACTACATCTTCCCCTTAACCGATCTTCACCAAAACCAGTAAGTCATCTGTAACTTGGACACATATGCAAAAAATTATTTGATTCTAAAGTTTAATTAAGAAAGTTGTGTTAGTGGTTATCACAAACAGAATTATCACTGTTGCACACCACTATATGTACAACAGTGATTCTGTTTATTTGATTCTGTTTGAATTTGCGGCAGTTATCGTTCCCCATAGAAAAAATTCTACACACAGATACACAGAGACACTTTTCGGAAAATGACTTTCCTTCACGTTTTGAGGGTAGTACAATCTTGAACAGGGGTGCCCTTATCTTGAACACGATTTTTTCGCGATCACCATACTTCTATTTCTTTACGGAACGTGGAAGTAAAAATTGTAGAGTTTAAAAGTAACTATTTAAACAGCTTGAAATGCTCTTTGTGTGTATCTGAATGGAAAAATATTAGTAGGCTTGAACATACATATTTTGATTGTATTTACTTGTTTTCAAGTAAATATCTCCTTATTTTAGTCTTAAAGACGATGACTTAATTAAACCAATTTATCTCTTTTATGTTCAAAACCGCGTTGATGTTCTTGGAAACGGTATTTTTATGCTTTTGACTTAACAAAATTGAAAATTTAATTAACAATTTGCAGAATATTACAAAAGGTATAATGAGAAAATATAGAGTGTATAATTTTAACCGAAAGTAAGGTCATGAGACATATTTAAATATAACTTAGAGTTTATTGGCAGATCGATAAAAAAAAATCAATTTTTCAAATTTCTCTGGGCAGTTTAACTATATATTGACTATACATGAGTATCAGAAGCCAACTATTTGCTTCTCTTTTGTTAAAATATCGGTATGGAGAACTATACATGACTTCCATGTTCTAAGATTTATATTTACAATTATTTTAGAAATGAAATATTTCCATAGAAACTAATTCTTTCTTCAGCCTTAATCATAGTAGGTCTACTATCTACTATGCTCACTAACGTATACAATATCACGTTAGCGTACTTGATTCTCCCTGATGATGGCAGTCGATGGCACTGCCGAAACGTCTGGTTTTGCGAAAAACATTGGACTACGGCCAAACAGCTCGGGAAGGAGTTTTAACAACAAACTACTTCTTTGTTGCCGATAACGTAGTACACATAAACAAAATTATCCCCTCCCCCTTCAACTATCATTTTAATTTATAGAAAATTACCCCTCCCCCTTCAACTATCCTTTCCATTTATAGATATTTCATCTACCTTTCTACAGTGGATTATTATGACCTTCATTTCAGGATACTTTATTTATCAAAATGAAGTACTTTACTCTTGTTAAAACATAAAACGTTGCAGGTAAACTACCCCTTCCCCTTAACCGAGCTTCACCAAAATCAATAAACCTTGAGGCCTTTACAACTAAGGCGCATATCCAAAAAATTATTTGATTGTGTTTGAATTTGCGGGAGTTATCGTTCGCCATAGAAAAAATTACGCGCGCGCGCGCGCACGCACACACACCTCGGAAAATGAATTTTCTTCAT
Source organism: Magicicada septendecula (assembly GCA_034769895.1). NCBI lineage: Eukaryota > Metazoa > Arthropoda > Insecta > Hemiptera > Cicadidae > Magicicada > Magicicada septendecula. Next base: position 146,583,993 of record CM068369.1, read on the forward strand.
GTTTTGAGGGTAGTACAATCAGAATGCCCTTATCTAGAACACGATTTTTTCACCATTACCATACTTCCATTTACTTACGGAACATGGAAGTAAAGAAAATTTCATGGTAGTAGGCTTGTAGGCCTACATGATACAGAACGAAAGGAATAGTTTGCTAAAATAGCATGCTTGATGGATGCTTTGGTTTTGGGTCTACATGAGGACCATCATTGAAAGTAATGTAAAAGACAAGACTTGGCATAAATTAAGGATTAAGCAAGAATCAAATCAAATTTGGTTATCTCTCTTAAACAAAAATTGACTTATAACGAATCCTTGAGGCAAATAAAGGGGTACCAGGTGAACTTGTGAAGCGGATTAGAAACAACTAGGAATGTATCCTAAAGTAACAGAAGGAAGTAACTGATGTTTCTGAATATGGAGCTCGACTATTTTGAAACAGATAAAACAAGTAAAAATTTGTTTTTATAACTAAAATGCGTTTTTCCGAAAATCCATTTTTTAAGATAAACGAAACCTTAAATAATTAATCACTAATTAGCTAAGGTGTGAAACTGAATTAATTTTTACTATTGTGTACACAGAGAATACTCCTACAACTTTTGTGTACACGTAGAACAATATAGTTTTCTCAAAAATTGAAAAAAAAACTATTATAAATTTAGGAATGTTTTCCCACGCAAATGTTTAGCACAAAACTTAAGAAAATAGGTTGTTATTTCTGATCTGACGATGAGGTGAGAAGCTTGAACGCGCTAATTGGAATACTTTTTCTGTAGTGGTGTGCGACAGTGATAATTCTGTTTTTTGTTTATAACCACTAACACAACTTTCTTAATTAAAAAATATTAACAATAATAATATTCCGAACTTTTTTGATTCTAATTAGTTGCATTTATGATATTGTCAACTGCCTGCTATAAATTTCAAACTTCTCATTTTTATTTGAGTAGATTTTAATATAATGGGTTTAAAATTATTAAGCTTGAAATAGGAAAGTTAGATGGTTATGAGTCCCCTTAAACTTAGCGATGCATTTATTGTTTTCGTATACATTTCGTGTGACTATTCATATTTTTTTTACAATTGCGTACGTTTCACATTTTCGGTCAGTACACATAATATTTGTCTGTTTTTGTTCAAGGTACTGTTTTCTTAATAATTTCAAAAATATCCGATATGGTGAACGTAATTTGTGTAAAAATAATGAAAATGTAATCTTCCGAAAGACGAAAAAGGGACAGTGTCGACTTGTCTCGTCTGATTAGAAAGAAATATAGAGATAAGGCATCAATTGGGTAGGTATTATAAGGTTGTGTGTCGACATTTGCAAAGGACAAAGGGATTAAAAGGAATCCGCTAAACGTGGAACGAATGAGCCTGTCCGAGACACTTTAGCGTGAATGTCGTTCATAATGCATGTCATTACTAATGCAATATCGTTTTGTACCCTTGACATATGGGATTAACTAGCTGGATAAAATAAAGTTGTCTTTATTACATTCTGTGTCTTTGTTTTTAGTTTAATTCGTTTCGGTGCCTACGCCATTAGGGTGAGAAACTTGCAATATTGATGTGTTGGAATTGACGCCATGGCAGGTTTGGGAAAATTTAGATAGAAGTATACATGTTAATATCACAACACCTTTATGTTGACTTAAAGATCAGGGTCGGGTTACGGGAAAACTCTGTGTATTATGTGTTTTATCTTGGTGTTTATAGGTGTATCTTTATCGTAATTTTACAGCAACCTTCCACATAGCGAGAAGTGTCTGATGATGACCCCCCGCGATGAAACGTGTTAAAGTAAAAACAAACAAAATAACTGTTAGTTTTATTTTATCCAAAAAATTTCTTAGCTAGTGATTTGGATGCTGATAAATAAATAATATTGGGTAAATTATGTATACGTAGTTGTTAGTGTAGTCTAAAAGAACGATCCAGAAAATCTAATTTAATTAAAAATTAATTTTTTTGAAAAGGGAATTGTTCATTTATTTGTCACATGCTGGTGGATTTAACTAAATACACGTATAATTTAATTAATTCACTTGATAAATGAACATTGGTTCTGTAAAAATAACGTAAATTGAAACATACAAATACAATGACTCACAAACTGATTTAATATTTCATAATTTTATACAGAGTTTATTAATTAAATTTGTTTAATACTGTCGATAACAAAAAATGTGAAATAGGAAAACAAGTAAATAATGCAATATACTTAACATTTTTTAAGAAGGAAAGTTGCCTAATATGGGGAGGGTTCCGAATACGGGGAGGTCTAATATCTTACCAAGCAAGAGGTGTACTCTATCGGCGAATGTTGTGACTAGTACAGTTACGTCATTTCACCTTATACATGAAGAACCAGACGCATTCCGGTCGCCATTACTGTATTGAAAGTCGATGTGTTAAAACATCTGTTTAGAAAACTTTGTACGTTCTGTTGTGTTTCATCGTCTCTTTTGAAAGGTAAGCAATTGTATTTTATGAATTACATTTTTAAAATCACAATTTCATAAGCTTTTGTTGTCGTGGTTTTCTAAAATCTTTGGTGACGTGTGTTACAAGAATAATAAAACTTTTGTATGAAATGTTGTGTGCCTATTATGGGGAGATAACCTTTCGCTAATATGGGGCTCCCCATATTAGGAACATTCATTATTTATTAGAATGTATTTTTCAAATAAATTTTTTGACTTGTAAACATTGTTATAAAATATGAAATTACATAACATTCATTCAATTAAACCATTAAACTGGAAAAAATAACGAAGCCAAAGATGAAATGTTGTATTGGGCATTGTAATGTACATTTTTTTACATGGCAATAAGATTCATTTATTATATTGCAGGAAATTTAAAATACAGTCAAATTGAATCTGATACGTAGCTTCTTTTAAAAATTCATACAGAATATTATGTTAGGCCTATTCAAATATAGAAAATATTTGAACTGTCACCATATTACCAATGTTGTAGTCTATATAATACTCAATATTAACTGTGCGTAATTTTATTATTTTTCAGATGCCTCCAAAGAGGAAACAATGGGATCCAGACCAGATGAAGGCGGCTATAAATGCTGTTAAAAATAAGGAAATGGGGTCCTACAAAGCGTCTCGTGTTTTTTGTGTACCGCAGACTACTTTAGAGAGGTATGTTTCGAATTATGATAAAGAATCTAGTGAGCTGATTACTACTAAGTTGGGGAGAAAGCCTACAATGGCAGTTGATATTGAAATGGACCTTGCACATTATTGCCTACAAATGGAACAGCGTATTTTTGGCTTGTCCCAAAATGATGTAAGAAGGCTTTCATTTAAATTAGCATTAAAAAATGGAATTAAAACCCCTTTCTCCAAAGAAAATGAGTCAGCTGGGAGAAAATGGCTTAAACATTTCTTACGCCGAAATCCTCAACTGTCTATTTGAACTCCACAGGGTCTTTCATTTTCTAGAGCCAAATCATTTACCCCAGAGGCTGTTGCCCGGTTTTTTGATTTATTTGAACCAGCAATGGAAATCATTAAGCACAGCCCCAATCGTTTATATAATTGTGATGAAACGGGGGTCACTGTCGTGCAACATAAGCACACAAAAATAATTGGCTTAAAGGGTAAACGACAAATATGTGGCCTTCAGTCAGCTCAAAGGGGTTGTCTAACTACTGTTGTTACTTGCACCAATGCAATTGGACATTATGTTCCACCCCTAATTATTTTTCCAAGGAAAAATATGAAACCAGAATTAATGGACGGAATGCTTCCTGGATCAATCTTTGCATACCACCCATCTGGGTGGATACAGACAGAAACGTTCACTTTATGGTTTCGCCATTTTATGAAACATGTGAAGCCAACTATGGATGACCCAGTTGTCCTTGTTCTAGATGGGCATTTTTCACATACAAGAAATTTAGAAGTGATTAATCTGTGGAGAGAGAATCATGTTAATATTCTGTGCACTCCACCTCATGCTACAAATAAAATGCAGCCTCTTGATCTATCGTTTATGTCACCATTAAAAACTTATTATGCCCAAGAAATTGAGCAGTGGCTTAGAAACCATCCTGGACGCGTTGTTACAGTGTACCAGATTTGGGAATTGTTTGGTAAAGCTTACCTCAAGGCAGCAACTGCTGAGGTAGCTGCTAGTGGATTCAAGAAAGCAGGTCTTTATCCATGTGACCGAAATAAATTCCGTGATCACGATTTTCCATTCTCCGAAGTAGCAAGTTGTACACATGCTGAGCAATCACCGACAAATGGAAATTCTACTGACCTACCTTTTAATACACTTGATGTAAATCAACCAGGGCCATCAGGAACTACCGGAAATTTTCCTTTACAAAAAGGACGTGTTCGTGCGTTACATGTTAATCCTCTGCCAGATCTGGGAGCAAAACCTCGTACATCTAGGTCAGGCTCTGCGGAGCTGATAACTGGTTCACCATACAAGAATTTATTGGAAAGTTCACTCAAGAAGAAAGAAGCAGCAGAAAAAAAAGAAAGAAGAGAGATTCAAGAAGAAACTATTCGCATCCAAATCAGAAAACAAGAAAACAACTCAATCCCGTAAAATAAGAAAGAGGACTTCTCTTACGTCACATGCAAACGCTCCCAAAAACAAGATTCCGAAAGCCAGTAGCTCTGATTCTGACAGTGATTTCGATGTTCAGATTGATGATTCTGGTAGCGATTTAGACCTCTCTGAAGATAACGACGATGCAGAATGTATTTATTGTGCTGGGTTATTTTCCGAGAACCACAATGGGGAGGACTGGATACGATGCAGCAAGTGTTTCAAGTGGAGTCACAGTCTTTGCGCTGATTCCGAGAATGAAGTGTTCATTTGTTTCAAATGTAAATTATAAACATTATGTTCCACCTTTATTAGTTCTTTTTTTGTAATGAGAATGTGATAATTTTTTATTTCCGTTATTATTTTACTTGAAGTGTGTATTATCATGTATTTAATTATATTTTATTTTCCAAATTAAAATCATAATTATGAAATATTTATCTTTAATTTATGACTTAGTCTAGAATGATGTTATTGTATTGCATGCTACAAATTTTCAAATAAAAGAGAATAAAAAACCATTAAACTAAAAAAAATATTCATAATCGAAATTTTGCCATTATAAAACATTACCCCATATTGAGAACACTTACCTCCCCATATTAGGGACACCCTGTTCCCAATATGGGGAGATCTCATGTTTTTGTTAATTTGTCAATACATAAAAAACTAATGGTAAAGATGGATGGAAATACATCACAATACCATCTAATATATATTTAAAAGCAATAGACGCTAAATTTCGAAATATTCCTCTATTTAGGCTGAATCTACGAGCTACTAAAAAAAACCTCCCCATATTAAGCAACTTTCCTCTAATACTTAAAATATTACCCAGATTATCGAAAAAGGAGACGTGAACCGTACACTTGCAATTATACAGACAAATTAATGAAATGTGACAGAGTAGAAATCGATTATTACATCGTCTATTACGACGAATGGAATATAACGAATGAATGTGTAGCATACTTGTGTGGTTAAGTGTAAATGAATACCATCTTAGTAGGCACACATCAAATATTGGCTGTAACGACATCGGCTATAGAGGCAGTCACACCAGATAAGCCTTGTTTCTCAGGTTATCCCGACTTAGCTTCTAAACCCTGAGTGCTGACGGTTTGTAAGTTAAGGCTTCATTTGTTTTGATTTGAATTAATCTAACGGTGTTATTAATCGACCGTACAATGAAACCATAGCTGTAGTATGATACAGGAATACGGTCCAATAAATTTGTAGCTAAGTAATGGTATCTAATAATCATAATGAATTATGAATAATAGTAATGAATTATAAAAAATCATAATATTCATTGATTTTTTTATAACTCCGCGTGTGGAGTGGACACTTAATTTTACGGGTGCAGAATTCTCTGATGAGTCTGGTGTCTATGCGGAACACCAAATTATGAAAAATTTTACTGAAAATACTAACAATGTATTTTTAGTAGTTTGACAAAATTAATCTCTGTTAATAAACTTCAGAAAATTTGGACCTTTGCAAAATCAAAAACTTTGTAAGCTACGTTCGCACAACAACTTTACATATTGTTGTCAGTTATATATATTTTTATAAAGTTTTAGATATTGGCCTATACATATTTATGGAATTGTAAATAAAGACAGCTAGGACTAAAGTACTTATCATTTAGGCGTTATGATTAGGCCTACAATTTACCAATATACTGTATCGGTAGTAAAAAGATCAGTGCACAAGTAAGAATTTTTAGTGTTTATTTTATTTACAATCATAATCATCATCATCATCATCATCTTCTTCAAGGATTAAACCAAGGATAGTTTGTTCCAGTCTCAAATAGGCAGAGATTAGAGCTGGTTACTCCAGCGCTTCCTCGGATGTCCCACACCTCTTCATCCCCTCGGCTTATAGTTCCATAGTTGTTTGGGGATACGGCAGTCATCCATTCGGCAAAGATGTTCCCACCAATTCAGCCGATACTGGGCAATCCTGTCGAGCATACTCATAATATTTAGTTCCTGCCGTATATCTATGTTTCTTCTATGATCATGGAGAGTATACCCTGCCACGTGCCTGAGAAATCTCATTTCACCCGCTTGGATGCGACTGGCCTGGCCTTTCGTTAAAGTAAATTCTGAGACCCATAAAGAAGTGTGGGAAGAAACATCACCTTTTAGAATTTTAGGCGTGTTCCTTTACTTGCTGACTTAAGGGTTCGCCTAATGGTCACGCACATAAGGTTGAACTTATGCAACTTATTCACAACGTCGTTGCTTGCATTATAAGACACACTGTAGCCCAGCTATTCAAAATTGCTAACTTAGTCCAGGACAGTACGATCTATACAATTTTTGCCCGTACGGGATCAGTTCTACGAAAAGCCATCAGCTTGGTCTTAAATGTGGATAATTGCTATCCAGAGTCTTTGTAGATTCGATTCACAATAATAAAAAAGTATTAATGGTTGAAGACTTTACAATCGTTATTTTGCTAAAAAGTTGTTGAGTATCTGGGGTTTTCGTAATTTTTTTCTTTAATTTTATAAAATACAGTGAAACTTCCATTATTTGTGGCAGTAGAAAATCACTGATAATGGAATTAGTTCATTCCAACAAGCGCGAAAGGAGTTCCAAAGAATTCGCATGCAGGGATATATTAGGCCTACCTATTCATTCGTACAGTATACTGCGGTTAGGTCTTTATTTAAAACACAAATGCTTTGTTTTAAATCAGTTGATTTAATAATGATTAACCCAGTACAATAGTTGACGTAATGTAATGGACACAGTATATGAATTGTGTAGCAAATAAAAAAAAGTTATTACAATAAGAAATACAGTAATGACTAATTAATTTTATTTCTTTATAGTTCGTCATTATTTTGTTTGTATCTGTTTACATATTTCTTAAGGTAATTATTCGTAAAACTCACAAATTTGCTTTTTAAAAATTAATAAAGTCTAAAGACTTTATTAAACTGCATCCGTTGTCTTAAGAGGTTTGATTTTTTTCCAGTTCACCATTATCAGCACTATCGTCGGTTTCTGAATCACTATGTTGAAACTGTGTATATTTTCGGTGGAGATGTCCGAATAAGTGATACGTATTCATTTATATTAGCCGCCTGCTAAACGTTTTCCGGACTGTGACAGTCGAATTGTCAAAAAAAATGTCGCATGTTTACTCTGTAAACACAGGTAGGATACACAGTAGCGTAGGCCTAGTGTACGGCTATCATATTGTATCGTTGACCTTCCTTTAATAGTGCAGAAACCCTAGCATGAAGACATCGAGTCGCCAAGTCCGTAGAGGAAGTTGGAATTCGTTTACACCTACGATTGCGTGTGTACTGTATTGAGATATAAACAGAACTTAATTCACACTTTTAAAATTAAAATTTACTATTTTAACTTTACCTAATAATAAACGTATTTCGTTCAAAACGGTGAGCGAGTACTGCAGCGCAGGAAGCTTAATATGGTATTAAACAAGTGAAGACAAGTTTGTGATTTTTACTTCCACGATCCGTAAGGAAATGGAAGTACATGGTGATAGCGAAAACAATCGTGTACGAGATAAGGGCAGATTCTGATTGTACTACCCTCAAAACATGAAGAAAAATCATTTTCCAAGAAGTGTCTGTATGTAGAATATTTTCTATGGGGAACGATAACTGCCGCAAATTCACACAGAATCAAATAATTTTTACATATGTCCCTTAGTTGTTAGGACTCAAGGCCTATTGATTTTGGTGAAGATCGGTTATTGGGGCGGGGTAGTTTACCTGCAACGTTTTACGTTTTAACAAGAGTAAAATACTTAATTTTGATAAATGAAGTATCCTGAAGAAGGTCATAATAAACCACTGTAGAAAGTTACATGAAATATCTATAAATAAAAAGGGGTAGTTGAAGGGGAGTGGGTAATTTACTATAATTGAAAATGGTTGTTGATGGGGGAGGGGTATTTAAAAAAATTACCTTTTTGATATCGAATAAACTACTTAATTTTGAAGGATAAGATACCTTAATAATTACATATAACTAAACTATTAAGCAATAAAAGCGTAAATATAAAAAATGGGGTTGTTCGGTTAAGGAGAAGGAGTAGTTTATCTCCATCGTTTTGTATTTTAACAAGAATAAAGTATTTAATTTTGATAAACAAGTGCCCCGAAAATAAAGTCATATTAATCCACTGTAAAATGGTAAATGTGATATCTATAAATGAAGAGGGTATGATTTTTTGAAAGTTACTTTGCAGATATCAAGTAAAGTACGAATATTTAATTTTGAAGGACAAGATACCTTAGCAATTACATATGATAAAACTATTACTCTATGAAAGTGTAAATATCATTAATGGTGGGGATCGGTTGATGAGGAGGGATGATTATCTGGGTAGTGGCAGTTTCTTTATAAGAATAAAGTACCTAATTTTTATAGATAAAGTGACTCAAAAATAACATTATATTAAACGACTACCCCATAGAAAATCTATAAATAGTGAAAATAGTTTGAGGGTGGAGGATATTTTTTTAGAAATTATCGAACCGAATTCAAGTAAATGATTGTAAATATAAATCTTAGAACATGGAAGTCATGTATGGTTCTCCATACCAATATTTCAAATATTCGCTGATACTGTTAACGTAAGTGATCACTGTATAAAAGCCTATAGACTTGGACATAGTATATGTAATATTACGTTACCGTACTAACAGAACATTCTTGTAAACTTTCTTGTTTTCCCAGAAAATTCATCCCTGTCTGTATTAGACAATTGTAAAATCTTTACTGTTATATGAAGAAGATTTGCATTAATGTTTACGATTATGATTCCCACGTTCAAAACAATAACGCAGTGTGTGTGTGTGTGTGTGTGTGTGTGTGTGTGTGTGTGTGTGTGTGTGTGTGTGTGAAGCGAGCGTGCATGCGAGAATGCTAAGCTGAGTGCAATGAGTACTCCCCCATGCGCTGTCCCATTCCCATATACCTAATGGTAACGACCATTACGGTCTAACATGTCTAGTGGTAGTATCCCAAACGGCCCCGTGCTTGTGTATGTCTCACATACATGCGTATGAGTGGTAGAATCTGAATGAAGGTGAGGCTGAGGACAATACAAGGCGCAGTCTTAGCTTCGCATCCCCCTCCCCCTCACCGAGTGTTTGTCCGCGTTTTAATAATGACAATCATAATATTAAAAATTCGACTTACGTCATCTACTTTATAAGGAAGAAATTCTGGTGGAAATTCTAGACCGTTACTCGAAATGAATTAAATTAAACACTAGAAACCGATATTTTATTAACAATTCCAATAAGTAAAATGTATTATTATTTTTTCTTTTAAATACTATTTTCAAAATAAGATAAGGCTTAACAAAGTAAGTTTAACAGAATCACATATTCATCGACCGGAAATGATTAAAAAAAAAAAAGGATATTTTGTATTTCTTTCTTGTTCTTTTGAAAGCAGAGGTGATAGATCAGTTTTTGTTGCCTCCCAGTAGGCTATTATGAGAACCGACAGATTACTATTAACCTTCATTCTATCTTCCGTCAGAAATCGGACGTATAGAATTCAGTCGTCCTTTTAGATTCTTTGCATAGTCTACTTCAGTAGATTTTGTTAATTTCATCGAATAATTTAAATCCTCGTGAATATTTTCATCAACAACGTCATCAGGCCACCATCATCGTCGTCGTCGTTGTCATCATTATCATCAGTGTCGTCATCATAATGGTAATTATACTGGAAGGATTACGTGCTAATATCTATTCTGGTTTCACAAACTATGACATGTTTTCCGTGAAGCTTCCAATTCCCTGGTCTTCCATTTGGCGTGTATTCATAAAATTTCTATCAATTTTTCTTAACATATCACCTATATGCAGCTACCAAACTCGTATGTACTCATCGATTATCTCACAGACAGATAATCGATTCAATAAACATTTTTCTGCAAATATTGTTTATGAATCGTTAACAAAGATAAACAGTAACCACGCCTGTAAACTTGTTATCGTTTTCGATATGTTATCGTCTCGGTTACAGACCTACACTAAAAGATATTTCAGGAACGTTATTTCAAAAAATATAAAGTTTACATAGATTTAGCCTTATAAGTAAAATCCATAAGCTAGAACCTCCATGAACTTAAGTACAAAAACACCGTCTTTCTGTCAAGGTATTTCTCCGCAACGTCTACATTTGGCACCACATGTAGTATGTAAATAAATAGTTTTTAGTCGCCCCCCACCTAATAAATAAAAGGTAGGACAATCAGTCAATTTAGCGAAAAATTTCTATACTTTAATGAAAATTTTAGATCGTATTGGCTATTTTGTATTGAAAACCATTACATTTATTATTCGTTTCAGGAACCATTACATTACTCACATCATAGTATTCTGTAATTTTTATGATCCTTTGCGAGCCCTCTTTTTCAGAGGACTCTCTTCAATAGTTTCGCATAACTCTTTGAATAGTTATGCGATCGTCAACAAACAACAGTGCAACACATGAGGTATCAACCTTAACGGCATCTTATTTTCCTGTCTAATTATATGTGTAATAAGGCCGAGTACACGCATGTCGCTAAACTTGCATATTTGGCGTTCTTCCGATAAATCCTGTCCAGAAACGTGGCAAGTTTTATCCCTTTAGCCTAGGTAAACCAGAAACAGTAGTTCTAGGTGTTTTCTATGACCATCCGTGAAAATGCTCCTGGTTACAGAGCAAGCGGAGTTCTGACATAGGAGAAATCGTGGCACACTTGACCGTGTTAGAAGCATCACTGTGATTGGTGGGTGGAGATTGTAAACCAAAAACGAAGGAAGTCTGCCAAGGGCAAGGAATCTCTGATTAAAAATCCTTGGTCTTCCGATAATGTTGATGACGGGATCATTTAGCAAGAATATTCTTGAGAATTGTGAACCTTATTGTGTAGCAGAAAGTGGCAACAATGGTGACGATGAGTATGATAGTGGTGCCGATGGTGAACGGCTTATAAAGTGTCGGGTGCCGTTCTTAGCTGTTATTGCTGTTTCACTTCTTCTTCATTCTTGGTTTTTTTTTTTTAGTTTCGACATTAATATAATTCCCGAGGCTCCGTATACATATACTAAAAACCTGTGCCAGTAAGAGAGACTGTTAATGATGATTGTTTTTATTAATCAGTGTAAATTAATGTATTAGAAAATATGATAAACAATTTGTATAAATATTGTTATTATTATTATTTCTACTACTATTACTACTACTACTACTACTACTACTACTACTACTACTACTATTATTATTATTACTATTAACCCCGAAAATGTTAACATTAGTTTCGTTTAATTTTATAAGCAACAAATATAAAGCAGAATACCACAAAACATATAAAGGAATAACAAAATTATTCTACCGGCTTTAAAGGTCCAATTTTCGGCTGACCGTTTGAGATTGTCATACAATTTATAGAATACTAATATAACTTAAAATGAATGCAATACATTATAAAAATTATATTATAAACGCGCGCACGCACACACACACACACACACACACATACATATATTATATTATAAATGAATATTACATTTATACATTTGTACAATACATTTAATCGTAGTACATATTATTAACCGATTTGGTTACATATCATTTAACAGATTTAATTTTAACAAATATATTTAAAAGTATTTTATCTCATAAAATTTCATTTTATTTTTAAGAATGCCTCAAGGTTGGAATTTTTTTTAAATCTTGAATTCTTCCATAATTGCTTCAAAATTAAAATATTTCTCTAAATATTTTTACCAGGTGAGATGTATTTATTTTACGGAATAATCCGATATGTATAACGATCAGATTTCTCGCATACTTATTTAAAATATTACTTACAAACATACCGTGCATGTGTGAATGCGGTTTTGTAGAAGATCGCACTGACCGTAAAGCAGTAATGAGAAAAATTGTTAATAGTTAAGTGACATAGTGGTGCTGAATGAACGACGTAGTATAAAATGTATTAGCGGTTAGAGAATAACTATAACTGTTTTTGATAAGAAATATCATTTGCTGTGTCAGCTCAATAGTTTCAGTATAAGACATGATTGAATCGATTACAAATTATGCAGAAAATCAAATGTAACTAAGAAGAAAATACGAAGAGTATCGTAGACATACAGATAGACATACAGAAATACAGACACACACACACACGTACACACACACACACACACACACACACACACACACACACACACACACACACACACACACACACACACACACACACATACACACAATTCACTCATACAGAGTTAAATTTTTTATTTTATTTGTAGGCGTAATGAAGTTAGTTTACAGAGGTGTTGGTGTGAACAGTAAGTTAATTTTTTGTGACATTTAGTTACGGTTTAAGACGCTGGTACGTCGTCAGGTTGCATATATCAGTATATGACAACCAGGTTTTAATTAAAACTAGTAGCTAGTTCAGGACCAACGACCCCGACATGCATGACAATTAACGGTATAATTAGTGTACTTGAGACAGTTTATGCTCAGTAATGTGTTATATAGGGCTTAACCCTAGGGGTAGGTAGCGACTGCTCCAGCCTCTCTACCTCACAGCGTGCTGTTTACGTCTATGTGTGCTCTTATACATGAGTGTATAGTAAGCCATTAATCATAGTGTGTTTCGTTGTAATGTCATTACAAATATCACTTAGCGTCAGTTTTTATGCGTAACCTGTATTCGAAGAGAGGGTACTATTCAAGCCTTCAGGCTTCACTTAAATAATACCTCATTGCACGATTCAACTAACATAAATTACGTTAATATGTGCCCACATTTTGATACAGCGGGCCTTTAATGTACTTTCATGTAACCGACCGATTGGAAAAACATTAACGCCTAAAATTCCTTTAAAAGCAAAAACGAGTAAACACAGTGCGTATTTATTGAAATACTATGTTACTGAATATAATTCCTTTTCTACTACCGAAAGCAGTCTAGGAGCCTTACGTGAGCCACACATTGCATGTTTTTACAGTAGCGTATCTACAATTTGGTCTGAGGGTCCGGTCCGGTCGAGTCGGTTTCATACAAAAGAAAAACAAGTTAACACTAATCAATATTACTATCTTTAAAGTGGCTGAAAAACCTTAAATAACATACTGAAATCAATCCCATTAAAGTAATAATACAATAAAAGTAAGCGCTAATTATTGAAACATTGTTTACAAGATACGGACGTAATTGATTTTCCTATATTTCATATTTCAAATTTACACGCAAATGCTGTGTAATAAACTTGTTTGAAGACCTATATTTAAAAACATGTTGCTACTGTATTAGCGTACACAGCTGAGAAATTAATAAAACAGCTTAAAAGTTGAGAGATTACCAAGTTTCTCGTCAATTTTCGACTCACTGAGGGGTCCGGCCCCGTTCTCCCCCCGTAAATACGCCCCTGTGTATTTACAATGTCAAAACAACTTATTTAAGAAGTCAGTGAGTAAATTTTCAAATTGTTTATTTTAGATCAATAAAGTATTTCGAAGGAAACAAAGGCCTCTTGTGTATAAGGTGTTTAGGATTAGACCTAGATCTATAAGCTTAGAAAGTGGCCAGTAATGTAAAGTACAGATTCATTATGTGAAGTAGTCACTAATACGAGGCTTATTTAGTTGATAGCGCATTTATTTATGTTATGCAATTCTGATGCTTTTTAAGAAATTTTCATTGAAACTTATACTTTGATATTAACTCTAAACTCCCTTAACCGGATTGTTAATAAAACTCATCTATTTCTTTAAAATTAAGCACTTTTAAATGTAACTTTAGAAAAAATCACTCCTATTAATTATTATCTTTTTAAAAACTAATTTGAGTGTGTCAAATGATTCACCTTTTGGTTTGAGCTGGACTCGAATCGAGTGTAGCCTGCCTACTGCACTGTTTTTATAGATTCTCTGACTGATAGCTATACAGGATCTACAGTTTGACCGGATTTGATTGATTGGTAAGAGCAGTGTCACTAGACAAGGACAGCACTCAGTCGCATAATTTTTGGAGGAAAGGCGATTGTCTGAAGCCTGAAAAAGTTTTCGGCTGCTTAAAATATTATTGTCAACGCTGTGTGACATAGTTAACAATATTTATTACTATTGTTTATTATTTTTGCATAGCAAATACAGAACGAATGAAAACAGTGCCGTATGCAGCGCAGTTAAAGTCGGCAATCGAGGGCCGCCGCTGCCGCAGAGACAGCCGCGTGTGCACAAACGGCACAACAAAGCGAATTTTAATTAAAAAAGCGGCGTTTTGAGTGTTTTACTAATTGAAGGAATCAATTCCGAACGCGTTTCATTTCTCACGGTTTCCAAATGTTATTTACCACAGCTTTATTCCGAGTACAATAACGTACAGACCGTGAGCTGAGCGTTGTCATTCCGGACACGTTCGCTGTCTATATTAAACTGACAGTTTTCATATCTCTATATACACACTGCGTGAGTACGCGCATACGTCAGTGCGTGTGGTACGGATATTGCATTTTTCCCAATCCATTAATGCATTCTTTCGTTGCAGAATTTCAATTGCGTTACAAATTTGTTTACTCCTTTCATTACTTGAGTTTAACTTAATTTGCGTACGTTGTTTTTATTTAGTGGGCTCAGATTCCTTCTTTTAATACGACTTTCTCTCTCAAAGTTATTTAATACGACGTGGTGGTGCAATTTAACGGATTAGTTCTCGGAGCTTGAATGCTTGGACTTTAATGTGTCTCTGAATCTACAAAGACATACGATTTCTGCAAGTTTTAACCTTAATTTAGAATATAGCAATTTAATTATTTTAGCTACGTTATACTTAATAAAATTTTAAAATATTTTTGTTATAAATGTTGTTGCTTTTTGAAATTAAAAAAACTTACATTCGATGAGCCGTTGGTACAAGCAAACGTGTAAGGTTTGCAATCGTTACTTCTCTGCTTGTAACGATTGTACTGCCATAATTTGTTAGCCAGAAAACTGACTGATCCACAACATATCGTCACTTGAGAGAAGGGGTCTAAGAAAAAATGGTACACGATACAGGAAGAGGCATAATGATAATGGGTCATAAACAAAACAGTGATGGTCACGAGAAAAAAGGTAGTTTTTAGTATAGAAAGAACACTGAATCGGATCGTCAAAATTTTTATGTGTTTAAAATACAAATAAAAGTGAACTAAAAATGTTAGTGATAAACTAAAGATTATCAAATTGCTTTTTATTTTAGTGATTTTATTTTAAAGTCATATTTATGGAATCCAACACCTCCCCCCCCCCCCGGAGAACCGAATGGGGGAATTGAAACTCCGGAATATTTTGCATTAGACGTAGCCATCATGCTAAAAGGAATAGCTATTTATGGAATAGTTCAAATTCCAGATTAATCAGGCTATTATTTTTCCTCCTGTAACAGTGTTAACCCGCAATTATATTTACTTCTCTGCTATTCTCTCATCTGATGGGGGCAATGAACAAAATAGTGGTTTAAAGAATTTGTGGTTGAGTGACTCGTAAGAACGGATGATCCAGAAATACGTGTTGCGTACAGAACGGAAAACACAAATGTGATGTTAGTCAAGGAGCTCAAAAGGGGTAAAGAATATAATTAGTAAGTATAACTGGAAGATAACGCGACAATTTGAAGGCTAGCTGTGGTGGCAGCTGGATATATACCCCTACAGAATTGAATACGTGAAAAAACAATAAAACGGTTAAATGTCAGATGTTATAGAGGTCACCCACACGAAACAAACAGATCGGTAAAAGCAGTTATATTAAAACGTCAAGAGATCAACAGGAAACAGAAAATTTAATTTAATTTGAATGTTTGCCAGTCACGTTTAATTTAGGGAAAACCGTCTCCTCTATAGTAGGGAGGGGTATTATGTGGAAATGCCAAAGGTGTATTTATCCGACTGTACAAGTGTATTTATTGGAAAAATTAATGAAATATTTTCTTTTTTCAGTTTATTATGAGATGTAATTTTGGAAGGCTTTACATATTTAACATAAACTCAAACGATGTGAAACGTTTTCAGAATATCATGAAATTCCCGTTGATATAAATGCGATTATTTTATTTTATTTTAACAAAACGTTAACGTGATGGGAAAATATTCGGTTCATTTTAATTTAAGCATATTTGAAATATAAATAAAATGTGTTTACAATAAATAATTAAATGGTAAAATAAGTCAACATAAAAAGTCTACAATACAGTGGCAAATTTGATGCACAGGTGTAAAATAAAGCATAATAATTAATAGTCCGTAATCATGACATACAAATATTTGAGTTGAATATATTAAAATCTGGGTTCATAGATGCACGATGTATTCACAAAACGCGCGTACCATTATTAAATGAAATGATTTCATAGAAATTTATTGTTATTACAATTTAATAATAATAGGCCTATAGATAACAATACGCATTGACATACGTATACTATTTCCTCCTGTCCCTCTCTATGCGCGTATAACCGCCCCCGCCCCTTATACACGCACACACAATAAACAAGGCAATCAACAAATATCCGTAAACGTCTTACGAATCTTATTCATTCACTGGTCTGAGTTTGGAAAATGCCAAGTTTGACAGTAGTTCCTATGTAAGTTACATTGCATACTCGTATACTCCAGCTTTTTAATAATGCATGTTTCATTTTAAATAAAATTTTTAGGATTAAGAAACGTAATCGTTAATGACAACACTTTTGGCGGCTTAATATGCGTCGTTTTATTTTATTTTTTTTTAAACCAAACGTTTCGCTCCCAATAATATGAGGTGTCCTCAGTTGCCCGGCTGAGACAAAGCACGAAGTCTTGACCCACCCCTATTTATACAGTGAGCCCCACCCTCAATGTTACAAACAAGCCCATAAATTTGTGGGCGAAGCTTACTCCATAAATAGGGAGTGGGACAAGACTTCGTGCTCTGTCTCAGTCGGTGCACTGAGAACGCCTCACCGTAGTGTGGGCAAACGTTTGGTTATCAGAAAAAAGAGTTATTTATCAATGAAAACCACGAAAGCTTACGATCGATAAACGTAATCGTCCAGCAATTCTTCAGTTCCTTCAGACGACCTACAATTTTTCCAAGCTTTGTTCAACGTTTCAATGAAGTGAATTAAACGAAGAAAGGACAGAGCCTAGGGCATAAGTAGGACAGAGAGTATTTGTTCAAGACATTCAACCACGGTTTTTGTATCTGACACAAGTATCTGCCTCTTATTTTTCGTAATTGAACTGTGCAGGCATGTGTATTGCGTATTGTGCCCTGTATGTCCGTGTGTATTTGCTGCTTATTTGCATGACAACTGGATTCTGCAAGGGAAGTTGTTCAATTATTTAAGAATTTATGTAGTTTTTAGTAGCTCATGTAATTGTCATTCTCATATAACTCTTTGTCACTGGAATGACACGTTATTTGTTATGTTATTTGTATTTTTATGGTTTAAAATTATTTTCGTGAAGACGGCTACCAATTTCTAGTGTCGGCCTAGCCGAAACGTTGCTTTTTCAGAAAATTCAATCAGCGGTGAGGAACGTTGGTTTTAACATTTAAACACTAATATGCATTTACTCTTAAATTTTTAAGACGCTGTTCGTGATTTTTTTTTTTCAAGTTAGACCGATATAAACCTCTTCTGTTGTTTCAAAAAGACAGTTTTACAGGATTGGAGGGAAAGTAATTTTTTTCTGACGTCCTGACGGATACCGTGATCTACGTATAACACGTTCTTCATGCACAGTTACAGCAACTATTCGGTATCTAGATGAAAGTCATCTTATGCTTTCACGATCAGGCTTTCTCCATTAACCTTCAAAAACCGTCTTCACAGGCCACTGCGCATCTCTCTGAATCGTGACATTTGAAACGGGTGCAAACCTGCAGAATCGTATTGGACGGTGTTTTCGTACCGCGAATGTTAAGTAATGTTTGTTATTATTTGTCTTGAACTCGGTTACAATGGTTCTGACCTTTTATATTATCTGCGGTGACGTATCATTTCCGGACAGGGCTATTTTTTATAACGAATCGCTTTGGGTCACGCAGCCACACTCATAGTATGCGGAAAACATTGTGTGAAACCGGAACACAAAGTGTAACATGCTTTCGAAACAGAGTAATAGAAGGTAAATGACTCCCTGATAAATAGAGAACAAGTTTTCGAATGAATAGACAAAGAAAGGCGATAAAAAAGAACATGAAAATTATAGAGGAATAAATTAGTTACTACGGCACTGAAATTTACAACATAGGCTAGATGGTAAGACAGAAGATCAGCAACCTTTATACGAGTTAGGAGAAGAAAACCAAAACTTTAGAAATGAATAAACTTGTTCTGGGGTGATTTATATATATATATACACAGGTTAGCGAGAAGAAACCTGAATATAATAAACCGGCTTATACGTGCTCTGGTGTTGTTTAGAGAGCATTTGATCGCTAACCGCTAAGGATGACATAGCTGATCGCTGACATAAGGATGCCATCAGAATAATTAAAAGAAGAGAAATTCTTTCGTCGCTTATGCATGTTATTATGGACGTATCCGCGAAGTCTGAAATGAAAACTAAATGCAGTAGAGAATTTTCGACAAACAATCTCATCTGCAAAGTCTTCTAGTTTGCCGTGAAAGACGGATTCTAAGAACAATATTTAGAGGAGTACAAGGAAATGGAATGTGGCGCTGCCGCTATAATTATGAACTATACTATCTTCACAAAGAGCCGGACATTGTTAGGATAATCAAAATATACAGGCTAAGGTGGGTTGGATACATAGACAGAATGGAGGAAGGACATCCTACGAAACATATTTTCTACCAGAAATCAATGGGTAGTAGAAAAAGGCGAAGGACCCGAAGTAGGTTAAAGACCAAACAGAGGAGGACCTCGGAAAGCTGAACATAAGAAACTGGGAAGCCAGGGCACGCAACAGGGAAGAATGGAATCGACTCTTGGAGCAGGCCAAGACCCACCAAGCGTTGTAGAGCCACGTCTGATGAATCCCATCTGGAAAAATGATATACCTCAGGGGGACTCGTTAAGACCTTTACGTATCAATAAAATTAATAATAAAAACTGTCAAAAACATAATCGGATATAGGTTGAGTGGAAGGAGAGTTAATATAGTATGTTATGTAGAAGAATCCGTTCTAATGTAGCTGAAAACTAAGATAACTTATACAAAGGTATGCATTCAATAGTGCAAGAAAATTTATAGTTACAAAATGTTTGAAAACGAAACCTAAAGCGATAACAACTGCGGAGGAACCTGCACGGTGGACAATGTAATAATTAGACAAGTTACGGAATTCAATTGTTTAGGCGCACTGATAACTTGGTTTGGTCACCTAGGGAGAGAAATGAATATATAACTCCTGAAAATTAACTGGGTAGCCGGTTGAGTTAACGATTTTGTGTGTAAAAATAAGTAATTTAGGAAGGACTTACCACTTCACCAGGAGGGAATCGCACTTCACCAGGATTAAATGGCATTAATATAGAGCTTTTTAAATACGGAGGCATTTTATTGCAGTTACGTCTGTTACATTTCCTGAATATGTGCTGGAAGGAGCACTCAGTTCCAAAAGAATGGTTAAGAGCAAGAGTTATCTCATTATTTAAGAGAGGGGATCGAACAAGGACAGATAATTATAGAGGAATATCCATCCTCGACAATAACACATATAAGCTTTATTCCATAATAGTAAATGGAAGATTGAAACCAATTACAGAGGTATTATTGTTAGAAGAACAGAACGGCTTTCGAAACGCAAGATCGTGTATAGATGCAATAGGTGTATCATACTCTTAAGTTGATAATTGAGAAAAGAATAGAGTTCAACCGGGAAACGCATCTTGCTTTGTAGATATAGCGAAGGCTTTTGATAATGTTAGGCGATCACTACTATAGAATATCATGGAACGAAGAGGTTTTCCCACACAATTAATTGCAGTGCTCCAAAGCCTATATAACTGAACTTCCATTACCCTAGATTTAAATGGTAGGTTGACAGAGGATATTCCTACAAATAAAGGTGTTAGACAAGGGTGTCCTATTTCACCGACACTTTTTAATATTTATATCGACGACGTCTTACGACTATGGAAGACTAAGGTTGACTCAGAATACAGCTTCAAGGAGATATTTATGTAAGTTCCCTACTGTACGCAGATGATAAGGTAATAATACAAGAAACGGAAGACCAGTTACAAAAAGCGATATTTGCATTTAATACTATTTTGCGACACTATGGGCTGAGGATCTCTGCCGCTAAATCAAAAACCGTGGCGTTTCTAGGTAAACGTCCCATTAGAACGAAAATTGTGGTAGACAATCAAACTTTGGAACAAGTTTGTGATTTTAATAAATTATCTGGGATACAACATCTCGTACAACGTTGATGCCGATTGGGTTAATAAACTATGAAAGTTTAGATCCATCTGTGGGACAATTCATAGAAATTTACGAAATAAAACTCGGAAGGAAACCCGTATGAAATTTTATAAAACAGTAGCGTTCCGACATTCCTTTACGCAAGTGAGACATGGCCCCTCGGTAAAGGGGAAGAAAAGAAAATTCAGGCTGCCGAAATGAGATTTCTGAGAAGTGTCCAAGGATTCTCCCTTCTGGATAGGAGAAGAAACATAGACATTAGACAAGACTTAAAGATCCAGTCTTTAAATGAGACGATTAAGGGGTATAAGAGATGGTGTGGACATGTAGCCCGAATGCCAGATACCAGATTGCCAGTGGCAGCTCTCAAGTACAAGCCCAGTGGAAAGAGGGATGTTGGTAGACCGAGGAGGAGATGGGTTCCGGAACAGGCCAACTAGGGCCTAATCCTTGTAGTGAAGATGATGATGATGATGAGGAAGGACACCAAAGATAGAATTTACAAGAGCACAACAAAACCTATGTTGCCATACTCCGCAGAGGCCGGTGGCGCTTATCTAGAATTTGGCATTGGAGGGGGGTCCGGTCGAGTCGGCTTCGTACAAAAGGAAAAACAAGTGAAGAATAATCAATATTACTATCTTTAAAGTGGTTGAAAAACGTATGATGAGATCCTGAAATAAGTACCATTAAAGTAAATGGTAATAACACAAATAAAATAAACGTTAATGAACATTGTTTACAAGATACTTATTGAATGAATCGACTTTCCTGTGTTTCATATTTCAAACGTTTATGCAAATACTGTGTAATAAGCCTGTTTGTATATTTAAAAAAGAGTTACTTCTACTATATTAGCGCACACAGATGAAATAATAATAAAATAATCTGAAAATTAAGAGATAAAAAAATTCGTCAACTTTTTCCGACCCTCTAGGGGGGGGGGTCCCGTTCGTCACCCCTAATTATGCTCTTGGCAGAGGCTCGATCAGAAACATCTACTACAGAAAGACAGATGCAACACAGAAATGGGAATTCTAAGAATAATTGTAGGGAAAGCAATATGAGAGTGAATACGCAGTGCGAACATAAGAGAGAGCGGGAGAACAGATAAATAGAATGGATAATGGAAAGAAAACAAATGTGAATGGAATGGACATATAAACAGGATGGATTAGAACCGATTAGTGAAATTGCGAGAAAGAGAAAGCAGTCTAGCAGGAGAAGAGTTGTGAGACCTAAGAGAAAACGGCTAAGAAGGGGAAAATTTACAAGTCAAACATCTCGTCCATGGTAGAAAGGACTAGCAGAAGTGCGTGAAGGGCTCCGACGCTTGACAGCAAAAGAGGATGGAAAAGAAGAAGCAGCAGCAGAAGAAGAAGAAGAAGAAGAAGAAGAAGAAGAAGAAGAAGAAGAAGAAGGTGGAGGAGGAGGAGGAGGTGGAGGAGGAGGAGGAGGTGGAGGATGAGGAGGAGGGGGAGGAGAACGTTTTAACAATATTTATCTTTCCTAGGTATCGAATAAAATTATAAGAAATAAAAAAAGCAAGACACCTAAACGATTCACCTATCGGCAAGTAAACAAACTAAAAAAATCATCTGTTTAAATTATTGTTAAACGAAGAGTAGGAACTTTTAAAGTTTAATATTAATTTGTCAGTGTGCGCGTGTGCTCGTGCGTGCGTGTGTTGCGAGCGATTGTGCAACAGAAATTAAGTTTTTGATATGCATCGTCTAATCTAGTCTGCCGTTTTAATTATCGTTACTATTGCCAGTTACAGTGATGTGAATGGCGTGTTATTATATTGATGACGATTGTGATTGTCCGCCAGCGGAGTCACTCGACTACGTATCTCAAACTGTACTATATAAACAGTATCATTAAAGTTTAGAGTTAAAACCCTTGTTACAGGAAAGCGCGGGCACTAAAGTAAGGCGGAATTCGTTAATGTCAAACAATAAAGCCGGCGTAAATAAAGCCACGTTATCATACAGTAACGACGCCATATTGATAACAATAATAATATTATTAAAGCGACCATAACAATAACTATAACAGTAAAACTCGCATCTGCCGCGGGGTATCGTACCGGGGTAATTGCCGTACCGTACCAGTACTGATCCTTCGCATTCCTTTACTATACTACACCGTACACGTTCCAAGAAGAGATTCCGTGCACTTCCAACAGTTTTAATTTCGTATTATTAGCAGAAGACCTTCAGGCGTTTGTGCAATTGTTTTGTCACATCAAGCGTTATTTTACGCAAATTCGTGCTCTACGTATTAATGCAGCGTGTTCTGCGTACACGTCGTTCTCTTTCGGTTTAGAATTTCGCACACCAATGTATATATATATATATATATATATATATATATATATATATTTTTTTTTTTTGAATTCACTCTCAAGCAAAAAGACGTACGAGTTAGATACTCAGAATAGATTTTACTATTAAATAATTCCAACATCCTTTCTGTTATTCTAAAAATCATCATTTCCTAACTAGCCTGCAACACACGGGTACAACACCATGCATAGGTTTCACGTCAGTATCTTATACTGGGTTTGTAAGTGATAACTTGCTCAGTTTTCTTTAACACATATTTTTTATATTGTTATTGATAGGCCCAAAAATAAAAATTTTTGTACAAGAATATATTTTTTATTATTCTGTGAATATTACAATGTTTCAATAGTATTAACTATTGAAACATTGTAATAATTCCAAATATTCACAAAATAATAAAAAATATATTCTTGTACAAAAAGTTTAATAATAATAATAATAATAATATAAAAAATTTCCTAACCAGTACAACATATGGGCATAACACCATGCATAGGTTTCACATCAGTATCTTTAACTCCATTTGTAAGCGATAACAGAAAATACATTTTTATAAATATACTTGGTTTATTACTAAGTGTCAAAGGACATTCAAATAAAGATATTACAATTTTCACAAGATAATAATATTACACAATTTCATTTACTTCAATAAGTTATCTGCCTTAGTACTGATTATTGCGTGTGAAACATTTCTACGAGGCTAGATAGGTACAGTGGTGTAGACAACGAGTACGCATGGAACCAGGACACCAGAAAACTCATTGCATTGCATATAGACGAAAGTAGGCCAATGGGCCGACCCAGAACGCAATGGCTAGATAGGGTCAGAGATTTGGCAAGTAGCAGAGGGAAAGTTGTCACGGAAGCAAGGCAAACGGCAAGAGACAGAGAAACCGACGAAGAAAGTGGATAGAGGACCCAACAGTATAACATATATATCAAAAAAGTGAAAGGCGAAGAAAAATATATACAAAATCTTTTATAAAAACTATTTACGTTTTTTATGTTTTTTTTTTAAATTTAAATGAATAGTAGGATCTGAATTAGTGATAGCAACAATCTCGCAGTTCGGAAAACCGTTCGCCAGAAGATTCATCGTTACCTTTGAAGATGAATCACACAACAATAATTGTTCAATGAAACAGATAACCATCTTAGTCTCCATTTATTTTTGGTTAGAGTTGCGAAATTTGTCTACTAATTTATTTAAGCTTTGACAGAATTTGCAAATATTTGTAATATTGGCAGGCTATTGTAAGGAATGCAATAAATTTTAAATACCTCATAAAAATAGGTATATATTTAAAGAAATCTTATTGTGCTTCACCCCTTGGTTTCCCAAACATTATACCGAATACAAATAACAATGTTTTACGCCGTTTAAACTTGTGCAATAGTACATACGCGTATTTCAGTTTTTAGAGAAAAGTTTCTTTGAATTTTTAAAATGCTGGATAAATATTAGTAAATATATTGTTACGACGGTCTACTCGATCGTCGTAGGTACAGTAGAAACAAAATACGTACAACACACCAATTAAGTCACTAATCAGACCTTTAATTTTTACGGTTAAACAGTTCGTAATTAACAACACTGTCTTTTACAACAAATCAAATGAAAATTGTTCACACGCAATAAAAATGTTCACTAAAATTAAAACACAATTGTATTACAATAAATTCTAATTATACCGCCCGATTATAAAACGCAACACTTCACTAATAACCACTTGAACGTAACGTACAGAGTAATAACTCGAACCGCTCTGTAAATATCTCGCACTAATACTAAACTAAGGCCGCTACCGTCATGTATTTATAGGCCCACTCACACACCAGAAGCTTCCAACCTGCGTCTTATCTCTCGTGTGAACTACGTAATTAAATGCGGTCTTGACACAGTCCGCGCGCCCGATCGAAGCCCGGCACAGTCGAGAAGATTCTCGCAAAATGCGTCTACAAGCACATACGCCACACGCGTTACACCGAGACTCTTCTGGCACATTCGATAAACACGTAAATTGTTCTGTGACGTCGTAACAATATTCTAACTCTATAATTGAAGTTGCAGAACCGACCGAAAATATAAAACTGTATTTAAAATTTTTACAAACTTATTTTTTTTAAGTTTGTCAGTATAAGGTATTATACTGTACAAAGTATTACACTGTACACACAACACCGGGGGACTGAAGAAGTCGGCTGAACTTAAAAATACGATTTTCACAAAAAACAAAAAAAAGTTACAAAGAAACTTTTGACAGTAGTTCAAATCAGTTTATCTAAAAACTAGTACTACACTTGTGATTTAACATTTCAGTTCAGTCATCGGATTCATATTAAGTCCGGTAACAGTGAAGTCACGTGAACGTATTGTTACGACGGTCTACTTGATCGTCGTATGCTACAGTGGAAAACAAAATACAAGACACCAATTACGTCACTAATCACCAGCTTTAATTATCACAATAAAACAGTTTGTAATTAACAAGACAGTCTTTTACAACAAATCAAATAAAAATTGTTCACACGCAATAAAAATATCTACTAATATAAACACAATTGTATTAAAATTGTCCCGCCCCACTATAAAACACAACACTTTACTAATAACCAGTTGAACGCACAGAGTTATCGCCGACAATAACTCGAACCGCACTGTAATATATCGCAACTCAAACTGAAACCGAACGTCTATGAGTACTTGTATTTATACCCCGCTGAGGTTCCAGAATATTTGCTAACTGCACGTCAAGAAGGCAACTAGAAAACACAAGAACGTAATTGGTTGCGGCCTTACACACAGCAGGCGCAGACCGATGAGTCCCGAAACAACCTCGTAACGGATGTCGAGAATCACGTACGCACGCAACATTATAGCCGGATTCCACTGGATCGTTCGAGAAACACGTAGATTGTTCTGTAATGTTGTAACAGTATAGTTACGAAATGATTGCGTGTACATAGAAGGACAGATCCACTGAAAGGCGGTTCTTTGTGTGGGTTTTCACTGAAAAACTGAGGTCAAATATTGTTAATTACTCAACGCCATTCAGTACTGTTTTGGAACATAGTAGAGAACTCTGTTTGGTACGGTATTATTTTCAAAACTGTGAAACAATGTTTTAAAGTAATATAATATTAACTTTTTAGGACCCAGATGCAGATACAAGAAAATGTGTGGAAAACAAAGTGTGTAAAATCTCTGTATATCGGCATTGGTGATAAATTAAATTCCTATATTTGTTATTATAAATTACAATTTTCAGTTTAAAAACACAAAAATATGTAGACGATTGTGGTTCAAATCAATATTCAGTCAACAGAATTAAGAAGTCTTATTTAAAATTTATATTGAAATTACTGTTAAAATCCGAAAGCACTATGCTTATTGATTTCGGAAAATGAATGTATAGGTTGAATGCAATTTAAAGCAATTGTGTTGGCCAATCCATTTCCAAATTTACCCGAACGGTAAGTATAACGGATTTAACAAACGATATTTTAAACTGTAAGCCTACTAAAAATATATACATTTTCTTTGTCTATTAAAAATTTTAAATCTATCGCATGCTGTTACGTTTTTTCTCTTTCTGTTTCGCTTTATTCAGCTTTTACGGATTATTTCGGTGACTCTTCAATAATCGTATTCACAATCTGCACACATGAAGAAACAGTTGGAAAATAAGGGGTCGACGACGATGAGAGAAGGGAGACGATTGGAAACGTGATAATTAGACGATTGTCAGGTGTACATCATTTGGCATATAAATTATAGACGTAATTATCAATCGGGAGGAGTGGTGTACAAAACAAACAATGGGCTACTTAATGGACAAACGTCACGTTATTAGTTTGGATAGCATCACTTGTCTAATTAGTGTACTGACTGCGTTACACTGAAATACGAGACGCTATTGACGGCATGTATGTAGCCGTACCGCGTGTGGTCGTGCAATTAACGGCACTTCAAACCGCCTACTTTATTTGGAACTTAATTTATCAGCTGCATTTGTGTTAGACATTAAGTCACACTGGCTGGATACTGACGTTACAAAGTGCATTGGTTCTCAAGGAGGATTTGTTTTGTGCCACTTCGGCATAACTAATAGATACCTTTACGGTAAGCGTCGTAGGAATGTAAATTGCACTAATTTTATCCAACGAGGATAAAACAAATTCCAACACAAATTGTATCTACGAGGGCCCCTATCCAAACTGTATCAAAAGTAAGTTTCCCTATTTTTTTTTCAAAGAGAAATTGCGCAAGCAGGCTGGCGAAGGTTGGAGAACTTTTATTTGTGTTTAGTGGCAGTAGTGCCAAAACCTCAACCATTGAGTAGCTGCGTAACACCAACACGAAATTTAAAATCGTGGACGTTCTATTTACCAGCGTGTCCGATTGTGAAGTGCGTAGTGTGATTCGGGTTTTTGCTGCAAAAAATGAATCAGCGGCTTAAATTCATCGTTACTTAGTTTCTGTCTACGGACCTGAGTGAATGAGCATTCAAATGGTCCGCAGGTGGCATACATCGTTCTTGAAAGGGAGAACGAATTTGCTCGATGAACCGTGCAGTAGGATACCCTAAACATCAACTGATAATCCAGCTCTTGTTGGCGCCGTTTAGTCGATTGTGTAGAAGGACAGACGATTGTGACAAAATTCAGATAGGTATTGCGAGACTCTAAAAAAACTGCGATCAGCGATAAAGCGGAAACGGTCCGGTTTCTTGAGCAACAAAGGTCTCCTGTTCTACGACAATGCACGGCTTCATTCCTCGCGGGGCACGCAAAATTTGTTGGATTCCTTTCAATTGGAGATTTTCGACCATCCCTCATATTCACCTGATTTGGCTCCGAGTGATTTCCATCTGTTCTCCCATCTCAAAGATCACCCGGGAGGACAACGTTTCGAAACGGATACGGAAGTTTGACGCCTGGCTTCGAAATCTGGGCACGCGGCAATTCAAAGAAGGAATTGAAAAACTGGTTTACGATACAGAGAGTGTATTGACAAGCCTGGAGATTATAATGTAAAATAAATAAATGTTTTTGAAAAAAATTATAGTTTACTTTTTAATTTTTACATGTTTTTTTATTTTTCCTAAAGAAGGGAAACTTACTTTTGAGATGACCTTCGTATAACAGTACTCAAAACAATAATTTTAAAAATTGTAACACAGGTCGAATATAGTTTTACTTTCTGAGTATAAAACAGATATAATCGCACTTTTAATATTTTAATACATGTATTAAGTGGTCCTGAACCTTTCTGTTGGATGCATATCGTACGAAATAATTACTATCATTATCATTATCTCAATTCGTAATCGTCTCGCCTATCAGCCGTTTCTTCAGGCTTTAGTAATTTTCATTTGTTTAAGTTAAAATGTAATTGATTTTCTTTGGTCATGGCTTTCAATGATTTCGTACGTTCTCCGCCTATGACTCCATAATCGCCGCTATACCAATTCTTAACTTCTATAAAACATATTATCTGATGTTTATATATACTTTTATCTCACATTGTTTTACAAATTGCAGTAATAATTTTTGTTCTCAAATTATTATAATTTTTACAAATAATAATAATTTTGTTTATTATTATAAAATGAAAGTGTTCTTTCATTTTAGTTTTTATTCTGCAAATTATTGTACAGCATAAATTTTCAGATCCTTCTTTGCTACATTGATTTCAATTTATAGTTTTCATACAGTCTACCAGCCACTGATAATACGTCATCAGTTGAGAACTTTTAACAAATTTTTATCAAAATCAATATTGTTGTTTGTAAATACTGTGTGCTCTGTAGAGTTTGTGAACAAGAAATCGAGTTCTCAGTTCTAACGCGTTCACTTGGCATTTGTCTGTCTGTCTATCTACCTGTTTCGGGTATCTCTCACGACAAATTTGAACGCATCAACCGATCTTTGTAAAACTTGGCAGGCTTGTCCATAATTTTATCCTACAGAATTCTATTCTTTTTAAGGTTGATCCCATTAAAAGTAGGAGGGCGGGAGGAAAGAATGCGAGGAGGTCCAAATTAGGAAAAAACCTCAAAAGTCTATATGGGGTGTCAACTTAAAAAGAATTTTAACCAAAATACGAATTTAGTGTTTATTTTTAAAAGTTTCAAAATTTTGTGCCGCCGGTCCCAAATATGGGTGAAAATTTTGCCAAAATCGTAAAAATTCATGTAGCGCATCAGATTAAAACGAATTTTAGCTAAAATTTTACTTTAATGTCAATTTTTTTTAAAAATTTCAAAATATTTGTACGTCAGGTACCCAAAAGTAGGTAAAACGTATGATAAAATTGCAAATTTCGTGTGGGATATCAAACTAAAGAGAATTTTAACTAACATCTGAATCTAGTGTACAGTTTTGAAAAATTCAAAATTTTTAGACCATAGGACCCAAAAATGGAATCAAAAATTTGAAAAAATTTAAAAATCTAGGCAGACCAAAAGGAATTTCAACACAGATCCGATTATTTGGAATTTCGTAGCGTTTATTGTGTGATTGCTATAATACAAAAAAAAAATAGTAGGACAATCTGGATTTTTGTAACTTTTCTGATAACTAAAAAATTCTATATTATTAAAATTTGTCCAATAATTAATGAGGGCGTACATCGTTCAAAATAGTGAGCGAGTTCTGCAGCTTAAGGTAGGCTACTAGTTATTAGTGATTGGACCACTGAAATTTTTTGTATATAGGCCTACTTTTGAAGTTTTTTGTAACTAAAGCTTACAGTATTGTAATTGTTTTGTCTATGTTTTTTAAAGCAATGTATACAGTAAAATACTTTTGGTTAGGATCTCAATCTGCATTTACCTGTTCCAGCGAACGGTTGTGGTTGTAACTTGGAAGAAGTAATAATTTTCACTTCACAATCAAATGTCTGCCAGTATTAACTGCTTCATCAACACCCATAATATCGCAAGTGGTTTGAGTAATCATTCGAATAGTTTCTTTTATTTGATTTTTAGTAAATCAAAAAGAAAATTCTACTGTTTTACAGCATAAAGGCAGGAACACAATCAAATATAGATGTTCTTTCCTAAGAGAGGTGACTTGATAAGAGATGTCTGATTGCTATGACAGACGTTCAATCTCGTTTTCTAATGCGAAGATTGTTATCAACATTCAACGAGCTAACCAGGTCACGAACCAGGGGCCTCATCATGCATGTGATGAGAAAGGAAACGCAGGAGAAGCATGAATATCTTTAAAAACACCAGGGACCATTTGAGTCCGGAGTACCATCCACCCATCCATCCTATAACTGGTCCATCTGGTCCTATAAGATGTAAGTTCTAAGCGAAGATGGTTAACGGTCTCGAAGGCGGAAGAGGGAATTAGAGGAGCTTAGGAGAGTAA
Source organism: Magicicada septendecula (assembly GCA_034769895.1). Taxonomy (NCBI): domain Eukaryota; kingdom Metazoa; phylum Arthropoda; class Insecta; order Hemiptera; family Cicadidae; genus Magicicada; species Magicicada septendecula. The sequence continues at coordinate 146,614,759 of CM068369.1, forward strand.
ATCCCGCAGAAAACCCATAAAATCCTGGCGCGTCTGTACCCGTATAGGGCGGCTCCCTGGTCAGCATCTGCTTCTATGTTAGGGACGGATGTTCTTGTACAGCTCCAGTTCTTAACAACTTGGCTTTAAGTCTGAATGTTGCCTAGTTCTATTCCACAAATTCAATCGCACACAACTACCATGATAGTAAATCGTACAAGAAAAATACCCCAACTGTTTTAACTCTTTGGTCCACACAGAGAAAATGATTTTGAGGGTCCTACACCATCGTGTTTGTACCTGTCCATGGAGTAACGCAATCACATACGTTACTATTTTTACCAGCCGCAGTTATGGGGTTGTCCGTGAAGACGCAAAACATTGCAATTACCGAAATAATTGAAAACACTATTTCAGCAGAGTGTACATTGCCTCGAAAACTTAGAACGTAATCTTAAAACGCCTTTGGACATTTTTGAAGACTGGAACCAGGAATGATAGTAAAAAAGATCCTCAACTCCCAGGAGAACAGAAATGCACAAGTACAGTGGCTGATAAAAATCCATCAAGATCAAGAAAAATGTGAAATCGGGGAAGTGTAGGACACTAGAAAACGAAGAAATATATAGAATAGACGGGGTAGTATATAGAAATTGCGGGATGAAGCATCTGCCGAAGAGAAACAGAAGTGTGTTACAGGAATAAGAACGAGCAAGAGCGAGCTCGAGAATAAAGGTGAAAAAACTTCAGAAGGTGAAGGTAGTTATGTAATCTTAGACCAAAGATGGCTAAAACGAAGGAAGGAAGGAAGGAAATAAATATCAGACATGTTCCAACATTTTCAGTAATGCGGGACGCACTAAATACTAGAAGCCTGAGTTTCAATTGAAGTGACAAACATTATAAACAGGAATGTATGAGTTTTAATAATTTTCTGTTCGTTTCTGTAAGCACGAAATGTGGGAGTTCATTTGAAGTGCATAGAGGAGATGGATTACGGCCATCTATTGTTCAGTTGAAAGGTTCGATTTCTTAACCTTCTTAACCAGTCTCTCTTTGTATTTTGTTATCGTTGCATATCAGCTACGCATGCTTCAGGCTAACAGATGCTGTGTGTTCAGCACACTGTGCAAATTACCAGCACGCTAGTCGAATTTTACTTCTTTGGAAATCAGTCAGGAACTTTTTGGTTTTGAATAATAAATATGTTTTTATGTTTTAATTGTTACAGTTTTCCGGATTTGGTAGCCCGTGGTCATTTGTTTATGTTTTAATTGTTACAGTTTTCCGGGTTTGGTAGCCCGTGGTCATTTGTTTATGTTTTAATTGTTACAGTTTTCCGGGTTTGGTAGCCCGTGGTCATTTGTTTAAAATTCGTCCGTAGACGTTTGCCTGACAACCTGGAAAATTGTAATAATGTAAACATAGGTCGTGAAAGCGTACACTCATTTATTAATAAATACTTTTTTTTTTTGTAAAGATGTTAACTTGAGCGCCTGCGGTTAAATAAAAATCGTATGACTCTTTACTTTGAGTTCATAAGTTAGGCCTACATACTAATGTCCTAATGTCCGTGAGTTAGCAATAACTTTGTATTTTTCAAGTAATTGTCGAATACTAAACACATCAGTTTTATGAAACGCCATATAGTAGGAAAACAGTTCCAGTCAGTGCCGGATTTACGATTTTTGAGGTCCTAGGCCAAGTTTTCTGAGCGGCCCCCCTTGGCTGTGATTTTGAAGTAATATATGTACTGCAGAAGTAATTTGATGTCAGATTAATACTATCAAATTTAAAACCAGTAGGTTACTATAAAAAAGCGTGCTTTCATTTAGCAAACTTTTTCAAAATATTAAGAACCATGCAAAAGAATTGAGCAAATTAATTTATTTTATAAGTAGAGTAACTTAACTAAGCTTATTCAGAAATAAAAATTATTCTATAAAAGCTACTTTTATAAAAAAATTCGGTTGAAAAGATTATCTTTAGCTTGCGGCCCTAGGCCGCGGCCTAGTCGGCCTAGTGGTAAATCCGGCACTGGTTCCAATGAAAATTACAAAAAGTAATAACCAAATATTATAAACGAATCGACAATTGTAAAACAATTTTTAATCGTGTTATGTGGTGAAAACGGTTGCAATCACATACGTTACTATTTTTACCAGCCGCAGTTATATGGCTGTCCGTGAAGACACAAAACATTACAATTACCGAAATAATTGAAAACACTATTTCAGCAGAGTGTACAGAGCGTTGGCAGCTGGGCTATAAATAGAAATACAATATGGGCTTTGCGTTTTCAATTGGGATGCGATCAATGCGAGAACGTTGCGCACACGCGCGCGCGCACGCCCCGTTTGCACACCTCTATATTTAGCATCGCGTCTTCGGTTTCACGCAGGTGTTTAACCGTTAATCTCGGTTACGTTAAACAACGTTAGGTACAGGCAATTATTTAATACGCTCTCAAGTTAAATCAGTTCTGATGAAATTTATATCAATTAAAATACTGGTATTTTAAAATATTTTTAACGTAGGCCTATAACAAAATCTGTTTTATGTTAATAATTATATAAGTTTAATAGTGTCTAGAGTAAAATTAACTTTTATTCAGTAGAGCCCTCAAGTCGTCACAAAATGTAAATTAATTAAATCAATAAATTAAATATTAATCACTAAATTAAATAAATTAATCACTAAAACTGACTATGTTCTCACACTTCTGCATCACTTCGTCTTACCAGAAAAATAATATGGCACTACAATATGTTGCAATAACAATTAAAAAATAAATAATTGAATAAGCAAAGCGAGCTCTCAGTTTTAACTCGACTGTCTGGCATATGTCTATCTGTGTATCTATTTGGGGTATGACTCGGTATAAATTTTGAATGCATATCAACCGATTTTCGTAAACCTTGGAATTCGTGTCAATGCTTATACCCAGGAATTATTTATAGATTGATCCCCTAAAAAATACTATGGCGGGAGGCAAAAATTTGAAGGTTTGAAAACATCGGAAAGTCCATTTGAGTTATCAAGTTAATAGGAATTTTAATCATAATATGAATTTAGTGTTAATTTTTTAAATTTTGGGATGTCGGGGCCTGGAAAGTGGGGCAAACGTTTGATAAAATTGCAAATTCCATGTTGGATATTAAAGAGAATTTTAACCAAAATGTAAAACTCTAGCTGTATTAGTCTAAAAATAATTTTAACCCAGATTCAAATATAACTTTTACTATAAATTTTTTTTTTAAATTTGAGGACACCAAAGGCCTAAAATGCAACTTAAAATTTTAAGAAAACTGTAAAACTTCTGTGGGGGATTCAGTTGTGGGAAACTTTGTTAAAAATTCTCAGTATCTGTAATAATTTGACAGAATTAGTCTCTGCAACACGACTTACAAATTTTGAATCCCTTTTAAAACGTGTGTTAGCTATAACTTTTGTCTCGTTTGGCGGCCTGAGGAAGATTCCCGAGGGAGAATCGAATATCCATGTATCAATATGATTTACGCAATATTTAGTTGAAAAGTAGAATGTGATATGGGCAGTATAGTAATTCAATTTTTTACAAATTATGAAATAGCAAAATTACTAAATCAAATTTTGAAACTTAATCCAGCAAAATCTATATCTATAAAAATGAATGTTTGTTTCTTTCTTTCTTTGTCCCGTATGCGTTCCTATACCATTCATCCGATTGCGATGAAACTTCGGTGAGTTGTTGTGCGCACGCCCGCGAAGGTTTATGAATTTTTTTCGATGGGGTGCTATGGGGGGTTCTTGGGGTCTTCCACATCTCCTCCTAAACCACTGGACCGATTTCAACCAAACTTGGCACAAATATTTTATGCAACGGGAGAACCAACATAGGGTAGGTGTTTTTTCGATGGGGTCCTTTGGGGGGTCCTTTGGGGTCTTCCACATCTCCTCCTAAACCACTGGACCGATTTCAACCAAACTTGGCACAAATATTTTACGCAACGGGAGAACCAACATAGGATATGTGTTTTTTCGATATGATCCTTCGGGGGGTCCTTTGGGGTCTTTCACATCTCCTCCTAAACCACTGGACCGATTTCAACCAAACGTGGCACAAATATTTTACGCAAAGGGAGAACCAACATAGGATAGGTGTTTTTTCAATGGGGTTCTTTGGGGTCTTCCACATCTCCTCCTAAACCACTGGACCGATTTCAACCAAACTTGGCACAAATATTTTACGCAACGGGAGAACCAACATAGGATATGTGTTTTTTCGATATGATACTTCGGGGGGTCCTTTGGGGTCTTCCACATCTCCTCCTAAACCACTGGACCGATTTCAACCAAACTTGGCACAAATATTTTACGCAAAGGGAGAACCAACATAGGATAGGTGTTTTTTCAATGGGGTTCTTTTGGGGGTTCTTTGGGGTCTTTTACATCTCCTCCTAAACCACTGGACCGATTTCAACCAAACTTGGCACAAATATTTTACGCAACGGGAGAACCAACATAGGACAGGTGTTTTTTTCGATACAATCCTCTGGGGAGTCCTTTGGAGTCTTAAAAAACTAACTTATTAGATCTGGTTACTATGGCAACCCAATGGAATAGATTCTGTTCTAAATATATTATCGCATTAAATTGAAGACCACGCGAACGAAGTCTTTATATATTATATATATACAAACACTTTCTTTCTTTGAGTGGCATTGCAACGCATGCCGGGTACTCGCTAGTAAAATATAAAAATCAGAATCGGGTTCACGGATCAACTAAGAACAAACAAAGTACAAAGTAAACAAAGATACAAAATGTCTTTCGACATTTGAAACATTCTCATTGACGGTACTACAGATATAATAAAGAATGAATAAAAAATTAAACAATTCCAAAGTTCTGTAAATATAAAGCTAATAAAGGACTAAGCACAAGAAAAGGATTTCAAAAGTATTCAGCTTGATCTCTCACCAGGTTAATAAATTGTTTTTATCATAAATAAATTTAATTTTAATATTCACATTATTCTTGTAATAGGTTTTAAACATTCAGAATATGCTCATATTCTTTAAAATATTATGATTTGTTTAAAGCACACATATTTGTGGCAGTGAGGAACTTTTTGGTAGCTATGTGGGAAAGATACAAGATACAAGATAACATACAAGATACTTATCAGACCGGTTGTTACTTACGGAGGCGAGACATGGACATGAAGAAAAAAGAAACAAGAAACACTAAGAAGGTTTGAAACGAAGATTGTAGAACTTGTTAATCTCCCGGTTAAAGAAGACAATGAATGGAGAATAAGAAGTAACCATGAGAGAGATGAGCTACTGAAGCATGAGGACATTGTAAGATTCGTAAAGACTCAACGAATATAACGGCTAGGTCACCTAGAGAGGATGGATGATCAGCGTATGCAAAAGGAAATTCTAAGGACCCAAGGCTATAAAAACAGAAAGAGGGCCGACCTAGGATAAGATGGTTGGGTGATGTGCTGGAAGATCTAAGAAGAATGGATGTGAGGGGTTACGCTGAAATAGAAAGGGATAGGGCAAATTGGAGACGATTGGGATTGGAAGCCAGAGCTCATGTTGGACTGTAGTGCTAAAGAAGAAAATGTGGAGAAAAGCGGTTTGATTGACCTGGTAACACTGCTTTTCGTTTCACCTATTTCGTGTCGTGACGCGTTGAATCAGTTTACTGCCCTAGGAGCGCGAGGTGTACAGAAGTGACGAGGCACTATAGTGACTTATATGAAGTTCTCAGTTCAAAAACTTTATATATATTTATCAGTCATCTAAATTATGGAAAGTATCTGATATAAGCCCTATATATTATATTAGATATATAAACATGTATAAACGTAAAAGCCAAGACTAAATTATTTTTACTTAGGCATTATGTTTATATATTAACTAAAAAAAAAAAGTTATTGTTCTGAAGGTTTAGTGTTTATTGTATGATTGTTTGATTTACCATTGTTATTTTAATAAAACGTAGTAGGATATTCGAGGTGTCAGTAATTTTTCTGATAAATTAAAAAAAGTATCTGATACTGATATTTATCTATTTTAATAATAAATGTATTTCGTTCAAAATAATGAGCTAGTTCTGCAGCTCAGGTAGTAGGCCTATACTAGCATATAATATATTCAGGAAAATAACAATAACAATAGAAGAAAGATTCTGAATTTTGTCTGTAACAGCGCACTCCATTGAAGATAGCTTATGATTTAAAATTGAAATTTAGTACAAACTTGTAAAAAATGAGATGTGACAACACCTTTTGTCTTTTTCAACATAATAATAAATTATAATATCCATGATGGTCGCAGTTTAGTGTGTACATTATTGCTTCTAGTGTGGCAGAAAATTTAGTTGTTTAAGTTCACTCGTCTTTAAGTTCAAATTGCCAAAATGGAAAAATATTAGTTGTTTAATCACTATCGATTTGATATAAACTGCCTCCAACCATTGATCTATAGGCACATCATCACATATTTTATATAACATACAAAATATTTGGGTTTTCATAATATTCCATTGTGTGCGGACATGTTTTTTTTTTTTTAATATTAGTCTTTGAGTTTAATGTTATTTATTAAATTTAATATTACCATTGTGCAAATTTTAAAATGAACAAATGCATTTTAACATATCCTCTTCATATCTGTGGTGTAATGCATAAGACAAACGTGATTTAATACTAAAATTTCATTCTTCAACATAAGCTTCCCGAAGCTTCGACATAGCACTATATTTTCAATTCAACACTACCCTGTTGCCATACCTACCTATAAGCGAAAGTTACAGTCTCTCATGGACCGAGGTTAGCGCTGGGCCTGCAAAGCTCATTACCTAATTTCCAATCAGACTACCCGCAACTTCCTGAACGCCGCTGCGCGGACACTTTCCAGGAAGTTCTACAGCCAGTGTGCTCGTTTCCAGGGCAACTCAGTCGACACGCATCTGTGCCAAGTGAATCTTGGACCCGTGATTTCTCTCCTTGCGACGGGAGCTCTTTTGAAGCACAGCTCCAGTTGTAGTCACAAAAGTATAAACCTACAATGATAACTCAGACAATGTATTCATGTCTTATCTCACAGCTTTCCCACGCGTAGCTCAAAACAATTAAAACCAACTGCAGATTCGGTCTGGAGTTCAAAGATTGTAATAACGAATACATTCAAACCTAAAAAGTTATTTTAATTACATTCTTTTTCAATGAGTTAGAATCTGGCAAAAACACGTTCTAAAGAAAATTTTCTTCAAAGAATATTTTTTGGTCTGTTTGAAAATTAATATTTGTAGTTTAAATAATATTAAAAATAATAGGAATGTTTGTGCATGATGATTGTATGGAAATGGGAGAAAAGCAAACCGTGTATTAACTGTTAAATCATGACGTTTCGGCAAAAAAGTGAATAAAACATTAAATTATTTTCAAAAACAATATGACTTACAGTATATAAACAAATCGCACATTTACCGTACTTGCAAATACATACATATTATACTCCCCTATATGTTTATTCTTTTCAGTCGTAAACTAATATCGGCGAAACGGAATTTAAAGATTATATGTATATACATATCTATACATGTGTGTGCGCGCCCGCGTGTGTATCTGTATTTAATTTTTTAATTATCCGTATGCATTTCGTTAACAATTGAATTATTGGTAACAGACAAAGTTATAAATTCAATACAAATAAAAAGAATTCAGAAATAAATTGTCTTTTAAAATTGCGAGACAATAAAAGCGAGACAATTAGATGCCAAGCAAATTTAGTGTTAAGAATAGTAACACATATTTTTCTAAAAGTAAAAGGTCTATGAAGTATGCTGTAAACTAAACAAGAAAATAAACCGAAATAGGAACCTGAAAGTGGAAATGATTGCAAAACGGATCCAACCAGTGAGTCTGGCTCGCACGAAATTAAATATAAAAAGAAAAGTTATAAAAAGAAATATTGTTCTAAGTGGTTGAAATGAACGAAATAATATTTTCACTGCGCGTAACACTTTGACAGAAAAGGAAAGCCAAAGAGAAACGGAATGACTCTGCTCCTTGTTTCAATGCAAATATCTGTTTACAAAGGTGACCCTTCATGTTTAATTAAACGTAGCAACGGTGTGTGAAACTGTTATCATAACATCAGGGCTCTTATATTTCCTTTCATAACATTCGCTCTAATTTCGGAAACACGCACAGAAATGAAGAGTAAGCAAATACTTATCTGCTTCAGGTAGTCATTACAAAGTAAATTAAATGGAAATTGACAAATACCTTAAGTAAACGAGCGTGCGCTTCTGGAAATATGTCGTCAATGAATATCAGGGAAACTTTTTAATTTTATGATGTTTTTATAACATAACCACATAAGATTGCTAGTCTTCCATGCGCACTCTCCTCAGGACGCGGATCGGGGAACGCCCTACTTCGGAAAGTGAAGTGGTTGCTACCGGAAAAGGAAATAACCGAGCCAGACCAACACTAGCGAGCAATCGTCAGTGGAGAAGTATTGCCATGTCTTGATTGCCCTGTCGATTCAGAGGAACTGTTTGGGACACACACACACAAACACACACACACACACACACACACACACACACACTGTGCCGCCCCTTGGCAAGACAACACAAAAATCGGGAACTAGTTTAATTATTTACCAGTAAACTAAACCAGCTGCCGTTGTTAGTAAAACTCTTACTAACAAATTACAAAACAAGTATGATATAGGAAACTGACAAGGTATGCATAAACTTATTCACTCACTAGGTATTAGCTAAAACATCTCTTTATTGCTATTGAAATATTAACCAAACATTATTCCTGATTTTAAAGAAAGTTATTTTAGTAAATAGCGCTTTTACTGCTTCAAAGATCTTAATTATATTATTCTTGTTATATCAAAATTTATTCATATAACTGTTAGTTTTAATACCACGGATCCGGGTCTCAATTTTCTCAAAATTATTAATTTATCAATATATACATTACGGTTACTATTACTCCTTACAAAATTACAAAATATACAAATCTGATAATTTGTTCATTACATTGCGAAAGTTCTTTAAAGTTCTTTGTTACTTCTTATTAAGGGGAAATTTACAAAAGTTATGGTTTGATATCACCTGAGGTAGTTGTTGTATTCTTGGGACATCTCCAGTCGTCTTCTACGGGTTGAGTACGTTGTTCTTGGTGTATCTACATCGGGTTGATTTTTAGTTTACTTGAAGCTCTCGAAGATAGGTTGTGTACTTGAAGTTCCACATGTTGTAATTTCACTTTTCTTAGTGCAGATTCTTGTAGTTCACAGTCTAGTAGTTAACTATGTTACACTTACATTTGATTTTGTTTTTAAGAGATGTGTTGGCTACCTTTTTCTATTTTATTTATATATTTTCTCACAAACTCTAGACACTACATTATTCACAATAACAAGATTTCACGCTGGATATGCTTCTAGAGAACATACACATACGTATATGTGTACAACACCAAAACTCACGTCTACTCATTGCGACGTTCTACGGCCGAATGCGCGTACGGTTTAGGGGAGAGGGCTCAGTAAGCTAGTGCGTATTTACGCACTAAGAAAATAGTTCGTACTTTTCCTATTATTATTTATTCATTAATTAGAAGATAAATACTTTATGTTTATTTTATTATGACTTAGGGATTTCTTTATTTCTCTAGTCGCATTTTTTAATTATTTAAGTAATTATTATTATTATTTACTACTTAATACTTTTCTTGGCGTGTTGGTACTGGAAGGTTTCAAGTTGATACAGGAATCTGGGTATAGGTAAGGGTGTATGATACTCTTACATATTAAAATTAAAAAATTTTAATCTGTGCGATTTTTTGATACATTTAAAATCGTCACATCCTCCTGCACTTAACTATGAAAAACGGGGGGGTGTAATAATATAATTCTAATAAACAATTATATTTCATACTGAAATTTCTCTCTCTCAGCTTATTTCTATTCATCAATCGATTATCTTATACTTATGTCACATTTAAATTCTACTACATCTACTATATAAAATACACAAAACGTAAATCTACCTTATTTTAATTCTTATATCTACTACCGGTTTTTTCTTGAATTGCTCACTCGTTTTACGGAGTTATACTCATGAGTATTTTACTAATAATAATACCGTATTGTAAGAACAATAGAATTACTTTTAGTTTACAGCGCTAAAGATTATTTTTCTTTCTTTCTTTCTCTTCATCTTCATTATACTTGTCATCAGATTTCTCATGTATAATACCATTCTCGCAGGACATTAGCTAAGGTTGATCAGGCCTCGCTTGTATTCGTACGAGGGGGTTTTGAGTTTATAGTTACCTATAGTATAGGATGTTACACAATCTTATCCTATTTCGGTATAAGTCTATACAACATATTTTATTCTTAATACTTAGATAGTATTCTAGGTTTTCTATCTTTCTCGTAGTCTTCCTTCTGTATCTTGACACGAAAAACATTTTTTTATTTGAGACAAATGACTTCTGCGAACGTAATTTTCTGTATTGGGTTCATACAGAGCTACAGTAACTGGGGTGATGAACTTACGAATTTGATAGGGGCCACACCATCGATAAGATAGTTTCGAAGTGATCCTATCAACTGCTTTACTCATAGGATGAGTTTTATACATGACTAAATCACCTATTTTATACTTTTCTTTTATAAAATTGCTAAACTGCTATAATTGTTTTTATTATTTAGACAAAGCTTTTCGTCATTACTGACATCTTCAGGTCTTAAACAACGTCTATCAACTGTACGTTGTAGGCTTTTATACTTTAGGCCCCTCCCCTTATGTCATCGCCCCTCCTATTGGTTCTAGCTGCTACCGCTCTTCACGGGAACTTTGTCTACCTTTTTCCGTTAGGCATTTTTCTAACGTCCGTCAAATTGTTTTCAGAATCTCCCGTTAATTTCTTCATTCTTGACTTATAACCTTTTGCATTTCGTCATTTTTTAGTGTGTTATTCTTATTATTTTAATTTATTTTTGTTTATTGTTTAATATATAATAAAATATTTCTTCATTTGTAAAATCCACTTTTATATTCATTAATTTATTTTTATCTTCTTTTTTAACTTTAAGTATTTCTAGTTCTTCGAATTTCTAGAGCTATAAATTATCTAGAAAATGAAGAACTCAAACAAAAAGAATTAAAGAAAATACAACAAATAGCAAAAAATAATAATTACAACCCTAAAATAATTAATAGAATAGTTAAGAAAATAGAGGAAAATAAAGAAATAGAAAATAACAAAAAAGAAAAAACAAATGAAGAAAAGAAATATAAAGGAGCAATAACATACATAGGATATCAAACAAAAATGTTACAAAAATGTTTCGAAAAATATGAAATACAGATAGGAATAAAGAAAACGAAAAATGTATTCGAATATATAAAAAATGATAAAACAGAAGAAATTCCATTAACAGAAAAAAGCGGCGTATACAAATTAAAATGTGGGGAATGTAATAAGATATATCTGGGCGAAACTGGAAGAAAATTTAAAATTAGAATGAATGAACACGCAAAAGGAGAAGGGGTTAGAGTAACGAACTCACTACATGCAAGACATTTCAACGAATCAGGCCATAAATTCATAAATCCCAAGGAAAATATGGAAATAATAAAAATAGAAAACAATCCGCAAAAAAGAAAATTAATAGAAGAACTAGAAATACTTAAAGTTAAAAAAGAAGATAAAAATAAATTAATGAATATAAAAGTGGATTTTACAAATGAAGAAATATTTTATTATATATTAAACAATAAACAAAAATAAATTAAAATAATAAGAATAACACACTAAAAAATGACGAAATGCAAAAGGTTATAAGTCAAGAATGAAGAAATTAACGGGAGATTCTGAAAACAATTTGACGGACGTTAGAAAAATGCCTAACGGAAAAAGGTAGACAAAGTTCCCGTGAAGAGCGGTAGCAGCTAGAACCAATAGGAGGGGCGATGACATAAGGGGAGGGGCCTAAAGTATAAAAGCCTACAACGTACAGTTGATAGACGTTGTTTAAGACCTGAAGATGTCAGTAATGACGAAAAGCTTTGTCTAAATAATAAAAACAATTATAGCAGTTTAGCAATTTTATAAAAGAAAAGTATAAAATAGGTGATTTAGTCATGTATAAAACTCATCCTATGAGTAAAGCAGTTGATAGGATCACTTCGAAACTATCTTATCGATGGTGTGGCCCCTATCAAATTCGTAAGTTCATCACCCCAGTTACTGTAGCTCTGTATGAACCAATACAGAAAATTACGTTCGCAGAAGTCATTTGTCTCAAATAAAAAAATGTTTTTCGTGTCAAGATACAGAAGGAAGACTACGAGAAAGATAGAAAACCTAGAATACTATCTAAGTATTAAGAATAAAATATGTTGTATAGACTTATACCGAAATAGGATAAGATTGTGTAACATCCTATACTATAGGTAACTATAAACTCAAAACCCCCTCGTACGAATACAAGCGAGGCCTGATCAACCTTAGCTAATGTCCTGCGAGAATGGTATTATACATGAGAAATCTGATGACAAGTATAATGAAGATGAAGAGAAAGAAAGAAAGAAAAATAATCTTTAGCGCTGTAAACTAAAAGTAATTCTATTGTTCTTACAATACGGTATTATTATTAGTAAAATTACTCATGAGTATAACTCCGTAAAACGAGTGAGCAATTCAAGAAAAAACCGGTAGTAGATATAAGAATTAAAATAAGGTAGATTTACGTTTTGTGTATTTTATATAGTAGATGTAGTAGAATTTAAATGTGACATAAGTATAAGATAATCGATTGATGAATAGAAATAAGCTGAGAGAGAGAAATTTCAGTATGAAATATAATTGTTTATTAGAATTATATTATTACACCCCCCCGTTTTTCATAGTTAAGTGCAGGAGGATGTGACGATTTTAAATGTATCAAAAATCGCACAGATTAAAATTTTTTAATTTTAATATGTAAGAGTATCATACACCCTTACCTATACCCAGATTCCTGTATCAACTTGAAACCTTCCAGTACCAACACGCCAAGAAAAGTATTAAGTAGTAAATAATAATAATAATTACTTAAATAATTAAAAAATGCGACTAGAGAAATAAAGAAATCCTAAGTCATAATAAAATAAACATAAAGTATTTATCTTCTAATTAATGAATAAATAATAATAGGAAAAGTACGAACTATTTTCTTAGTGCGTAAATACGCACTAGCTTACTGAGCCCTCTCCCCTAAACCGTACGCGCATTCGGCCGTAGAACGTCGCAATGAGTAGACGTGAGTTTTGGTGTTGTACACATATACGTATGTGTATGTTCTCTAGAAGCATATCCAGCGTGAAATCTTGTTATTGTGAATAATGTAGTGTCTAGAGTTTGTGAGAAAATATATAAATAAAATAGAAAAAGGTAGCCACACATCTCTTAAAAACAAAATCAAATGTAAGTGTAACATAGTTAACTACTAGACTGTGAACTACAAGAATCTGCACTAAGAAAAGTGAAATTACAACATGTGGAACTTCAAGTACACAACCTATCTTCGAGAGCTTCAAGTAAACTAAAAATCAACCCGATGTAGATACACCAAGAACAACGTACTCAACCCGTAGAAGACGACTGGAGATGTCCCAAGAATACAACAACTACCTCAGGTGATATCAAACCATAACTTTTGTAAATTTCCCCTTAATAAGAAGTAACAAAGAACTTTAAAGAACTTTCGCAATGTAATGAACAAATTATCAGATTTGTATATTTTGTAATTTTGTAAGGAGTAATAGTAACCGTAATGTATATATTGATAAATTAATAATTTGAGAAAATTGAGACCCGGATCCGTGGTATTAAAACTAACAGTTATATGAATAAATTTTGATATAACAAGAATAATATAATTAAGATCTTTGAAGCAGTAAAAGCGCTATTTACTAAAATAACTTTCTTTAAAATCAGGAATAATGTTTGGTTAATATTTCAATAGCAATAAAGAGATGTTTTAGCTAATACCTAGTGAGTGAATAAGTTTATGCATACCTTGTCAGTTTCCTATATCATACTTGTTTTGTAATTTGTTAGTAAGAGTTTTACTAACAACGGCAGCTGGTTTAGTTTACTGGTAAATAATTAAACTAGTTCCCGATTTTTGTGTTGTCTTGCCAAGGGGCGGCACAGTGTGTGTGTGTGTGTGTGTGTGTGTGTGTTTGTGTGTGTGTGTCCCAAACAGTTCCTCTGAATCGACAGGGCAATCAAGACATGGCAATACTTCTCCACTGACGATTGCTCGCTAGTGTTGGTCTGGCTCGGTTATTTCCTTTTCCGGTAGCAACCACTTCACTTTCCGAAGTAGGGCGTTCCCCGATCCGCGTCCTGAGGAGAGTGCGCATGGAAGACTAGCAATCTTATGTGGTTATGTTATAAAAACATCATAAAATTAAAAAGTTTCCCTGATATTCATTGACGACATATTTCCAGAAGCGCACGCTCGTTTACTTAAGGTATTTGTCAATTTCCATTTAATTTACTTTGTAATGACTACCTGAAGCAGATAAGTATTTGCTTACTCTTCATTTCTGTGCGTGTTTCCGAAATTAGAGCGAATGTTATGAAAGGAAATATAAGAGCCCTGATGTTATGATAACAGTTTCACACACCGTTGCTACGTTTAATTAAACATGAAGGGTCACCTTTGTAAACAGATATTTGCATTGAAACAAGGAGCAGAGTCATTCCGTTTCTCTTTGGCTTTCCTTTTCTGTCAAAGTGTTACGCGCAGTGAAAATATTATTTCGTTCATTTCAACCACTTAGAACAATATTTCTTTTTATAACTTTTCTTTTTATATTTAATTTCGTGCGAGCCAGACTCACTGGTTGGATCCGTTTTGCAATCATTTCCACTTTCAGGTTCCTATTTCGGTTTATTTTCTTGTTTAGTTTACAGCATACTTCATAGACCTTTTACTTTTAGAAAAATATGTGTTACTATTCTTAACACTAAATTTGCTTGGCATCTAATTGTCTCGCTTTTATTGTCTCGCAATTTTAAAAGACAATTTATTTCTGAATTCTTTTTATTTGTATTGAATTTATAACTTTGTCTGTTACCAATAATTCAATTGTTAACGAAATGCATACGGATAATTAAAAAATTAAATACAGATACACACGCGGGCGCGCACACACATGTATAGATATGTATATACATATAATCTTTAAATTCCGTTTCGCCGATATTAGTTTACGACTGAAAAGAATAAACATATAGGGGAGTATAATATGTATGTATTTGCAAGTACGGTAAATGTGCGATTTGTTTATATACTGTAAGTCATATTGTTTTTGAAAATAATTTAATGTTTTATTCACTTTTTTGCCGAAACGTCATGATTTAACAGTTAATACACGGTTTGCTTTTCTCCCATTTCCATACAATCATCATGCACAAACATTCCTATTATTTTTAATATTATTTAAACTACAAATATTAATTTTCAAACAGACCAAAAAATATTCTTTGAAGAAAATTTTCTTTAGAACGTGTTTTTGCCAGATTCTAACTCATTGAAAAAGAATGTAATTAAAATAACTTTTTAGGTTTGAATGTATTCGTTATTACAATCTTTGAACTCCAGACCGAATCTGCAGTTGGTTTTAATTGTTTTGAGCTACGCGTGGGAAAGCTGTGAGATAAGACATGAATACATTGTCTGAGTTATCATTGTAGGTTTATACTTTTGTGACTACAACTGGAGCTGTGCTTCAAAAGAGCTCCCGTCGCAAGGAGAGAAATCACGGGTCCAAGATTCACTTGGCACAGATGCGTGTCGACTGAGTTGCCCTGGAAACGAGCACACTGGCTGTAGAACTTCCTGGAAAGTGTCCGCGCAGCGGCGTTCAGGAAGTTGCGGGTAGTCTGATTGGAAATTAGGTAATGAGCTTTGCAGGCCCAGCGCTAACCTCGGTCCATGAGAGACTGTAACTTTCGCTTATAGGTAGGTATGGCAACAGGGTAGTGTTGAATTGAAAATATAGTGCTATGTCGAAGCTTCGGGAAGCTTATGTTGAAGAATGAAATTTTAGTATTAAATCACGTTTGTCTTATGCATTACACCACAGATATGAAGAGGATATGTTAAAATGCATTTGTTCATTTTAAAATTTGCACAATGGTAATATTAAATTTAATAAATAACATTAAACTCAAAGACTAATATTAAAAAAAAAAAAACATGTCCGCACACAATGGAATATTATGAAAACCCAAATATTTTGTATGTTATATAAAATATGTGATGATGTGCCTATAGATCAATGGTTGGAGGCAGTTTATATCAAATCGATAGTGATTAAACAACTAATATTTTTCCATTTTGGCAATTTGAACTTAAAGACGAGTGAACTTAAACAACTAAATTTTCTGCCACACTAGAAGCAATAATGTACACACTAAACTGCGACCATCATGGATATTATAATTTATTATTATGTTGAAAAAGACAAAAGGTGTTGTCACATCTCATTTTTTACAAGTTTGTACTAAATTTCAATTTTAAATCATAAGCTATCTTCAATGGAGTGCGCTGTTACAGACAAAATTCAGAATCTTTCTTCTATTGTTATTGTTATTTTCCTGAATATATTATATGCTAGTATAGGCCTACTACCTGAGCTGCAGAACTAGCTCATTATTTTGAACGAAATACATTTATTATTAAAATAGATAAATATCAGTATCAGATACTTTTTTTAATTTATCAGAAAAATTACTGACACCTCGAATATCCTACTACGTTTTATTAAAATAACAATGGTAAATCAAACAATCATACAATAAACACTAAACCTTCAGAACAATAACTTTTTTTTTTTAGTTAATATATAAACATAATGCCTAAGTAAAAATAATTTAGTCTTGGCTTTTACGTTTATACATGTTTATATATCTAATATAATATATAGGGCTTATATCAGATACTTTCCATAATTTAGATGACTGATAAATATATATAAAGTTTTTGAACTGAGAACTTCATATAAGTCACTATAGTGCCTCGTCACTTCTGTACACCTCGCGCTCCTAGGGCAGTAAACTGATTCAACGCGTCACGACACGAAATAGGTGAAACGAAAAGCAGTGTTACCAGGTCAATCAAACCGCTTTTCTCCACATTTTCTTCTTTAGCACTACAGTCCAACATGAGCTCTGGCTTCCAATCCCAATCGTCTCCAATTTGCCCTATCCCTTTCTATTTCAGCGTAACCCCTCACATCCATTCTTCTTAGATCTTCCAGCACATCACCCAACCATCTTATCCTAGGTCGGCCCTCTTTCTGTTTTTATAGCCTTGGGTCCTTAGAATTTCCTTTTGCATACGCTGATCATCCATCCTCTCTAGGTGACCTAGCCGTTATATTCGTTGAGTCTTTACGAATCTTACAATGTCCTCATGCTTCAGTAGCTCATCTCTCTCATGGTTACTTCTTATTCTCCATTCATTGTCTTCTTTAACCGGGAGATTAACAAGTTCTACAATCTTCGTTTCAAACCTTCTTAGTGTTTCTTGTTTCTTTTTTCTTCATGTCCATGTCTCGCCTCCGTAAGTAACAACCGGTCTGATAAGTATCTTGTATGTTATCTTGTATCTTGTATCTTTCCCACATAGCTACCAAAAAGTTCCTCACTGCCACAAATATGTGTGCTTTAAACAAATCATAATATTTTAAAGAATATGAGCATATTCTGAATGTTTAAAACCTATTACAAGAATAATGTGAATATTAAAATTAAATTTATTTATGATAAAAACAATTTATTAACCTGGTGAGAGATCAAGCTGAATACTTTTGAAATCCTTTTCTTGTGCTTAGTCCTTTATTAGCTTTATATTTACAGAACTTTGGAATTGTTTAATTTTTTATTCATTCTTTATTATATCTGTAGTACCGTCAATGAGAATGTTTCAAATGTCGAAAGACATTTTGTATCTTTGTTTACTTTGTACTTTGTTTGTTCTTAGTTGATCCGTGAACCCGATTCTGATTTTTATATTTTACTAGCGAGTACCCGGCATGCGTTGCAATGCCACTCAAAGAAAGAAAGTGTTTGTATATATATAATATATAAAGACTTCGTTCGCGTGGTCTTCAATTTAATGCGATAATATATTTAGAACAGAATCTATTCCATTGGGTTGCCATAGTAACCAGATCTAATAAGTTAGTTTTTTAAGACTCCAAAGGACTCCCCAGAGGATTGTATCGAAAAAAACACCTGTCCTATGTTGGTTCTCCCGTTGCGTAAAATATTTGTGCCAAGTTTGGTTGAAATCGGTCCAGTGGTTTAGGAGGAGATGTAAAAGACCCCAAAGAACCCCCAAAAGAACCCCATTGAAAAAACACCTATCCTATGTTGGTTCTCCCTTTGCGTAAAATATTTGTGCCAAGTTTGGTTGAAATCGGTCCAGTGGTTTAGGAGGAGATGTGGAAGACCCCAAAGGACCCCCCGAAGTATCATATCGAAAAAACACATATCCTATGTTGGTTCTCCCGTTGCGTAAAATATTTGTGCCAAGTTTGGTTGAAATCGGTCCAGTGGTTTAGGAGGAGATGTGGAAGACCCCAAAGAACCCCATTGAAAAAACACCTATCCTATGTTGGTTCTCCCTTTGCGTAAAATATTTGTGCCACGTTTGGTTGAAATCGGTCCAGTGGTTTAGGAGGAGATGTGAAAGACCCCAAAGGACCCCCCGAAGGATCATATCGAAAAAACACATATCCTATGTTGGTTCTCCCGTTGCGTAAAATATTTGTGCCAAGTTTGGTTGAAATCGGTCCAGTGGTTTAGGAGGAGATGTGGAAGACCCCAAAGGACCCCCCAAAGGACCCCATCGAAAAAACACCTACCCTATGTTGGTTCTCCCGTTGCATAAAATATTTGTGCCAAGTTTGGTTGAAATCGGTCCAGTGGTTTAGGAGGAGATGTGGAAGACCCCAAGAACCCCCCATAGGACCCCATCGAAAAAAATTCATAAACCTTCGCGGGCGTGCGCACAACAACTCACCGAAGTTTCATCGCAATCGGATGAATGGTATAGGAACGCATACGGGACAAAGAAAGAAAGAAACAAACATTCATTTTTATAGATATAGATTTTGCTGGATTAAGTTTCAAAATTTGATTTAGTAATTTTGCTATTTCATAATTTGTAAAAAATTGAATTACTATACTGCCCATATCACATTCTACTTTTCAACTAAATATTGCGTAAATCATATTGATACATGGAAAATGTAAATACATGGATATTCGATTCTCCCTCGGGAATCTTCCTCAGGCCGCCAAACGAGACAAAAGTTATAGCTAACACACGTTTTAAAAGGGATTCAAAATTTGTAAGTCGTGTTGCAGAGACTAATTCTGTCAAATTATTACAGATACTGAGAATTTTTAACAAAGTTTCCCACAACTGAATCCCCCACAGAAGTTTTACAGTTTTCTTAAAATTTTAAGTTGCATTTTAGGCCTTTGGTGTCCTCAAATTTAAAAAAAAATTTATAGTAAAAGTTATATTTGAATCTGGGTTAAAATTATTTTTAGACTAATACAGCTAGAGTTTTACATTTTGGTTAAAATTCTCTTTAATATCCAACATGGAATTTGCAATTTTATCAAACGTTTGCCCCACTTTCCAGGCCCCGACATCCCAAAATTTAAAAAATTAACACTAAATTCATATTATGATTAAAATTCCTATTAACTTGATAACTCAAATGGACTTTCCGATGTTTTCAAACCTTCAAATTTTTGCCTCCCGCCATAGTATTTTTTAGGGGATCAATCTATAAATAATTCCTGGGTATAAGCATTGACACGAATTCCAAGGTTTACGAAAATCGGTTGATATGCATTCAAAATTTATACCGAGTCATACCCCAAATAGATACACAGATAGACATATGCCAGACAGTCGAGTTAAAACTGAGAGCTCGCTTTGCTTATTCAATTATTTATTTTTTAATTGTTATTGCAACATATTGTAGTGCCATATTATTTTTCTGGTAAGACGAAGTGATGCAGAAGTGTGAGAACATAGTCAGTTTTAGTGATTAATTTATTTAATTTAGTGATTAATATTTAATTTATTGATTTAATTAATTTACATTTTGTGACGACTTGAGGGCTCTACTGAATAAAAGTTAATTTTACTCTAGACACTATTAAACTTATATAATTATTAACATAAAACAGATTTTGTTATAGGCCTACGTTAAAAATATTTTAAAATACCAGTATTTTAATTGATATAAATTTCATCAGAACTGATTTAACTTGAGAGCGTATTAAATAATTGCCTGTACCTAACGTTGTTTAACGTAACCGAGATTAACGGTTAAACACCTGCGTGAAACCGAAGACGCGATGCTAAATATAGAGGTGTGCAAACGGGGCGTGCGCGCGCGCGTGTGCGCAACGTTCTCGCATTGATCGCATCCCAATTGAAAACGCAAAGCCCATATTGTATTTCTATTTATAGCCCAGCTGCCAACGCTCTGTACACTCTGCTGAAATAGTGTTTTCAATTATTTCGGTAATTGTAATGTTTTGTGTCTTCACGGACAGCCATATAACTGCGGCTGGTAAAAATAGTAACGTATGTGATTGCAACCGTTTTCACCACATAACACGATTAAAAATTGTTTTACAATTGTCGATTCGTTTATAATATTTGGTTATTACTTTTTGTAATTTTCATTGAAAAGTAAGGATGGCTGCTATTTTATACTTTATTAGCTTATTATTATTCTCATGATACTTCCTTGATTTCTGTAAATTAGCTCTCAGATTTGCACGAGCTTCGTTCCATATTTTTCGTATGTTATTCCCATTCACGTCGCGGGGTAATAACTCATTGATTTTCCACTTTGTGGTTAAAGGATGGTTGGGTTTGTACTTGTACAGTAAATCAAATGGTGTTGATTTATGACCTTCGTGATACGCTGAATTGAATGCAAATTGTATCCACGAAATATTTTGATCCCAGGTTGTCTGGTCTTTAGCATGATAAGATATTAATGCTGATTTTAAGTTACGCAAGTATCTTTCTGCTATATTTCCTTGCGGTCTGTACTCGGTCACGGTAATATGATTTATACCTAATTTAAAACACATGTCATTAAATTCTATCGATTTAAACTGGGGTCCATTGTCAGATATTAAGCTTAAAGGAGTGCCATAGTCTTTAAATAGTTGTTCTTGTAGAATTTTAATTGTCGTAGATGCTAATGCACGACGCATAGGATACATCCACACGAATTTAGTGAATGAGTCTACACAAATTAACAGCATAGTATTTCCGGATTTAGAGCGGGGATAAGGTCCAGAATAGTCGATGTATATTTTCGAGAAGGGAGTGGTAGGTATTTCGGAGATTAATTTTCCGACTTGACTGGTTCTTGCTGGTTTGCTCAGCGCACAAATTTCGCATTCTTTCACGAACTTTTTTATTTCACTATTCATGTTTTCCCAGTGGTATTCCTTGCGAATACGATGTATCGTTTTCCTAATTCCCATATGAGCTCCAATTGTAGATGAATGGTAGTACTCCATTAACATGGGTTTGATTATTTCCGGGGCGATTATTCTTAATAATTTTCCGTTTGCCTTCTTAAAACAAAGTACTCTTTTACTCAAGATATATTTATCAGAGTTATTTCCTTTTTCTATTTGTTCGATTATTTTACACAATTTCGGATCTTGTTGTTGGTGATATGCTATATCCTTAAATGCAAGGGGAAAATTAGTAATTAGTGTATTAACGATAGTGGTTTCAATATTGTCTTCTCCAGAGCTTGTATTGGGTAGGTGGAACATGCGGGATAGAGTATCGGCCACTACATTTTGAGTTCCACGAATATGTTGCACTTTGAACTTGTAGCAATTTAATCTTAACACCCATCGTCCGATGCGACCTAATTGCTTTGGGTGATTTAATAACCATGATAAAGCTTGATTATCGGTTTCTAGTAGAAATTCTTTGTGTTCCAAAAATGGTTTGAATTTATCAAAAGCAAATACTACGGCTAAACATTCAAGTTCATAGGCTGAGAACTTCCTTTCTTGCTCGGTCAGTGTCCGGGATGCATAACTGATCGGGAGTCTAGTATTATTTATTTCCTGGTATATTACGGCTCCTAATGCTACACTTGAACTATCGGTCTGTACGATAAATGGTTTACTGAAATCCGCTAACTGCAATACAGGTGGGGATATAATACTTTCTTTAAGTGTTTCAAACGCTTCTTGATGTAGAGTAGTCCACTCGAATTTCGTTCCTTTCTTTCTTAAGGCATTCAATGGGGCTGCTATATCTGCTAAGTGGGGTATATACTTATGAAAATAATTAATCATACCTAAAAATCTAGCTATACCTTTGACTTCTCTGGGAGGTAAAAATTCTCGGATTGCGCGTGTACGTTCGGGATCGATGGTAACCTTACCTTCGGCTGATACTATGTGACCTAAAAATGAGAATTGTTTCACTGCGAAATTAACTTTACTAGGGTTTACGGTCAGTCCGGCTTTCTTTAACCGGGATAATACTTCACGCAAGTGATCAATATGTTGATCCATTGACTCACTATATACTACTATATCGTCGAGATAATGATATACAAATTTAAATTTAACATCATGGAAAATTTTTTCTAACAGTCGGCTGCATACTGAACTTCCTTGTGATATACCGAATGGTACTCTCGTAAATTGATATAGATTAAATGGGACAGCAAAAGCAGTTAAATGTTTTGATTCCTCAGCTAGTGGAATTTGATGGAATGCTTGGTTAAGATCCATTATGGTGAAGATTTTCGCTTTTGTAAAATAGTGAAACGCACTGTGTATGTCTGGCAGTGGTATCGATTCAAATTCTATACTCTTATTTAGTTGTCTATAATCCACGACTAGTCTATGTTTGTCAGTTCCTTTTGGTACTAGGAATGCAGGCGATGAATATGGAGACGTTGATGGTTCAATGACGTGCTGATCAAGGAGTTTGTTAATGTGGTTTCTCATGATTTCCATCTTGGGCGGAGATAGTTTGTATGGGTGGAGTCGTATTACTTTGTTGTCACTAAGATTTATTTTATATTCAATTAAATGAGTTAATCCTAACTTGGGGGTGAGTACAGCAGAAAAATCTTTTATTAACTTTTGGATTCTTAGTCTCTCATTTCCTTTTAAATGACTTAGACTCGATTCATTAGGCTCTGAATGAATATTTGCGGTTTCACTAACAGTGTCGTTACTTAATTCGGAGTCGAACTGATATTTTTGAGTACGATCAAATCTGAAAAAATATTGTTTTGCATATATATCAAGGATTAAAGCAGTTTTTCTTATAAAATCCGCGCCTAATATTAAGTTCTGTCCTAACTCTTCAGCTACTAGTAGGGGAATGTACCAAGTAAAATTCTGAATTTTTAATTTCACCGTAATACTGTGAGATATCTTTAGGTTTTGTTTATTTGCGGTGGTACACTTTATGTTCACCATTTGGCTACGTTTAATCAGTTTATGATTAGCTAATAAGGTGGCTAACTGTTTACTAATTATACTACGGGTAGATCCTGAATCAATTAAACCAAGGGTTTTCGTTGCTCCAAGGTCTATCTGTACATAGGGTAGTTGGCATATACTTGTTTTACATGCACCAATAGAGTTGCACTTCTCGATAAATTTTGTTAAATAAGGATCTCTGCGTTTATTTTTACTCATCTTTATTTGACGCATAGTATTGTTGTTACCTTTCCTTCTGGTGCTTCGGAAGACGTAGGATTTTCGGTCTTCCAGCTTCACATATTTTTTGATTGGTCGGTTTTCTGTAGATAACGCTTTTGTTTACATAACTTGCTAATATGTCCGGCCTTTCCACAGTTATAACATCTTCTTTCCTCACTTACTTCGCTCGTAGGTTGTCGGGGTTTTGGTTTAGAGTATGAAACATGGGGATAGTTTTGGGTTTTATGTGTACTTACGAATCGCTTATCGCGGTAGTTTCGGGTATCATTTCCAATTGGTCTAGTTTGGAATGAATTTCTTTGTTGACTATGGGACATAGAAACACTTCTATTCTGGTCAGAATACCAGACGTCGGACGAATGTATACAACATAGTTCTAGTTCCGTAAAAGTTGTAGGTGGCTTCACGAGTGCTAGTCGAGATCGCTCCTCGGGGGATAGTCTTACTATGATAGTGTCTACTAACTGTTGTTCGCTCCATTTAACTTGTAACAATAAAGCAGATTCTCTTACTTCAGAAATATAATGAGCTAGCCTCTCGTATGTACCTTGTGCACGAAGTACTAAGTTTCGCTTCAATTCTTCGTAGATACCGGTGGGAATGAAATGTCTTATTAGTGTGGTATGAAGTTCTTCTACCGATTGATTATACCTTAGGGATTCTAACACTCTATCTTTTAATGGAGATCTACACTTAGGCAAAATAACTTGCAAAATCTGGTTATCTCTTAGTTGTTGCAGTTCCTTTAATTCTAAGATATGTTTGATAAAATTAAGGAGCTTTGTAATATTCAGCCCATCAGTGATTTGTATATTGGACAAAATACTTTCTACAGGGTGGGTTATTTTTCCATAGAGCTCGGGAGTTAAATTTATTTGACTCATCATTCTAGGATTTTCCGCAGGTTGATTAGTCCGCGAATGAGAAGGTAATTCGTAGGTATGGGTCATATTTTCTAGTTCATTAGGGAGTGACGTAACGTTTACTGGTTGAATATTTACTTGACTACCACTTAACCGTTCCTTGAATGGATCTATATTGGATTCCTGCAGAATCTGAATTTTTGCAGTACCGTTTGGTTGTTCTTGAGTCGGCGATTGGGTAGGTGAAATATTTAATTTCGTCATTGCTTCTTCGATTTCGTCTAATCTAAACAATTCGGATCGTCTACGTAATTCGCGTATTATCTCAGGTAATTGTTTTAATGCTTCCTCGGCGAATTTTTTTACATCAGGAGGGATATCTTTATCACCGGGCCAGGTCAACAGATTGGTGATACGACGGTATAGATGCTCAATTCTTTGGGTGGTGCGTAATATTACTGCGGGGGATTTTTCATCACGCAGGGTTTGTGCGTACGAAGTTAGTTCTGTATACTTACGATAACACGTTTCTTTTTCGCTATTGAAATCTAAAACACTCAAACGACTTAATAATGAAGGTTTGTCCGGTTTATTTTCGCGTAACGTCTTGCGAAGTTCCGCGACAGTTACATTGGAGTAGGGGAGACCATGCCATAATGCTTCATAGGTTAATTCGTCTTTCAACAAGAAATCGGGGTTAAATTGAGTCATTTTTTATAATAACCACTTTAAACACACGACGTATTACGAACGACAAATCTTATGTCACTTACTTTACTTCGTTTTCTCAATGTTTAAAAATAGATAACATTAATTCATTTAAACACATACACATATATCTTATTTCATATTAAGCTTTGCGATGTAATCTTATCTTAATTAATCAACATAACTTATTTCACAACAATTAAATTCTCAGTATTGACATATATAATTAATCAAAACAAAACGATAATACTATTTTAGTAGAGAGAAATTTCATATACGGAAAGTTCATTGATTTAACAAACAGCACAAAGAATCAGCTGTTTTGGGGTGTCGTCTAGTTGCATAGGGTAGTAATTCAGAACAATACAAAAACAGGAAAGAGCTTGTCTAACATGGTTTTGTTTTCTTTAGGGAGGAGGGGTTATGAATGAGATGGTGTTTACAAAGGGGAGAGTTTACATTCCAAAACACGTATTTAACATGAACCAACTGGTTTGGAATTGAATAGTTACCAGCTATGACTTGCCTAACACGGCAAACTCGCGATACTAATATTATTATTATATAATTAAAATTTTACTCATTTATTTATTTATTTTTTTTTATTTCTGAGTGAATAAATTTATGTTTGTCCTAGTTATCGTTAACGACTTATAAACTTACACAACAACAATTACATAATTATGTTGCAATTTTCTGTACGTGACACTCTGTAAACAATATTTTGTTTTACCAAGTAAATTACACAATTTCAAATTCAGCAGAGTGGCGCAATTTTGTGCCGCCCCTTGGCAAGACAACACAAAAATCGGGAACTAGTTTAATTATTTACCAGTAAACTAAACCAGCTGCCGTTGTTAGTAAAACTCTTACTAACAAATTACAAAACAAGTATGATATAGGAAACTGACAAGGTATGCATAAACTTATTCACTCACTAGGTATTAGCTAAAACATCTCTTTATTGCTATTGAAATATTAACCAAACATTATTCCTGATTTTAAAGAAAGTTATTTTAGTAAATAGCGCTTTTACTGCTTCAAAGATCTTAATTATATTATTCTTGTTATATCAAAATTTATTCATATAACTGTTAGTTTTAATACCACGGATCCGGGTCTCAATTTTCTCAAAATTATTAATTTATCAATATATACATTACGGTTACTATTACTCCTTACAAAATTACAAAATATACAAATCTGATAATTTGTTCATTACATTGCGAAAGTTCTTTAAAGTTCTTTGTTACTTCTTATTAAGGGGAAATTTACAAAAGTTATGGTTTGATATCACCTGAGGTAGTTGTTGTATTCTTGGGACATCTCCAGTCGTCTTCTACGGGTTGAGTACGTTGTTCTTGGTGTATCTACATCGGTTTGATTTTTAGTTTACTTGAAGCTCTCGAAGATAGGTTGTGTACTAGAAGTTCCACATGTTGTAATTTCACTTTTCTTAGTGCAGATTCTTGTAGTTCACATTTTCTTTATTTTAATTACAGTTATAGTTCTCACTTTGCAGTACTACAGTCTAGTAGTTAACTATGTTACACTTACATTTGATTTTGTTTTTAAGAGATGTGTTGGCTACCTTTTTCTATTTTATTTATATATTTTCTCACAAACTCTAGACACTACATTATTCACAATAACAAGATTTCACGCTGGATATGCTTCTAGAGAACATACACATACGTATATGTGTACAACACCAAAACTCACGTCTACTCATTGCGGCGTTCTACGGCCGAATGCGCGTACGGTTTAGGGGAGAGGGCTCAGTAAGCTAGTGCGTATTTACGCACTAAGAAAATAGTTCGTACTTTTCCTATTATTATTTATTCATTAATTAGAAGATAAATACTTTATGTTTATTTTATTATGACTTAGGGATTTCTTTATTTCTCTAGTCGCATTTTTTAATTATTTAAGTAATTATTATTATTATTTACTACTTAATACTTTTCTTGGCGTGTTGGTACTGGAAGGTTTCAAGTTGATACAGGAATCTGGGTATAGGTAAGGGTGTATGATACTCTTACTTATTAAAATTAAAAAATTTTAATCTGTGCGATTTTTTGATACATTTAAAATCGTCACAACACACACACACACACACACACACACATGTTAAACCTCAAAAGTTATTGCACCACACAACGAGAACTATAGTCAGTTACATCTCAGTAGCAATGGATTTATCTGCACCCGCCACCGAACTTTAAAGCACCCCTGTACAACTTCAGCATTACACACACATAATAGTTGAGCGGAGTGTTACTAACAATTTTACAATCGCAATAACGGTAGACAATCTTTATGGTTTATTTAAGATTTTCATCTACATGATTTTTTATGGTAGGCATGCCTCAGTTGGCTTCATGTAACTTTCTCACTACTGATATTTTCTCAGTTTGACTGTAATATCAAAGTCGTAATTAAGGTCGCTTAATTAAGAGAACAAAGAAAACTAAAATTATATAACGGTTGAGATAAATATTTTCAAGTAATTACATTTTACGTGTTGTTTGTTGCCGGTCTGAAACTATGTAGTAGCTGATGGTAACGAATACTGCGTGAGAATGTAAGTTACCATAAGATAATAATAATAATTGGCTCCCATGTATACCACCGAAGTAGCTTATAGGAGTCAGGCAGGGTAGGCTGCCTTATGCGAGCCGTACGGCATACAAGGAAGGCAGTGTGGCCAGCACTACGCTTCAGCCGCCCATTACTATGACCAGGATGTTACCTCAGGTACTCATTTTCAACAGGCTGAGTCGACCTGAGGGCTGAAAAACGCACCTTGATTTTTATGGTGCGGGCCCGGGAATCGAACCCGAGACTTCTAGATTAGTAGCCAGGTGCCATACCCACTGGTCTACTGAGCCGACAGTTACCATAAGATGTTATGCCAAAACGAAAGATAAAGTAACAGCATATGTAATAGTGACATAATCGTCAGTAACATATTAACCCATTTTCTACTTCTATAGGCCTACATGTGAGTCTATCAAACTATTCCTGTATTTTCCTGATTCAGTTGCTGCCAGCAAACAGTATCATGTCATTTACGTATCTTGTTGGCCGTCATCTTCTGTCTGCTAGGCCTCCAAATTGTTATACTCTTTGCCTGTCTATCGTTCCATATTCGTAAAATGTGTCCTGTCAAGTCCCAAGTCCAACGAAACCAACGTCTGGGTAAGATCGATTTTTTCTTTGTCTCCTGATGAAAATTACCTTTGGACTCTTTTAATATTATTTCAACAATTCACCGGGATAATAGGCCGTGGTCGTGGCCGTGGTTCAGTATTACGACTTGAGACAAGCTACCGACTGGTACGCTCTTCACTAGTTTCCATAGTACTGTGGCAAAAGATTGAAGATAGCCTCCAATGGTAGGGCCGAAAGGTCTGTTTTATGCGTCAGCATTGGACCACGGCTCAATAACCCAGTGAATTGTCAAAATATTATTATCAGAGTTGACTCCAGCCGTGAAAGTCTAAGATACCAATTACTTTTGTACTTATTACTTATACCTGGAGTATGCTCATTATAATAGTACTGCATAACGATAGGGATATGCGAATAATATCTTACCTTATTAGTTTTGAGAAGCAGTGTCCTTACATACCGCGCCGGCTAACCAGTTGGCGAGCAACACTTCTCCACTGACGATGGCTCGTTAGTGTTGGTCTGGCTCGTTACTTAAGGTATTTGTCAATTTCCATTTAATTTTCTTTGTAATGACTATCTGAAGCAGATAAGTATTTGCTTACTCTTCACTTCTGTACGTGTGTCCGAAATTAGAGCGAATGTTACGAAAGGAAATATAAGAGCCCTGACGTTATGATAACAGTTTCAAACATCGTTGCTACGTTTAATTAAACATGAAGGGTCACATTTGTGTGTGTGTGTGTGTGTGTGTGTGTGTGTGTGTGTGTGTGTGTGTGTGTGTGTGTGTGTGTGTGTGTGTGATTGTTTTGTACAGTACTCCAAGAAAATAATGATAAGATGAATTTCTGAAAAGTAATTTTCGCATTTTTTATAGATTTTATTTTAATAACTTTTGCATAAGAAAAATATGTAAATTATTTCAGACAACTGAAAAATAAAATAATAATCCATATTACGAAGGTTGTTCGTTATTCTAGTCACACTTACATTACATTTCCGAGAGCTGAGAGTAGATATATACAAAGAAAAATTATTCTGATTGGTTGGAGTTAATATAGTGTAGATTAGCGTCAGCCATACGACACCGAAACACATATTGTTTTCAAGCGAACACAAAATTCGTAAATAGCTTTGTGTCAGGAATTTATGAAAAAATACTTATATTTAAAAGTTACTTTCTTTAAAATTGCAAAAATAAACAAAACAGTCAAAAGTTACAGCTGTGCGTACAGGTCTGTTGAAGCTCTTACTCTTTATTTTCACCGCATTGACGAAATCCATGTAGTCAAGAAAAGAGTCAAGCTACAAGCTTGGACAGAAAAACTCTGCATTATTGTACTCAAAATGTTAAGACAGCTGGTCATTTTGTCATGCGTCTCCTCCATCTCTCGCTAAATAGGATGTAGATATCCACAGAATTTTTGGTGTTATATTGAGAATATGTTGTGACAAGACAACGTTAATACCAAGTCATTTTACTTCCATGTTCCATAAGGAAATGGAAGTATAGTGATGGCGAAAAAAATCGTGTCCAAGATAAGGGTTGATTCTGATTGTACTACCCTCAAAACATGAAGAAAAGTGATTTTCGTAAAGTGTCTGTGTGTGTGTCTGTGTAGAATTTTTTTTATGACGTACGATAACTGCCGTACATTCAAACACAATTAAATAATGTTTTGCATATGTGCCTGATTTGTAGAGGACTCAAGATCTATTGATTTTGGTGAAGATCGGTTAAGGGGAAAGGGTAGTTTACCAGCAACCTTTTATGTTTTAACAAGAGTAAAGTACTTAATTTTGATAAATAAAGTATCCTGAAAAG
The DNA here is from genome assembly GCA_034769895.1 of Magicicada septendecula. Classification (NCBI taxonomy): domain Eukaryota; kingdom Metazoa; phylum Arthropoda; class Insecta; order Hemiptera; family Cicadidae; genus Magicicada; species Magicicada septendecula. Next base: position 146,645,168 of record CM068369.1, read on the forward strand.
AAGTTCATAATAATCCACTGTAGAAACGTAGATGAAATATCTATAAATAAAAAGTCTAGTTTAAGGGGGTGGGGTAATTTTCTATAAATGAAAATGATAGTTGAAGGGCTAGGGGATAATTTTTATTTATATGTCATGTGTACTAAGTTATCGGCAACAAAGAAGTAGTTTGTTGTTAAAATTCCTTCCCGGGCTGTTTGGCCGTGGTCCAATGTTTTCTACAAAACCAGACGTTTTGGGAGTGGTATCGACTGTCATCGTCTGTGAAAATCGAGTGCGCTAACGTGAGGTGGTATACATTAGTGACCACAGTACTGTGGTTAAGGCTGAAGCAAGAAGTAGAAAGAAGTAGTTTCTATTGAAATATTTAATTTCGAAAATGATTTTTAAATATAAATCTTAGAACATTGAAGTCATGTATGGTTCTCCATACCAATATTTTATTATGGTACACAATGTGTCATAATAATACATAATGTGCCTCAATGTGTATGTATGCATGGTATACAGATTTGCTCGTTCACTTGCAAGAAACCTGTAACACAGCAAGTAGCCTTAGTTATTAATGTCAGTGTGAATAATCTATTAATTTTATCTATCGAGTCTATCTATTAATTTCTATGACTTTGATTTTTCTATTAATCTATTAATTTACAGCCGGAATGCATGCCTGTAGCCTAACAGTAGAATCTCAACATACAGCTGATACAAAATTTAATATACTACTCAACGAATTATTATAGTGAATTAGCTCACAACTCGTTGAAAGGAAAGACCTGATGTCTGTTACTCATGGCTAAAGACATATAATTAACATTTTGTTATTTTTTATTCTTAAACCCTTGAAAATTACTCTAGATTCAGATTATTCAGTTAGTTTAGTTTGGTTTACTAAGCAAAATCTCATTCAGAACTACTTCACATATGCATTAAAGAAGCATGTATTTCGATTAATGCATTATTAATACAAATGCATATTTATGAGCATGATGGCACCAAATGCAAAACACGAGTACGTACGTCTGGACGGACGCGGATATCGTGTTTATTATTTTCTCCAGCAGTAAATGCAATTACTTGCGGAATACTGCAGTGTGAGTTGCATTGATTGAAAATGCAGTTTGTTTGTCAACCGTCGCAGCAGTTATAAACAACAATGGCGCCGTCAGGCCGAGGGGAGGTTGGTGGGCACAGGATTCGCCCTAAATCCGTACCATTACCTAGATTGCATATGTAAATTTTAGTAAGATTAAACTGGGTAATAATGTTTTTGTTGCCCAATATTTATGCTCGTCTTCAAATCACTGTCCATGTTTTAATATGAAAAACTTCGTTTCTCCGAACCGACTGTTTATATCAAATAAATTTTTGTGTTTAGAACTTATGGACAGTAAACGTTTCCAACGGTCCTTCACTGTTAATTGAATTTTTTCTCTTTATTTCAGTTTGTAATACAGCATGGTCTAAGTTTATTATATATCAGTAAATTTAATCAACTGTTAATTTAAGTTACCATTTTTCAAAAATGAATTTCTGTTTACACTTTCAAGATGTAGCTGGCGTACTACAAGAATTAAATGACTTCGGAGTTATTCTGTACTTTGACAAGTAGACTTATATGTTTCTCCCTCCTTAGTCCTACTACTCTAAATGAAGCATTATGACATCATACGACGACGGCGCTTACTGCGTTTTTCCAGGCCTCTCGACGGCCCGGATGACTTCAACGGTACGGTGTCCAATCTTCAAAAGTCTGATCCGTCCAGCGATTCGGACATCTCCTTCGTGGATGTTTACCATCGATTTTCCTCTGCATAATTAATTATCTAAACTACACTTATTCTGGATATATGTTCAAAACATCTCTGATACGACTCTTCTGTTTTCCTCTATAAATATATAGAGACTTTCAGCTCATGTAAAATACATTTGTTATTGGATGCTGCGTCCAAGAAATTCTTAGCTCTCGTTCATCCGACTTCAAAGGCATTAATTCGTTTTCGCGATCTGATGTGCATGGTCCAGGTTTCATAGATGAAAGTGTCTATTAGAAATATAAGTGTCCGTGTTAACTTTAATTTGGTAAATATAATTATTTCACTACGACTCGGAACACAAAACTTTTATGGGTAAAAACGTAAAAGCTTTACCTTACAACCTGAACCGGTTTTCACTTTTAAAGCCGGTTAAGGTTGTAAGGTAAAGCTTTTACGTTTTTACCCATAAAAGGTTTTGTGTTCCGAGTCGTAGTGAAATAATTATATTTAGTTAAGAAACGGACACGTCATGGACAACGAAATCCAAGAATTTAATTTGGTGTTTCGAGATATCGCTGTGTCCTTCCAGATTTTAGTTAGCTCGGTGGTTGTATTGCTACCCATATTAATTCTTACTTTAACGCCATTGTCGCATCTTCCTTTATTTGTGGTAAACCGAGGGTCAGAAAATCATTAACTATTTCAGAACCTGCTACTTCCCTGATGTTCATGGGGGTACGACCAGTCATCGTTATTTAAGTTTCAACTTTCCAAAGCAGTTGTCTATACTTGTCAATTTCTGTCTTTAGGTTTTCCATGGTGTAAAGTTCGGTATGGCTGGGTGCTAGAATAAGAGTATCATCAGCGTATTCAAATTCTGATGCTGCGGGCATCCGTATAAATAACGTCAACCCAGTTCTACAATACCCTGTCACACAATGAATTCTGTATACACATTGAAAAACAGAGAAGAAAGAATGCACCCTTGCTTCGCCCCGGCATCTATAACGAAAAATCCACGTAGTGTTTTGATGATTTTCATCTTTGCATGGCTATTTTCATGGAGATCTTTAATCGACCGGATAAGATGATGGACTCCTATACTTTCAAGTACAAATCACAGTTTGTGCCACTTCACACAATCAAAATCTTCGGTGTAATTTACGAAGCACAAGTAGTCTTCAACATTGAATCGTATGCTTTTTCGACGACTGACGAACGTTCAGTGTTTGTCAGATTTGCTTGCGAATTCCCTTATCAGTTTGTTCCTGGGTATTTCAGGAAGCCGAAAAGGTTTCATTCTGTTATTAATTATTTGAAGCATTACGTTTCTGATATGACTGATGAGTTCAGCCGTTCTGTTTTTACTGCAGTCTGCTTGTGAACCCTTTTTAAAAAGTGGAACAAGAATCGATTCACACCATTTTCTTATCCGTCTTTCAGAATCACATACTAACGAGCAGATTCTGTGAATAATGTCAACACAAGTGTCTCCAATTGCATTCAGAACTTCAGTAGTTGTGCTGTCTGGTCTTGGAGATTTATGGTGTTTGAGTGATGCGATTGCTTTCTCAACTTCCAATCCATCTGAAGAGTTACCTTGGCTGGTGAGTAGACTCGAGTCACCACTAGAGTCTTCTAGCGTTATTTGGGATTCAGCTTAGTGCATGAAAGCGTTCTTTAAAAATTAAGCTAGCGGTAGACGTTATTAAAATTGATTGAGTTGTACGCAGGCTACAGTTGGGTGCGAAGTAACGAAGTTTATTAATTCGTCCTAAACAAAATTTTATGAATTCTTGAATAAAAAATATTTATCTACTACTAATGAGATTTGTGACTGACTGTGTGTTACAATTTAATTCTGCAATATTACGGATAGCATTTTATTTATAATCTTCGTATTTCTTAAACAAATTAATAGCTGTAACGGTGTTCAGGAGACGTTACTTCCCTACAACTTTTTTCGCTTTAGCAGATGTTTATTAATTTAAATCATAATTACATTAAACACAAACCATTCCGTTTCTTGCGTCTAATGCAGTTACACTTGCTAGATGCGACTTTTCTTTAACGACGTCAAATCGAGATTGAGGTGAATAGAAGGATATGTTTGTATTTAGAATTTCTTAACTAAACTTAATAACAAGCAGTCGCAGTTTTATGAAAGTTCAAGGAACACGTTTTTACAATATTACAAGAAAATGTTTCGTACGAATCTGTTGACATAATTCGTTTTTTTTCGACACATTATTTTTAATTTATCAATACAAGTAGGCTACTTATTTCAGCCCATTAATTCATTGGCGCTGGTTGACTAACATTCTATGTTTTCGTTCTAAGTGGCATGAAACTAAAGATTCCGTCCAATGGAAACTTTACATTCGTAAACTCGTTTCAAGTTCTGTCCAGTAACAGAGAATTACATGCGGTTGTTAGCTGGTTTCGAGTTAATGTTAAGCGTGACAATAGAATAACTTACTCCCTTCCTTGAATGGTTAATGAAAAAAACTGTTAATTGTTATATATTTAAGTAATTAAGCTTATATTAAGCCTGTACTATAAGACACTAAGGGCACTAATAACCTTGTCATAAAGTTTACTTTTAGTTTTAAGCTGTTATAAAACTACCTTTGAGGGATAGATCAGAAATGTAGTGTTGCGTCACTAAATATCGTTTTTCATCATCTTCATCAGCATCTTTACTGTAAGGATTAGGCCCTTGTTGACCTGTTCTAAAACCCATCTCCTCTTCCGTCTACTAACATCTCTCTTTTCAGTAGGCTTAAATCTTAAGATTGCTACTGGTAATCAGTTATTTGTCATGCGGTCCAAGTGTAATCATCATCTCGTCTTATTCTCCATAATCTTCTTCTGTAAAGATTCAATTCTAATTCTCTTTTAATATTTTCATTTATTACCTATCTTGGAGGGAATATGCTTGTGCACTTATCAAACATATTGTTTCGCCACCTTGAATTTTCTCTTCTTCTCCTTACCTAGGATCCACTTTTCACTTCCGTACACCACTATAGGAATAGCTTCTATTTTGCGGAACTTACTGCAAGTATCTCTTTCTATTTTAAGTTTTATGTTACTAGGAAACTTTAATGGTTGCTTATAAATCCTAATCTCAGTCCATGTTGTTTTGTATCATATGTCCCATCTAAGTATTATTACTTGGCCTAATTTTGAGTATTCTTTTGAACATGCTTCACAGTGATACAAATAGGAGAAATTAGGAGAAAATAACATCCACAACTAAATTTTTCGTTAAATATATGCTTAAACATTGAAACTATTATTGTTTTTTTTTACCACTATGTTGTAATAATTATTGTTAATTCATGTTAAAACGGCCTTGCGTGGTATAATGCAACATTTTGATGATTACACAAACTTCAGCTGGATAAATATGATCCAGTTATATCATGATTTATCAGTATGCCTCTACAGTACTTTTTTGGCTACCACACATTTTGTACATTCCCGGAATCAGTTATAAATAAGAGCAACTGCAATTCAGTCAGTCAGTTCTGCGTACTGTTTTACAACGATAAGAGCGTGATACTAGTGCAAGTGTAAAGCGTCTGTTTCTAATTATTTACTTGTGGCACGATGGTATAAATTACCAACTTAGTTGCTGTAGTTAATTATTGAGTTAATTATTGTTTATAATGTGTATTTGATGGCTGTATTGTATTGGAGAATTACTGAAATGTGATTGCTTTAGAGAAGCGATATTAATTGTGACTTCGTATAAATTGTGACTTTCGAGGTCTCTGGTACATAATAATGTATTAAATGTTCCATTTTATCTTTGAAACAATATTGAGCGTTCATTATTAATTACATGACGTGCATGAGATATTGTATGCTCTGAGCTCATGGCTACTCGCTTGCACGAACGAAGTGCTGGGTATGTAAGAATGAATACATAAATAAATGTCTTTGTTACGTATAAAAAAAAGACTTAAAAAATCATGGCTACTGAGTGAAATATGAAAGTAACTTATTTAATTTAATGACATGGCACTTGTGTGAGATTAGGTCGGACGGTGACGATGCAAGATGGCGTACTGTTAGGCAACCGTAATTCTGCAACAATAGAAAATTTAATGCATTCTATAATGAACTAATAGCCACCCACATAACGTCATTCACTATTTCAGTATTACAGTTACAAATAAAATATAGTAGATAAAGTAGACTATTTGTCAGCAGCAATAGCTATTCTCAGTTATGGTATTGCTTAGCGCCGTGAAACTAGTTCCTTGTTCATATTAGTAGGCCTGATGGTAATGTTTTAATCTTTGGTTTCTTTGTATTACTGGATTTAAAGATGGCTACAATGAATTAAATAAAAACAACTTCAATTTTTCGAATACTCAATCCTCCGAGTTTTATTAGAAAATTTTCTGCGAGCTTCCTCAGGAGATATCGTCTTGCCGTAGCATTTAACGAGCAAGTCGGCGAGGGAGTCTGCGTGCTGTGTGTCGGTGACAGCGTTGCTGTTGGTAGGATCCTCCTTGCCGGGCAGGCCTCAAACGTGGAGCCAAGACTAAGTGCGTTTTGCAGCGACCATCAAGATCGTTGATTTTAAAATCTCGTTACCTAGATAAGGCTTTTATCGTCGTTGAAGGCGTGGACGACACACCTGACGTTGGTTCAGACCAGGTCGTCTATTAGTACTAGGAACAAGTACTAATTCACAGCGCGGCGAGGCAGCAGTACCACGACCGGCCTTTCCTGACGCAGTGTATGTAACGCGGCGGGGGGAGATTTTTCTTACTCACACAGTCAACAGCATTAAACGCAAGACCCACAGCCGTATACAGGGCTAATGAACTGAGACTTTCAAAGCAGTGCTGAGAGTATCATGGAGTGACCAGGTAAGAAATAACGACTTAAGGATCATCTTCGGGATACAAAATCTAAACAACAAGATAATGCAGTACAGACATAATCGCACAGACCGCGTAGAAAGGATGGGTAAGAATAGGATACCAATGTAAAATTTTGTTTATTATCCACATGGAGGAAGTAATATTGGAAGACCAAAGAAAAGGTAGTCAGGCAAAGAAGTGAGTAACGGTCGTATGGTTCAAATTCTGAAGAAGAAGTAGAAGGAAAAGAAAACAAAACAATAAGGAAGAGGAGGAGGAGGAGAAGAAGGAGAAGATGATGGTAATGTTGAAGGATGAAAAGAAAGAAGAAGAAAGAAAAAGATGATGATATGACGAAGAAGCAGACTTTCTGCAAGTTACGGAAGTGTGTTATTTTGCAGTCGTCCAATCAAGATGCTTGATTCTGAGAGACTCGTCTTTAATATCAGTATTGAGAATCTGTGAGAGAGGATTGCAGCAAAGTTCTTAGCTGCAAGTCAAGAAATAAAGCAGAACCGAAATCTAAACGTCTCGACGTCTGGCAGGCCTTTACAGACAAACAAGAAAGATTATCGTCCACTAAAGCGAGAGTTAAAGAATGCTGGAAGCCCAAATGTGGGTCTACAAAATTGTAATATGATAAGAAACGATTTTTGTTTGTAGTTTGTAATGTATTTATTTATGTGCCTTTTTGATAAATAATGTTTAACATTTAGTTATTTACTTTTTTAAATACCATATAGTCCATATTTTTTAGAAGTACACACGAGCGCTCGCGTGTACTTATAGAGATATTTGAAACACGGCGAACTGTCTGAAATCTGCAGTACGAGCGGTTGTGTGGTCAGGGATAGACGTTTGTGCGAGTGGAGGCGACATGCACGCGATGTCACGCGAGGAATGAACGATAGCACGACCGCGCTTAGCATCTCATTACACGACTAGTCAAATGTCATGTAAACCTTTATGACGGCAACACAAACGTTTATCGATTCTCGACAAACGTGAGATATAATACAAATTATGGGACATCTTGTGCATACATGACTGTTACTGCGACGACTCGCTTATTGAAATTTTGTCACGAAAACACGATTTGTTACGTCCTTATCACTATTTCGCAACACACTCCGACTACTGCTTATGCATCGACTTGGTCTTCGGTTGCTGTCGTTACAATCTAGTTTAGGTTTATTTTCTGTATTTATTGCTACTTCGTGCGCGCGTTACGATGAAATCAAGGTTATGGAGTAACTGGCAGCAGGCGCCACTTCATATCTTACGATGTGTGTCGGAGCGACTTACAGTTCGAAGACGCAGAAAACAGATCGGCGTAAAAATCGAAATTTATAAGCCATATTACACATTCTCATGACGACCTTTGTGCAGTGGAAATGACAGCGCAGTTGAGAGAGGACTATGTTACCGATATCGGAGAAGCAAGCAAATTGTCAGTGACCCGAAAACAAATAACACCGAATGGACTGGCGGTTTAGGCCCAGAGCTGTCATAGCACAGATTTACTGCTTGTGGTGAGGTAGGGATAACTATTGCAATATTTTACACCTTGCAAAGGATCAGGCTTCAATATGTTGTGTCCAACGATTTTCTGTCCGTTCGGTTTGGGGATCTGGGGAACGTTCACAAAAGACTGTTATTCAACAATAACAATGTGTGTTGTGTTATATTGTGGTCAGACAAAGGAAACTTGTTATCAGTCGGGTATAATATGAGTTATTTAAAAATATATTGGAAAAACCTTTAAGTCTTTTTCTGCTGTTTTATTACATAAAAGCTTGTATATACCGAACATGTAGTCAACTTGCTGAGATATATATTTAAGACGTATAAATTTTGACACTATTCTTTAAGAATCAGGTCTTCACATAACTTTTTTGTCAGCAGAAGAATATAAGTATTAGTGGTACTGTAAAACCATATCAATAACACGGGGTATTAAATACGTCTTGATATATACTTGTAGGTGTGTTGAGTTGTGTCGCATTTTATTGATTTTCATGTTGTGAAGTATTTGACTGAAAATAACGCGCAGTTTATGCAGGAACTAACAGAAAATTAATGTGTATCGTTAAAATTGTTTAAAAAATAAAAAAAATATAAGAAATTATTATATAATTGATATTAAAAATTAAATAAAATATTGACCATATCATGAGTTCGCTTGTACCGATACGAATTTCTGTAAGCATTTTCCGACGAAAAATTTTAATTTTAAAAGTTAACATGTTTAAACATACACAGTTAATAGTATTTGATGTGCAGAATGATTACAAATGATTTTTAGGTAATTACTTTATAACTTAACTTAAAACAGAATTACCAGTTTCATTAAACTTTTATTTTTTAAATTATCAATTTACGCCTTTCTGGATTATGATTGTACTAATATTTATGCACACATTCTTGTTGCACCGTAGATGTGTATTGTGTTTATTAAGCCACTTACATTTTCAGTGAACGGAAAGCTTGGTAATTGTATGTGGTTTTAACTGAGATGAGAAAACACGTCGCGTTTGAGTGTCACGTCTGTGTACATCGTACGTTTAGTACCTTCAAGGAACGCTTGGAGATACTAAAATTCCATCCTCTCAAACTAAAATTATAATCAAAAAAAGAGATCCTAGTCTAGTTGTTGCTAACAGCTGCCGGGTGTGTAAAATGAGTAGAAATATGATAGTAAAACATAAAATGTAAGTGCTGAACGACAAGGACCACTTTCACTTCCAAAGGTGAGCGCGCAATCTGAATTTTCCAATGTACAGGCAACGATAGAATTCTTGTAACTAAATACATGGATGAGGATTATTTGAGGAGGGGTGTAAAAGCTTATAGACTTGAAAACAAAGGTGCACGACAGTAAAAGAAAAACGGTGGAGGGATTGTTCAAAAATGATAAACTTAAGGGCTGTCTCCGGCGCTACTTTGATTCTACTTATATTCAGGCAACGCCATTCGGGAATTGAATAGTATGGAGGGTATTCGATTCTGACAATGATATGAACACTTTTATTACACATGTATTGATACGAGTGTTTGTTTTATCTACATCCTTGTTTGCAGGCATTTCTAACAATTAAACACAAATCACAATTGAATACTAATCTCTATTAGCCGTAGTGTTGCCAACCTAAGCGTCACTACTAACCATCTGTAATCTATCGTAAAGCTGTAGTAAATCTATTTTAAAAATAAATTTTAATTTGATAATAAAATATTGAGACAATTCTGTTTTCAGTGAAGACTTAAAACCACAACCTAACATAATATATGAGCATTCTGTATATATCAGAAGTCTGTTGTTAAAATTCCTTCCCGGGATGTTTGGCCGTGGTCCATTGTTTTCTACAAAAACAGACGTTTCGGCAGTGCCATCGACTGCCATCATCAGTGTAAAATCGAGTTACGCTAAAGTGAGGTGGTATACGTTAGTGACCACAGTACTCGTTACGTTAGCATAACTCGATTTTACACTGATGATGGCATTGCCGAAAAGCCTGTTTTTGTAGAAAACAATGGACCACGGCCAAACAGCCCGGGAAGGAATTTGAACAACATTGACTCCGGCCGTGTAAGGCTATGAAGTGTATCAGAGCTCTGTTTACTTTTTTAGACTGTCTATTTTACTGAATTAGATAAAAACAGCAAGCTTGGTAAGTAATTAGAATGTGTGATAAGTGAAACTGTAAGAAACAATAAGAGAAAGCACAGGCTGATAAAAGTTTGTAAACGCTCAGTAAAGATATGTCGTTGCTACGTGCAAGTGTAACATTTGGATTTAGGCCTATTAGCCGTAGTTAGAAACGAAAGCACTGAAAAATCTAACGTTTAGGAACTTACAAGACCTGATATTACCTTATGTGTTCTAAAATTGTGTAAATTCTAAAAGAAAAACTGTGGATTACATTTAACCTTCGAGTGTTCATCGTAAGTGTCACGTTATTAACCGCCTATGGAAATGTCATGCGTTCTGCCAACTGCATTAACTACTTTTCACTACTAATGTAGTTGTTCAAAAAATAGTGACAAGAGATTTAACTTAGTTGGGCAATTTAGTTATATGTTGGTACTTGAAATTTTGTGTATCTGACTAGACAAGCCTTACGGTTTGTCAAAATGTCAATTCGTAATTATTTAGGGGTAAGCGCTGTTAGACTGTACACAGTGGTAAATTCTTTTATTTAATCTCGCAAACACGGTTTGAGCAAAAAATGTAAGCTTAGCTCGCTATGAATATGGGTCAAACTGCGCAGTCTAAAATATTGACGTTTTCGTTTCTGAAAGGCGTTTTAGACGTCAGACGATCAAGACACCATCTTTCTGACTAAAAAGAATGTAGTGTGTCTTGGTTTTTGCAAGAGATATTTTATAAAATCGTGTGAACGCGTTTTGAATACCATGTTGTTCTTGTTTCCCAGAGAAAATAGGATATAGACAAATCGTTCATATTTCAACAAGCCATTACCTTGACGTGTTTTGTTAATGTGCATCGATATCCATTTACATGCTACTTCACATAAGATACATAAGGTTTAACCTGATTTAGCTCGTAAGGTTTGAAAAATATATTTCAAAAATTTATGCTAATGCCTTTCCTATTTCTTCTTTTCAACGTTTCCCCTTTTCGGGAAACAATAGTGTACCGTAAAATACCGTATTGACCGAGAAAATACTGTAGTGTCATTTCAATACTGTAAAATTCAGTTTTTCAAAGTACGCGTTAGTTTAAAAATGCATATCGTGATAGAAATCAGTGCCGCGGAAAGGATTTACTAATTGTTGTTATTAGGTAGTTTCTTGCCCTGAAAACATTAGCACAGCCAAAAATCACAAACATTCAGTGGTAGCCCAGTTGAAAATCGTTGTGCCTGGTTGCATAATCCTTACGGAACCGTTGACGTTTCGTATGTACATTGTGGAGTACACTGTAATAAACCGGACTATACGAAACAACTAATCTGCACTTAATGCACTATAAAAAACAATATTAAAATTATGGAAATGTGCATTACATTCCACAGTCCGTATCCGCAGTTGATAGTGTGTGTTTTGTGTTTTTATGAAGCAATAATTTTATCGTTAGTGTTTGTACATAATGAAGATGTCGGAACAATACGACCGTGGACCGTGTTTTATGACCGGGTGCCGCCTTGCGATGGGTGTTGCAAACGGATTCCTTCGTTATTACACTTAATTGTGCAGACAATGTTTACGTTTATCTGCTTTATTACGTATAAAACGTTCACTTCCACACCTATTTCATACGGCTGTTATCGTTGTTGATTTTTATGTCGGTTTTGATTACGGCGTTACGTTCAGCACAATACAAGATAAACTTTTTCTTCTGAAGTTAGTGTAGAAACAGTGTTACCAATGTAAGTAGTGATGGTAACAATAGATGTAACGTTACCATCGAAACAAAGACTACGGCACAAAAGCGAATAGTCTCATTGCGGGACGTACGGAATGGAGACTTGCATAACCAACGTTTCCAAACCTGAGACTACAATTCTTCGGGAAGAATTTGAAACGATAATGCTAAATACAATGAAAATACTTGTTCGCTATTTTGAGTCGCATAAATTTTTACGTAGTCGACCTTAATTATCGAGTGCACAGATCGACTCGCATGACCAATCGGATGCTTTCTGCAATGTGTTCCGTGCAAGCGTGGCCAGTCACGATCCAAGCGTCAAAGTAGCAGTACGCTACGTGACTGTTTAAACTACACTTTGCCAACATCTGAGCAATTTAAACAACCAGGAGCCGAGATTCACGCCCTCAGGACATCAACACCTATTTATTTATAATCACACAATGCAGATAATCCCATAATCCCGCCTGTCCTTTATACTTCGGGGCTTATTTGCTCCTTCGATTTCTCTTCGATCTTGGGGCTATAAGCAAAGAGGTTGCATCTTTTATATAAGATGATGTTCATTTTCTCGAGTCTCACCACAGGAGATAATATTGTTAATACAATCTAACTGATCGTCATATGGTACATTGGAAAACAAAATACAGACATCAACGAACTCACTAATTACCAGCTTTAATTAATCACATTAAACAATTCGTAATCAACTTGTAATAATAATATCAAATAATAGAGTTCCACACTAATTATAACACAATAACACTTCGCACAGTACTTCAACAACCACTCGATCCACACTAAGGAAAATCGCTCAACGAACTGACTGAACTAAGCCAGAGACTCTTGCTTTTATAGGTCGCCCAGAGGTCCAGTATTTTCCTTTCTTACTGCACGCCAGCTAATGCGTATTTCAAGTGTTCTCCAGAGTAATCTGGAACGTACTTGTGCGGGGCCTTGACTGAGGTACACCTGCTCGACTAGCGGAGGGACGGGTGGAGGACGTTTTAGGCTGTTGGATAGGGTTTTCGTTACAATATCATTAACAATATAAAAATTAACATTACGTGGGGTTAGAATAGAAGTAACGTAAAATTCACGTATTTAGTTCATAACCTCAAAACCCCTCAATGTTTAAAAATATCGACACTTCTGACAATACATTTTTTGTATCTATACGGTTGATAAATTAAAACTATTTCTCGGTTTCAAATTTGTTTCCTGCTAAATGGTCCGCGGACAGAAAACATGTATTTGTACAACAGATAGGCCTACACCATTGTGGTCCAATGTTGTTCATTTTGGGGGAAAAATTACTTACGTTTCGAAACGAATATTCAAAACAAGTTTACAGGCCGGAATTAATTAAACGCCTTCCACCGTACTTAGCTATAATTTTTTTTAAGTTATCTGCGTCCATAAAATATTTAACAAGCTACTAAATTGGTTAAAATTTTACAGGCACGTTTATTATAGGCCTAACTTAAATATTTCACATTAAACTTATACAACTTCTATAGGTATACAAAAACTTTCAGAAAAACTTGCATTAATCAGAAATACAGTAAATGAAAGATTTAGTTATTTCTAAGTCATTTTTCTAACATGACTATGTTTTAATAAAAACACTGAGAAGTATTCCGACTTATTAAAGAGAGGATGTCTTTTATCATTTGTGTAGTGGCTAATCGTAGTGACGACTTCAGCAACTCCTGTTGAGTATTTGACACTGTTATTGTAGAAAACGTACATAAATAAATAAATATAGAAGTCGTAAATATAAGTGTCACCAAACATAGAATATCCCATTACTGCAAAACCTCTCAACTGTGGATACAATTCATTTAAATAATTTAGGAATTTATAAATTTTGTCTAGCTAAATTGCCTATGCAGACAACACATGTCTCGCTGGTCACGAGTTGAACCATACGATTTGTGTCATATGGTTCAAATTGGTCTGGAAAGCCAAGACAGACGTTCTGAGTAGAGAATGCGTCACCAACAACACAGCCGGTGAGGCGAAAAATAGGTCAAGAAAAATTGTTTGATAAAATTAAAAGCATAGACGACGTTACTGTTGTGAACAGAAAAACGCGAGTCGGATACGTTATTACAGAGAAGTGTGTATCTGGTAAATAAATGCTATTCAAAAATTCCTGTCTGCAATAACGGAATGCGAAAACTTTGTGGCGACAGCGCAACAGCGTTTGCAATTTATGAATGTCCTGTGCCGCTCTTGTACGCAAACAGTTCTGTAAAGATGTCAAAAAGCAAGTGAAACTACTTGCATTAGTTTCACTTTTTGCGAGAAAGTATTTGACTACTTTCGGTGTACGAAGTTTGTAGAATCGTTATGTGAAATTGGATTCGACGAAACAAACATGAGACTTTTGCAAGATTTATTGTAAATACTTTACAACATAATATTTCATCACCAGTAATCGGGGATATAAGGTGACGTTAGTAACACCGTCCAAGCCGAATAGTATCTGTTCTACACGTATGCCGCAGGAAGGCGCATGGAGATTGACGTTTCAAAGCTGGTGACACAAAAACGCTCATTAACAAGCACAGAATAACTATAATTCATTTTAAATTATTGATTCTAATATCAGAAAAACGTAAAAGACAGCTGCGAATAATGTTCTACGAAACCGGTTGCCAACATTTCTTAAGTAAATTTGTAAATTTGAATTTGTTCACTAAAGAACTTTAGAGTTAACGTGATTGGAAACAAGGAGGATAATCGGCACCAAACTAAATTTGATTTTAAAATGTTATTTCGGTGAGAATTATTAAAATTTGTTTTTCCAAAAATTATTCAAGATTTAACGTCCATCTTAATTCTTATTACCAAAATAGTTTATAAATAAAAAAAATAATATGAAATTTCAATTGTTGGTATTGTTAATAAAATTACCGTTTATAGGCAGCGAAAATTGAAACAATTTGTTGATTTAATTTAAATTGAACTTGAATTTAGATGTCTTTTATCGGTGTCTCTTCATGCAAAGTCTTCCGGTTGTATTTTTTATTTATGAAATACTTGAGGTGAGTGAAATTTTAACATTATGTTTGTCACAACTAAAACACAGGCAAACACTTAATGTTCGCCTGGGACGCGAGGACTGCATGCCTATGCATGAGAGACTGCGAAGTTGGGGTCAGTGCAAGGCGCGCGCTTCCATTGCCCTTAGGTTCGCATTCCCGCACTCATACGCATATACGTGAAATAAACACACACAGGGGCATCTTAGACGCGAGTTATACATGTATACGGGACGGCGAACTTAGGGACAGTGGAAAGCACACGCTTAGCTTCGTATTCCCGCACATGTAACATGGGACACACACACACACACCATACATTGCAACATTGCACTGTTTTAATTTTGGCAAACATAGTAGTAAACTTTTCCACATAAGTATTATTAAAATGGATAAATAGAGCCAGGAATAACCCAAAGATTAGACGGCAGTACTGAGTTCGAACCAACTTCATTTCTGCTCAACCCTTCTGTTTCATTTCTCACGGGAAACGTGAATACTCAAAGTGGAAGGCTTGTCAAAACTGCAGGATTTCGAACTGCGGGCATATTGAGGATTAAAGTGGACAGAAAGAATAAAAAAATGATACGACGTTAGACAGACCAACCATACAGACATAAAATTTAACATTTCACCGTAGAGAGGCTTTTTATTTAAAGCACTTAGCCGACACAAGACAACTGGTGAACTGCAGATAATGATGGAAGATAAGCACGATGGATGAAGGTAATTAGTAGGAAGAAAAAGTACTGGATGAAGACCATAGGAAATGGACCGTCATAGACAGTAAAACTTTACGCAACGAAACAGGTGCCATTTTCGATAGATATGTATATTTTAGTACAGATGAAGGGCAGATGAGATAATCGGATTATTTTTGTAAGAACATAAGGCGGTGGAGTTCCTCAGCACTGCAGTGATTTACGGTTTGTAACACTTCCACTGTTATCCTACACTATAAATCCAACTTTTACATTCAGTGTTGTAGGTAAAATTTTAGATTATATTAGTATGAACTTATTGACTGTCATCACGCTACAATATACGGAATGTAGGCGGCATTGGCTCTACGTAAAGGTCGCAGTTCTAACAGTATTTTTGAGGATAAAATTTATTACTACGATGGGCAGATACAAAAACCATTATGTATACGTGTGGTCACGTGGCACGCACGATTAGACAAACATAAATTCTTGCTTTTTTATTGTCTTTTTACGGCATTTAGATTTGATTATTAGTAACGAGAATAGTTTCCATTAAGTACATAAAACAAGCAATAAAACAAGCACACGTTCACACACACACAGAATGTAAAGGTTAAGGCGTGATAGAGGGGGAGAGAGAGTGAGTTAGGTAGGCGGATAGAGACAAAAGTAGAAAGGAAAACAGAGACAGCATTAGATAAATGTCCAACATAACTATGTCATTTAGTGTCAGAATAATAGGCCTACTTCCAGATATCGGGATGACTCAAATTCCAGACGTCAGAAGACGTAATACTGGATGTTTCGGTGATGTCTGAAGCTTCAGACAGTGGAAATCAGTGCTCGCGGTGGAGCCGCTAATTGTGGGAAACGTACAGAAATTTGTGTTATCTTTAAAGAATCTGTGTAATTCGAATACCGCACGAATGACGTCTAATTATAGAGTTACGAGTTGTGCAGATGTTACAGATTACGTGTGTTGCGATCCTTGTGACCAACTTTATCCGAGTCAAATGTAGACAGCGCGTCGAGACAAGAGATTTCCAAGAGAAAAAAACGTAATAGCGATATCAGACTGGATTCCTGTTTCTTGTAGAAATACTGTTTTACGACTTCTGATGTCTCATATTAGTTGACAGTAGGCGGAAACACCTGCATAAGCGTTGAGTTACGAATTAAATTTTGTGTCTACAGTAAACTACACAATAACCTTCAATAAGGTTAAGCCAATGTGTCTAGATAATATTAAAAATGTAGCAGTAAAATAAATTAAAACTTTTGGATTTTATAGACACGTTGCTGTGTTATGGGTACTGAAAGTGTCTTAAAAACAACACAGTGACATTCTTTATTGGATCATATCAGTCTGTGGTCGGAATTTGTTTATAACCAGATTCTGTCTAGTATAACTGTATTCTTCTTACTAATTTATTTGATGCAAACCACTTTTTTAGTATGGCTGTTCTTACAGATTTGTACGGAGTTTTATGTGGTATTCTAGGTAAGCATGACGTTATCCGTATAGCCTATATATAAAATGTATACATACTAACTTACATGGGTTTTTCCCACATGTGCGCACACACACACGCACCATTAATAATAATAAGAATAATAAGGATAATAATAAAAATAACGACAATGAGAAAAAGAAGACTATTATTTTTTGGACATTTATATAGAATGGACGACAATAGGTTGGCAAACCAAATCTTCAAATATCTGTGGGGGAAGAAGTCAACATCAAGTTGGATTAAAGAAGTTCAAAAGGATTTAGAAAAAAATAATATACACGCAGAAGAAGCAATTACTCCAGTTTTTCGGGCAAAAGTGTTAAAAATTGAGGTAGTCCAGATAGGATAGGAGAGAGAAAAACGCAGGTTCAAAGTGGACTGAAGACAGGAAGAAGAGACACAGTGAGAAGATGAAAGAATACTGGAATAAAAGAAAAGAACAAAGAGTAAAGAAATGAAATTGACATGTGGTCCTTACATGGCCGATACGGAAAAAAAAGAATAACGACGATAACGATGACGATGACAAAAACAACAACAACAACCGAAGTAGCTTAGTTAAAGTTAAACAAGACTACATTAAACACCACACATATCGTTTTTAATTAATAAATCGTAGCATTAGGTTGTCTTTATAATGTCTATTTTCATTATTGCATAACCTAAACTACTTTAAATTGTTTTATTCTTAGTTTATTCTAATTACAAGTTAATTTGTACCAGAATTGAGGTTACTTGGGACCCCCTTGTCTGACAACAATGGTCTATGCTTTTCTCCCTACTCTCAACGTTTTAAGGTTATTATTCTACACTTTTGCTCTTGTTAACCATTATTTATTATTTTTTCACGTTATTTTTACATGTCTACTGGTGATTACCAGGTTTTCTTTTATATATTTTCATTGGGTTTGTTTGTATTAAAAGCATGCATGGTATTCTGTTATTTCTGTGATAACTAACTCATTCTTATCTTCCAATATCTTATTTCATTGTGTTTATTTGTTGATTAATTATATTTTTATCTTAGAATAAAGAGTTTTTGTCATGGTCAAGTCTTTAGAAACAGTTTGTCTCTGTCTGTGTCTCTTTACTGTTTCTTAATTCTGTAGACTCCTTGTTTTATTGGTTTCATTCTCTCTTATTGCCACATTGTATAATAGATTTGTTAACTCTTCTTCGCTTATCACTTTACTTGTGTTTATTCATATTCTCTTCAGTCTCTTGTTAGGGTTTGTTGTCCTTATAACTTGGTTTTGTCCTCTCACTTACCATATCTATTGGGTCATTTGGTTAATCACATTATTATGTTGTCTGCTATATTTTCTTCTTCATCACTATTTATTATTATTCGTTTGCTTATTTAATTATTTTAATTAGTTCGTGGACCGGATATAACATTTAGTCCACAGTTATTCATTTGTCATTCCTCTCTCATGTGTTCTTGTGTTAGTTAATGGGTGTTTTATTCCTTATGGTTGTTTTTAAATGTACGGTGAAGATATGTACCGTTACAACGTTTGTGTGCTAATGCCTGTGCAAACATCTGATATACGTGAATATTTTTCAAATTATTAAAAGGAACGCCAAGAAGGTTATAAAAATCCGTGACAAGACTGAAACTGTTCAATCAGTCTTTGACAGGAATGGAAGCTTTAGCTGACTATTCTTTCCCTTGCAATTTGCTCGTCGAGGCGTCTGTGAGTGTGGTGAGTTTCGTTTGTCAAACTGTTGCGTCTTCCCATTTGGCAAGGCTGGAGGGCACACAAACGTGCGACCTTCTGGAGGACCACACACACACACACACACACACACACACACACACACACACACACACACACACACACACACACACACACACACACACACACACACACACACACACACACACACACACACACACACACACACACACACACACACATGATGGTAAAAGGAGATAGACAGCACCAGGTGACGATGAACTGATTTCTTTATAATAAAAAGGGAAGAAAAAGGAAACAGACGGTACAGTATAATAAATGTTTCTGATATAATTTATAAATGTACATTTGTAAATAGCCAACGTAAATTTGCAAACAGTTAATGTAACAATAAAAACAAAATGGAAGTTGAATAATTTTATGTAAAGTTTTATTTGTGTGAAAAAACGCTACGGTAGCTACTTAAATATTTCTGTGGGTACTCATTGTTTTATTCATTATGAGTTTTAGTTTCCAAAATATCCTACTTTAGGTACTTTAAGCTATTTGATTTATGTCAGTCATCCAATGTAAAGTTATTATATCATCCAATTTTTTTATTGCGTTACACTCGGGAGCACATATAAAGGCGAAAAGTGAAAGTGCATTGCGCAGAGAGAGAGAGACAGTGTGTAACACTGCGACAGCCAGTAAACGAAACGATTGACTAGCTCTTATTGGCTGATACATCACGTGATACTATGCTGCTTTTGCCTCTGCGCAGCTGGCAGCACCCGCCTTTATATGTGCTCCCGAGTCTAACGTGATGTGCTTACTTGCAATATAATCTTTCATCGACATTAATATGATGATTATTCACATGCATATTTGATATACATAATATAAATATCAAAACAGTTTTTAAAACCGAGTTCTGCTCTGTAACCTGAACTAGCTTACTGCTCATGAATATTAGGGTGGGGGATGCGACCACAAACCTATTACGCATCAAATGAAAACTGTAAAATGAGAAAATATTTTTATGAATGCAAGAAGGCAATCGCTGCATATGGCTACTAATATACGCTTTTTATTGTTCATTCTTACTGCCTCTGAAAATTATTTAAAATAAAATGTTAAAACTTTTGTTTGAATTAAATTCATTAAGCACATACAAAGTCGTTTATCTGAAACTAGCGAATCTCGTACAATTTTTAAGGGGTTTGCACTAATCACTAGTAATTATAGTTTTTCTTCTCAAACTGATTGTTTAGGTTCCTTATGGTATATACCATAGGCCTAAGTTTAGTATTAGGCCTACACAATTTCCGATTCACATACTCAGTTTTATGGGTTACACAGACACGTTACAAGATAGATAAAGACCAACAATTACTCTATTTTTATTTATTTATTAGCAATCAGAAAAATACATTCTTTAAGCTAATCTGCTGATCAGTGTACACACAGAAGAGATGTACAAAATCATCATATTAACACACTTTATACGATTTATTTTGACTCGAGGTGGAATTCTATACGAAAGGCCATTATTACTCTTTTACTACGGTAGGGCTTTTAAATTATACAATGCAGCAAAATAATAATATGATACGTAAGCATAAAGAAACGTATGAGTATTGCCAGTCTCCCAAATGCATCGTGGATATCATTATCTGTTGCATACGTATTCAAGGTCCTGTTTTCAAAAGTGGCGTCGGTTCTTCAACATTAAAATTATCCTCACCAATCTTTATAATTGTCTGCATCGTGATCATCTAACTGCAATTTAAACTGACCATCAGTCTAAAAATATATTTATTCATGTTAGAAATACGTACGAAGCCAATCTTTATTTTCTCTCGCTCTTGTCATATAAAAATTAACTTTTATTTATTTTTTATTAGCGGGGGTCCTACAGTCTATGCCGCATCCCGCATTTTGATCGCCATTTCTCCCTATCTTTCCAGTCATGATCTTCAATAGTTCGATCTCTCATGCTTTTCCTAATTCCTGTCCTCCATTGTGTTGTCAGTCTTCCTTTTCTTCTCCTGTTTTGTGGTGTGTAAGTCAATGCTCTCTTTGGCCATCGCTTCTCCTCCATCCTCATTACGTGATCATACCATAGCAACTGTCTCGATTCTATTCTTTTTGCTGTTGTAAATACGCGCCCTGTTTTCCTTCTTTTCAATTTTATTTAACAATTCTCTTTTCTTGTAATGAATATTTCCAAAAATGTTGAATTCGAGGCTAGATCCGATATTAAATTTAAACAACGGTTAATAACAATCGATTACGACGTGAGCACTGTAGGCCTAAGTAGAAGTTTGGTTTCACTTTGAAAATACACGGAAAAAGCAAGTTTTTTTAAAATTATAATGTGTAAAGTTTACTGCAGAAATTAAGTGTACTGATTGTACTTCAGAGTTTGAAAATCTTATAGTAAAACTGCAAATCGTTTCCTCTATGCTACAACTAATACACAACATAATAACTAATTTTCATACACAAGGATACATTTGTTCAGAGTGTACTTGACAGCTAACTCTCTCACTTAAGATACGAGTGTACTTAATTCAGATGCAGACAAATTTTGGACGGGGAGTAATATTTCTAATAAACAAAAAGAGAGTAAAATACATCTCCCTTCAAATTTATTCGTTAACAAAGTTACATACCAATCTTTTAAAACGAATGTTCTTACATTTCGGTAGACTACATAAAACATAGTTAAAATAACTTCTTGTTTGGAAACTAATAATTGTATTAATCAAAAACTATCTTGCATAATACTGATTCTGTCAAGAAAATATCCGTACACGGAGAAGAATTAAAAGAGAGAGAGAGGAAAATAAACAAACGTGCACAATCCTCATTGAGTGGATAAGGAAAATCCAAAATTTTTTAATTACGGGAATCAGAGTCCACGTAAGTATAATATACATTTATGGTAACTAAAAGCTTGCAAAATTTAGCGATCTATTGGATGTTAAATCCTATGTTGCTGACAGTGGGTTGTTTTGGGAGCAAGAAATAACATTGTGTTATCGGTGTGTACGAACATTTAAACTGAAATGAGATTATTTAGTACGCTAGACACTGAAGAGTGCTTACAAATTTGATTCTTAAATGATCGTAATTCGATTAGCAAGGGTCATTAATTTCATAAAATTATGAAATTTTGTGCAGGAAAATTCCAGTGCGAACACTGATTTCGTATCGCCAAGCTGCTAGAGTAACTTGACAATCTACTGGTTCCTCTTTCAGGACGTAGACCTGTGATGATCGTTAGTGATCAAATTTGTAGGTCCGACTACGAACAAAATTACCAGAGAACTTCATCTCAACATATACAACAACTAATTTGAACGTATATTAGCCTGTATGTAATTTTTGCTTTCTTCTTAATTCATGTGTGTGTGTTTACATAAACAACTAAACTATTTAGGTATTTTTTTTTCTATTCTCAGTAGTTTAGTTTTGTTAACTTGATTGCACAGAGTTCATTAGCTAATCAGAAAACAGAATTATTCGTAAGTTTTTAACCTTAATTTTTTTTGTTAATTTGGAAATTTTATTTGTAAATATTTTATGTTCCTTCTCTGCTCGTACGTTCGTTGTTTATTATTAAATTTAATAATACTTAAATTTATTTACCATATCAAAAAATTGTAGACATAGATGTGAGAAGCGCAAAAACAGCTGTTTTGTCCTTTTTTTTGGTAATGTCAAATTGTCGTACCGTCAAGCTGAACTTTGCGCAAACGTCTGGAAGAAATTGTATGTACTGTAGTTGTTACTTGTATACGATCTTCAAATGAAGAAGTAAAATCTATATAATTACTCACTTTTTGTGTCTTATTTATGTGTCTGCTGTTTCCAGCAACATCTAATTTTGTGCATTTAGTGAAAGGGAAACTGACAATAAAACTTTTTTTCATATTCTTTTTCCAGGCCACTTTCTAAACTTTATTGAAGGTCAAAGAAGCTGGCATCTAAATGTTTTGTGTGCTTCTAAAAGTAATAATGTATTCTTTAATACCCACTGCCGTGTAAATTTCATTTAAATTTTCACAATTATTTTATCTATTCGACGTTTAGTATCACTTTTTTTTAGTAAAACGAAAAAATTAGAACAGATGATTCTAAAGGATATTACTTAAATGTTATTTATAATGTTACCACTTTATAATGTTTACATATAGTAATTATATGACTATTTAGAAACCAACAAGTTATTAATAGTGGAATATATTTATTTGTGTGCGTATGTGAGCTCGCGAAGACCTTTGCAGTAAATGATGATCTGTATTACTTTGTACATATATGTCGAAGCAGATTAAAGGTGATGCATATGGATAAAATTTCCTCTGGAGGACGAGTCGTATGAAACAGACAGATAGGTTAGAAAAGAAACTATTAGAACGAAAATAGAGGTAACGATAAATGTTGTGGTCACAATTGTACATACAAATTGGTAAAAATTGGTGTGGATGTCTAATGAAGGATAACAAACGTCTTATCCTTCAATTAGAGGTTACAATTTTAATGTAAAATAAAACGCATTGGTTTTTGATAAACTCTTAATGTATTTATTTCTATATGTTGTTTAGACATTGACATTAAACATGATAAATGATATCGGCCAAATGGCTGCCACGAGCGGCCCTGCAGACTTCCGCCCTTTTGATGACTTTTTTCCATCACTTTCCGGCATAACTCCTGCAGCAGCTCATGAACAACATGGGGTATGTCGTCCTATAGTTCTCGAATCATTTTGAGGTCATTGGCATACACTTTCTGCTTCAAATAATCCCAAAGAAAATAATCCCATGGCGTGAGATCACACGATCTTGGTGGCCAATGTTGATCGCCGAAACGAGAGATGACACAGCCGGGGAACTTTGTGTGCAACGACTGTATTGTTTCTCGCGCTGTGTGGCAAGTGAAACCACAATCTTGTTGGAACCATATTGCAACAATACATATATTTGCATATTTGCCCAGGGCGGTATGTTTGTATTGTAATTAGTGTAAAAAGAATAAGACGAACAGTTTTATACAGTTTTGTGCGGGAACGGACAGGCTGGAGCCTGTCTAAAGTGACACCTGCTTTGTTAGCGTAAAAACAGCGTTTGTGTCTATGTGTGTGTTAAGACAGTTCCGACCTGCAGTGAACGACGAAAAAGGGAGACGCGAACGAATTGTTGGTTGTCAATTAATCAGGTTTTAACAGGATTAAAATAAACTAATTATACGTTTTAAACCTGTAAACAAAGACTTACCCCATATATAAAGACACCCTTACATAAAGGAATTTTTTATGAATATGGTGATATAAAAATTATTGCCAAATGTGCAATATTAAAGATGCTAATTAATTAATATTAATTACTAGTGTAATTGAATAGTAATTCATATGTTTGGTATATGTGAGTGACCAAAAAAAAAATTACGCAAACAATGATATCGCTCACGATACGAGTATGTTTACGTAATCGCGATAAAGAACCAAAAAGTGATTGTAAGTAAAAGGACGCTTTGCACGAATTGACAATATCTGACATGTCGAAAACAGTCCTGAACCTGTCAAATCGCCTCCAGTATAAATACCACTGGCAACTTTGGGCGATCAGACGCTCAGACTCAAGAAATCTACACACGACATCACGCTCCCCGTTTGCAGATCGACCTGGACACACACACTGTACCACACTCACACCAAGACGTAAGGAGGAATTCTGGAGCATCACCAACAACAACCCTTAGAGACAACGAACACAGCATCAGAATAATCATCGTCATACTCTCAGGATTCTGGACACACACACATGCGCGCGCGCGCGCGCGCACGCACGCAACGGTAACGGCGCAGGTGATAACAAAACAATTATATTATTTTTATTGTGAAAAGAACTCTTAAAAGAACTGAACTATAAACATTAAATAATTAAAGTTAGTAAGTTAAATATTAGAAATAAGAGAATTTAATTTAACAACAAAATTTAGAAAAGAAATACAAATATTTTGTTGTATTTTTGGGTGTGTCAGTAGAAATCAATAATAGATTGGAATTAAATGTCATATCATTTTCATTTTGTTTATAGCAACAATTAAAGTTTATTCTTGAGTTTTAATAGTATTTTGTTTGTAAATGAGTTGCTATTAAATTAAATTACAATTACAATAAACAAACTAAATAAACTAAATTGACAATAACTTTGTAAAGATTGAAAAAAGAGAATGAGATTAAATTACAATTACAGGCTACAATATACAAACTAAATAAACTAAAGTGACAGTTTTCTTGACTTTGCCGATGCAAACTGATCAATTATTTCATTAAAATTGGTTTGTTCTGTTTCTTCTCGTTCCACACTCAAAAGAGCTAGGTTGCACAGCCGTTGTTGCCCCATAGAAGCTCGTAGGTATGAGCGAATCAGCTTTAATTTGCTGAAGGATCTCTCACAACTAGCAATGGATACTGATATGGTCAGCATTATTTGGATTGACGCTCTAAGGTTCGGAAGAAAGCTCACATCTCCGTACTGGATTATAAATTCCAAAAGTTTGCCTGGACGAGAAATTTTCTTGTCTGTCCGAGTTGAAAGCAGCATTTTGCAATCATTTATTTCCTCACAATGCTGATCACCATCAACATCCCTGTAATAAACATCTCCCAAATGCTTACACTTTTTTTTGAGGTTCTCTACATCTTTATAACAAAGGCTTTTTATATCTAGTAGAAATCAAAACTTGCTATCCATATCCATCAATCGTTCAAATCTTCCATTAATTTCACTATGCAGGCGGTCTATTGTGTTTTTCATTGCTCTGCTGATTTCGTCCTTTAATTTCAACCTCTCATCTTTACATAGTTCTCCAGGTATTGTCTTCTTTTTGGGGCGACGTTTCTCCATTTCGAGATCCCAACCCTGGCAAAGTTTTACACCTTCATCAATCGATGTATTTTCAACACCATCTCGTTCTTTCTGGAAAAAAATCCATAGGGACATTAAGGCAAGTTCAGCGGAATGGAAATTCATTTCAGGATGCTGCAGCCTCTGCTGGATTCTGTCTATTTTGCTAAGGATTAAATCCCAAAATCTTATCAATGACAAAAACTTGAATGTCAAGACACGCTTGCAAAGCTGTTCTGCATCACTCCGAGTATCCATAGTTTTTGATTCATCTGAGGCAAGATTTTGAAGTACTAAGATGATTTTATCAACATACTTGCTTACTGGTTTCACTGCATGGGCTTTGGCACTCCATCTGGTTTCCGAGTCAGATTTCACAACCAAAGGTACTGCATTCTTTAGCTGTTCCCAGCGTTGAGTAGAGCGAGAAAAGAATGCATATAGAAAATCAAGGGTTCCAAAAAATGTAACCATCATTGTTTCTTGCTTTGAAGCACGCACGCCTACTAAATTTAATGAGTAATTGTCACAATTAACGAACACTGCAAGGTTGTTCTTCTCCAAAATTCCTTGACGAACTCCAGTTATGTGTCCAGCCATTACATTTGCATTGTCATAGCACTGAGACCGACAATCCTGTAGCTTCATATCATGCTTCTCCAGCTGGGACAACATAACTTCAACTAATCCCTCAGCATTCTTTTGACTGATCTGGATGAAGCCAAGAAAAGATTCTCTGATATGGACTGTCTTATTCTGAAAATCAATTTCTACATATCTCACAACTTGTGACATTTGTTCACGGTGTACATGATCTGGAGTAGAATCAAACATCAGGCCATAATATTTTGCTATTCGAATCTTGTTTAATAAATTTTTACGAACAGCAGATGCCACCAAATGTAGAAATTCATTCTGAATGGCTGGTGAAATGTATGAAGTTGATCCTGGATTATTTTGCACATAATTCAAATGTTCCTTCATAATAGGGTCAAAGACAGCCAGTAGTTTAAGTAAACTTATGAAGTTTCCCATGTTGGTATCGGTACTGTCATCGTCATCATCTCTAAGTAACTCCCTGTGGCCTCTTAAAGCCAAATTCTGGACAGCCAAATATTTCAGGCAGTAGAGAAGTCTTTTTAGGATTTCTCTCTATTTCTGTTTCTCATTTTCAATCTGACTTTGAAGTACTACGTCAATCAACCCTACGTTTTCATTCAAATTTCTCTCTAGTTCTTTCCATTGTGCAAAGCATTCACGATGGTTTCTTGAGTTTTCATGGAGGCTCATTCTCTCGGGTGGTTTTCAATGGTTGAATCCAGATTCTCTTTCTAGTGTC
Organism: Magicicada septendecula; assembly: GCA_034769895.1. NCBI lineage: Eukaryota > Metazoa > Arthropoda > Insecta > Hemiptera > Cicadidae > Magicicada > Magicicada septendecula. The sequence goes on from CM068369.1 coordinate 146,672,406, forward strand.
GACTGCTGATCGGAACGGGAAAATAGAAGGCAACAAAAACAAAATGCAGACTGCTTCACTAAAGAATAAACTAACCATGATCGTGTGACCTCTTCTCCAGAGCCGTGTCCCAATTTTCGTTTGAACCAACTTGAATTCATTGCGCGGTTGTTTGTTGCGAGAAATGGACCCTCAGAATTCTGAAAGTATTTTGATCCTAGTTTTATTATTTCTACTCTCAATGCATCGGATATGGCTACATTTCCAGTGACTTTGTCAAAACTTAGAAGACCGATGTCATGGCACTGAAAAAAAATTTAGTATTACATTAGTGTCATTCACGTTTTCAACTCTATCTGCTTCTTCAGTAACCACCAAATTTTAATTTTATTTAAATTTTCTCTTTCAGCATCCAGAGTATTGGTAAGCGCAAGAGAAAACTTCTCGTTCTCAGATAAACTGACTGATTGAGTTGAAGTTTCGTTGTTGGACTGAATCAGAGCAGTCATTTCCCCAGTTCTGTTAAGTTTTTCCATTCAAAGGTAATATTATTTGAAGAACAGGATGGGACCTCTAGTTGTGTAGCTTCTGATTTGTGAAGAAAGGCCTTTAAAACTTTGCTTGATTTCTGGCCATCTTTGGATTCTTGCTTTTTTCTTTTTCGAGCTTGAGCTCCACTTTCTTTCTTCTTTTTCAATAATCGGTCCATTAATTCCTCAAAAGATCTGTGGAAAAATCAATAACAATAGTATCGGCAAAATACAGTTTTAAAAAGAGTATAAAAAGAACATTGTTATGATTAAGAAAAATATTTTTATCTATTTACAATAGCGAGAAATACATAAATATTTAAATACGGTACAAATTTTAATACACTTGTCCTTGTTAATCTTATGGCAGAAAAAAAAAACAAATTAACTTTAAAACGAATAGGGTAAGTCCGGGAGAGATGGACCACGTTTTTGGATTGTTGAAAATAACGCGGTCGTTTTAGGTTAGGTTTAAGCTTATATGTTTCCCGAGCCTATACCATCAAAACTACATCGATACCTTACAACACAAAAATACCAACCGAACAAACGTGACTTAGTTTAAAAAATTTTCAACTTACCAAAATAAACAAAGTAGTTTATCTCCAAAATTATGACGCTCTTTGTAGAGAAAAAACAAAAACGTGTTAAACACTCACTACAGTTTGGGTTTGATCGAAGGGAGTTACTATAGCGCTATAGTGGCGCATTTCTGAATTATTTGACTGGTCCAACTCACATGGTGGTCCATCTCTCCCGGAATTACCCTATTTTTATTTTCCACGGGCAAAATATAAAGATTTTTTGAATGTTAGGACACCCTTGGGTCTCAAGGAACATTTTGGTATGCAATGCAATACAATAGGATTAGAAGCCAGTAAGAAAGTAAGAACCTTAAATTTGGCCCAACAGCTGATGGATGGAAGACAATTCTTTTTGCCAACGTTACAAGGTAACGTTTGGGGTATTCTTTAATAATTAGTCTTATGATATTCCTTAGCAAAAAACGGTATATGTTGCGAACAAAAAATACGTCTATAAATTGTAATAAAAGAAAAAATTACGACAATTTTTTTTTTACTCGACAAAAATGCGCCTCCCCCCAAAGTGGCGCCCAGGGCACGTGCCATGGCTGCCCCACCCTAGTTACGCCACTGCTTGTAGGCATCCAAATGCAGATCTTTAGTTGAAATGCGCTGCGTGGTGCTCTAGGAAAGGTCCAACTGCTGGTAACCATGGCGAATGGAGGTCGACGGATTGTCATGGACACTGGCACTCACTGCAGCGATATTTGTGAGTGACCGGCCACTACGAGGACGTACTGGTCTTTGCACATCCAACACTGACCCGGTTCTATTGAATTTTTCGACTAATTGTTTAACCGCGGCACGAGATGGACGTTTATGGTTACCGAAGTCATTTCGCAGTGCGCGAATCGTGTTAGTTAAATTTTCTCCACTTCGAAAATAGGTTTTAACAATTAAAATACGTTCTTGAGTTGAATACCGCTCCATAGCAACAAATGTCAATACTTAACAATGACTAATTTCAAATATCAGCTGTTCATCTTTCACAAGAAAACAGTATTGCCAACTTAAAATTGTAATCTCCAACTGAATCACCCTATATAAGTTATTAACAGGACACTGACACGAAGTAGATCTCGATTCTCATGGTATGACGGAGTGAAGCAAGCATGCAAGGTCGATACATGAATGGTGTAGTCCCTGCTTGCAGTAGTAGTAACAGTCTTACTTCCGACACACATTTGCCCAAATTAAACCTGATACAAACATAAAATTCACTGTACCTGTAACTAGTGTTCTTTCTGTTGTTAGTGTTATTTACACTAATTTATATTGTCGACGAAGTATAACATTTGACGTCGCGAGAAACGCAGTATAACTCCAGTGCGTTACGCTAAGCTCGGTTATAGTTGCTTTCTTAGTTCCAAGTAGGTCCTGACCGTTTTTTGGAACTTTGAGTGCGGAAGAATAACAAATGAACCGCACTACACTTGAGTGTACAGAGAGAAAATGAGAGAAAGGGAGAGACAGGTAGACAGAAAAACAGAAATAGAGGGAGACAAAACTAAACTTAAGCAAGGATCAAACAGGTGGAAATGAGCTTTTGTACCCTTCGGGTGTAGTTCTGAAAGGTTCGGCTACATCGCATTTTTCACATAGAAATCCAGGACAGTAAGACTGAACTGAAAAAATAACACTTCATAGACGTTTGACAACTGTGATTGCATAACTCCTACACATGAAACCATCATGAGATCGAGGGCACATTTCAGGCGGCGTCAGGGAAAGGATCCACGCGAAGGCGTCGCCAGATGTGTATCTGTTTAGCAACTGTGATCGATACGTGTTAATCAAATCAATTAGTTCGATCGTTACGCGGTGTCAGATAAACACACGACTCTCACCAACAGTGACTTTGTAGGTTTCTTATTTAGGCCGTACGTATTGCAAGACTGGTTTCACTCGTGCTTCTAATGTTTTGCTCGTGTGAGTGATGTTAACTCACACTTGTAAATAAATTTGTATAATTTCTGCGTGTGCGTATGAATACGTTCACTAACATTATGTCAGAACAGTCTTAGTATTGATACCTATGAGGAGAGCGAGAATCAAGCTTCTTTGATGAAGAGGATAAATTCATACACAAATAAAACATACTTTACACATTTACAATAATTTTTCTGCGGCAGAGAAAGTATCGCTGGCTTCAGGAAAGGGAACGATTTTACGAGGCAGGGATTTACGGCAGAGAAAGTGTCGCTGGCTTCAGGAAAGGAAACGATTTTACGAGGCAGGGATTTACCCTCTTCCTCGCCCTGTTAATTCTCACACTGCACGTCAGTAGATAACATATAAAAACATCTTGTTCATAATAAACATGTAATACTTAAGATACTACTGATTTGGAAAAGCATTATTGGCCTGGCTGTTAGGCCGTGGTCTAAAGCCTATGCTGACGGACATTTTTCCCTCACCATCGGAGGCCATCATCGGTGTCGGTAACAAATAGCACGATTTTCGCGATTCACTCCAGTGATGAGGAAGAGATTACTGATTATGTGTTTATATTTGCCTTTGTAGGTAATGATATCTGTAATGAATAAGCTTAATAAATTTTAGTTAATTTATGGCATTATTGGGGCTACCAAGATACAATTCTATAAGACAGTGACAGATTCGGTATTGGTATATAGAGTGAGACGTGGGCACTAACACATAATCAACAGTAAAGAGTTGTCGCCTCCGAGAAGAAGTTCTTGAAGGAGGGGTAAAGGTTGTGTACTGAGAACTGTTAAGAAACCCTAAACGAATGAGTTGAGGTTAGAATGTACACTTTAGGAAATAAGATCTTATAGAAATCTCTAGAAGGAACATTTTGTGGCAATGGCGCACAGTAGGTGACCTTGGTGAGCGACGACCTATTCGCTACAGGAAGAAAAGTTGTAGGAAGACTAAAAAAAAGAGGTAAAAGGATCTTTGAAGCCGGAGAATGCTAGTTGCCTAACCACGGAATTGAAGAAGGAAAGAAGTAGAAGGAATCATTATCTTAGTTTTTGGGTTATTGTACTTTGAAGTTTAATTCATTTATTATAAATTTAATTCATGACAGTCATTTTGGGTTATAACTTATGTTCCATTATTTAGATATGGCAATCCCACTCGCTTGTTAATACGAAAATTTTAATAATCCGATCGTCTCCGTTTATAAAAATATGCATAATTTTTATATATTTGTATATAAGGTTGCAATTTAGGGTGCATGTTTCCCTGTTTTGCTTAAGTTCAAAACAAAACTGTTTTTGCGCAGCTACGTTCCGATAAACAAAATAAATCAATACTGTATTTACGACTCTTGCTCGATGTTACGGTGGAAGAAAAACACGATTATTTTGTTTGTGGAGAATAACTTTATAAGCAAGATGTTGATTTAGGAGCTGAAAGTATGTCAGTATTCAGGACTGCTCCCTTATATGAAGAGAAAACAACAACCGGATGTTTTTGTTCCGCTGAAACGGTAACAGCTTTTTTGTTCCCAACGTTTTAGATTTGTCGTAGCGTGAAAGGCGATAAACAATAAAAATTATTTTTGTTAGGTACCTGATTTTAAGTAAGCTGTTTCTTCATGTTTTCCTTTAATTGGTCGGGCCAACCACTTCCCTGGTACATGCACGCTTTCACATATGCGCGTGCACACGCACTCATAAAAACGTGTGTACACGTCAGTGGCGCACACTAAGTCTTTATACGTTATGCAAGCGCCAGTTACAATTTATAAATTCACTGAATTAGATTTCCAAATTATCTAATAGTAAAATAAAATCCACTAACTTTTCTAAAATCAGTGCATCACTGCTAAATCGTAAAAGCTTTCTGTACAAACAGTATGAGATATTAATCACCGGTGGATGGAGGGTGTTCATAAGTTAGGTATGATCCATGAGAATACTACTCACCTGTTTAGACCTAAGCTTCCTGACTGTGCGCGCAGCGAGTGCCTAAGGAGTTCATTCTTCCTGTACAGCATAGAACCGAATGTCTTTGCGCAGAGGAAAGCCCACATTACTACAAAGCGGCTTAATATAGTCGCAGTAGTTGTTTATAATATTCAGCAGTAGTTACATTGCTGAATTACAAGCCTGACCGATAGCTAATTTGCAATGTCAGCTCCTACCTTTCCGTGTGATTATGTTGTTATAACTTCTCGTGTGAGTATAATTGTGATACTGAAGAATTATTACTGAGACCATTCACCTAGAACGTATGCAGAGAAATTGGAAAGATTTTGAGATGTGGATCTGCACAATTAATGCCTAGCTTAAGAGTTGAAGCAGAAAATTACAATCGCCATTTGAATACATTAAAATTAACATTCATGTGGTTGTAAAAAGTTGACAAAACCGCGCTGTTGACCACGTGTTCTTTCTCGACTGAGAAGAGCACCATTTGGACAAAGTACAGAGTTACTGACTTACGTGACTAAAAAATGTACTGTCGTAAATACGAACAGGCAGACGTTAGATTTAAGATATGACGGTTGGGGGTGGATTGAGTCTACATAGAAAAGGTAGATTGCCGGGATGGAGGGAGGGGGGCTTACAAGTCACAAAAGCGCATGCTTCGCCACTGTGTGTGCAATTATATACGTATTTTACATAAACGTGTGAAATTACAGTTGATCAAACAAAGCCAGGTCTCAGTTTTTTTAACTCAACATTTGGGGTATGTCTCGCGATAAATTTTGAATGCATCTGTCAATTTTCATAACACATGGCACGCGTGTCCACACTTCTACTTGACATATGAGATTTACCCCCGAACCGCGATAGAAAGAGCCAAACATGCGAGTTCAATATTTTATTTTAATATCTTTAAAATCTATGTGGTTTATCAAATTAAAGAGAATTTTGACTAAATCTGAATATAATGTTCAGTTTTAGAAATTACAAAATTCGTGGCACAGGCCAGGAGCCTATGAATTAAATTATGAGAATTTTATTCAATATGTAAACTCTATACCTTTGTTAATTTTCCAAAACAGTGTCTCTCAACAACCCTTGCAAATTTTGGACCATCTTCAAAATTTTTGGAAGCTATTTTGGAAAAAATCATTATATATTGTTAGTTGTGTACATTAGTGAAAAGTATTAGAAATAATTCTATAGATAATTATGAAAACATATATAAGCATAAGCGCTATGACTAAATTAGTTGCCACTTATGCTTCATGATTATACATTTAACCAAAATAAAACCATTACAATAATTCTGAATGTTTAGTGTTTATTATATTGTTACGTAATACGGGGAAAGTGTTACGTAATACGGAACGTACAACACGTATCTCGGCTATTCCAGATGTAGTGTGTGTGTGTGTGTGTGTGCGCGCGCGCGCGCGTACATAATGCTGCTACTTTGCGGTGAAAAACAATTACGCGTCAACTATCGAGTCTATACCAGACCGCACCGGTCAGCGCAGTGTGTTCAAAGACACTGTTTCTAGTGGATTCTCGAGAGCGCCTGTTTGTTTAACAAGTCATCCAAAGTGACAGATTATTCTGGAAATCAGCGGGGTATAAATACAGCCATTCAGCGACGGTCAAGTCAGTTTTAGTGGCGATATATTCCAGTGCGATTCGAAGCATTGTCGAAGTGTTAGGCCTATATGTTTTATAATTCTGCGGGACAATTGTAATACAATTGTGTTTTATACTCGTTGACATTATTATTGCGTGTGAACAATGTTTATTTGATTTGTTGTAAGAGACTCTCTTGTTGATTACAAACTGTTTAATTGTGATAATTAAAACTGGTGATTAGTGACTTAATTAGAGCCCACTCCACTTAATTTTGTTTTCCACTGTACCATACTACGATCACTAGATCGTAGTAACAATATGATTGTCCGTTTTACAACTGTTACTTTACTAAAATAGTAAAAGTGTAGAGCAATCAGGGTTTTGTAATTTTTGTAACAATTCAATTGTAACAATTTTTATATCTAATATTGAAATTTATTTAATAATAAATTTCTTCGTTCAGAATAGGAAGCGAGTGCTACAACTCAAGGAGTTCACTAGTATTATTTACACTTATGTCTTAGAGCAGGGATACAGAGATAAGCAGTTACTGAGACGACAGGAGCAGTGTACATACTACATAACTGAACGAACGAAGCGAGTCATCAGGCTTAAGTCGACTGGTTGGCATTTGTCTATTATCTGTCTGTTTAGGATATGTCTCCAATATGTTTTGAATGTAGAAACCGATTTTCGTAAAACTTGGCATATTTGTCCATGCCAACTTCACACACTTCTTGCGTTTGCGGACCTTGAGAAAGCATTTGACTTGTTGGATAGAGCAACATTATGGAGGATAATGCAGAGAAGAGGATACCCTATTCATTTAATAAAGGTAATTAAAAGTATATATAATGAAACGCAGGTAGGGGGATAGAAACTAACAGATTGTCAGAGCCCATTGGAATAATCCAAGGCGTTCGGCAGGGTTGCAGTCTTTCTCCTGTTTTTTTTTTTTTTATCTATACAGATGATGCCATAAGGAAATGGAAATTGGACGCCCCAAAAGATCATACTTGGGGAAGGGATTTTATTTAAATATTTTAATGTATTCATACGATTTTGTGATAATCCAAGAGAATGAAAATGACCTCCAAAGGTCGTTGTTTTGTCTAACTGACATTTTAGCAGATTACATTCAAAACATTTTCTTACCCAAAACAAAAGTTATGGCTTCTCTAGGGCAAATCATATTAAAACAAAGATTGTCATACAGGACTCGCCAATAGGACAGGTCCCAGATTTCAAGTATCTAGGGTGCAGCATCACATACCGAAATGATAAGGAGGTTGAAAGCAAAATTAGTCTCTTCCAGTCGCTTTGTGACTGTATCATTAAACATTTAAAGAAGAAAACAAGGAAAGAAACGCAATTGAAATATTATAATGTAATGGCCATACCTCACCTACTGTATGGTAGTGAGCCTTCGATTAGAAAGGCCAAAGATATATCTAGAACACAAGGAGCGGAAATGAGGTTCTTGAGAGCTGTAAAGAGTTGTACCAGGAGAGGTATTATCAGAAATAATCATATTAGAGTGGAGCTGAAAACTTAAATAAGAAAATCTTCCGGTACAAAACGGAATGCGGTTATATGCAGAGAAAATGGATCCAACTAGACTTGCAAGAAGAGCTCTTGGCTATCATCCAAGGATCCAAGGTGGAAGAGGTTTGTGGGAAGGCCCCGTTAGCGATGGTTGGATGACTTCCGTTGAGACTGGAACAGGCTACTAGCTAAGCCGTAAAGGATGACAACGCGTCGACGTCGACTTCTGTTGTTTTCTAGATTGATCCCCAAAAATAGGGGGTGCAGGAAGTAAAACTGTGAGGGTCAAAATTAAAACGAAAATCACTAAGTCCATGGAGGGTATCAGAGAATTTAAGCCAAAATCTAAATACAGCATTACGTTTAGAAATTTTAGAACCGCAAGTCCGAAAAAAGATTACAAATTGAAACAGTGTGACACCAAAGTGATTTTTAATCCAAATTAATGGAGAAGTTCGGAAGTTTTATTATTTATTGTGTGCTTGTCTGCTTTAAAATTATTATTTTACTTAAAGGGCAATAGGGGTTTTCGTAATTTTTCTGGTAATTGGAAAATTATCTAATATTGAAATTTATATAACAATAAACGTATTTTCTTCAAAACAGTCAGCGAGTACTGAAGTTCAGGGAGCTTAACTAATTATAACAATTTAATGTACGATGGCCGTTTGAGGTTTTTTACGAGCGTGTGGATGTGATATTACTACCCGCGTCTTGAAGAATACAGACTCCAATCTGCGTCGTGATGTTTTTCGTATTTTAGAAACTCTTAGTTTACAAGATGTAGGTCACAGAAATTTGTAACCAACTACCTCATTGCTTTCTGCCACAAACGAGCGCATTCACAGCCAGCAAGATCTTTGATTTTCTTTTGTTTTCAGAACTGATCATTATACGACTTTAAATTGTGAATACATTTGGATGGGTGTAATGATAGTGATTATGGCTGAATGATTATGAATGTTAATGTCTAAATCATGTTTCCGAGAAGTAAACTGATGGAGCTATCCATCAACTACTGAATACTGGAAGACAATTTGCAGTATCATAATAGTCAATTAACAATAATTGTGAACGGTAGTAGTGTAACATGCAAGTAAGGCGGGCTGGGCTGGGCAAAAGGCGGCCATTAAGTGTACAGTAATGTAATTAGTAGACGGCCGGGCTTTTACAGGTGATTGATTGTGCCGGTAGCCGTAGTTTAATTAGACGAAACATTGCCGCCAGTTCCGGCTTTTACCGGCCCTACGCCCACGCATTACCCTTCGACAAATCATATTTACAACTTTTTCTACTGATTAATTTTAATTCGTTTTTCCTAATTTCGCGATTTCTTGGTTACGACTAACTTTAATAAATACAAATTTTATTATTTTATCTTTCACAGAATAAGTTAGTTGTCAAACCTCCTTTGAAAATATTTTTTCATATTTGTTTTATTGTGTTATTCAACTGGTATTTTTACAGGTCTCTCATTAACTTATATTTATTTCCTTTATATTCAGATTCCTTTAAAATTTCAATTAAAGTTTCCTTTAATTTTTAATTATAAACTCAAACACTGTAAAATCGTAAAATTTAGTGAATTCATTCCGATTATTAATGAAAGGATTATTTTACACCTTCGTAATTTTTACATCTTCATTTTTACACCTTCATTCATAATTTTTACACTTATACTAGCTTGAAAATAGTTTATAAATCGTTATACGTGTTAAAAATCCTTTTAGTTGATGTATTAAACTCGTTGCGTTAAATGTTTCATGTACAACCCAAGACGTATTAATTCTTAATTAGGAGATACGCTTCCGGCTTCAAAGGGCGTAATGGGCTTCAAAACGTTCTTCACTCTTCAACCCCTTTTGACCTTCAATATTGATCCCCATTCCTATCCGTTTAAAAGTTTAGTCAACGAGCAATGAGCCACTCTTCCTCATGGTTCTTCTGCGTTGTCATCCCACGTTCTCCTAGATCGTCCTTTTTGCCTTTCCCTGGATGACCTCCATTTCCAAACTATTTTTGGAAGTCTAACATCATCCATTCGCCTAAAGTGACCATACCATATCAATTGACGTCTTTCTGTAGTTTGTGTTATGGTTTCCTCAGTCCCCATAACATTTGTGATGGTATCATTTCAAACTCTGGCCAATCGTAATTTTCTAGCAGGTCTCACAGGACCCATCTCTACCGCTTCTAGTCTCCTGTCCGATTCATTCAGCCGCTAAGTCTCTGCGCCGTATATTTTATACTCATTATTATATTATCGCATATCCTTAAATTTATATGTTTTGATGTATACTTGCTCCAACATATTCCACTGAATTGGTTAACCGGAATTCTCTTCTGTTATATGTTCCTCTTGTCGTCCTTTGTGTCTTTACCATCCTCATCTATTATCACACCGAGACAGTTGTACTCAATACGAGGGCTGCCTTTTAAGTCTTTACAAAAAACCACTAGATGGCGCTAGTGAGATGTGACATTATCATTGTTGAAAAATTTGTCATATGTTATTTGTAAAACAATTGCAGCTCAGATATTGGCCGAGTAGTTTGTTTACAGTGAGCGTTTAAAACAAAAGTGCTTGTGAGAAACTGGAAATTTCATGTGAAGGTTTTCGTTGGATGATTTTTTACGATTTTAATAAAGGCCTAACTCAACAACAATGCCTCGAATCGCTTCGTACAACTTTTTGTAATCAATCACCATCAGAAAGACTGTTTACAATTGGTTTGCGGAATTTCGCCGTGGTCGTGCTTCAGTCAGCGATGAATTTCGTGAAGGTCGACCTAAATCGGTTGTTGTTCCCAAAAACATCGATGCTGTGCACAACATGATTAAAGAAGATCGGCATGTGACTTATCGTGAGATAGAGGCATCCTTACGCATATCGAAGACTGCAGTACATTCGATTTTACATGAACATTTAGCTGTTAAAAAGATCTGTTCCCGATGGATTCCGCATAAGTTGACCGAAACTCAAAAACAGGTTCGTGTCAATTGGTGTAAGGAAATGATCCAAAAATTCGACCGAGGAAATGCAAAATCCGTATACAACATCGTAACAGGAGACAGGAGACGAAACTTGGATATATTCGTACGACCCGGAAACTAAGCAACAATCAACTGTTTGGATGTTCCAAGATGAACAGAAGCCAACAAAAGTGGTTCGTTCACGAAGCACTTCCAAGAAAAAGATCGCTTGTTTCTTTGCTTACACTGGACATGTTGCTTTAGAGGATCGAAGAACAGTTAATGCTGAATGGTATACAACAATTTGTTTGCCATAAGTCATCGATGAAATCAGGAAACACAACCGAAAACGTCGCATCATTCTTCATCACGACAATGCCAGCTCTCACACAGCACGTCAAAAATTGATTATTTGAAGGAGGAAAACATCGAATTAATGTCTCATTGCCTGTATTCACCTGATTTATCGCCAAACGACTTCTTTTTGTTCCCGAATGTCAAACAAAAAATGTGTGGACAGCGATTTTCATCACCTCAGGAAGGTGTTGAATCCTTCCAAAACCATATTTCTGAGGTACCAACATCAGAGTGGAAAAAATGTTTCGAGACTTGGTTCGAACGCATGCAAAAGTGTGTAAATCTCAAAGGCGAATACTTTGAGAAACAATAAAACGATTTGTATCAAAAAATGTTTTTTCTTTCATTGTCTTTGTAAAAACGTAAAAGGTAGCCTATGTATAAGGTAATATTTTCCCCCATTCTCGATTTGTATTGTATTACTGGGCCCTCCTATGCTTACTTATGTTTGCCATATGTTACTGTGAAATCCTTATGACAAATATTTCCCCACTAGTACGTTGAATGTGCTTTCTCTATTAAGTTCTTGGACAGCCTTAATGAGACTATGACTAATTTCCGCCTCATACATTACTTGTCACAGTTTAGATTGCAGCACGTTATCATATCCCTTGGCTAAGTCTATAAATAACACGTCTATTTACTCATAAACTGCTAACCTTTTTGTATTACTGACTTGACACAGAATATGTTGTCCATGCACGACCGTCCCACTCGGAACCCACACTACTCATCGGCTTCCCTGTTCCTATATTCCTGTCCTATCAAATCTCGTAGTACTCTTCCACACAGCCTGCTGAATGTCGCCGTCACCGTAATGCCTCTGTAATTTTTCAATTTCTATCTATCTCTTTTCTGGTAAGTAGGTCCTTTTGGGCGCTTGTTCGTACCCGCCATTTTGATTGTCGTCTGATAAAGTACCGGTGACATATACACCCCATGTTAAGTAAAATGTTAGAATAATAAATAATACATCTTGAATTCTACATTATTAAGCAGCGTTAATAGAATTATTCATATGATTCATTTTTTACTTTAATGAATATATCCAGATTTATGAAATATACAATACATATTGCATAGGTACGCGTATGTATGTGTACGTGTATGTGTATGTACTTATATAATACGATACAATACGATATACGATATATATACGATATAATATGTACTTATATTATGATTTTTAGTTTATGTAATAAATGTAATCGGGATCAGTATATCACTAGACAGAATTCCACGATTGATCAAGTACGCCGAGTTGTGGAAGTGATAATGAAACCTTTGAAGACAAAGTCTTTTATCGGCGATCGTTGATGTCAGCCAAGCATTCGATAAAGTTTGGCTTCAAGGATTACTCTATAAACTCATAAAGAACTTGTCTGAACCCATGTTTACACCATCTTAAAGTCTTATTTAAAAGGAAGACACTTCTGCGTACGCCATAGAAATATAACAATTAGATTGTTCCCAATAAGATCAGGAGTTCCTCAAGTAAGTACTCTAAGTCCAACTTTATATTTCTTTATATAGTACATCTGCCAATACAGTAGATCTGCCAACTAATAATAACCTAATCACTGCTATGTACGCTGACGATACTTCAATTATTGCTATAAATAAAGGCCCGTGAAGCAACTATTTTACTACACAGCTCTCTAAATAACCATGAAAAATGGGAGAAAATGGAGAATCCAATTAAGCGGAAGTAAATTATCACATATATCATTCACAAAATGTAATTTTACAATAGCAACTGTCAGATTAAACAACAAAGTTATCCCGGTAGCTGACTTGGTGAAATACTTGGGCTTCCACCTAGATAAATAGCTCACACGGCGCAACCACATTTGGCCGAAGAGGAAAAGAAATTAGACATTAAGATTCGTTAACATTATTGGCTTCTGGCCACAAAATCACTACTATCGATGAGAAATAAACTGCTAGTTTAAACACTGTTTTTAAGCATGTGTGACCAGGCTTACAGCTTTTTGGAATGCTCCTTATTCCAGCATCGCATTATCGAAAGGTTTCAGACAAAGGTGCTGTGTGCCACAACCGATGCACCGTGGTTCGTCAGCAATAAACATATCTTTAGGGATCTAGATCTGAAATCTGCGTTCAGTCATTGAAACCACTGAGTTGTTCAATGAAACATATGTGAAACGGCTTGAAGCGCACACAAATCCTTTAATGATAAATCTGCTAGATAACAGTTTCCATACAAACAGATTAAAATTATCATTTCCGCTGGACTTACTTAGACTTCAAGACTTTAAATCTGCTCCACGCAACCTACCACTTTGAAATACTCATGCAGAGAACTAGTCATTGGATGTTTTATTCTTCGTATTGTTTAAATTAGCAGCCATCCTTACTATTTCTATTATGAATTTGCTAACTGCTATAATTTTTATTGTTCGACTAAGCTTTTCGTCATCACTGACATCTTCAGGTCTTAAACCTGAAGATGTCAGTGATGACGAAAAGCTTAGTCGAACAATAAAAATTAAAGCAGTTAGCAAATTCAAAATAGAAATAGTAGTCATTGGATGGTATATTTATTACATGTATTCAGTCATCATTTATACATATTGTTTTGTAATTACAGATTACATAAATAAACGTAAAAAATATTTAAAGAAACTAAAATTACCTTTGAAAATAGTTACATTTTGCGCTGTAGGCGAAATTAAAGAAAATGCGGCAAGACGGCTAATGGCGATCCGAAAAGAGGACTTCACAGATTGTTTTGAAAAATGGAAGAGTCACTGGGATAAGGCTGTCAGGACCAGAAGAGACTACTCTGAAAGAGACAAAAGTGAACTTATGTTTCAATAATAAAAATGGTTGTATACTTTCGGACAGAGCTCGTAAACAGTTACTTTGTTAAAATAAATTACTACTCTCATTTTAAAAATCATTAACTGACGAGCACAGGATAAGCTGTAAAATTCACATTATAATTTACCGTGTCTGTTAGTTCTTACGTAACTATCGTACGCGTAACTAAATAATGAGTGTGAATTATTTTGCTGTATCTAAGACCAGGCACATCGTCAAAGAATGAAAATATAATCAGGCTTTATTTTTAAAACAAAGTTTTTACAAATTTTAAACATTTGTTAACAGCTTATAACTAAAAATTAATAGGACATATGGTATTTCCAAAAATACATACAAGGTACAAACTAAGCTGTTAAAAATGTGAAGAATTTTTGAAAGCTTTGTTTTGAAAATAATGTGTTATTATATTATCATGTCGTTAAATTCTTTTTATTTAGATATCCCGCATGTGCTTTTACGATTTTTCACAATTTTGAATCTCTCACATTTTGCCTCCCGTCTTCTTATTTTGGGGGGATCAACCGCAAAAACAATAGAGTTCTGTAGAGTAAAAGTATGAACTCCCATACCAAGTTTTACAAAAATCGGTTGATGGGTTCAAAAGTTATCCCCGAACAGCCGGATAGATAAATAGATAGACAGACGTAGACAGACAGATAGATAAATGCCAGACGGTCGAGTTAAAACTGAAAACTTGCTTCGCTTATTTAAAAAATAAGTTAAAGACAAGTGTCATAATTAACTACTTCATAGTGAGTGTCATAAAATAAAAAGTTGGGCGTTTAATGCAGGCTTTAATACCATATAATTTTCTAACATAAACTTTAAAACGTAAGGCATTCAATTAAATCACTTGCCTTTCCGCTGTCTAAAAATTCGCTGGTTATCGTTTGATGCTTTTATACTAAATAATTTTTTGTGAGTTACAAAAAAAAGGCTAATTGAATAAAAGTAAAAGTAAAAGCGAAGGGACAAACAGACGTCCTAAGTAGATAAGCATTATTTACGAAGAATGTAAAGTGGGTGCAAATAATTTATGATTTCCTGAAAGTAAAAAATTGTTGGTGCAGAGACAGTGAAAAGATGGTAAACTGCGGGAGAATGTAGAGATTGCGTAAGGACAGTGATTTATGGGTTTGTACACGAGCGGTGACTGCAAAATCAGCTCAGCCAGTAATCCCAGGACGCCACTCGTCCCGTCCGTACTCGTATTGTTTTCTCATTACATGTTACTTCCCTCCCACCAGCACACAGAGTACGTTTAATTTACGTATTTTCATTATATGTGGAACTTACGTGAGTAAGGGCAGGGGTACATACGGTTTAATTCCGTATTAATGTAACAAACAATAGAGGTTTTGGGACTTCTGTTGTCCCGTACAGTTTGTTACATATCTTACACATTCACATATACAGACATATATTTACATCTCTGAAGATTTATCATCATAGAAACGCTCTCCCTCGAAGACGTAAACGTCCAGTTGTCTATGCTGTTCATAAAATAATATACGTTTGTATGTAACAAATAATTTGTAACAAAACAGATCAACTGTTTTTTACATTTTTTTAGAGATTTCCTCGTAAACCTATGAAATTAATAAAAGTTTATAGGCTACTTACTTCTATAACGTGATTTGAAAACAATAAAATGATGATACAATGATGACTGTTGTTACGCTCTACTTCCAATGATGATACAATGATGACTGCTGTTACGCTCTACTTCCAATGATGATACAATGATGACTGTTGTTACGCTCTACTTCCAGTGATGATACAATGATGACTGTTGTTACGCTCTACTTCCAGTGATGATACAATGATGACTGTTGTTACGCTCTATATCCAAATCTATTTCTACTTCTAAAGTACTACTTTAGAAGTATTAACTTATTTAATATTACTACTTCTAAATCTAAGTTCTACTTCCAAATCTATTTCAGTCCAGCCCCATAACGAGTTGCAAAATTTCCTAGCGATACTAGGAGCTGCACTTTGGGGGGGGGGGGAGAGATTAGCTTCTGACGAGGGATGAGACTAGCTTGAATGTTGGACACCCCACTTTCCGCAGGACAAGTATGAAATTCCCATACAATTTTATAAAATTATTATTATTAGCGGGGGTCCTACAGTCTATGCCGCATCCCGCATTTCGATCGCCATTTCTCCCTACCCTTCCAGTCATCATCTTCAATAGCTCGATCTCTTATGCTTTTCCTAATTCCTGTTCTCCATTGTGTTGTCAGTCTTCCATTTCTTCTCCTGTTTGGTGGTGTGTAAGTCAGTGCTTTCTTTGGCCATCGCTTCTCCTGCATCCTCATTATGTGACCAAACCATAGCAACTGTCTGGATTCTATTCTTTCTGCTGTTGTAAATACGCGCCCTGTTTTCCTTCTTATATCTTTGTTTCTAACATATTGCATTCTAGAAATATTACACGCTCTTCTTAAGAAGTCCATTTCCACAGTTTCTATCATATTTTTCTCTTTATCTGAAAGTTGCCAGCATTCGCAGCCATAAGTTAAAATGGGGTCCACAGTAGTTGTGTAGATTGTCAGTTTAGTTTGAAGTTTCATTTTGTTCGGCCAAAAGTAACGAGTTTAGCAAACGAATCCAATTGTAACCTATTGTATCCAATTTTTGATGTCATTTTTTGTTGTCCCATATTCTGAAATAATGCTTCCCAAATATTACTTTATAAAATGCCTTTTTATAAATTATTTGCATCTGAAAGATTTTTAGTAAAAAATGTGGAGTATAAGGTTTAAAAAAATATAACAAAGCGCTGACTACAAAATATTATATATGAATTAATTGTTATTCAAACTAAAGGTAACAAATCTCATGTCGTTAGGAATCACTTTAATTCTAAATTTGTATTCTTAATAAATCTGAGAAAATGAGTCTTTCTGAAGGTAGGCTATTTTGAAAAATCCGTTTCTTTATTCTTTCGCCATTTAATTTAAGGATGTTCCCCCAAGAATATTTAAGCAACTTATAGTTTGTATTGAAGTATGTTATTTTTTATGTAAAAGTATAACATTTTATCTGACAATAAACTCTTTTCATTTTTCCGAATTAAAGTCAAGACACCAATGACGGTTTAAATCGTGACGATATATTTGACTAAAGGAGCCAACCCAATAGACAACCCAATAAGGAGAAGGTGTCTGGACGAAAAAGTAAAGATTTATAGGCTATGCCTTCGTTTCCTGGGCCGTGCATAATTTTTTTTTTAAGTGAATTGTTTCTGATGATCGGTAAAAAAATATAACACAAATTTTAACTTATTTGTAATATTACAGTTGTATGTTTGGTGTCAGCAACAATTATCCTGATGATGACAATAAATATTGTCGAAACGTCGACACAATAAGTTAAAATTTATGTTATATTTTTTGACCGATCCTCACAAACCCTTCACAGAAAAATTCATTAATTGACGGTGACTACGAATTTAAGGATTTTTTTTAAGGCTGCAAATACGTATGTCATTTACCAAGTGTTGAGTGATTGTTATTGTTAAGAAAACATTATTTTATTAATTTCCAAATATTGTAATTTCTTTTACATTTACAATTATTTATAAGGCATATTTTAACACATTAGGACGAGATGGAGACAACATAGCAAGACAAGCCCTGGAATGGAACCCACAAGGTAGCAGGAGAAGAGGCAGACCAAGGAACACATGGAGGAGTAGTGTAATAGCGGAAGGGATGGAGAAAGGAGGGAAGACCTGGCCCGAGATCAAGACGATGGCGCGGAACAGAGTCCGGTGGCGGAAATTCATTGATGCCCTATGCTCCACTTAGGAGATGCAGGAATAATGAATGAATATTTTAACACACGAATCTGGTTTAGAAAGAGACCTACGTTAAGTGGTAATGGAATTTTGCTGATATCGTTAATAGCTCTTATTGATCCTCTTGATCCTCTCCGTAGTTATGCCACTGCATATAATGTTGCCTTTTATAATAGTGTAGAAATAAAATCCTTTTAGTGACAAAAATGAGAGTAATCGTAACTAAGAATAAATGCAAACAGTACATCAGATATTAAGAAATAGTCGCGATAAAGCCTGTCATCCACGAAATATGTAGTGTACGAAAGGCCCTCTAAGGCTCCAGTGCACTATGCCCGTGACGCCGGACAACGATTGAAAGGCGAGATCCACCACAAATCCTAGCGTTGAAAACAGGAGGAACGCTAATATGCTTCAGAGAATTCAAAACTCAGTCACATTGAATTTTTAAACAGAAATCTAATAGGGAACCCTATTTCGATCTGACGATGGGCTGTGAAGCTTGAAAGCACTAATCGGAATAATTTTATATAGTGGTGTGCAACAGTGATCATTCTGATTGTGATTTCAACCACTAACACAAATTTCTTCATTAGAAATCTAATATTTAATAACATAATTATTCGTAGTTTAAGAAGTTTACAATATATTTAAAACTTTTATAATAGTGATTTGGTCTTGAGTGAATATAGTATAACATCTTAAGTTGTGTTATAACATAGGGAACCCGCATTAATTGGTTCTGCCAATTATACAGGCTGCCTTCGTTGTGACAGCTGAAAATTAATCACAACACCAAAACAATTAATATAAAAGGAAACTGGGAAGGGGAGACTGTTGATTTATGCACTCAGTTTACTCTGTACTAAAGATGACATCTCTTTATTACATAATGAGATTAATTCCTCTACTTAAAGTTCTCAACATATATAGTTCAACAGCTTACAGTTTACAAAATGGTTATATATTTGATTCTTTCACAAGGGCCCTCAAAATAAAGATGTACATCAATTTAATTTCTTCCACGGATCCGGGATTGAATATAGTATGTTAATAATGGTCACCTCCCCATATAAAATCTTGAAAATTGTGCCATTTGAAGAATGGACTTTATTAGCCGTTTTAAAACAACAATGCTTTCAGTTTAAACTTTTACTCTTTTACTACAAACAGTTTTATTAGATTACAGACTACATGTTACATATAATGTCTGGTTTTTTAAAAGTCTTAAAGTGTTAGTTAACTTGTCTTTTGTTGGTAATAATTTTAGTATCTCACAACCATGGAAGACAAGCCTCCATGTCACCTGTGGTTTCCTGTAGTTGATGCAGATTTGGCTCTTCGGTCCTCGGTGTGTTTCCTGAAGTTCTGTCGTTACCTTAATATCCGGTGACGGTGAAGTTCCTGACGTATGTTAAATCATTCTGGGTGTGGTACTCTCTTCTTAGATGACTGTAGTAATTCTTGTTGTTAGAATAAATAAAGAGAAAGTTTGTTTCACTGGTATTCACTTCACATGATTATTTATTAGTTGAATTTCACCTCATGATTCTAGTACTGTATTAATTACATCATTTCTTATTTAAGATTTGATAGAGATGTCATCGGCGCAGAATTTAGTTATGAAGATATTCTTTAGCGAACTTTCATATATTTATCTCTGCGTCGCGAACCAACGCTGTGCGCAGCTTACGGCGTGAGCGCTCCATTGCAAGTGGGTTAATAGTTAAGGGGTGAGAGTAGTAATCTCGCGTCATTTACTATTCAGCATAAAAGTAGTTCCATGTTCCTTCTTTATTTAAAGGATTAAAGTTTGACTATTTAATTAAGCAGAGATATTCTTAATTACAGACGTTATTAAAGTACATTACAGTGGTCTTGTTTAATTATTTAAATAATGTCAAATTTACAAGTATTATTAGTTTGTTTAGGGGTCGGAATTCAAGTTAATCCCAGTTAGCGCATGTCTATGCAGGATTAATTAACAAGGTTTACCCTTTCTGTACACTCGTATTCCTTTTTATGTTGTTATTAAAACTCTTTATTAAATATTATTATTATTTAATGATAGCAATTAGATGTAGTTTAAATGTGCGATTTTATTAAAAATTTAAAATTTCTCAGCCTTCACATTACCTATTTATTAATTACCATATTTTTATTAATGAAATCGTCACAATAGGTACTCGATAAAAAAGATAATACAATCTAGAAATTAGACGTAAGTGTGAATTAAAATTACCGAATTTATTTGTCACCTTTACATAAGAAGTAAATGCTTAATTATAGGAAAATAACGTTCCGTTTAGTTTTGTGTAAGATGCGAGAATTTTAGTCATGGGAGAAAAAGCGAATTAAATTTTGGACTGTTCACCTTTATTTTAAAGCTTTGTAGATTACAACATGTTGAAAGGCATATAGCAATCAAAAAAATTAAAAATTTAATTTTCGTTCTTGACCAGTTGTTCTCACGATACGGTGGCAGTGACTCTAAGAACAGAGCCATAAAACAAAGTAATTGGAGTAGGTGACAACTAACGCCCTATCAGACAATAGAAGCGCGTTCAGTACGAGGCAACAATAAGAAGTGACGACTTGAGTTGGCAGGAGCGTGCCAACGGAGAATTATGACACCGTAACAAATTGAACAATGTATTTGGCTCTGCCGTACGTTTACGCAGAATCGAAGCAGGCGTGCATTTAAGGGTGTAGCTAAGGAACGAGGTCACTATACAAAAAACGAGACGAGAGACAAAGGGTTCAGGACGTACTGCAGTCTTTAGAAACGATCCGAACAACAAACTATGAAGAGAACCAGCGTCAAGTCACAGCGGGATATACGCTTAAGTGACAAGCTGAGATTTACAACGAGAAAGCGTAGAGGTTACAGCTGTCGACACTGGATGGAAAACTGTTAATTGACAGGACGCAGAGTTTCAGAAATGAACAATAACCGAGATGTTAGAGTAAACCCTTGCTGGAAACTCGAACAATGAGTTGACTGACATGCGGGGAATGGCTTGCATTTCCCAGAACGAGAGTGACGCCTGGACAAGACGATTCAAAGGACATCTCTAGCTACCTATCAGAACAAAGTATTTCACGAGAGAGAGCGGAAAAGAAGCCCGTTTCCATAGCAACTAGCAGAAGAACAAATCAGAGGGTAGAAGACTGGAAGACTTCGAAATGGTGGGAAACGACTTCGAGAGAGGGTAGTGTTTCAGCCTATCATAGTAATCTTAGACGTGGACAAGCCAGAGACCAAATTTCTAGTAGGGAGACGTTAATAAAAACCAAGTGTCCAGCGCGGGACGAGGCAGCCTTATAATAAATTTTGGCAGTCTCATTACAATTTTCGGCAGTGATATAATAATTTTCGGGAGTCTTATAATAATGTTGAAAGTCTTATAATAATTCTCGAGCAGTCCGCGAGGAGTCTTATATTAAAAACTTCGAGTGTCTAACACAACTTACCAAACAGTTCGCGAAGAGTCTTATATTAAATCGGACTACAAAAGTATTTGTGCGACATATAACTCTCGTAATTAACTTTATAATGTTACAAACAATCTCACAAGTTTACTAAGTGTCATACTTCTATATCGAACAACCGTGAATTCTCAAAGTACGCGGAATGGTAAACTGAACTTTATTTAACTAAGAATATATATAATTGTTTACGTATTAGAAAACAGTATAACGAGCAGTAATTCACAATGTGCGTGAACGTTGTAATAACATTTATAAATTACCGTAACCAAGACACTTTTGAATTATGAAAAATATCCGGGCTGTTTGGCCGTGGTCCATGGTTAAAAACAAAACCATGGTTTTGTTTTTAACCATGGACCACGGCCAAACAGCCCGGATATTTTTCATAATTCAAGTGACACCGGCCGTGAAAGCCTAAGGAATAATTCAAGACACTTTTATTCAAAGGAAATATTAGACAGGCACAATAATACCTTGTATAGTCACACAAAGAACACACAGCACACTTATGCAATCAATGATTATACGCGGGGACAAGGTGGAACGTGTGAACATAGAATAACACAACACACTATTCTGTTAACGACGCAAGTGCGAATAACAAGTGAAAGTGATCATCACCATCATTATTCAATGGAGCAGCATTTCCAACTATCATCATCACCTGGAGGTAGCGCCGATGGATTAACGGATTAACCTTTAACCAAGTACTCTTTATGATCCTGTTAATATAGTCAACTACAGTCCTGTCTCTTTCCAAGAATCTAACCCTGAGCAATTATGATAAAAGTTATTAAAAGAAGGTTGCATTCAATATATATAATTATGTTCTATTAAAGCCAATCCATCTGGGTGAATGAACGCATTAGGTAGAGTAAATATTATTTGATTTTGTTGTATGCACTTTATATATGTTGTATGTACTTACAGGGAGCCATTAAGGAGGAATTTATGTTTTGAGATATATATGTTGTAGGTATTTACAGGTACCAGGAAGATATATATATATTTGTTATTGAATACGAAATGTTTAACATATAATAAATTAGTACCTAAGCAATCAATAATGCGTTCATCATTCTCAGTAAACCCTGTGTAATTCACAATTCACATCACTATTATAATTTAATATTAAAGAAGCAACCTAAATAAATTAGTAGATTTGTGCCTTAATTACATTGTGGTAATTAGCTTATGAAGGGTCTTCTCATTAACCCTTACATCATTAACAATTAAGAAATTGCAAATATCAATTAATCCCAATAAACCCTATATAAAATTGGCGCTCCAACAACACGGGGTTATCTAAAGTCAAATTTTATATAATTAAGGTAATCTATTAATTTATGCCAGTAATTTGCATTTTATACACCGTAGGCATAAAAGTTGAAGTGTCCGACGTTATCTAATTTAGGCTAGCGATAAGATTAAAATATGTGGCCGTCACTTTTGTATGTACAACTGAGTAATGTTAACAGTAAACAGTTAGCAGTAAAAAACAGGACTGTCTTTAGGGAGTTCCTGTTGAACCAATCTGCAGTAAACAGGCAACTTACAATTATCTTCTAACAATGAAACAACAAATTCCCCTTCTAGTGGTATGTGATTTAACAGTCGGTTCCGTTGACCGTCAAGGAGATGAAGATGTAGCGCTATGATTGTATAAGATAATAGAAAATGTATATTAAGTAGTGGACTATTTAAAAAAATAATATTCTCAACGGAGATAACTTTTTGAAATGGGTCGCATAAAGTAATAAAATAATATGTTAAGCACTATTGGAGGGAACAGGTAATGATTCGGATTGAATAAGAAAATGTTTCTCCACTTTTAAATTGGAGAAGCATAAAGTAAGCTGGTCAAATAAATAATTTTATGAAACATGAAGTTATATAGCAGCCATGTGTGTGTGTGTGTGTGCCATTCCTGTTGAGTTAGATTCTTGTGTGACCGAGCAGCAGCAGCACAGTTATGAACTAAATGCTCTCTGACATGTATAAAATAGCAAACCTTTCATCTGTGTAACTTATAGGAAGAGTCTGATACGTTTATTTTTCTATTCCTGCTCCGCTGTGGACAAAGTTTTTAAATAATGTAGGCTTACATGTTCATACAAGTCGTTTTTTTACATTCGTTGTCTTGTTTTTGATTTTTTTTTGGCGTTAATTAATTATATCTTACACATGATCCAGCAGTACTATTATTATTGCGACTCGACATGTTTCTCAAGAGCAGCACATTTTTTAAGGAACATTGAAGGAATTGGTCTGAAACCAAGACAACTACCGAAGCTAAATTCATACCAGGTACTGGTAACTTTATATGCTGATTGCTATTATCGTAATTTGTCTGCCTGTTACTTTACACGTGTAGCAATATATTAATATTTTTACGCTGAGGAGTTAGATAAGCGACGTGACGGTTAGGTCTGTGTGAGCGGCAGAATTACACAATGCTCGCACTCGTCGATCTTTCCAGACGCATCTTTTAGATTAGACTGTGGTCGATTATTCTGCCGGCATCCAGGGCAGCTTTCGTATACACTACAAGCAGCGTAGCCTTTGGGTTTTGAAACATACATTTATTCTTACGTATTTATTAGAGGAACAAAGTGGTTTTAGAGTTAGACTACCTTGCAGTGACAGTGTTGTTTTTTCAGTTAAACAAATAATTGAGAAATGATGCGCCATGAATTTAGAGACACATGTGGCCTTCATAGACTGTGAGAAAGCCTTTGACAGGCTGTGAAGACGTAGGTTGTGGAAAATTTTAATACGTAGGACCTTTCCACTTCACCTCGTCCGCGCTATTCAGAGCCTGTATGCAGGGACAACTATTCGTATAGATTTAGATAAGGGAAGATTACCTCAAGAAGTGGCTATAAATCAAGGTGTTAGACAAAGCTGTAGCCTCTCTCCAAGTTTATTCAATATGTATATTGACGAAATTTTACGAGAATGGATGAACGTCTGTCCTGCAGGTATACGAATCTCGGATAAGGGATCACTTAGCACATTACTATACGCAGACGACCAAATAATTATAGGGAAGAGTGAAAATGAGTTACAAAGGTATATTTATACCTTGCATACAATCTGCCAGAAATACAACTTGAAGATCTCAAATACTAAGACAAAAGTGATGGCCTTCCTAGGGAAGAACCCTGTAAGAACAAAAATTGTAATTAATAATAATGGTTTCGAGCAGGTATCACATTATAATTACTTGGGATGTGATATCTCATATAGGAATGATAACGATATCGAGAGAAAGCTAAATAAATGTAGTTACACCTGTGGAACTAAGACGACTATTGAAGAATAAAACGCAGAGAGAGACACTGCTAAAGTTCTATAAGGTCATGGCTGTGCCGACTTTAATGTATGAATGTGAAACATGGACTCTCCTGCAAAAAGATATTTCAAAAATACAGGCCTCGGAAATGATGTTTTTAAGAGCAGATAAGGGATATAGTTTGAGAGATCATCTACGAAACGACGACATAAGGAAAGACCTGAAGTTACAGTCTGGATAGAATAAAGGAATACAGGCAGAATTGAAAGTCCCATGTGGAACGCATGGTAGACACCCTTATTCCTAAACAAGAGTTTGAATATAGGCCAGTGAGGACGAGAGATCGTGGAAGACTCTGGGAAAAATGATCAGAGACTCTGTGAAGTCGGAACGGGCTACAGCCCAAGCCATGTAGTGAAGAAGACATTTCTTATTATAGCGTAAAATTTTTAAATACGCTACAGTTTTCGCAAGCGCGCATAGTGACACATAAACACATGTTTGTTTCTCTATATACCTACTTCTCTCTATTTCGATTTCATTAATGCGGTGGCGAAAAAGTATTCTCAAAAAGTATTTGTAATATAAAATAAGTCAAATTTTAATGTGTGTGTGTGTGTGTGTGTGTGTAAGTTTTACAAGATGCTATTTACGAGTAACATCAATCAACTTCAATTAATTGGCTTGCTAACTATGTTAAATATACGAGTATTTCTTTTATGTTTAATTTATATTTAGGGACTTTCTGTATATACAAAAATTTGGTATATATACGAACCAATTTGTTTGATGACTACCTACTAATCTATATTCATCTCCCAGATCGAAAAACCTGTGTAAATGAGTACATCGTATAACATCCTGGGGTAAGAATGGGCGGAGGAAGCAAGGAAGCATAGTGCCCCTCCCAGTTGGACTCATGTAAGGCAGCCTACCCAGCCAATCTCATGGACAATGGTAAAAAGCCATTGTTTCTATTATGTATATTTAGTACCGTATTTCTTATTTAATACTATTATATTTAATATTTACTAACCTACCATTATATTATGTTTTCATAATAATTCAGGAACACGTGAAAATTCTACGTTATTACAGAGGCGAATTATATTTAATGATCTTTCTCGCACACTTTTACCGTGTGACTGATAAATTTGTGATAGGACCACTGTTGCCGATGAACAGGATCTTACAGGACCGCGTGGTTATTTATTGATAAGACAGACGGGAGGCGAGCCCTGTAGCGTTATGCCGCAGTGCGGCGACCCCGAAACCTTTTGATTTTACCGACGACAATGCTGAGATTACACATTCCTGATAAGATACGTAGTTACACAACGTACGTATCCGAGGTGCAGACCCACTTGCTGGCAGCAATTAATTTTATCCTATTAAAGTAAAATGTACGCAACTACAATGTAATAAATTTTGTTGTCAGTGTTAACGTGTATAAGAGACGTGTAAAACGTTCCAACGGGGACGAATGTGGCCGAATAGTATAGAAGGACTCGCAGCCGCTGAGCGTATCATGAAGGACGGGTTCCAACCTAACGATTCCCGCGAAATTTTCTTTCTTCCACTGGACTCGGTTTCATTATTCGAATTCCGTCGAGAAAAAAACAACTATACGTGATAAGTCGGTATTATCTCATATGTAACGCTGTCCATAGTGCGAATGAGATTCGTATTCTACTGCGCTGTATCTGGTACCAGCAAGAAGAATAACTGTCTCTATTCTTGTCTGTCTATCTATCTGTCGCCCCTCTTTCTGTTACCTGTCGCTTGACCAGTTATCTGACTCCAGGACCAGGTACTACGTTTGAGTGGGCGGAGAAGTGATGGATGGTCACCATTAACGCGGCCAAGACCACAGCTGTAGTCTTCTCCAGATGCAAAAGGCTCCTTCCCAGACTATACAGACGATATATATTGCAACGGAACGTGGTAAGGAAGTCATCAGATAGGGATATTAGTGCTATAACACATTCTCTGACGATCATAGACAAGTTATAAATTGATTTTGTTCCTTTTTTGTAAATTAGATGTAAGTTTTGAATTGAGATATGGGTAAAAATGTGAGTTATGTCAAAATACCCAAAATTTTATACTCTATCATGTGCAGTGTAATGTCAGTGCGTGAGTGCGCGGGTGCGCGTGTGATTCACATTTTGTTTAATAACTTTTTTAATAATTGACATTTCTTTGTGAAACTTGGACAACGTATTCACAGTATTGAAGGCTAC
Source organism: Magicicada septendecula (assembly GCA_034769895.1). NCBI lineage: Eukaryota > Metazoa > Arthropoda > Insecta > Hemiptera > Cicadidae > Magicicada > Magicicada septendecula. The sequence goes on from CM068369.1 coordinate 146,699,578, forward strand.
GTTTTTCATATATTTAATACTCCAAAACTATAATTTCTTTTTGGTTTTTTTATGAAATCAATTTTTCTTTTAACTCGTTATCTCCAAGATAATAATAAAATTTGTAGATTAAATCTAGACAGGCCTTTGCAGAATTGGACAGAGTTTTAACTTGAAGTCTGTCTATCATGGTGAAAATCAAAGAAGTGGCGAGGATTTCCACCAATCAAAAGGTCTAACGTTTGTTTGAGTCGGTACTTTGGAGAGTACGGATGGGACAGTTCGCTTCGAGGTCTCGTCATAGAAGGTCGTACTCACTGTCGCGAGTTTTTCGTGTCAGGACAGGTCTAATCTGTATGTGACGAAGAACTTTGGTACACGTTATGAGTTGGTCGTATATGTATTCCAGTCGAAGAACTCAATACCAACTTATAATAGATGAAAATTTAGTGCTTTTCGCGCTAGTGGAAGATTTTCCGTTTAGGAGCAGCAATACCGACCGCGGTGTTACTGATTTAACGCGAGAACACTTCAAGAATCGGGAGTTTGTGTAAGCCCAATACACATGATCTATTATTAACCCGGTATAAAACCCTGAGATAAATATTATAAACAATAACAGTCGATAACCGCAACGCATGTGTATGAAACGTAAGTGAACGACGCTGAGGTCAACAGGTAACGAACGAAGAGTCAACAACAGCTGAGCGCCGGACGTCGACAATACTTGTGGAATTCTACGAACAAGTAACGATTTATTGTAAAACAAACCCCATAATCTCTTTTATTGAAAGACATTTGAATAAATAGATCATTTTTTGTCTGAAAAACTGAATAAGACAATAATAATAATTAATGTGTTAGTTAATAAATGTTCCTACATTCAGACATAGACTCTGTGTGTATAATTTCATTAAACCTATCTATCCAATAGTTGTTTGTTACGCTGCAATGTACACACACACACACACACACACACACACACACACACACACACACACACACACACACACACACACACACACACACACACACACACACACACACACACACACACACACACACACACACACACACACACACACACACACACACACACACACACAGAGGGGGAGAGATAACAATACTCAACTGTCTTGGTCTCTTGGTATGAACTACCTTGGGTTTCACCACGATCGACGTCTCGCCTGGAGACACATCCGAACAAGTGTCCCGCAAAACTGCCGATCGACTGTATCAACTCCGACCCCTGTCTGCAGCAAATCAACGACCCGACGCTTAGACAACTCATCATCACCATAAATGCGGCTCCGATGGTTACCTACGTGATCCCAGAGTGGTGCTGCTTGA